>CM033715.1:41585670-42785670 GCA_019671005.1 Hibiscus mutabilis | reverse complement strand
ATCATGCACATAGGTCCGAAACATTTTAACTAGTCCCGAAACTGGTATACATTTAGGAACTCTACAACTACAAGTAATAACCCTACCATGAATATGTGTGCCTACGTGAAAAATATTTTTCTATTGTAGAATATGGGCTATATAACGCTTGAAATTCATCTCATACACTAAGCTAAACGCTTAACCTTAAACCGTGCAAAATAATCTCGTAATCCACTAACTATTAACTTGACCATAAACATAAACCCGAAAATGGTAATTGTAAACCCTAAATCATAAATAGTAAGCCCTAAAGATGTAAAAATTCATCTCATAAAGTAATAACTGTAGACAACACCATAAACCCTAACTCAATAACTTATCCTTAATCTTAAACAAAAAACTCTTAAAGCCATTAAACTTAATCTCATTAACCATCAACTCAATAGCCAGGGTGAGTATTTTAGGCAGCCAATGCTAGTCGTACACTAGCAGAATATGGACTATATAATGCTTGAAATTTATCTCATACACTAAACTAAACACAAAACCCTAAATCATACAAAATAATCTCGCAACCCAATAACTATTAACTTCACCATAAAATTAAATCAAAACACGATAATTGTAAACCCTTAATCATAAATATTAAACCCTAAAGCAATAAAAATTTATCTTGTAAAGTAATAACCGTAGACAACACCATAAACCCTAACGAAATAACAGTAAGACCTAAATCTTAAACAAAATAACCTTAAAGCCATTAAATTTAATCTCATAAACCATCAACTCAACAGACATGGTGAGTATTTAAGGCGGCCAATTCTAGACGTTTTGCCAAATTTTTGGAAAACCTAAACCCTAGAAGCACCTACATCCTAAATCATAAACCTTAACTCGTGAACCCTTTCATGAAAACCATGAGGGTTTAGATATAGCAATTCTTTGTTTTGTAAGATTTGATTAGTTATTTTAAAAAGTGAATAATGTAGTGTTACTTAAAGGAAAGTGTAAAAAGCATTCGACTTCAGATTTCCTTATGCCCTAAATTTTGTAAAATATAAGCTCCCATTCTTAATTAATATTCCTTCATAAGAACAACGTAATTATGAAAATTATTTATTTCCTAATTTAAATTTATTTAATATTAATATTTCCAAATTTAAGAACACAGCATGAAACAAAGTAAACAAAATTTTTGTATAGTTCATATTTACAAATTTATTCCTCATATTATTAATTTACAAACTGACTGGTGAATGAGGAATTATTATATCATGGGTGCTTCGAAGAACTTTAAACTCCGGACAAGTATCAAACGTTTGTGTATAAATTTCTGACCTTATCACGTTAAACCGAAACTAATACATGTTATCCTAATGTTTTCACTTGAAAATTTGGTTCTTAAGTTTGGAAACAGACGTCTATTGTTTAAAAATTGTGACATTAGTGGTGGTAAATAAAAAAAAGTTGTAGTATCAGAAATTTACGAGATGCATCCATATATTAAAAATTGAACATTAGAAGATATGAAAAAACATAAACATTTCAACCTATAATCTTCCTCGTATACTTTGCAAAGCGTTGGGAATTCCTCTTGTAAATCAGAGCAACACCCTCACAATCAGGGTGAGGAGCGTCTGTGTTTGGAGTACACAATAAACCCAGTATAGCCTTAACTGTAACCCCTTGACCCAGCCTATACGCCAGACCAAACTGAGTGAGCAACATTGGGTTTTGCCAAAACAAAACTTGAAATGATTAACTAAACTTAGGTCAATTTTTTCTTTTTATCTTGTCTAGATGAAACATTATAACCTAGGGTGTGCATGCTAGCAACGGGTGAAATCTCAACTAAATCAGGCGCTGATTCGACATCCAATTGCGCAAATTGCAATTTGGGGACTAATTTGCAAATCTCAAAAATTATAGGGGCTTAGATAGAATTGAAGTTACCAATCCTCAATTAGTCAGGTTAGATGCTGGTTTGCCAAAATTCAACTCAAAACGATCATCCAAACTCATATAATTGCATACACAAATATTAGGGACCAAAATCTAAGAATAAAAAACCCTCAATAATCACATCAACTGAAATAACTGTTGCCCGTATCGGTACACCAGCAAGTGTATCGATACGCTTACATATTCACAAAATCCCAGATTTCATTCGCTCAAAACCGTACTGATACAACTCTTCACATATTGGTACGCCTTGCCAAAATACACTTGCCCGTACTAATACAAGTTCTCGTGTACCGAAATCCAGCCTCAAATTAAGCTTACCGGTACAGGGACATGTGTACCAATACGCTTAGACCAGAAATGTCCCAACTCACTAGTTTTTCCTACTCTCATATATTTGAAAATAAACCAACATGCCACAAACAAATCCACAACTATACTAAAGGTCAATCCATGTCAAGATATCATTGAATCATGATCAAATCATGGCATCATGCCTTACTCGAAAGTCTAGAGACATGATTCCTAGAAACCAAGTCAACCATCATATGAAACATAAATCCAAAGCAATAGGTGCACACATAAGGCCAATTACAACTCCAAAACAACATAGCAAACTTGCTCAAACAGAGAGTTTTGCCAAAAACCCTTCCAAATAACACAAATGACCCTATTGCCTTTATTACTACAAGTCTAGTTCAAAAATCATATTTTCGCGTTAATCAAGTCCTTGGATTTTCCCTCGCTTACTTGTTGCCTCCAACCTTTAATTCTCTGTATTAATGGACAAAAATAGCGTAAGCACACAAGGCTTAGTGAGGAGTGCTCAAAACACAACACCATCAATGCATTTAAAACCAATTTCCATCTCACATGAGTTCAACCTTTTAAATCATCTTCCAAAAACATCACGCCTTTCAAACTATGCACTTTAACGTTTCCAAAACATGCATATTAAACCATATGCAACATGTATCATGGATCAACAACAAAATCTCATTTTCTACCCTCAATTTAATCTTTCCCAAGCATAACAACCAATATGCAAGGCTTAAAGAGTAAACATGTATAAATCAACATTATACAACATGGTACATTATCAATTATATTGGCTTTCAAGTGATCATAAACCAACTACCACTTTACAAAATATTACATCAGATACATGGATTCAACAAGTGTCCTCTAAACACTTCATGCCATCTCAACCAGAATTCAAGGTACATTCACAATTGGGTACCATCACAACCCAATCATTAGTTATACACATAATCCACTAACGGAAGTTTTTGGTACTATATATCCCTTCAATCGTTAGGGTACTCATGATGGAGTATTCGGTACATATAAACCCCTCAACACCCGAGACGACTTTTTATAGTGCACTATCAATCCTATGGCCGACCAACTATATCTGATAAAATTTTAAACCACATCACTTGCCAATATAATTCATTATTAACCATGTACCTCATTGTTTTTATATGCAAAACTCAAAACCATTTTCCAATGAATTAAACCATGCATTCAAGAGTATTCCACATACTTACATGGATCATTTCCAAATGCATCCATCATCAATATATGATCAGAAACTATATAAAACACAGTTAAATCATGCATAAACAGTAGGTACCAAGTAATTCAAAAACAAGTGCATAAAAATAATTCTGCCAAAGTACGGCCGAGAGAGAAATCTCATCATTCTTACTTCTGAGTTTAAACCAGCGTTTCAAGCTCAATTTAAACTCCCCAAAATAACCTTTAAACCATTTCAAAGCTAAAATCCACGTTCTCACTCACCGACTTCGCAGCGCCTCGTTCGCCGATGCGAACTACTCCTCCAAAGCTTCCGTAACGGTGCCACACGCTTGAGGATCAATCGCCCTTGATTTAATCACACACAAAAAATTGGGGATTCAATGCATCAAAATGCACTCAAAGACTCATCAACATCAATCCCCAACAACATTATCCAAAAATCCTTCTACAACAAACGAAAACAACATCAAACACCTCCCAAACTTAACCCAGCCAAAACCTAAAGGTTTAATCCAATAATTATCTTCAATTAACATCCAAAAACAACATAACATCATCCTTATACTTCCAACATTCGTTAAACACCCAAAACTCGCCAAAACCACAACACTAGCAACCTAACAAATTAGAGATTCACATAGTTTCGGGATTCCAATGTTAAAGCCAACCTTTTAACATTATAAAACATCAAAATCATGATTATAATTAATCAAGAATTCAACAAAATAGATTTAAAACGAAAATCATTCAATTCCATCAATTAAACCTTGATTTAACCAATTTCCATAATTAAACCATTAAAACTCATTAGAAAACATTAAACAAGGATCAAATACTTGAGAATTTCAATAAAGAATCATTCATAAGAGGAGAAGAATGAACCGTACCTCTAATGAGTGAATTCCCTCTCAATTGGATGTTTTACTCTTGAAAAACAAAAGAAGACAATGAGATTTTACAAAACAAGATTGAAGAATCCATTAGAAATCAAAAGTTCAAGAAATCAAGAGAATTACCTCAAATCTTTGATGAAAAAGAAAGTGTTTGGCTGTAGAGAAGTTGAGAGAAAAGTTTGAGAAAAGAAAGTTACGTCAAAAGTGATTTTTAGGAATAACCACATTCCTTAATTAATTTCCTTAATTAAAACTCTTTAAGAATAATCCCAATTAAGAGGAAAATTAGATTAAAAACATTAGGTAAAATAAATCATTAAGGATTCTAAGATTTGATCCATTTTCCAAAATAGTCACTAAAAATAGTTTTCATTCTTTACATTTTGGTCACTAGCCAAAATGTTAAATTTCCAAATTCCATTTTCCTAAATTGACTCTACTAAAAATATGCATATATTAAATAAGGATTTTTAGATATTTTCCCATATTTTTCTTGTAACAAAAATATTTATTCCGATTTAAATCCCGAATCTGACTCGAATCTCGGTCCCCCATACCGTCTAATCAGCCTAGAAACCCATAGGCCCAAAACTGGGGCGTTACAACTCTCCCCCACTTAAGAAATTTCGTCCTCAAAATTTACCTGAAGGAAACAAATACGGAAACTGTTTCAACATGTTCGTCTTACTCTCCCATGTGGCCTCCTCATCTCCCACTACTAAAATCAAAGATCTCAACAGGTTCCTCATCATAAGACAAATTTTGTTGCAACTCAATATCCTCCACTAGCATAACATGCGATGGATCCGACCAATACCTCCGCAACATCTACACATGAAACACATCATGAATTTTCTCCAACTCAAAAGGAACCTGAAACGATAAGCCACATGACCTACACGCTCCACAACCTTATACAGTCCAATAAACCTCAGAATAAGCTTACCCTTACGTCCAAACCACATCGCCTTCTTCCAAGGTGACACCTTCAAGAACACACGATCACCAACAACATACTCAATCTCTCTATGCTTCAAATCCGCGTAGGATTTCTAGCGATCCGAGGCTGCTTTCAAACGATCACAAACAACCTTTACTTTCTCATTTGTGTCTTTCAACACATCCAGCATAGAAACATGCTTTTTCCCAACTTCAGCCCAACACAAAGGCGTACGACACTGCCTACCATACAAGGCTTCATACGGTGCCATTTGTATACTGGCCTAATAACTATTGTTATAAGAAAACTCTACCAGAGGCAACTGTTTCTCCCAAGTCCCTTAGAACTCAATGATACAACACCTCAATATATCCTCCAAGACTTGGATCACACGTTCAGACTGACCATTCGTCTAAGGATGATACGAAGTACTAAAGTTCAACCGTGTACCCGAAGCCTGATGCAAACACTCCTAAAACCTCATAGGAACCCCATGCAAACACATAACCTCAACAATATACAACCCTGCCAACTTATCCAAGGTATACGTAGTATGCACATGCACAAAATATGCACACATCTTAAATCGGTCAACAATCACCCAAATGGAAATCTTTTTGGTGGGTGTTAACGGCAACCTATACGCAAAATCCATGGTGATTCTTTCCCACTTCCGTTCTGTTATCCTCAACGGTTGCAACAACCTAGAAGGAAACTAATGCTTAGCCTTGACACGCTAACACACCATGCATCTAGCAACAAAATCAGCTATATCTTTCTTTAAACCAACCCAATAGTACTCTTCCTTCAACCTTTGATACATCTTAGTACTACCAGGATGCATAGCAAAAGGACTAGTATGCGCTTCAGTCAAAATGGTACGCCTCAACTAATCATCATTAGGCACCACTATTCGATCTTTAAAACACAATACCCTATAATCATTAAAGTGAAAATTCGTCAAATTTCCATCCATAATATCCTTAACATGCGGTATCAACGCATCATCATAAGGTTGCTTCCCCTTAATCAACTGTGAAAAAGACGGCATTACTTGCAACTCATCCAACAAACCTCTATCTGCGCCACACTTAACTATGCAAACATCGCCCTTAACTCCACCGCAACCTTCCTACTCAAAGCATCAGCTATAACATTAGCCTTTCCCAAACGATACTCAATTGTCAAATCATAATCCTTAAGCAACTCTAACCATCTATGCTGCCTAAAAATCAAATCATTTTGAGTCATCAAATATTTCAAACTTTTATTATTTGTGTACACAACACACTTCTCACCATAGAGATAATGTCTCCAAATCTTCAACACAAACACAACGCGGCAAGCTCAAGATCATGCGTAGGATAGTTGCGCTCGTGCACCTTCAACTGTCTAGATGCATAAGCCACAACTTTTCCTTCTTGCATCAACACACAACTCAAACCTACATATGATGCATCTCTATAAATAACAAACTCCTTACCCAACTCAGGTTGAATTAAGATTGGAGCTTGCGTCAAAGCCTCCTTCAGCTTTTCAAAAGCCCGATGTCTATCCTCCGTCCATTCAAAACAGACATTCTTCTGCAATAACTTGGTTAAAAGAGCAGCAATCTTCAAAAAATCATCCACAAACTGACGGTAATAACCCACCAACCCTAGAAAATTATGAACCCTCTAACACAGACTTAGGCGACTTCTAACCTATCACCGCCTCATTCTTCTATGGGTCGACTTGAATTCCTTTGGCAGACACAATATGCCCAAGAAAAACAACCTCTCTAAGCCAAAACTCACATTTACTTAACTTGACATATAACTGATTATCCAACAACACCTGAAGCACAATTCGTAAGTGTTTATCATGATCCTCATCAGTACGAGAGTACACATGAGTATCATCAATAACACAACTACGAGTTGATCCAAAACTCAAAGAACACCCGATTCATCATGTCCATGAATGCAGCAGGGGCATTAGTCAAACCAAATGGCATCACCAAGAACTCGTAATGCTTGTACCTCATACAAAAAATAATCTTAGGCACATCCACATCCTTCACCTTCAACTGATAATACCCAGACCTCAAGTCAATCTTAGAAAACACCGAAGCACCTCTAAGCTAATCGAACAAATCATTAATCCACAGCAAAGAATACTTATTCTTAATCGTCAACTTGTTCAATTGTCGATAATCAATGCACATCTGCATCGTGCCATCATTTTTTTCACAAACAACACCGGTGCACCCCACGGCAGAGCATTGGGCTTAAGAAACCCTCAATCAAGCAACTCTTAAAGTTGCGTCTTTAACTCCTTCAACTCCTTCAGTGCCATGCGATAGGGAGTAATAGACACATGAGCTTTATTTGCATACAACTCAATGCCAAACTTAACCTCTCTATTCGGTGGCAAATCAGGCAACTCCTCTGAAAAAACACCCAGAAACTCACATACCGTACGAATGTCCTAAACATAGACCTCCTTTGATCCCGAAATCATAACATAGGCTAAGAATGCTTGACACTCAGAATCCATCATACGACATGCATTTTGTCTAGATGCAACATTATAACCTAGGGTGTGCATGCTGGCAGCGAGTGAAATCTCAACTAAATCGGGCGATGAGTCGACATCCAATTGAGTAAATTACAATTTAGGGACTAAATTGAAAATCTAGAAAATTATAGGGACTTAGATACAATTGAAGTTATCAATCCTCAATTAGTTAGGTTATATGTTGTTTTGCCAAAATTCAACACAAAACGATCATCCAAACTCATATAATTGCATACATAAATATTAGAGACCAAAATGTAAGAATCAGAAACCGTCAACAATCACAAACTAAAATAATTACTACCTGTATCGGTACACGAGCAACTGTATCAGTACCGTTACACATTCTCAAAATCCCATACTTTAGTAGCTCAAAACCATACTGATACAGCTCTTCATGTATCTGTAGGCCTTGCCAAAATACACTTGCCCGTACTGATATAGGTTCTCGTGTACCAAAACCCAGCCTCAAATTAAGCTTACCCGTACCGGTATAGGGACACGTGTACCGATATGTCTAGACGTAAAATGTCCCAACTTGCTGGTTTTTCCTACTCTCATGGATTCGAACATAAACCAACATGCCACAAATATATCCACAACTATACTAAAGGTCAATCCATGTCAAGATATCACTAAATCATGATCAAATCATGGCATCATTCCTTAATCAAAAGTCTAGAGACATGCTTCCTATAAACCAAGTCAGCCATCATACGAAACGTAAATCCAAAGCAATAGATGAACACATAAGGCCAATTACAACTCCAAAACAACATAGCAAACTTGCTCAAACAGGGAGTTTAGCCAAAAACTCTCCCAAATAACAAAAATGACCCATTGCCTTTATTACTACAAGTCTAGTTCGCAGACTACACTTTGGCGTTAATCAAGTCCTTGGATTTTCTCTCGTTTGCTTGCTGCCTCCAACCTTTAATTCTCTACATTGATGGACAAAGAGAGCATAAGCACACAAAAATTAGTGAGGAGTGCTCAAAACACAACACCATCAATGCATTTAAAACCAATTTCCAACTTACATGAGTTCAATCTTTTAAATCATCTTTCAAAAACATCATGCTTTTCAAACTATGCACTTTAACATTTCCAAAACCAGCATATTAAACCATATGCAACATGTATCATGGATCAACAACAAAATCCCATTTGCTATCCTCAATTTAATTTTTCCCATGCATAACAACCATATAAAAGGCTTAAAAGTAAACATGTATAAATCTCCCTCTTTCTCATGGATCATGGATCAACAACTTTATCATTACGAATAAAATGATTTGATAAAGGCATTGCATAAATGTTTATACTGAGAATATCTATTAATCTCCCTCTTTCTCTCATAACTATGTTCTTTTGTTCCTAGGGCGTGTCTATGGTATATATGTTTGAACTTATTTTATAAATTTTTAAACATGGAATTGAAAATGTTACACTGTTTGATGCACACCAGCATAAACAATTTATAGGGAAAATGTGGTTGCTCATATATGAACCCTGGCGGCTGAAAACCAATAAGTTCATTCAAACTATCATATAATGTTACTGGATATTCTTACTTTTTTAGTTGGTTTAAAAAAACATGAGTACCAAATCTGGACTTTGTTCTTTTGAAACCGAGAACAATAACTCCTTTATTAATTTTTTTTACTTTGTCGGCTGGATGGATTTCAAATTTCAAAAGAAGCATCTTTTCAGTGTCAGTATCCATGATGATCTATAAACCTTATCAAACCAATGTTACGTTATTAAAGAGCTACCAATCTACAATGTACCACTCCTTTACTCATATTTCCAGTTGGAATTTAATTATACTAGTACCGATCATCTATTAAAGAGCTCAAAAACTGATGTTGTCAACTGCTTTACTCACATTGATTTGTCCAATCAAAAGTGCATGTTCCCAATATATATGCGTCATATTTTGACTTGAAATTTAATTCCACTAGTACCAATCATCTATTAAAGAAATTTTTGAAGGAGATTTGATATATTCGAACATTATGAATATTATCTTCATTAATTAGAGTTTAATGTATTTTTACTTGTTATTCCTATCATGTTGATTTATAAACTAAATGATTAATATGTTTAGGTTTTTAATTTTTATTGCTTGTGTCCATTTATCCAATAAACTAAAGTAACTAACCAATAGAAAGTAAAAAATGATAAAAGTAAATGATCCAACTAATTTTTTTAATACAAAAATTATCGAATAAATCTAATAATAAATAACATTAACTATATATGATTATTCACATGGTTGTACAAAAATTTTCTTCACATGGTTGTCTCTATATATATGATTCTTGACATGGTTTTTTTTATACATATTATTTGTATAATTCTTCACACAATGGTTTTTAAATGTGTGGTTAAGGATTTGAATTTTTGCGGGTTAAATACAATAAGGCTTCGTCTAACCTATGCAAACATGCATAGGTTAAGGGTCATTTAATAGATTACATTAGATACAACATTCTATTCCAAACTACATTAAATTTGTCGATCACGCCCGAAAATGTCTTTTCAGTTATACTATTAAACGTCACATTTATGTCTGCCAGAATGTGGCTTCTCAATACTACGACGACTACCAAACGTTTGCATATAAAGTTTCAAACTTATTATGTCAAATCACAAATCTAACACGTTTGCCTAATGATTCCAGTTTAAATTGGTTACTTTTATGACTTTGGCGGTTTGAAATGATTTCAAATTTAAAAAACTGCTACTTTTCAGTGTTAGTGCCGAAACTCTATAAATCTTTCGTAACTGATGTTACGTTATTAAAGAGCTCCCACCTACATTGTTGTACATGTTTTCATATTTTTAGTTGGAGTCTAATTCTACTAGTGTCGATAAGCTATTATAGAGCTCTAAAACCGATGTTATGAACTACTTTATTCACATTTTAAAAGGCACATGTTCCCAATATATATGTGTCTTTTGTTTGTCAGTCTATAATCTCTGTAACTCGTTCCGCTATGTCGGCAGCTGATAAGTTTTTTCAATTATTGCATTGGGTCAACCATTAAAAATTAATGACTGCTAGAATGTGGCTTCTCAGTACTACGACGAGTACCGAACGTTTGTATATAAAGGTTCAAACTTATTATGTGAAATAACAAATGTAACATGTTTTCCTATCGATTTCAGTTTAATGTGGAACTTACAAGTATCTAAACCGCAATACACATTTTTGAAACTAGCACGTTGATTATTTCCCGCCCGATATAGTCTTTTCAGTTATATTATAACCCTATTAAACTAGCACCCTTAAAAGACACCTTGATTTGACAAATCAAAAGGCACATGTTCCCAATATATAGGCATCTTTTCTCTATCAATCTAGAATCTCCGTAACCCGTTCCTATACATTAGCAACAGTTAAGTCTTTTCAGTTGTTGCATTAGGTAGAAGAGTTTTCTGTTAAGTATGAAATACAAGTTCTAAATCTGGATGAAAATTCTGAAACCCATTCAAACAACCCAAAAATTAAAAGTGTCCAGCCAATTTCTTCGGTTTAAAAGAATTTATACAAAATCATTTTTCCAATATAAATACTATTATACACATCGTCCATCTTTTTTCTAGTATAAATAGGAGTGAAGACAAACAAACCCTCAGCCATTGCTATCAGACCTGAAGAAAAAGTTCTATTGTAGATATTAATGGCAACAAACAATGTATTTGGAATTTTTTATAAAGGCGTTATCTATATATTGTGGTTTGTTGGTATATGTAGTTGCATAACTTGCATTTGTATGATCATTACATGCTTTTGGTGGGTTAACAGTATTTGTGAGACGTGTCTTCCATGTTTTTATTCAAAATGAACGGTAAATTACAATATCTTGAAATGAGTGGTCTTTTTCAAGTACTGGGTAGCTAAAGACCACCGCATGTAACTTTAGTCAAAACCCCTACCATTGCGGATGATGATGATCACGGGGTAGAATTAACAGTCTTTGTGGATATCTATAAATTTACGAAGCTTGTTTATATGCCCGCATACATTGCTCAGTTGTGTCGATAGTGAAAAAATGGATGCAGACAATAATATTGCAAAATACGTCCAGAAGGACCACAGATGTAACCGGAGGTTCTGTGTATCACGATTGAAGTGGTTGAACAGCCTCTGGCCAATAACGAAATACAACGTACCTCATAAATGCTTTGTGGGAAGCCTAAGTCCAGATCATCCTAGCTTGAGTCCATAATTTATAGTAATAATGTTTTATGTATTAGTTTGAAACGTAATAATTTTATAAGCGCATTCAGGTGTTAACTTATGTTATGTTTTGATGCGCTTCTCTTTCTTTTAAGTCATTGAAATATGAAACAATGAACTGAAAATCAAATTAATGAAAACTTTTGTTGGCATTTGACATGCTTCTCTGTCTCGGCATTTGACCCTTCTCCCTATTTAAGTTATCAAAGTTTTGCTACAATGAAGACATACAATGATGAAGGCTATAACAATGACGTGTTTTATGTGGTCTTGGAAAAAATTGAAAAAATACAAATGAAGATTTAGGGATATTTCTTATGATCTATCTGACCTTAAATTCAGCAAAAATAATAATTTAATATTCGTAATCAATGCATGATAAGAATGACAACATAAATTAAAAAAAATCCTTATAGTAGAGGGAACCCAATTCAACTTACTATATATATAACATAATCAAAGTATTTATATTTAAAACTCATATTTGAAAATTTAAGAACACAACATTTTAACAAAGTAAACAAAAACACACATTATGACATTACATAATTGTCAACTGTGCGAATGGAGAAAATAATATTGTCTTCCCCGTGTTTTATGTTTGCATGCAAAAAATATTGAAAAACTAAAAATAAAGAGTTAGGGATTTGTATGTTTTTTTTATTTTAAGTTTATTGCTAAATGGGGATAGTTTCCTTTACAAGGATCGATTACTTTGTTAGCGGAAATTTGAGTATATTGTCCTTGTGATATATATATATATATATATATATATATATATATATATATATTTGTTTTACCTACTTAAACATTAAATACTATTTTAACATTATTGCTTCAAGATTCATATCATTATACTTACCAAACTTATGTGATATTAGGCAAACTGTGTACAATATTTGTGTGATTCTTGACATGGTTGTCTTTCCATATATGATTTGAATAGTATATTAGGCCAATTGTGTTCACGATTTGTACGATGATTCTTCACATGGTTGTCTTTCTATATATGCTTTGTATAATTCTTCACATGATTACTTATGTTATATTATGTAATTAAGCTGACAATATGTTTTTAAAATTTCTTCTGAACGGGTTAAATACAGTAAAATATTAAACTACCACATAAAGGTGCCTTTTATTTATGCTCGCCGAATGTGATTTCTCTGTAACACAAAGAGTATCGAATTTTTACATATAGAGTTTTGAACTTTTACGTCAAACCTAAAATATGACATATTTTCCTAATTAAGTTTACATTGTTCTGTACATGTCTCGAAACCCACATCCATAGGTTCGACACTATTTACTTTTGTTGTTGCTGGTCGCAACTATCTTTTCAGTTGTAATTTTAATAGATGTTGTATAACAACTATACCAAGTTTCGGTATACTATGTTTTGGACTGAATATATGAACGAAAATTCTGAGATTCACGGCTGCACATGTTGAGTTGTTTGTTTCAGACTTTTACCACAAGTTTCATTTCATTATATAAAAACTTATAATAGAAGGCGACGTAGACAATACATAAACAATCAAATATGATATTGTTTCTAAATATGTGGCCAATGCATTTCAACCCAAAAAAACTTCCTTACATACCTTACAAAGCATTGGGGATTACTCATGTAAATCAGAGCAGCACCCTCACAATCTGGGTGAGGATCGCTTGGGTTTGGAACGCACAGAAAACCCAGTATACATGCAAGAATCTCCACAACTCTGAAAGCAGCGCTCCCCATTTCATGGAGGATGTCCAGCCTAATGCCGCCAGATTTAGTGAAGTTGGGATGGAAGACATCCCCATCAAATTGAAAAGCAAACTACATAAATAGATAACCATTATCTTAGAAAAGCTTCAGCGTAAAACAAATTAGCAAGATAAAACAACAATCTTGGAATGTTTATTATATTACCCTAGGAGGTTTCATAGGGTAATCAGGTGGGAGGAAATTCTAACATCAAAATTATGCCCTTCGTAAGAGCTGTCCTCGGGTGTAATCATTTGAAGTCGATAACGAAATAGACAGTCATCGACATCTGCCATAACTAAAGAAACATATTGATTATTATAAACTATCTGAAAAAATATAAATGTTTCCTTAAAGATAACGTTATAGAGGGATGTTTACTAGAAAGCATATAAGAGGCTACTAGCAGATTCTTCAAGGAAATAAGACGGAACTCCCTACGAATAAATGCAAGCGTATCCATGATGATCTGACAAAGTAGATGAAGAAATAAGACAAAGATGAGAATGAAAATTTACAACACTTTGTTGGGGTATTTATAGGGAAGAACGTGTCGCTTCATCTACATTTTGGGTTTACAATGTCGTGGTTGTTCATATGTCAACCCGTTATTGATCAGGCCAAGAAAATTATAATACCTAAACACGTCAAGGGTTAGTATTTAATATTTAACATGGCATATTTAAGACAAACAGAACGTGGCCTTTCATTAATACAACAAGTACCAAACTTTTACATTTTTATGTTTCAAACTTATTATGATACACCTAAAATATTACATGTTTTCCTAACAATTTCAGTTTATGTTGTGGTTTAAAAGTATCCTAACCTTCATTGACAGTTTCAAAACTAAACAAAAGTTTTCATTCCCGCCCAAAAAATGTCTTTTTAGTTATAATATTAAACGTCCCAATTATGACTTCCAGAATGTGGCTTCTCAATAATATGACACATACCGAACGTTTTTTTTTTACAGTGTCAAACTTATTATGTGAAATCAAAAATGTAACATGTTTGCCTAACGATTTTAGTGTAAGTTGGAAATTAAAAGTATCTAAACCGCAATACTCGATTTCAAAACTATATTCAATTAAGTGAAGAAGAAGTTCACTCTATCTGCCAAATTAAGTAAAGAAGAAGGAAGAAAAAAAGTGGATAGATGGACTTTGTCTTTGAGGCGACCGAAATTCCCACCCACACCTGTGGCAAGCCAGCCGTTTTAAAGACATCTTGATCAGGTAACAGTCCGGGAAGAAGATTTTTTTGGGTGTTCTAACCATGGAAATAGATTTTGCAAATCATGTACTTTTTTCCAATGGTATGAACCACCAATGAGATGCCAAGTTACTTATTCTTGGACTCTTAAGGAAAGTCTGGGCGAATGGTAGGTGACGAAGAAACAAAAGGATTTCTTGGGTTCTTACTTTGATAGGTTTTGTTGTAGTGACTTGGTTTTAGGGGATAGAAGATTAAGGTTGATCTTCAGCCTAGTTTTTAGAAGGTTGAAGAAGACAAAGGGTACGTTCCTTTTGACTAATACACTATCGTTTTGGCTTTAAACAGCATTTAACTCGCAGAAATTGGCATATCCATTTAATACGACGAGTATCGAACATTTGCAAATACTGTTTGGAACTGATCACATGAAACCTCATGTGTAACATGGTTTCCTGACTATTTTAGTTTAAGTTTTTCTTTACAATTTTGCAAACCCGCATCCATAATTTTTCAATTTTTGATTTCACCAATTAAAATTTGTTAAAATAAATAATAATAATAATAATAATAATAATAATAATAATAAACATTCCATAAATGTCAAATAATTGAGTTTTCGTAACATGACTAGTATCGAACATTTACGTCGAGAGTTTGATACGAATGTATAATACAATTTCCCTTATGTACAATTGGTGTAGGGTGGCGAATGTACAACAAAATTGTATCAACAAAAATGGGGACATTGCCAGATCCCCGCTACTCAGCATGAACGAAGAGCGACCATTGACTTTTCTAACATCAAACCAAACCTGCTTACATGCATTATATTACCTCAATTAATTAGGGAAGAACTTACTTAATTGTCACTAACATTTCTTAAAATATAAACTTATCGTCTGTCAAGATGGGACCAATGATCGTTTTTGACAAAAAGTTATCTGATAGTTACGAATTGAAGCAGAATATTTTGTCAACCCATTCGTAAGTGGGGACCAAGTCTCGGTAGCATAACTCAGATTAGAAATTTATCAAAACCTAATTTTGTTAGAATAGAATAGAAATCAATAACTATGATTGAAAATCAGATTAATATGATGTAATTCTGGAAAGATAATGGTTTAGAAATGAACCTGACTCATTCCAGTATTGTTCAAGATGCCTTCTTTCATCGCGTAATAGTTTCCAAATGTTTATCGCCCTTTCTCTTCATCACTTTCTTATGTGCTTCCACAACATTGTGCAGATCCATCCTCTTCTTGTTATCTAGATCACTACAGAGGTAGTATAGCAACTTCATCCAGTCACATTCTCTAACTGCCTATAATTGGAAATAAACAAATATGTTAGTACAAAAATACTGAACAATAAGACCACTCAACGTTTGATTATACATGAAATAGTAATGGTAACCATTCACTTACGATATTCGGCAAGTTTTCTATTTCGGTACCTGACTGTATGCCTCTCATCTATGCAATGACAAACATACCACAATCTGATCTATCAAGTTCAATGCGGTTCTAGTCATTTAATTACAAATTTCATGATAACAATAACGAAATATGTGTACCCCCTCAACCCGGTCTAGTCGCAAGACCGAACCGAACGAGTCACACGGGGAATATTAGAGAAAACCGAGAAGGTTTACCCAATAAACAACCCTTGTATATTTTTTCTTTTTATCGTTCCTAGATGCTTAATTATTATCCTACATGTACATGCTGGAAGTGTGCAAAATTACGACTTGATTGGGCGTCGAATTGACATCCAATCGTCCCGTTACGAGTTTAGGGACCAATTTGCAAAACCAACATTTTACAGGGACTAATCACCAAATTAAAGTTACCAATATTTAATTAATCAGGTTCCATGCTAACATGTCAAATTTCAACTTGATTTGATCACCCAAACTCGTTTAATTGCATTTACAACATTCATGGACTAAAATGTAAGAAAATAGAACATTTGAAGATTCCAAATAACCAATTTACCTAACACCGTATCGGTAAACCTGCTCTTCGTATTGGTATGCAACTTGGCATATTCAAATACAACATAAAACCGTATCGATACGACCCCGTGTACAGATACGCCCAACCATTTTTCTCTAAGACCGTATCAATACGGGTCTATCTGTACCGATACGCTAAGCCTAATTTGGCCTACCTGTACCAATACGGTACCCCGTGTACCGATACACCTGGGCCTACAATGTCTCAAATTGTTGTTTAAAAACACCGTAAAGATAACCAAACCATTCTAACATGCTTCCTAGGCAACCACAACATATTCAAGGATCAAACCACTGTCAAAAGCATCAGAAACATCATCAAGCATGTTCACATTCTAAAAAGGAAATCTATAGGAATGCATCATTTTGCCAAACCAAGTTAAACATCAAAAAACCATATCAAAGTTCAAACCAACTTTAAAGGCCATTTACATAATCAGTAGGCACTACAAGCTTGTGCTAAAACTAGGGAGTTCACAGCATACACTCCCAAATCATTAAGGTATCCACCCATTTCCAAACTTATTACTATTGGAGGGTAAAAATCATAATTGAGCTTGAGCTACTCTTCTTCACTTGCTTTCTTGCAGCCTGAACAATCTACTTTTCTTCATTGTTAAGAAAAGAGAGCATAAGCAATATGCTTAGTGAGGGATGCTCAAAACAAACCATTAACAATGCCTTTGAAAACCTTTTTCCTCAGTAAACCGTTTCCCATCATGCTCAACATAGGCTCATGCATTAAAATTCACTAAAGCAAATCATTTAGCTTTTAACACATGTATCATTAAGGCTCATGCATTAAACCAATGCAAATCTTAAGCTAGCTTTTCAAATCATGAACACTTGCTACCATGTTCAAAAATAGAATCTCGTGTATAAAGCTCATTATACAAAAACCATTTAAATCAATGATACATGTAATCTTTTACATTGGCACTCGAGTGACCCGAGATAGCTACGTCCCGATCAAACACATGGGAGGCCTACGTCCCAGCACAGTAGATATGCGGATATATCTCATGGAGTAGTTGCGCACCATAAGAATGGTATAACACATGGTGTTGCTTCGCACCAAGGTTCACAAGGTGTTGCTTCGCACCTTAAATGCCCGTAGGGTATTGCTTTGCACCTTACAATGACTCACATGATGTTGCTGCACATCATTGAGGTGGCTCACACACGTACGATTTTCCTACATATTGTAGTGCACTCTCATCCTATTGATCGACCAATTATATCCGATTATTAAAAGCTCCGTCACTTTCCAATATACACTTTAAAACCATGTTAACCTACTGTTTTTCAATGCATCAACAAAAACCATAGCATATCCCATTTTAAAACATAATCAATGCATAGCATTTTTCTCATCAAGATGCAACCTCTTCAAAACCATAAATCAATCTCTTGGGATAACATGAATCATTTCTCAATTCATAAAAACATGCATAACACTAGGTAACAAATTATATCTTCAAACACGAGCATGACTTATCAAAACAATGGAAAAAGCTGAGCACCGAGAGTGAATTCGATCATACTTACTTCCGAGTTTAAACCAGCATTTCAAGCTTAATTTAAACTCCCCAAAATCACTTACAAACCTCTTTGAAAAGCTTTAAACCAGTGCCACTAACCAAAGCAATCTTTCAAATCAACCACAACTCCTTTTGAAGCTATCAGATCATCATCCCCAGCAACACACTACAACACTTTCCTCCCACAACAACCAAGCTTCCGCCTAACAAAAACAACCGAAATCATCGGCAAAACATTACTAACTATTCTCCAGCTATTACCCAGCGAGATTAACACCAGAACAACATCAATTTACATCCAAAAACATCTCCTCATTACCAAAGAACCACCAGCAACCAATTAACCCCATAAACAAGCCACAAACCCAAAGATATCAACATCAAAACCTAGCAATTCACCTAGTTTCGGGATTCTATTGTAAAAATCACTTAAATCAACATATCAACACATCATAATCATAGTATTAACTCATTATAAACCCAAAAAATCAGATCTGAAACAAAGATCCATCAATTAAAGCAATTAAACCTCAATTAACTCATCTTTCCATAATTATACCATCAAAACCCATTAGAAAACATTCATAAAAGACCAAGAACTTGAGAATTTCAACAAAGAACCTTTCATTAGAGGAGAAGAATGAAACATTACCTCTAATAATGCTTTTCCCCCAATTGCAATGATTTTTCATGAGAAAACAAAGATAAAATCATAAGGCTTTAAAAAGAAATCAATAAGAAATCTTTTGATGTTAAACGAATGAACTAAATCAAAGGTTTACCTTAAATCTTTGAAGAAAATTCGATGTTTGGCTGGAGAAAAATTGAGAGGAAAATAGTTGACAGAAAAGTTAGTTACGTGAAATATGTTTTAAGAGATAACGACCAATTAATTCTCTCCAACTTGTTTTGTTTATTAAACTAATTTAAAAATAGTCAATTAAGGGGAAAAAGTCTGAATGAGACTCTTGGTCAAAGCTCCGTAAATATTCTAAGTCCTGATCTTTGACAAATTAGTCACTAAAAATAGTTTTGCACATTTTACATTTTGGTCAATAGTTCCAAAATGTCAAACCTCCAAATTACATTTTCCAAAATTGATTCCACCAAAATCACTTATATATTAAATAAGGATTTTAAAACATTTTTCCATAATTTATTTCATTCAAAAACCATTTAAACCGTGTTATTCCGGAAATTAGTCTAAATTGTCAAAATGGTTCAAATGGACCACCTAGCCTAACTCGGCTAACTCCTAGGCCCAAAATCGGGGCGTTACAACTCTCCCCCACTTAAGAAATTTCGTCCTCGAAATTTTACCTGATGGGAAAAGATAAGGAAACTACTTCTTCATGTCATCCTTTCTTTCCCACGTAGCTTCCTCGACACCTTGATGTCTCCACAACACTTTAACCAGCTCAACGGCTTTCCCACGAAGCACTTTACTGTCCACATCCAAGATTTTGACCAGTTCCTCATCATAGGTTAAATCTGATTCAACTCAACTTCCTCAATAGGCATAATATGCGACGGATCTGACTAATACCTCCGAAGCATGGATATGTGGAAAACATCATGTATCTTTTCCAACTCAGGTGGCAACCTCAACTTATAAGCAACAGGACCAACACCTTCCAACATCTAATATGGTCCAATAAACCATAGACTTAACTTGTTTTTCTGACCAAACCTCATCACCTTCTTCCAAGGCGAAACATTCAAAAACACTTTATCACCCACTCCATATTCAACTTCCTTACGTTTCAAATCCGTGTAAGACTTTTTCCAATCCGATGCCTCTCTCAAACGATCACAAATGATATTTTCCTTCTTCGTTGTTCCCTTAAGTAAATCCGGCAAAGAAACCAACTTTTGCCCTGCTTCCACCCAACACAAAGGCGTTCTACACTTCCTTCCATATAAAGCCTCATAAGGTGCCATCTGTATACTAGCCTGATAACTGTTATTACAAGAAAACCCCACCAAAGGAAACAGTTTCTCCCAAGAACCTTGGAACTCGATAACACAACAACGCAACATATCTTCCAACAATTGGATAACTCGCTTAGACTATCTATTCGTCTGAGGATGATAAGATGTACTAAAACTCAACCGCGTACCCAAGGCTCGATGAAAAAATTCCCAAAAGCTTACCATAAACCTCAGATCCCTATCTGACACTATAGACTTAGGGACACCATGCAAACGCACAATCTCAGTGATATATAAATCAACCAACCTATCCAATGTATACGTCGTATACACCGGCACAAAATGTGCATACTTCGTCAAATGGTCCACAATCAACCAAATATAGTTCTTCTTTGACAGGGTCAAAGGTAAACCAGACACAAAATCCATGGTGATTCTTTACCATTTCCACTCCAGTATCCTCAACGATTGCAACAACCTGAATGGAAACTGATGCTCAGGTTTTACCCTTTGACAAACTATACACTTACTCACAAACTCCGCAACATCCCTTTTTAACCCAAACCAATAGTACTCATCTTTCAACCCACGATACATATTGGTACTACCGGATGCATAACAAAATGACTACTATGCACTTCCGTCAAAATAGTGCGCCTCAACTCAACATCTTTCGGTACAACTATTCAACCCTTAAAGCATAAAACACCATCATCGCTAAAGCAAAACTCCGTTGGATTACCTTCTGTAATGTTCGTAACATGCGGTACCAACGAATCATCAAGCAACTGCTTCTCCTTAATCGACTATATCAAGGAAGGCTTCATTTGCAACTCAGCCACCAACCCGCCATCTCGCAATACACTCAATCGTGCGAACATGGCCCTCAACTCTACAGCCACTTCCCTACTCAAAGCATCGGCCACCACATTAACCTTACCCGGATGATACTCGATCGATAGATCATAATCTTTAAGCAACTCTAACCACCTTTGTTGCCAAAGATTCAACTCCTTCTGCGACATTAAATATTTCAAGCTTTTATGGTCTGTATACACCACACTCTTCTCACCATAAAGGTAATGTCTCCAAATCCTTAGCGCAAACACCACCGCAGCCAACTCAATGTCATGTGTAGGATAATTGCGCTCGAGCACCTTTAACTGTCTTGATGCATAAAATACCACTCTACCATCTTGCATCAACACACACCCTAACCCCACATAGGATGCATCACTATAAATCACAAACTCTTTTCCTGACTCGGGTTAAATCAAGATTGGAGCTCGTGTCAAAGCTTCCTTTAACTTCTCAAAAGCTTGTTGCCTCACCTCTGATCACTCAAACTTAACATCCTTTTGCAACAACTTTGTTAATGGGGCAGCAACTTTAGAGAAATAATCCACAAAACGATGATAGTATCCAACTAAACCCAAGAAACTGCGTACTTCTGTCATCGACTTAGGTTGCTTCCAACTCACAACTGCTTTAATTTTCTAAGGATGCACACGAATCCCTTCAACTGAAACAACATGACCAAGGAACACCACTTCCTTAATCCAAAACTCACATTTACTTAGCTTAGCATAAAGCTGATTGTCCAACAAAGTCTACAAAATAATCCGTAAATACCTATCATGATCCTCCTCAGTACGAGAGTACACAAGGATGTCATCAATAAACACCACCACAAACTGATATAGGAATTCATGGAACACTTTATTCATCATATCCATGAAAGCTGCAGGTGCATTCGTCAACCCGAAAGGTATCACTAAAAATTCATAATGCCCCTAGCGGGTGCGAAATGTTGTCTTCGACACATCTCTATCCTTCACTTTCAACTGGTAATATCCCGATCTCAAATCTATTTTGGAAAATACCATAGCACCTCAAACCTGATCGAATAGGTCATCAATTTGCGGCAAGGGATACTTGTTCTTTATCGTCAACTTGTTCAGTTGCCGATAATCAATGCATATTCTCATCGTGTCATCTTTCTTCTTCACAAACAACATCGGAGCTCCGCAAGGTGACACACTAGGCCGAATAAACCCACGGTCTAGCAACTCCTGAAGTTGCTTCTTCAACTCTTTTAACTCCTTGGGTGTCATGCGATACAGAGCAATGGACACCAGAGCTGCATCTGCATACATCTCATTACAGAACTCAACCTCCCTATCCGTCGGCAAACCAGGAAACTCTTCTGGAAACACTCCCAAAAAATCACAAATTGTTCGGAAATCCTAGGGGCGTGCCTCTTTCGTATTCAGATTCATAACATATGCCAAATATGCATGACATCCTCCTTTTATCAACTTTTGCGCTTATATTGCCGAAACAACATTGGACAAGAACTTTACATTTTCACCCACCACCACAACTTCATAATCATTGGCCAGCTTCAACGATACACGCTTGGTCTCACAATCTACAACAGCCCTATGCTCAGTCAATCAATCCATCCCAAGAATAACATCAAAACCATAGAAAGGTAACTTCATCATGTCCACAGCAAACACATGCCCTTGAACCATCAACGGACACCTCCTATACAACATCCTAACCACAATTGTCTCGCCAAAAGAACTTGTCACTTGCATACCCTTATTTAGATACTCAACCGATATATCAAGCAACTGTGCATGCTCGTACAAGATGTATGAATGTATAGAACCATAATCAATCAAAGAAAGTAATGACAAGGATTGCAAAGTAAAGGTACCTGCGATCATATAGGTGTCATTCCTTCCCTCGTGATGTGCATACACCCTAGCCAGTCCACCTCCTTTAGGCTGAACTGCCACAACATGAGCCACATTCCTCTAACCATCCTCCCTACGCTGAAAATTACCTCGATTGCGCCCACAGCCCCTCTGAGGCTTGACACCATGCATTGGAGCTTGTCTAGCTAACTAAGGACAATCACACCTCATTTGGCCTTGCAAACCACAACCCCAACAACCACCCCGATTACCCCAGCACTCTCTAGAATTTTGCCGCCCACAACGGCCACACTTAGGTACACGAACCACTGCATTCTAGCCCTGCTGTCCGCGACCCATAATACCACCACCACCACACCTCTGATCTGGATAAAACCTCCTATCTCGCTGCCTCTTACCTTGATCTCTACCACCATCAAACTTAGCAACTCTCTTACCGGAACTAGAATTCCCTGGGCGTGAGGACAAACCCAAGCTTTGCTCAATGTCCTTGGAACGAGTGACCAAGACATCAAAATCTGTATACTCGGAGGCCAACATATAAGTCTTCACTTCCTTCACCAAACCATAACGGAAGCGATCACACCTCTTCTGCTCATTGGGAACTAGTTCAGGGGCATACTGGCTCAACCTGACGAACTGAACCTCATACTCTGAAACAGACATGTTACCTTGCACTAAAGCCATGAACTCTTGCTTCTTCTCATCTTGATAGAAAGCACCTAGTTATTTCCTTCGAAAAGCAGCTCCAAAGAACTCATATGTCACCTCCTCAAGTTCCATCCCCGCGATAGTGGTAGTCACCGCGAATAAGCATCACCCTGAAGCAAAGATACTATACAACCTAGCTTATGCACATCCGTGCACCCCATCTATCCAAGAATCCTCTGAGTACTCTAAAACCATGCCTCAGAATCCTCTAAAGACAAACCTCAAAATTTAGTACCTCCAAAGCTACGTAAGCGCAATAAACCGGTATTAGCCAAAGGTTATGGCACAACTGCATGCATACCCGCCATTGCAGCCTGAAATGCTCCCGTAATGGCCTGAATCAACGGTGCTATGTCACCCATAGCATGACCATAGGCTCTTGGAGGTCCAGCACCTCCCGCACCATCTCTAGCTCTGACTCCATCACCACCTAAAGGAGGAGGAGAGGGCAGTACATCCTCATTATGCTCTTCTTCAACCACATTACGTATATTCACCCTTTGCTCTCGTCTCGGTCCCATTAAGAAAGCATAATGAATCTCTAACATATAAAATGCAATAATGGAAATAGTTAGGCTAACAAGAAGAAAGGGTCCAAGAAGCTCAACTCTTTAAAAACAAATCTCTTTACATCAATAGTAATAATGGCAATGGGTACTCCAATGTCTATCCCCAAATCATCATATAACATAACATACAACATGCTATCAAACATCGTACATATCAAACATCAAGAAATCAACCATCTTACCTCCCAATTTTTTTGTAAACCTGGCTCTGATACCAACAAATATAACCCTCTTAACCCAGTCTAGTCGCAAGACCAAACCGAATGAGTTACACGGGGAATATTAGAGTAAACCGGGAAGGTTTACCCAATAAACAACCCTTGTATATATATTTTTCTTTTTATATTCCCTAGATGCTTAATATTATCCTACATGTACATGCTAGAAGCGTGCAGAATTACGACTTGATTGAGCGTCAAATTGACATCCAATCGTCTTGTTACGAGTTTAGGGACCAATTTGTGAAACCAATGTTTTATAGGGACTAATCACCAAATTAAAGTTACCAATATTTAATTAATCAGGTTTCATGCTCACATGTCAAATTTCAACTTGATTTAATCACCCAAACTCATTTAATTACATTTACAACATTCAGGGACTAAAACGTAAGAAACTAGAACATTAGAAGATTCCAAATAAACAATTTACCTAACACTGTATCGGTACACCTGCTCTCTGTATCGGTACGCAACTTGGCAGATTCAAAGACAACACAAGACCGTATCGATATAGCCCCGTGTACCGATACGTCCAACCATTTTTCTCTAAGACCGTATCGGTACGGGTCTATCCGTACCAATACGCTAAGCTTAATTTGGCCTACCCATACTGATACGGTAACCCGCATATCGATACGCCTAGGCCAGCAATGCCTCAAATTGCTGTTTAGACACACCATAAATATAGCCAAACCATTCTAACATGCTTCCTAGGAAACCACAACATATTCAAGGATCAAACCACTGTCAAAAGCATCAGAAACATCATCAAGCATGTTTACATTCTAAAAAGGAAATCTATAAGCATGCACCCTATTTCCAAACCAAGTTAAACATCAAAAAACCATATCAAAGTTCAAACCAACTTTAAAGGCCATTTACACAACCATTTAGGCACTACAAACTTGTGCCTAAGCCAGGGAGTTCACAACATACACTTCCAGATCATTATGGTATCCACCCATTGCCAAACTTATTACTATTGGAGGGTTAAAATCATACTTGATCTTGAGCTACTCTTGAACCTCTTCACTTGCTTTCTTGCAGCCCGAACAATCTACTTTTTTGCATTATTAAGAAAAGAGAGCGTAAGCAATATGCTTAGTGAGGGATGCTAAAAAAACCCATTAACAATGCCTTTGAAAACCCTTTTCCTCAATAAATCGTTTCTCATCATGCTCAAAATAGGATCATGCTTTAAAACTCACTAAAGAAAATCATTTAGCTTTTAACACATGTATCATTAAGGCTCATGCATTAAACTAATGCAAATCTTAAGCTAGCTTTTCAAATCATGAACACTTGCTACCATGTTCAAAAATAGAATCTCGTGTATAAAGATCATTATACAAAAACCATTTAAATCAATGATATATGTAATCTTTTACATTGGTACTCAAGTGACCCGGGATGGAAACATCCCGATCAAACACATGGGAGGGCTACATCCCAAACAACACGTGGGAGAGCTACGTCCCAACACATCAGATATGCAGAAACATCTCAAGGTGTGGTTGGGCACCATAAGAACGGCATACCACATGGTGTTTCTTCGTACTAAGGTTTACAAGGTGTTGCTTCGTACCTTAAATGCCCGCAAGGTGTTGCTTCGCACCTTACGATGACTTATATGATGTTGCTGCACATCATGTAGGTGGCTCACACATGCACGATTTTGCTACATATTGTAGTGCACTCTCATCCTATTGGTCGATCAATTATATCCGATTATTAAAGGCTCTGTCACTTGTCAATATATACTTTAAAACCATGTTAACCTACTATTTTTCAATTCATCAACATAAACCATAGCATATCTCATTTTAAAACATAATCAATGCATAGCATTTTTCTCATCAAGATGCAACCTCTTGAAAACCATAAATTAATCTCTTGGCATAACATGAATCATTTCTCAATTCATAAAAACACACATAACACTAGGTAACAAATTCTATCTTTAAACATGAGCATGATTTATCAAAACAATGGAAAAAGCTGAGAACCAAGAGCGAATTCGATCATACTTACTTCTGAGTTTAAACCAACGCTTCAAGCTTAATTTAAACTCCCCAAAATCACTTTCAAACCTCTTTGAAAAGCTTTAAACCGGTGCCACTAACCAACTACACCTCGCTTGCCTTGCCGAGGCGAAATCAAGCTTCCAGATCAACCGTAACTCCTTCCAAAGTTATCGGGTCATCATACCCTTCTTCTAACCAAAGCAAAACAGAGGATTAATGCATTTCTTTGCATCAAAATCCCCAGCAACACACTACAACACTTTTCTCCCACAACAACCAAGCTTTCGCCTAACAAAAACTACCAAAATCATCGGTGAAACCTTACTAACTATTCTCCAGCTATTACCCAACGAGATTAACACTAAAACAACATCAATTTACATCCAAAAACATCTCCTCAAGACCAAAGAACCACCAGCAACCAATTAACCCCATAAACAAGCTACAAACCCAATGATATCAACATCAAAACCTAGCAATTCACCTAGTTTCGGGATTCTATTGTTAAAATCACTTAAATCAACATATCAACACATCATAATCATAGTATTAACTCATTATAATCCCAACAAATCAGATCTGAAACAAAGATCCATCAATTAAAGCAATTAAACCTCAATTAAATCATCTTTCCACAATTATACCATCAAAACCCATTAGAAAACATTCATAAAAGATCAAGAAATTGGGAATTTCAATAAAGAACCTTTCATTAGAGGAGAAGAACGAAATATTACATCTAATGATGCTTTCCCCCAATTGCAATGATTTTTCATGAGAAAACAAAGATAATCACAAGGCTTTAAAAGGAAATCAATAAGAAATCTTTTGATGTTAAATGAATGAACTAAATCAAAGGTTTACCTTAAATCTTTGAAGAAAATCTGATGTTTGGCTGGAGAGAAATTGAGAGTAAAATAGTTGAGAGAAACGTTAGTTAAGTGAAATATGTTTTAAGAAACAATGACTAATTAATTCTTTTCAACTTGTTTTTTTTATTAAACTAATTTAAAAATAGTCAATTAAGGGGAAAAGTCTGAATGAGACTTTTGGCCAAAGCTCCCTAAAGATTCTAAGTCCTGGTCTTTTACAAATTAATCACTAAAAAAGTTTTGCACATTTTACATTTTTGTCACTAGTTTCAAATTGTCAAACCTCCAAATTACATTTTCCAAAATTGATTCCACCAAAATCACTTATATATTAAATAAGGATTTTAAAACATTTTTCCATAATTTATTTCATTCAAAAACTATTTAAACCCCATTATTCCCAAAACTAGTATGAATTGTCGAAACTGATCAAACGGACCACCTAGCCTAACCCGGCTAACTCCTAGGCCCAAAATCGAGGCGTTACAATATGGAAAGCTGGATACCCATTTTCTTGTTGAATGACTTGAGGACGTACAATTTTCAACTTGTTAAATGCCACCTTCGGTGTGCCAAACACCTTAACGAATTCCTCATGCTTAGCATATTTCACAAACGTGCTTATCTGAACGTTAATAACATAAAATGATGACAATAAAGTTTATTCATACACGTCAATAGCATACAATGCAAACAAGGCAACACAAAAAATAGATGTGTTCTCACTATTGTCTTAACTGCTTGCTCCTTAAACGGACTTGCCAGAGTGTCCCCTAAGCTATCTAGTAGCCAAACTTCATAACGTTCCATATGAATGACACACAAGTACCAGTGATTATTCGCATAATTCATGGGGATGAATACCTACAAATATTGTGTCATCAACTTGTTAAAACTTAGCATATCCTGAAACAACTTAACATGTTTCCTTTAACAGATTACAGCTTACAATATTAGCGCCAGTGATGTCCACCCAATACTACATTGTTGCCTTATAAAAATCTACAAACCATGTTGTTGTGGTAGTTGGATTTTGTCGAAGAGTACTCTACAATAAATAATGGTTGTTATTTACAATTGAGAACAATTTATCAACAAACAAATATGGCATAAACACTGCATAAGATAGTAAAAAAACATACATATATCAACAGTAGAAGGCATAAAGACCTACCGTTTACTCCCTTCTTTCGCCTCTTTGCGATTCTCGAACAAGCACAACATATCAATAATCTTGCAAATTTAAAAAACATTAATGACCACATAGTAAAATAGGTTCTAAGTGTTTCATATAATATCAAGCTCAAGCCATACGCAATATTTATTACACTAACCATATCGACCACCCATGTATCTGGTCGTAATGCATCCATATCATTAATATTGGCATCTAAGTTGTCGAGTGTAATGGCCCTATAGCTTCTTACAAACATTTATGACTTTGATTTTACATTTCACAATATCACAAATTAAAGTTATAAAGTTGAAGGCTTACTATTGCGCCAATGGGGTATTCCATAAATAATCACAGTAGGCCAGTTCTACCGTACCAAGCCCATCAGGTAGTACAATATACAGTAATGTCTTTGACCCTTTATCTTTAGCCTTTCACAAGAATGATATGATGGAAACCACGACAATCATAATTTATATAAACGAAAACAAAAATAATAACCATTAAGAGACAACATTGTTTTATTTCCAAAATTGTTTAGCCAAAATTGTTTTATTTCCAATGTTCCTTTCGATGGGCTTAAGGTCCAATGTTCCTTTCGCTAGGCTTAAGGCCCAATGTTCAATGCATATGGCAACCGCCATCTACTATTATTAATGTACACGGTACACAAAACCAACAATTACCATTGCGAATGGTAATTACACAGAATAACTATTCCCAATTAACTTTACGAACTTGATGCAGTTCAATGGTTATCCTTTGAGAGTTGAAGGGATTTTCGACTAGCCTGGCCGCCAGCATTGATAGCCTACAATTGAACAATACACAAGTCAAGGCCAAGTCGATAGGTCCATGAAATAGATGAAATTGAACTTTAATTTAATTGTAGTTTTTACCTTTTCTTCATTGTTGCTGGACAATCAAATTATTTTATCTATATCTATCATCTGCTTAACTCGACTTTTGGGTGTTTTGAATTTGGAAGGGGGCGTATAGGTTTCTGTTGTCTCTGTAGGAATACGGATCTGACCATCCTCTCTCACAGGTGACACCCACATAAAGTTACAATCAACAACCCTATTAATTTTAGTCACAATATAGGCCTTATTAAGCTCCATATTCCTTGACATCGTCTACAAAGAACCTTTCATGTCATCCAACATTTCTTTTAGATCCTCATGAACACCAACGATTTTGACTTCTAAATTGTTTATTTTCAGTTTCTAAATTGTTCGTCATTTTATCCAGGGTCTTCTTCAAGCTAGTCATGTCGGCCCTCACTTTCGCGACGTCTTTAGAAAGACTACTTAATTTCTCCGCTAACATCGTATCATCAACCCCCTCATACTGTCTAATTTATCCTTGCCTTTAATTTGCTTCTCAATTCCCCACATTCAATTTTCTTCTTAATTCCCGTATTGACAACCCCTTTTACCTCCTTCACCTCGGACATTATTTGCTGAAGCATCTTAGACAGCATTTCCCTCGTTGCATCGCCATCGTTGTATGCTGCAACATCGTACTCTGTGGAAGCAACCTTGCAAATTAAATAAGTATTAAAAAATTTCACCTTCTAAAAAATAAATGATTAATACTATGACACATTACGTATTACTTTACGTCTCTTTGAAGCTTTCTCGCCTTTGGTTGCTTCCATTGTTTCAGAAACTTTAGGTTCTTCAACAGTTTCTGGTAATAACTGCTTGCAGGCAATAATCTTTATCGTGAAAGTATATAATTAATTAATCATGATCGCAATTGACATAATAGACGAATACTACTCCAGTATATACCTTTAGTATATTCACAACTCAGGCGCTCTTCAAGCAGGCATAAACACACGCGACCTCTAACTGCACCCAGTGTAGAATTCGAGCCTCACCACCATTAGAAGCTGCACTAGCTATGCTATCAAATCCAGACCAGTAATCATAAAGCCTAAACTGATATCATTCACAACACAATATTAATTAATATGATTAAACTCAGTTCTACTAATTTCTCATAACTAATGTTAATTTAACTTTACCTCTAAGACTGTAATGCACCTTTTTAGGTAAACGTGCCTTCCCGACCTCTATATAAAGCTTGTTGCATCAATAAGCATATCGTAAACATGCTTGGCCCAATTCACTTTTCCCTGTAAGCAATCATCGCACAACAAATTCAACAAATCTGGACATGGGCTTATCTCAGTAGTAGGACACAGAAAAACTCTAATAATATATAGCAACACCCTTGCTTTCAAAGCATCCCCTTCAAAAGAACCAGACAGTACATCTCGCTTGATTTTACCAAAAGTTACAAGCATGTTGAGGTTATACTTTTCACCTTCTAAAAAATGAGCGTGTTGATGTTAATGAAGTAATGTTGAGGTTACCAAAAGCATCCCCAATATAGCTTCTACATCTTCAACTAATACAATAATGTGTGTCCTTCAAACTGAATAACACTCCTATCTAAATCAAAACTTTCCATCAATTCCCCACATAGGTCTTGACGTAGATGCGCGCTTTTATAAAAACTAAAGACCCAAAATCAATTTCATTAAGAATAAGATCAATCCCCATCGTCTTCATTTCCTTTATGAAATTGTACAATTGCTTTTGACATGGATGCGCACTTTTAACTTGTCTTTAGATTGCTTGTAACCCCCTTGACCCAGCCTAGTCGATAGACCCGAACCAAGAAGATCACAGTAGGTTTGCCAAAGAAAACCTAAACAATCTTACTCGAATTACAATTCGTTTTTTTTTCTTTTAACTTTTCTAGATGCATTATTAAGACCTAAGATTTGCATACTAGCAGCGGTTTAATTTTCATTCGATTGGAACATCGATAAGGCACTCAATTGCAAAATAAGTACTTTAGGGACCAAAATGTAAAATTGAATAATCACAAGAACTTACACAAGTTTCAGATTACCAATTGTTAATTAATCAAATTTCATGCTAGTATGTCAAATTTCAGCTTCAACGGATAACAAATAAGCATCCAATTTAGCAAAATATGAAATTAAGGACTAAATCATAAAACATCCAAATTACATGGATTAACACGTTTTTACAGCTTCTCACGGAAATTAAATACATTTAAAACATGCTTGCAAAAACCCAAGTCAAACAAACAACATTTACCTATTCAATTGATGCAACAACATACGATGACCAAAATGCAAAGATTCAAACTTGGTAAAATCCATTAATCGAATTAACCACCAGCCATTACATTAGACGGGCAGCACCTAATGCATTTTTGGGAATTCGAATTCTAACACAACTTATCAACTTATTTATGAACAACATTAATCATGCTTCTAATAGTATACCATCATTAAACATATAGGCTCAAATAATTACATACCAACTACTCAACGCAATTCATATTTACACAAGTAGTCTAGAGGCATGCTTCCTAATAAGATAAATCATTATCCATTAAATACCAAATGGTAAAGACCTCAACATAGGCTATAGAATAATTAAGGGATTAAAGTATATAACCATAAGTACTCATCGGACACAAGAAAATCAATTCAATCATTATTTAAACTATTTAAATCATTTGATCATGACTATCAAGGATACAAAATATTAAAATAAGCCAACATATTAATTATTAAATACAACCATCTTCTAACATAATATAAACAATCAAGTTATCATTTCCCAAGATGAAACAACTCATCCTAATATTCTACCCACATTGCCTTATTACAAACAATATTAATACTGTAACCATACCCTTTGAATACGTTTGTCTTGGAATCCACCTTGCCTCAGACCACAACCCCAAACTTGCTTTATTCACTACATTGACGGGAGAAAAGAGAACGTAAGCATATAATGCTTATTGAGTGTGCTCAAAACGGTTAAAACGCCAATGCGGTTTTAAAACCAAAATTGATATTAGGAACTCATATTAAAGTAAGTCAAACACACCATTTCCCAAGCATTTAAATAAACCATGTTTGTCCAATACATAAGCATCATGCTTTCATAACAACCTTTTATTCACAAAACATTTAATAAAACATGCTTGATCAAAACACAAGTATCATATCTTCTGGCTTAAACAATGTGTTCATTGTAAAGTAGAGTATGTATCTAAACCAACGCACTTGCTTATTTCTTTCGAAAGTATAACATGAATAACCACCATATGCATCAAAACACTTTTTCACAATTCTCATGCTTAATCAAACCAAAGCATTTCTCATTTGTTTCCAAAACAAATCATGCACTTAACATTTCCAAAAATATGCATATTAAACCATACGCAACATGTATCATAGATCAACAGCAAAATCCCATTTGCTAACCCTCAACTTAAGCTTTCCCATACATAACAACTCATATGCAAGGCTTAAGGAGTGAACATGTATAAACCAACGTTATACAACATAATCCATCAACATGATGCATTATCAATTATATTGACTTTTAAGTTTCATAAACCAAATTCCACTTTACAAAATATTACATCAGATACACGGATTCAACAAGTGTTCTCACAACACTTCAAGCCATCTCAACCGAAATAACGATACAATCACAACCCATGGGAACACCAACCCCAATCATCGGTTAGATGCTTAACCCACTAACGAGAGTTTACAGGACACCTACCCCTCAACCGTTAGGGTACTTGGATGGAATTTACGGGATACCAACCCCTCAACAACCAAGGCGACTTATTTATAGTGCACACAGTTCTATAGCCGGCCAATTATATCCGATAACATTTTTAAACCACATCACTTGCCAATATAATTCAATATAACCATGTACCTCATTGTTTTCATATGCATCAACACAAAATCATTTTCCCAAAAGCAACAAACCATGCTTTTTAAACAAGTATAACCATACTTACATGGATCACTTACCACGTGCATTCATAATCATTTCATGACTAAAAATCAGTTAGTCGCATACTTAAAAACATGCATAACAGTAGGTACCATGTAATCAAAAACAAGTGCATAAAACCATTTCATAAAAGCACGACCGAGAGAGAAAATCCTTCGTACTGACTTCCGAGTTTAAACCAGAGTGTTAAGCTTAATTTAAACTCTCAAAATCACTTTCAAACCTTTATAAAACTTTAAAACTCGTTTTTATTCACCAACTTATTTTCGTCTGGCCTCGGTACTTAACCGAAACACGTCCGAACACTTGCCATCTTCCACAAGAAAATACAATGGTCAATATAAATTGAACCACACTAAAATAACCAATTCAGTATAACACCTCCATTTTGCGATTAGCCTAAGAGAAAGACCCTTCTCCCGAAACCCCCAGACAACATAATAAAATAACGACGGTAGCCGCACATCCCTGTTCACGCTCTACCTTGGGCCAACTAATATCACAATGTAAGGAAGCAACAGAGGCTTCCCTTTCACGCCACTGCTGTGGCAATTCCAAATCCCTTTTCCTTTAATTATAATCATTTAAAAAGCCACAATTGGCTTGCCAAAAAGGCAGCAGTAGACCTTACGAATAGGATGGCCAACAGTAGCGCTCCCAGGTCTATTTGCGCCCCTATCGGTTCGGCCATTTACGAACCTTGCTCTCGTTTTAAAACTTAATTCCTTATCAGAAATTAATCAAATACCTATAGTGCATTCTCATATTTGATCCAATAATTAAATCAAGCACTCCACCAATTACCCAAGAATTCAAATTTAAATTCAACTAATTAGATTAATTCTGGAATTAATTTAAAAAAAATGATATTAGATTATATTTAACCCACAAAATAATACATAATCCAATTAAAACATTAGATTTCATCTATCAAATTATAATTCACTCTTTAGCATCTATAAATTAAATCAATCCATTAAAATTCATTTTAGCATCCAAAAGACAATGGAATTGATAGAAAATCAACACAAAATAATTAGGAGATCATTAAAAAATCAAAGTTTATCCAAATAAATTGGAAATTGAAAATGAAGATTGCTCCTCCAATCTTCCAACGTGAAATTCATTGAACAAGATGAGAGAAATCAAAATCTCTTGTGTGACTATTGATTAGGAATAGTTTAGGAAGAAAATGAATAGAAATTGGATAAGAAAATTCAAGAAAACTAAAATAGTGTTTGGGAGAATCTTGAGAGAAAGAGTTATAAGTTAAGACATAGCTTTCTTTCTTGAAAAAATAATAACCATTAGAAATAGGTAGTCAAATCCTTATTTAATAAATGGGTCAAACAATCCCATAAAACCACAACTTTAATTATTTTTACAAAAATGTCATTATTAATATTTTACAACCTTTTTTAAAATAGTCACCATTTAATTAATATTAAAGCAACTCATTTAAAATTACCCAAACTCAATGTCATCTTTTACTAAACTCATTAAATATATTTTTCACAAATACTTCTCACAATAAATTTAATTGAAATCAATTTAATTACCCAAATTACTTTCCAAAATTAATTAATTAGTCAAAGCCTAACCCAAAATTTCAGCCTGATTCCGATAATTCACCTGAATCTTCTAGCCCATTTTCCGGAGTGTTACATTACTATTCCCTATTACCTTCTTCGGCTGTCCTGATTTAGATTCTTTGTATGCGCCTTTTCCTTCTCAGTTTTATCAATGTAAAGTTGTTTGTCTTCCTTCGACATTTCCTTCCATTTCTTGCCTAACTCTTTCCTAACCCGCGATTGACAGATTCAAGTGAATTTAACATTTTACACAACAAAAACCACTGAAACCTACCTCATGAGTCACTTTTTCCTCAGTTTGCTCTATCCTTATACATTCACATTTACAGTAAAACATTAAAAAAACCAAAGGTTTACATTCATTCATTCTGCATTTCAATTGAATAAGAACACGCAAATATCAACTTACTAAAACTACATGAAGGAGGACATGTTTTTTTGGTACGGCTTATCACATATGGCTAGCATCTCAGACGGACCTTCCTTGGCTTCTTCGTTATCAGCGACTTCATTACCAACTTTATCATTACCATCTTTCTTAGCAACTTCCTCAACAACTTCTTTTCCAACATCATTAGAACCTTCTTTACCAACTTCATCATTAGCATATTTGTTAGCAACTTGTTTACCAAAATCATCAGCAACTTCGTCAAAAACGGGATTCAGATTTGCAGTACTCGTCCTAAGGATTAAATCTTCACATGAATCAGTGCAAAAACAAACCAACTCACTCATAAATAAACTCATCCTCATTACAAACAAATCTAACCTTTTAAGTTTAAATAGGTGGAAAGTTACCATTTAAAAAACTGAAAGAGGACAAAATTTTCAGTTTAAACTGATTTCCTCCAACAAGAAATAGAATTTCGTACCAAAATTTCAAAAATCAAACCCTAGATTTCAAGTATTTCGCAAATAAACAAAAAACTCAGGATTTTACTTTGCTTGTTACCTTCGCAATGGAGACGATTGCACGGGGTTCAGTTGCAAACCTAAGTTTAGGTTTTGATCCTTTGCACTGACTGAAATGTTTTTCCCAATTTTAGAGGGTTCTCCAAATTTTCGAGGGGAAATGAATTATAACCCTAAAATGTTATTAAACAAGTGAAGGTCTGATTCTCATTCTAGGAGCCTAAGAGTTTTATTTCCTACGAGTAGCGAAATGACAACGTATGTTTCGAGACCTAAAAAACACTAGAAATATGAATCGTTAAACCGAGAATAATATCATCTGGTACTTTAGATTGCGAAACTCGTTGACTAATTCTGATACTTAGCGATTGGCCCTAATATGTTATCTACTTCCTACACTTTATGGTTTCTACGTCTACTTTTATCTATCCAACATACCTGCCTCCAAGTTTCGGTACTTATAAGTACATTCCGAAACATACTATCATGTATTCTTAAAGTCACTTTAAACTTTTCTAGTTTTCATCTTTTCTACATGTTCCAGAACATGTACAAAAGTTCCGATATCAAGAGAAAAACATCAACTCTTATGCGTTAACTCTTAAATGTTACTTTCACAGCAAACTATTTCGTTACTCTATATCAAATTCTGAGACATTTTCTTCTAACTTTACCTGTTAGATAATTCACTAACAATTTAGGTTTAAACTATTAACTACTAGTTCCAGTACATATTCATAGTTCCGCAACGTATGCGTCATTTTAACTTTTGACGTTGCAACATACATTTTCTCCCAACACGGTTGTGAAACTTCTTACTAAGTTCTGATACTTACCGGCAATGACCTCTTCCTATTTCCGTGTGTTTTTTATGGAAATCTAAATCTAAAGGTCAAATTATAAGTTTTCCCATCTGACGGCTCTAACATCCCACCGTTTATTAGTCGTATACTAACTTGTTGTTCCGTAGACTCTCCCGAGAAGATTAACTTATACATAAATATTTCCTTCAAAGATAGTTAATTTGTTTGAATGTTTGTCTCCTGTGAGTAATTTCAAACACCTTAAAAAAGTTATTTACATAAAAGTCCTTGTTATAACAAAAATCAAAATATAGGTTTAACAAGATGTCCTCTTTTATATAACAAAAACAAATAAATTTTTAAGTCCATCCCTCTTTCTTTTTGACTAAAAAGCTATAAGATTTTTTTAAAAAAATTATAAACCCACACTTCTCCCCCTTTTTGTTTGATCAAAATCAATAGGGTAAATAAAAATTAAAACATAAAATATAATATCAAAAATAGCTCCAGAAATCAAACATAATATCCATAATGTAATAAAATCCATGCATTAAAATCCAAGAAAAACAAAGTATGAAAAACATAAAGCAAACGTAATCGAAGTCATAGGAAATATAAATCGAACATAGGTGTATAAATACAAATAAGTCTAAAAGCAAATAAGTCTTGTTGATCACCTATGTGTGCAACCACTCTTAATGGTGGAGACCATGGAGTTCAAGTGAAATTTTTGGAGGGTTTGGGTCTGATTGTGAGGAGCCTATGCGTGAGTTATGGGTAGTCTAGTCTTTATTTGGGGATGCATGGCTCCTTAAAAGGGGTTGGATGAGTTGAGGACACGTGTCAACCGAGGGAGACAAGTGTCTTGGTGAATTGAGTTGTTGTGACTCAGGTGTCGGTGTGGGTCCCACATATCGTCAGGTGTCTGAGATGATGTTTGCGTGTTGAGTTCGCAATGGGTCATAGTTGGTTGTTGGCATGATCATGGTTTGCTAGTACGTTCACAAGTGGTCGTGGTTTGCTGGCGGTCTTATGCATCGTGGTCCGCATGCGTTGTTACGTTGGTGAGTTGAGTTGCTGTGACTCGGGTGTCGGTGTGGGTCACACGTATCGTCACGTGGTCTGAGATCATGTTTGCTTGTTGAGTTTGCAATGGGTCATAGTTGGTCGTTCGCACGATCATGGTTTGCTAGTACATTCGCAAGTGGTCGTGGTTTGCTGGAGGTCTTACGCATCGTGGTTTGCATGAGTTGTTATGTTCATCGCCGGATGTCCCTCGTGTTTCGCTGTTCACAGTCTTTATTCATTCTGGTCTTGACACATGGCGATAGGTATTTTATAGGTGCTAACAATTGCCCCCAAGTGAGGGAAGGTTATAAAGTGACCTCGGCGAACCTGAGGTATCTAAAGAGGGTAGTTTGTGAAATTTTGTTTGTTTTCTTGTTCGCAGGTGCGAACATCCACACCTCCTTTGAAAAGTAGTCCTCCGGAAGCGAATTATTGCTTTTAACATTTTTGTATATGTTTGTTCGCTGTTTTTTACATCGTTTTTGCAGAACAAAATAACTTTGATGAATAACTAAATATTTTTGAGTATCCCCTTATAATTGTAAATAGTGGTTCGTTTATAGTTAATTACACAATGTTGGGAGGATTCTTTCCCCTGGGTGCAATAATTTTGATCACTATACACTCGTACATTTATTATTTTATCGTGCACTTATTTGGAAGTGGTGGATATTTAGCCTCTTTTCGAATTTATGGTAAATGTAACTTAGAGAGGTAGGTTGTGTAAATTGAATTCACTTTATGAATATGATGTTCGATGATCTGGAAAAGAATGCCACGCATTTCTTATGAAACCGATGTGATGAGCTTAGCACCATTTTTTTTATCTCAGATTATGTCAATCCAAAATCAATTATGAACTTAATTGAATATTTACTTGTCATGCACATTATTAGTTACTATAACTTTTATTGTAGGGGCATTCATTGTTTGGTTAAGGAAAGAGGTCTTGGTGCTTGGAGCTTGAACCTTATGTGATATTGGTTGGTATTCGATACTCGGTATGTGTTTAGAGTCGGAAAATATTCCCTACTACTTAAGTAGCAATTCTGTACTGCAGGCTTAGCCTAATTTGCATCTAGTTAATTAGAAGCTTTGTTATGGGAAAGTGTCTATGTTTGGCCCTGTATTCCAACTTGGGTTTCTACCTGGTGCATGTACAAGACCAGAGCTGTTTATGTTACCATATTCGAGCCTCTGGGAAGACATTTTGATTGTCATGGATGCTATCCTCTTAGGAGATATGTACATTTTTTTCTTGGAAGGAAGCATATATTCATCACTTGCTATAGCTTTGCCGTTTGTATAGTTATTATTATGGTTGCTGCTGTTTGTTTTTTGTTTAAAAGCTCATTTCAGCTGTGGAGTGGAGATAAAGCAAAGTTAATAGCTGCCGTTGTGTCATCTTCAATGAATTTTTGGGATGTAGCCCACTACTCACTTTAAAAATAGGTTTTTTTAACCTTGCATTAGCCTGGAAAAAAAAAAGAATACTTTCGGCTTTACCTCCCAAATTTGGAAGGACAGCTTGCATTCTTTGCATGTTTGTTCTTTCAAAACTATTGAAGCACACTTTACCATTTTCTATAGACTTATATTTCTTTGCCAACGCATTGATAGTCTGTATGTTTTCTCTTATAACGAGTCATCCAATTCGGTGACAGTTTCCCCATACTTCATTTCATTCATTTTTTTTGAAGTTTTAGTTTACCCCTGTACCTTAAATGAAGAAAAATACCAATATAAACAATGTGAATGCATAAGGATGAGAAACCATTAATCTAAGAAAGAAACCATTTCAGTAAACTTCAGTTTAAATAACACAGGAAACCATTTCCTGTACTTTGGATAACAAGTATGACCTAGAGAACTGAAATTAAAACATCCCATTTTTATTTCTTTGTTATGAATGAAACAAAAAGGTAAGTATTAGTTCTTGTTTCATTGCTTTGGCATATTTAGTCATACAAATAATACTCTCTTAGCTTGATTCATAGTTGAGGTCCATGTAGGCCTTTACTTATAATTGTTGGTTGACATATTTCTTTCTTCTACATTTCTTTCTTTATCTTTACAAATAATTATAATAAATTTCTTTATAATTGTTGGATTTGCAGATGGAATATGTATATGTATTGGATAACTTTGCAGGTTGATTAAAGAGCCGAAAAGTCGTTCTCGTACAGTTTTGGATTAGAGTAGAATCAATGGAGCTGGTAGCCTTGATCATTTATAGTAATTGACTTGCATCATGATTTGAATTTCTATCACAATGCATGGCCATTTAGCCATATTTAATTACCGCATCTTGATTTACATTAGAAAAGATTAAAGCCATTAGAGATTTGATCTGCTATACTATAATTGAACCTTTAGAACATCAAGCCCATAATGTTGGGACTTCTGTTGCAGAATGCGAATTATAGTCTAGCCTATTTTGTGGACGTTTGTTTGTTGGTACGAACTCTTTACCCTCTTATGAAAAACAGTTCGCAGGAAGCGAAATTTTACTTTAGCATATGTTGCATTTGTTTATTTGTTGGTGTGAACATTTACCCTTTTTCAGAAAATTATTGTTCGCTTACTTGGATATTTAGAACCATTTGGCTCATTTGTGATATTACAAGCATCGTGTTACGAACATCACGTTCTTGTATTCATGTAAGTATTTTGACTTGGGAGGGTTCTTGCCCCGGGTAAGATAGTCTTAATCGCTAACTTATGGCGGAATTACTAATTCATTCGCTAACTCAGAGCAGCATCACTAGCTCATTCGCTTACTCAAACTGAGATCGTTAACTTATAGCAGGATCGTTAACTCTTGCCCTTCAGGCGAGGGAAGGCTATAAAGGGACCTTCACAAGACTTTTTGTTTCTCATCCTTTAACTTTTATGCGAATTCTTATGATGCTTCTTTCTTGAAAAATTAATATAGAGTAATCTTGGTCATTGTATACTTTTTATTGTACAAATTTTTGAGTTAGAAATTTTGAGACTTTGCATGTCGTATATATCGTAGCGATTCGCAAATTTTGTACCTTAATTTTAAAGAGCGATTCGCTGGAAGCGAATTTACAACCGAAATTTTGTAGAAACATTGCTCGCTTTCTTAGAAGCGGCCGAAATTTTATATCGCCTAGTGCCCATATTATTTGTGTTGACAGGTAATAGGATTCGGAAGGCTATGGGTGGCCCTTTAGATGATCATAGACATACAAAGTACTTAGTTTGCGCATAGGTACCATCCTCGTGGCACGCATATTATTCTTGCATGCAAACAATATAGCCTTGTTTTATGGGCAGTGGGTTTGGGGTAGTTTCGGCAGACACTCCTGAGACAACCTTTCTCTTTTCTGTTTAAGCTCGTTTGCTTTGAAAGCGACGGCCGTTGAGATGATTCCTATATGCACACTTCTCGAAAGCGGCGGACACTCACACCACTCATTGTCTATTTTTAAGCTCACTTGCTTTGGAAGTGACGGCCGTTGAACTGATTCCTATATGCACGTTTCTCGAAAGCGGCGGACGTTCAAACGACCCTTTGTCTATTTTTAAGCTCACTTGCTTTAGAAGCGGCAACCGTTGAGCTGACTACTATATGCACGCTTCTCAAAAGCGACAGACGCTCAAACGACTCTCTATCTATTTTTAAGCTCGCTTGCTTTGGAAGCGGCAACCGTTGAGCTAATCTTTATATGCACGCTTCTCAAAAGCGACAGACACTCAAACGACCCTGTCTTTTTGTAAGCTCGCTTGTTTTGGAAACAGTGGCCATTGGGTTGATTCCTTTATGCGTGTTTCTCAAAAGCGACGAACGCTCAGACAACCCGCTGTCTATTTTTAAGCTCGTTTGCTTTGGAAGCGATAGCCGTTGAGCTGATTCCTATATGCACGCTTCTCAAAAGCGGCGGACGCTCAGACGACCTATCTATTTTTAAGCCCACTTGCTTTTGAAGCGGCGGCTGTTGAGTTGATTACTATATGCTTCTCAAAAGCGGCAAACGCTCAGACTACCCTTTGTCTATTTTTAAGCTCACTTGCTTTGAAAGTGGCGGTCATTGAGCTAATTCCTATATGCACACTTTTCAAAGGCGGTGGACGCTCAGACAACCCTTTGTCTATTTTTAAGCTTGCTACTACTCAATGGCCGCCACTTTCAAAGCAAGTAAGTTTAAAAATTTAAGCAACTTTCTTGGCTTTCTTAGCATGAATAGCAGATTGTTGTTGCACTACTATTTCTTAAGCAACTTTAACTACTGTTTTTAGGTAATTTTAAAAATTTAAGCATAACATTTTTTTTTTCTAATATGATTCGATATTGCTATCAAACCAACATTTGTAGCTCCAAACTACAATTATAACTTACTAAATTAGTTCTTAACACAAGGTAACTTATGAGTATCTGACGATTCTAAATCCGGATAATATAGGATGCAGTTGTGAAATAAGCATTTTGCATACTGCTAATTACTTGAGACTTTAACAAAATCATGAGCAAAGCATATTCCAATTATTGGGAGGAAGCTATTTAATTACTCAATCTTTAGGAATTTTAAATTGTGCCGTAGCCTTGAAGATAGAGGCTAGAAGCTATTTAAGATTCTGTAACTTACGGATTTCATTGGGATAGCTGATATGAGGGTGCATTCTATCATAGTATAAAAATGGCTGCAAATTTGATTTATATGTACCTAGAAAAAAAGCAACGTAAGGGGGCATGGTGTAGTAAAAGAGTATAAATAATAGAAGAGAATCAGGCCAGTAAAGAAAACCAGAATTAATGCTACAATGATAAAAGTTGAGGTTCGAACAACAAAAATTCTGAGTGTGGAACCATTAACGAGAAAATCCAAGTTTAATATGCTGACTAATGTGCCTAACAGATGTTTAGCCTGGGATCACAGCAGCTTTGAATCCTAACCCTAGGATACATATAAATCCCATGCAAACCAATTTAGGTACCTTCTGGACTTCTAAATTAGGTAATCTATTGCAAAATAAGTAAGCAATGTAACCTGATACCTCGGAATTGAGCAATTAGGTACAGTGCCACAAGCATGAAAATATTAGATGTGTTTAAAAAATGCATGAAGAATATGCAACACAGATTAGCACCCAAAGGAAATTACATGTTCAATCACTTGCACCATTTTGCATGCACATTCTATCCTTCAGTTTCAGCATTGTAAACAAAGATGTTCCCATCATTTTAAGATTTCATGTATGTAGAAAAACTTGTTGACTTCAGCAAAGAGGATTAGCACTAAAACCACATAAAGATGGACGTGGACCTAATAGAATGTTTCTATAGTTAAACTATAATTTAATGGCTGTATAAATTTTTTAACTAGCATGATAAGCATACAAATCTCTTTTCTCCACATGGTTACATGGAGTCAAAACCTGACAAATATAGAGTCAACCTCCATCAATGTTGTACCGAGGGCTTCGTTTTAATGACCAAATGCCAATAGGAAACTACAAAGAAGATATATTTTGCCCCAAGTGGTTATCTTATGAAGTAGGATGTAGCCTTTTTATTATTCTAACCAGGGAAACCTCCTATCAATCAAAGGTTAATGGATTCATGCATAAAAACTATAAAAAGGACAAGAAGATTTACAACCTGAGCAAGATATCGTAATCTCCTGATGCATGCCATCGAATCCCCTTGACCACTTTCCTCTAGTATTCTGATAGAATCCTGATTAAGGACCTCAAACAAATGTAAAAAAGCAGGCTTCATGTTCTTGTTTGCAGGGTTCTAAAATCCCACTACCAATATCAATTATAAATATTCCAGATTTTATAACTAATAATTATGAAACCCAGGAATGAAAAATGACAAATGTTGCGGTAATTAATTATACAATTTAGACATGATACATCGAGGCATGGTAAATCAAGGTTCAACAAATTTGCAATGGAATTTTACAAAATCTATGTCAGCGTGATTCTAATTTTTCCATGTTCCGGACCCATTAAAAATATTTTCTAGGGATAAGCATTAAGCAGCAAGATTTTGCTAAACAAAACCAATACGAATCACTATTCTGAACTGAAAGTTGTAACAAAAAGAACCCCTTTCATTCTTTAAACGAATAGAAGAAGAAGAAAAAGGAGAGTGGGAATTAGAAAGATACCTTCCGCCATTGGCAACAAAAGGAAGAATAATAGAAGCATTAAGCTTACCCATATCTTGAAACTAGGCCAAACAGAAAAGCAAGAGTTGAGTTTGGAACAAACTGCACACGGGGGCCAGAACAAAACTTCCCCAGGATTTTTCATTCACTTGCAGTAAGCAGATATTTTCTTGTCCAGCTTTCATTCTGTGATTGCTCAAGTGAATTCCCACCGCAACTGAAATGAGAAGCAAGATTTGCTTCTCGGACATTGTAGATGTGGAGCCAGTACAGATCTTTTCTGCCGTTGGTACAACAAGCTCAGACATGTAATCACCCATGGTTTACTCATACAAATTGTCCTGTGATTTCGCGGCAAGACAGACAGAGGAGGATCATATTACTGGCGCCGCGTCAAGTGAACTGGGAATTTGGAAAGAATTAACCTTTGGAGAAGTGTCCTAATCGGCGTGCTGGACTCTAGAAGTCTCGTCTAACCGGTCCTTGATTCGGCGACGAAGGAATGCTTGCCTAACCCAGCCAAATTGAAGACAAGATATGAATTTACAGCTGATAAATATGGACATGGGACCCCCACAGCAAGCAGATCCATAAACATGCAATCGAAACCCATGTTTTCAAACACAGAGATATACTCAAAAACAACAACCGCAACACACTCCTCTGCCCCATTTAGCCATGCCGTGGACTGAACCTGAAGATCTGTACGTCCAAGCTCACCGCACCTTTGTTGATCACCCATGCGTGCAACCACTCTTGATGGTGGAGACCATGTAGTTCTAGTGAAGTTTTTGGAGGGTTTGGATTTGATTGTGAGGAGCCTACGTGTGAGTTATGGGAAGTCTAGTCTTTATTTGGGGATGCTCCTTATAAAGGGTTGGATGAGGTGATAACACGTGTCAACCGAGGGAAGCAAGTGTCTTAGTGAGTTGAGTTACTGTGACTCGGGTATTGGTGTGGGTCAAACGCATGGTCACGTGGTCTGAGATCATGTTTGCGTGTTGAGTTCGAAATATGTCATAGTTGGTCGTTCACACGATCATGGTTTTCTAGTACGTTCGCAAGTGGTCGTGGTTCACTGGCGGTCCTACAAATCGTGGTTCGTGTGCGTTGTTACGTTCATCACCGGATGTCCCTCGTGTCAGTCTTTATTCATTTTGGTTTCAGCACGTGGCGATAGACATTTGTAGGTATTAACAAGTCTATATGATATGCATGAAAGAAACTAAACGGCCAAAGTCGCATCATCATCGTCCTCAATACCATCATCATCATCTTCTCCATGAACATGTGCTCTCCACTCATGATGAAACGCAATAAGAGAGGTCTCAACCGAATAAGCTCGAGACTCTAGAGTGGTCGTCATGGCGGTGATCCTCGCATCAATGCTCATCTCCGTGGAGGCCATCCTCGCATCAATCCCCCTAAGCTTTGAAACACTCTCACTCAAGAGAATACAAATTTAGCAAACAAGGAAAACCTCAAAAAGGCGAAGTGTTTGCACAGTTTAGCTCTCACCCAAAAACCTAACACTTGAGCAAATATAACAATTAAGCTTACAAGTGTGTTATACAATAAAATGACAATTAAAGCTTAAAAAACACTTTCTCTATACATTGAATATTGATAATTGGTTTCTTGTTGTTCCATGGCTGCTTGAAGAGGTCTTTTAAACACTCCAATGGCTTCATGATCGTTACTAGTCGTTGGGGGTTGATTAGAGCCGTTGGGGACTTAATTTCTAGCATTTAATGCACTTTTGGCCATCTCTATATCAGTACATGCCTTAAGAAGAAAAAACTGTTATAAGCAATTAATGTAGGGCGTACCGGTACACGATACTGAGTATCGATACGAGACCATGTGTACCGGTAAGAATGTGACTGTAACGGTACATATAATGGCTATTGGAAATTTGGAAAACTTGGGGAAGGGTGTATTGGTACAGAAGAAAGGTGTACCGGTACGGCTGTCTGAGTATCGGTACCGAGGAATGGGTGCAAGTACAAGTATATTATTTTTGACACTTAGGCTGTTTTGAAAGCATTTTTTCAAGTCAAAAACACTTTAAAAACAATTTCAAACATATTTGTACTTTAAAATTTATTTTGCAATTTACATTTGAGTCCAAAACATTTTTTATTTTGTTATATCAAAATTATTCTCAACACTTCCATTCTAGCTACGGGTGCATGGGTTTCATCAAAATTTTCTTCTTCTTGAGTGAACCTTGAGCAACAAGTCTAGCCTTATTTCTCACTATGTTATCACTCTCATCTAGTTTGTTTCTAAAATCCCATCTAGTACCTATAGTGGATTTATTTCTAGACCTATCAACTAATGTCCAAACTTTACTCCTCTCAAATTGATTTAACTCTTCTTGCATAGCCATAATCCAATAATCATCATTTAATGATTCTTTGATATTCTTAGGCTCTATGCATGATATAAATGCAACATGGAAGATCTAGTGGTTACCCTTTGGATGGATCACCCAAAATCTCACAACTTTTGATATAGTTGAACTCCATTGGCATGTGATCTCCCTTTCCTCTAGAGATAGCTCCTTCAAGGTTTCTAGATGTGGATCTTGTATTTCTACCTTTGATGATTGTTCTTTATCATTGTTGGCATTTAAAATCACTACATCATCCTCACAAGAATCCTTCATCGGAAGGAGGTTATCATCGAAAACAACATGTATTGACTCTTCAACCACTAAAGTTCTTTTTATTAAATACACGATAAGCTTTAGATTTTAAAGAGTATCCAAGAAAAATGTATTTATCACTTTTAGCATCAAACTTGCCTAAATAGTCTTTTCCATTGTTCAAATAAAACATTTGCATCCAAAAGGATGAAAATAGCTAATGTTAGACTTTTTATTTTTGAAAAGCTCATGATGGGTTTTCTTTAAAAATAGTCTAATCATTACTCGGTTATCAATAGAGCAAGCGATATATGTGGCTTCTGCCGAAAAATATTTTGGCAAATTGTTTTCACAAAGCATGTTATTAACCATTTCTACTAAAGTTTTATTTTTCCTCTCAACAACCCTATTTTGTTGAGGGGTGCGAGATGCCTAAAAATTATGGCTAATTCCACTAGAGTTACAAAACTCTTTAAAACTAAGATTTTGAAATTCGGTTCCATGGGTACTTCTAACATGAGAAATAGAGTAACCAACATCATTTTGGTTTGCTTTTGAAAATATGATGAATTTTTCTAAAGCTTTATCTTTTATACTTAAGAATAGAACCCAAGTAAATCTAGAGTAACCATCAACAAGAACAAAAGCATATTGTTTTCCACTCAAGCTCATAGTTCTAATAGGACCAAAAAGATCTATATGGATCAATTGTAAAATCCTACTAGTCGAAACATCATTAATGGGTTTAAAAGAAATCTTTTTATGTTTTTCTTTTATACATGCATCACAAATTTTATCTAGTGAAAATTTAATCTTAGGCAAACCTCTTACTAGATCATTAGAAATTAATTTTTCTAAAACACTCATGCTAGCATGTCCTAGTTTTCTATTCCATAACCAAGAATCATGCTCATTTCTAGCAACAAAGCATGCATTAGAAATACGAATTTCATCTAAATGCATCATGTATAAGTTTCATATTATATGACCTATAGGCACAATCTTGTTAGATGCAATGTCAATAATTTTACAACCATTAGAATCAAACATGACATTGAATTCTTTATCATAAAGTTGGCTTATGCTTAACAAATTATGCTTTAGACAGTTGACATACAAAACATTCTCAATGAGTATAGATGAGAGATTGCCAATAGAACCAATTCCTTCGTTGCAGCCTTTGGAGTTGTCACCCAATGTCACTACTCCTCCAATATTTGGATTTAGTTCTATGAACCGACTCTTGTCACTGACCACGTGTCTCGAGCATTCACTATTAAGGTACTACGAATTTGAGCTTGTGTTTTGGGCCTTGTAGAAATGCTCCTCCTACAAACATAGAATCATTTCTTGATTTTTGGTACCCAAATTCTTTTGGGTTCATGAGTATTAGCTCCCAAAATCTTGGTCCCCTTGAGGATTCTAGTGGCATTAAGATCAACATTTTTAGTAGCTAGGAGTTCCTTAGGAACCCAAACACTCCTAACACACTTACCATTGTGGGAATATGGGGGCCTTGATAGCTCTTTAAAGAGCATATATTTTACCTAGATTTATTGATGAAATTGTCCCCACTTTAGTTTCTCGTACATACTTCCTTACATTTACTTAGTTTAATTATGCATTTCCTTCAACTCAGTTATACTTGCGTGTTTTGTGCTGAATTCGGTAAATTCTGTTGTTTTCATTACAATTCTAATATCACTGTAAAAAGCCTTCTTTATTGCAGCCAGATTTATCACTGCAGTCCTGATGACACTATAAAAGCATCTTATTATTACGTTTAGTCACTTTCACCGCAATGATAGTTGTTTGACAAGTGTATAATTGATCTATTTTATATGCCCTTATTCCTTGTCTTTTGCATGTTTTAAGCTCATATAGTTTGCATTTAGGTTAGATTGTATATATTTGCATGTAGATAAAGAGTTACACCGCCTATGCTTTAAATGTCATATATATTGGTGCTTTTCACAGGGAAGGTAGTGTTTTGTGGTGCATGTGCAGGATGTTCGTAGATGCTAAAGGATCGATGGACTAGAAGAGAAACGAATCACATGGTTGGAGCTGACAAGGCATAAAGAGTTGGAGATGAATATGCTTTTACCCACGTGGACTTTCTCCAAGATACGCAACATTAAATGAAGTAGGAAACCAATGAATTTTCTTTATTGATGCCGCCTTCACTTTAGGGTACTGAAACCTTAGTTTCACCGTCTATATAAGAAAGACTTGAACGCTACTTCAAAGAGAGCGCGATTATAAATGATAGTCTTAGCCCAAAGCTTGCGGAGAACCACCAGGGCAAAAGCTAGAAGATTCTCCTAATGAAAGACGCCATTGAGAGAGGTTGACAGAGAGGAGACCTGCAGCACAGTTGGATAGCACGGAGGGAGTTTTTTCGAGGTTACTCGGCTCTTTTCTTTCCCTTGCTTGATAAACTACTATACTATATACTTTTAGTTATGGATTTTTTAGGCTCAGACATGAGCTAAATACTTTAGTTGCGATTATTATGCCCTAGGATTTTATGTTTTGATTAATTTATTTCAATGCTTTAGTTGTTTCTTCTTTATCTATTCTCTTCATCATTCTTTATGCGTAGTTATTGTAAGAGCCATCGAGAGAGGCCTTTTAACTATTGATCTGTGGCTTAATATAAGTTAGGTTATACAAATGTGAATAGTAGAGCTAAGCTATTAATTAGTCTTAATTCGGCTTAGACATAAGTTTAGGAGTTTCAACGACTAAAAGAGAGTTCTTAAATAAATTATAGAGTTGTTAGGGTTACGCTGACATGTATCACCTTAGCCACAATATTATTAACTTATAGGCATCGAGAGAGTCAGGAGTTCATTAGAAAATCCTGTCGAGCAGATAAAGAATCTAATGGTTTACGCAGACATGTATTGTTAATCGTTATAGCATTGACATAGGTAATCAAGCATATATCCTTAGCAATAATCCAACATCCATAATTATCTGTTAGTTGTTATAGCTGTTTGTCTTAATCATAACATTCAAGTTGCAATGGCAGCTGTCAGGATAAGATCAAAGGATAATGAGTTGGTAATTAGTTGCAATAGCTATTGTACGGTCTAGATGTCGCCACAACAAAATAGGAATATTACCGAATTGCATCCAGAATTGTGATTGCAATGACAACTGTCAATATAAGATCAAAAGGACAATGAGCTATCCATTAATACAATTGTCCTGCACGAAATTCACAGCTGCAAATCTATAAAGAAAACTTGTAAACACCCAATTGAAGATAAAAAGAATATATATATATATATATTCTTAACCTAAAAAGGATGGCTCATATCATCATCTTTAGAGAAGGTCATTTTCTCCTATTTTGCACTAAGTGTTTATATATATATATATATACATATACAGTTATTTTGGATTGTGAACTTCAACTTATTTTATGAAGATTTCTTTGTTGTTTCAACTTTTGGGCTTGAATACTATTTTGCACTAAGTGTTTATTGCAGCCACTAACATTGAGAGATGCAGTGACAGTTCAAGTTAATGAGCATCACAACGAAATTTGGGTGGGGACGCAACGAAAGTTGGTCTACTCGTTCGAGGACACACAATATCTCCTAGCAATGAAAGTTATGGTATATTTGTTTGTTTTAGTCATTAGCTCATGTTTTAACCTTGCAGTATTTGGTAATATGCCGAGTTACACCGAAGGAATTTAATATTTTTATAGAGAATCTTTTTCCTTTACTATTTTGTTGCTATTGCACTCATATCACTCTCTGAAACTTTTGCATTTATATTTTTTTGCACCCATAACTTCACTAACATTTTATCTTCAGAACTTTTGCACTAACATCAATAGGCACAAAACTGTTTTCCTTGTGGGATCGATATTTTACAGATTTGCATATGTCTACTATACTTGCATAGACCATGTACGCTTGCACTATTACTATGACTTTTCATAGCCGATCAAGTTTTGGCGTAGTTGTCAGGGAAGACGTTCGTTTATTTTTTAGTTACTTCTTTCTTTGCTTTTCTTTTTTCTCTGTTACATTTCTTAGATTTCATTTTAAATGTTTTATGACCAGGACTAATATGAAGTCTTTAGCCGACATTGATTTAGAAATTGAATGAACCGCTAGGAGGAAACTTCAAGAACAAAGGGATGTGGTTGTACCAACAAATAATGCGGTCACATCTACGATGTAGCCACAACATCCTATTGACTCACCACTATGTCTATGCGCTCAATCTCAAAATAGGACTATAAGAGATGTTATTGCGCCAGTTTTGGATAATTTACATCCAACAATTGTTAGACCGAAAATTCTTGCTAAAATTGTAACATGCCAAAATCCGGTCTAGTCGAAATTGGGTTCTGGCAATCAGAAACCCTACACCCAAAAGGTCCAAATATTGTGTTGAGTTTGACCGCAAGGTTAATTACATCGATATTGGACTCTAATTGAGTCAAATTATTGTTTAAGGACCTTATTGAATGTATTAAAAATATCTTTAGTGACTAAATTATAGAAATTGAAAGTTTGGGGGTTTAAGTTTAGTGTATCGGGAGTTGAGGGACTAACCTTGCGATTAGCCCCTCCCAAATTATAATCATCCACACGTGGGTGATCAGAATCAAATTCATTCAAGAGAAGGAAAACTTTACTATTGCAAAATAAATAAAAGAAAATAGAATAGATGAATTGAATTACCCGATTGTTAAAAAAATAAGCACCTCCATCTCATCTTCTTCACCTAAGCTAGCATCTCCATTGAAGATTGATTTCAAGCATGACATTTTTTCAGTTTATTGATATCAAAACATTGCTATCGATCGGGTAAGTCATAATCCCTAAACTATCGATGAAACCCATGGATAAATCAAGCTTAATCTTAAGATAAGGTTTTGGTTATCTATGAAATTTGATAGCTAATGGCTATTTTAAGCTTCAATATTGATTTTGATATCGTTATATTGATTTCGATACCATATTATCGATTCTAACCGATTCCTATTGTTTAACCTAGCTCAATAATTAAATAGAGATCTTCCACCATCACCGACGAAAGCTAGGGACATGGGAATTGCTATCTGTGAGTGGTAGGAGCATCGAACTATTGAGGTGAGTGTAGTCAGAGTCCCGAGATTAGGCTAGGTGCCTTTCCTGATCTTATTGTCATTGATTATAGCATTGATAACATTTTTGTCAAGGAATATTGCATTGAACAACTTAGTGGATTCCATTGGTAAGATAAGGTAAGTTATTGCATTGGATATCGATCATTGTTGCTATAGTCATTTCTATCTAGCATCGTTATCAATTTAGCTACTGTTATCGTCATTGAAACATGGGGGCATTGAACATTAGTCATAGAGCATAATTATTGCCATTGTTATCGTCATTGTCATTGTTATTGAACATTGATATCGACATAGTTGTTGCTATCGTAACATTGTAAGTGAAACATAGGTCATTGCTATTGTCATTGAAACCATTGGACATTGTCATTGCCATTGGTATTGTTATTGAATATTGATATTGACTCATTGCTCATTGATAAGAACATTGAATATTGATATTGTTACTAAACACCGATCATTGATATTGTCACCGGACCTTGGATTCGAAAGGACTTTGGATACAATCAGCATGTTGATAGATTATAGCTTAATAAACATGCTGTTAAAATTTCATTGCATTTGGACATCATTCAACATGTTAATTCGATTAAAAACTAGATAAAATATGAAATTATAGTGCAGGCCGTACCGATACAGGTGAACCTGTATCGGTACGGTAGTGCATATTTGGAACATTTAGTGTGTAGGCTAACCCAGACATATCGATACAGCTTTAAGGCATTTCGGTACGACTTTGGGCAGTGAGGTTTGGAAAATTAATGGCATCGTTACGGGTACAGGGTGTATCGATATGAGTCTTGGTCAAAGTCAACATTATCAACCCGTATCGATACCGATCAAGTTGTATCAATACGAGTTCTTGAGTTGCTGGAAATTGGGCTATCATCCTTGCATGCCATATCGATACGGTCCTCGACCGTATCAAAATGAAGTTAGACAGTTTCATCTGGAGTTTAACTCCTTGCATACCCATACCGATACATCATCATGGCATTTCGGTACGGTGTCTGTTAAATCGGTTGAGGGCTGCTGAACACAGTTTTGCATTATTTACAGAATGGTCATTGAATCTTGGCAAGTCTAATTGGATGAGTAAATAACATTGGATTAATATGAAAATTTATGGACTCACTGTTATTGTATTGAATTTCATTATAGTTCATTTAATTGCACTAAAGGGCCTCTAAATTACTGGATTTATAGTTTAGTCCCTAAAATTCGTAGTACTTAAGAATCAGCCCTAATTGCTTAATTATTGTTTCCTATTGGATAAATTGGGCTAATATTCTTGTTTAATAAGGTTCAAAAAGCATTACATAGACTAAGTGACAATCATTGATTAAAAATATTTGCACCGAATCATTCATCGGTAGCACGCTTTGACCCGATTCTCGACTAGGCTGGGAAAAAGGTGTTACATTTGTGGTATCAGAGCTAGAGTTTAGTCGATTCTAGGACTAAACCAAAGCATAATGTATTGTTATTGTGTTACTTTGCCACCTAGGAGTTGTATATTGTGTATATTGTGACTTGTCGACTAATCTGATCTCTTTATGTTATAGATGTGTCTGGGACTAACGCAACCCATATAAACAAGTCTGCCACCGGCTCCTTGACACACGACGAGGAAGTAGAGGGGAGACCCTCCGAACCCACCTAATCCCCTACCCCATAATGTCGAGTCGGTATTACCTAATACGCAGGCTGAATGCTACCGGAATATGGCTGAGATATTTAAGCAATTTATGAAATCTGTGAGAGTCGAGACGGTAGTGCAACCTACCCCACCAATTGTCCAATATTCCCGAGCCCCTATTGACAAGTTGGCATCACTCCGTGCATACAATTTCACTGGTCAGGATGACGATAATCCTAAGATCCCCGAGTATTGGTTGGACAACATATTGAGAATTCTAAACAAGCAATTGCAGTGTTCTGATAAGCACAGGCTAGAGTGTGCTCTTGCATTCCTGGCTGATGAAGAACTTTAGTGGTGAGAGACCACTATTCTTACCGTTCCCGAGGAAATTGTCACTTGGGAGTTCTTCCTTCAAGAATTCTGAAAGAAGTATGTTAGTGAGTAGTACCTCGTGGAGAGACACAACATCTTTCTCCTCCTCAAGCAAGGTGTGCGACCAGTCGAGCAGTACATCCATAATTTCTACAAGTATTACCGATATGGTGCTGAATACATCAAGAAGGAGAAAGAGAAGTGTCACATGTTTATTTTTGGGCTTAGTGATGAACTTTGCCCGGTGTCCACTGCATCGAGCATCACTAATTTCCAAGACTTGGTGAACCGAGTCAAAGCCACTAAAGCATCGTTGAAAGCCTAAAGAACCAGTGGGTTAGGCAAATCTGAGAAGAGGGTTAGAGATGATTCTCGACCTCTTAGATGGAACAAGAAGGGAAAGTATCAAGGCCCTAAACAACATATCTATCTACAGCCTTCCCGTTCTAGGAATATCGAGAATCTATTTTTCGTGAATCAATCTTTCTTTAAGGCGGCCTCGGTTGAGAGCACTGGAGGCTAGAATCGAAGTTCACAGTATCCTGTTTGTAACTATTGTCAAAACATGCATCTAGTAGGCCCATGCCGTAAATAGACTAAAGCTTGTTTCTTTTGTGGCAAGCAAGGCCACTTCATCCGTGATTGTCTGCTGAATGCAGCCAGGCCTACTGCTACATCAGCAAGTAATACAACACCTACTCAGTCCTTCCGAGGTAAGAGGTCAAGGTAAGGTTCATCGGGAGCTACAAGGAGACCTAGTGGCTCTGGTAAGGCATCGAGCAAGCAAGAATCAAAGGCACCTGCCCAAATGTATCATGTGAGGAGTAGAGAAGAAGGAGATGAACATGATGTCTATCCAGGTACCATTGAATTGTATTCCTATCCTCTATATGTATTGATTGATCCTGGTTCTACCCACTCTTTTATAAGCACCTTGTTGGTTAAGAGGTATAGATTATCGTCTGAACCTTTAACATTGAGGATTTCTATAACAAATCCTTTGGGTGATTGTGTTACCATAACTCTTATATGCAAGAATTGTCCCATAGTGGTTCAAGGGATTCCTTTTATGGCCAATCTATTGTCCCTATCGATCCATGGGTTTGATGTTATACTGGGTCTAGACTGGCTTAGTGAAAGTGTGGGTAGATTGTGGAAAGAGGAAGTTGTATCTTCAAGGTCTTGGCAAGGAGAGTATCGTGTTATTGAGTTCAAGAAACCCTTTGTTGCAAGCTTTGACATTGGAAGCCATGGATGAACTCTTTTTTGTAGAGATTGAAACTGTATGCGAGTTTCCTTATGTCTTTCCTGATGAGCTTCTAGGATTGTCTCCAACCCGTGAAGTTGAAATTGGTATGAAAGTGCAATCTGGTACTGCTCTAGTTTCTATTACACCTTATCTCATGGCAGCCATTGAGCTCAAGGAGCTAAAGGCTCAAATCCAAGACCTTTTGAGTAAAGGTTTCATTCGACTGAGTTCCTCTCATTAGGGAGCACTGGTTTTCTTTTTTAAGAAGAAGGATGGTTCCATGATAGATGACCAAGGTGACTATCAAGAATAAGTATCCTTTACCAAGGATAGATGACATGTTCGATCAAGTTAATGATGTCTCCATGTTTTCTAAGATCGATTTAAGGTCTGGGTATTATCAGATGAGAGTCAAAGAATGTGATGTACCCAAACAGCTTTTCGAACAAGATACATACACTGCGAATTCTTGGTGATGCCTTTTGGGCTAATCAATGCACCGATAGCTTTCATGGACCTAATGATTCAGGTTTTCAGGCCCTACCTTAACAAATTCGTAGTGGTATTCATCAACGACATCTTGATTTATTTTAAGAACCATGCCGAGCATCGAGACCACCTTCGTTTTGTGCTTCAAACTCTTCGAGAGAAGTAATTATATGCCAAGTTCTCTAAGTGTGAGTTTTGTCTTACTGAAGTTACCTTTCTTGGGCATATTGTATCAGCTTCAGGGATCAAGGTGGACCCGAAGAAAATCTAGGCTATTGTTGATTGGTATCCACCGAAGAACATTAGTGAGGTTAGAAGTTTCCTTGGTCTTGTTGGCTATTATAGGAGATTCGTCAAAGGATTTTCTATGTTAGCAGCCCCATTGACTAAGTTGCTAAGAAAAGAAGCTCTGTTTGTTTGGACCGAGGAACAACAAAGAAGTTTTGATCAAATGAAACTAGTTTTGACTCATGCATCGGTTCTAACCCAATCCGAGTATGGAAAGGACTAATTTATCTATAGTGATGCTTCGCATCTCGGGTTAGGATGCGTGTTAATGCAAGAAGGCAAATTCATTGCTTATGCTTCCAGACAACTAAGGCCACATGAGATGAATTACCCCACTCATGACTTAGAGTTGGCTGCAATTGTTTTTGCATTAAAAATCTAGAGACATTATCTCTACGGAGAGAAATGTTATCTCTTCATCGATCATAAGAGTCTCAAGTACCTTTGACCCATGAGGAGTTGAATCTTCGGTAACAGAGATGGATGGAACTCCTCAAGGACTACAATCTTGTTATTGGTTACCACCCAAGCAAGGCCAATGTTGTAGCTGATGCACTCAGCCGCAAACCTTTGCTTGGTAAGTATCATTATTGATCATTGAATATAATATATTGATTAGTATATCGACTTATTGTAAAGTCCTTGTATTGTAGCCCCTCAAACTATCAAAGCTCACTTCCTTCTTCGGAAGCATCATTGTCTCATAGCTAAACTTCAAGTTCAGTCTACCATTCTATCAAGAATTCAAGCATTGCAAAAACAAGATCATAAACTTCAAGTCATCCTTTCCAAGCTACAAGACATCCCCGACCTCAGAATCAATTCTAAATGACTCTTATATTTTTGTGATCGGGTTTGTGTACCCAATAATGTATCTCTTCGTACCGATATCCTTAAGAAAGCTCATTCGAGCTCTTTCTCTGTCCACCCAGGGTCAGTAAAGATGTACAAGGACCTCTAGGTACTATATTGGTGGCCGGGCATGAAGAAAGCCATACCTGACTTTGTGTCTAAATGTCTCACGTTCTAATGTGTCAAGGTTGAGCATCGTGTTCCCACTGACTTGTTGCAACCCATTGATCTACCGCAATGGAAGTGGGAAAAGATCACTATGGACATTGTTAGTGGTCTACCCTTGACTCGTGCTAAACATGATGCCATTTGGGTCATTGTAAACCGTCTCATGAAGTTAGCCCATTTCTTGCCAGTTTAGATGGACTATGGTTTTCCTAAGCTAGCTGACTTGTACATCAAGGAAGTTATACGACTCTACAAAGTGCCTTAGTCTATCATTTTCGATCTAGATCAACGATTTGCATCTTGGTTCTAGAAGTCATTGCAAGGAGCCCTGGGCACCAGAGTCAATCTTTGTACTACTTTTCACCTTCATTCTGATGGCCAGTAAGAAATGGTAATCCAAATCTTAGAAGATATGCTTCGAGCATGTATCATTGTTTTGGAAGCTCTTGGGAGAAATCTCTACCTCTTATCGAGTTTGCCTACAACAACAGTTATCAAGCTTCCATCAAGATGGCATCGTATAAAGCATTGTATGGCAGATGATGCAGAACTCCATTGTGTTGGTTTAAACTTGGGGAAGGCAAGGTCTTGGGCCCTAACTTACTTCAGGAAACTGAGGAACGGGATACCACAATCCATGATCGCTTAAAATATATCTTTGATCGACATAAGGCCTGTATCGATCTTAAGCGAAAAGATATACAATATGAAGTTGGTGAAAAATTCTTCCTTAAAGTCTCCGATTCATCGGACCTTTCAAGGTTATTGAGAGAGTTGGCCTTATGGCTTATCGCTTATTGTTACCCCCAAAACTCAGTAAAATCCATGATGTGTTTCACGTATCAATGCTTTGAAAGTATTGTTCTGACCCTTCGCATATCATTGAACCTGAATTTGTGGAAATTCAATCAAACTTGTCCTATGAGGAAGAACCAGTTCAGATTCTTGCAAGGGAAGTCAAGAGACTTCGTAACAAGACTATCCCCTTAGTTAAAGTGCTATGGAGGAGCCATTTTGTGGAAGAAACCACATGGGAACCAGAAGAGACAATGCAAAAGCAATATCCTCACCTCTTTTGTTCAGGTAAAAATTCGAGGATGAATTTTTCTTAAGGGGGGAAGAGTTGTAACATCCCAAAATCTGGTCTAGTCACAATTGGGTTCCAGCGATCAGAAACCCTACTCTAAAAAGGTCCAAATATTGTATTGACTTTGATCGCGAGGTCAATTACATCGATATTGGACTCTAATTGAGTCAAATTATTGTTTAAGGACCTTATTGAATGTATTAAAAATCTCTTTAGTGACTAAATTATAGAAATTGAATGTTTGGGGTTTAAGTTCAATGTATCGAGAGTTGAGGGACTAACCTTGCAATTAGCCCCTCCCCAATTATAATCATGCATACGTGGGTGATCAGAATCGAATTCTTTCAAGGGAAGGAAAGTTTTACTATTGCAAAGTAAATAAAAGAAAATTGAATCGATGAATTGAGTTACCCGATTGTTAAAGAAACAAGCATATCCATCTCGTCTACTTCACCTCAGCTAGCAACTCCATTGAAGCTTGATTTCAAGCTTGACCTTTCTTCGGTTTATTGATATCGAAACATTGCTATCAATCGGGTAAGCCATAATCCCCAAACAAGCGATGAATCCATGGATAAATCAAGCTTAATCTTAAGCTAAGGTTTTGGTTATCTATTAAATTTGATAGCTAATAGCTATTTTAAGCTTCAATATTGATTTTGATATCGTTATATTGATTTCCATATCGTATTATTGATTCTAACTGGTTCTTATTGTTTAACCAAGCTCAAGAATTGAATAGAGATCTTCCACCATCACCGACGAAAGCTAGGGGCAAAGGGATTATGCTAGGTGCCTTTCCCGATCTCATTGTCATTGATTATAGCATGATTAGCATTTTTGTCAAGGAATATTGCATTGAACTAGTTAGTGGATTTCATTGGTAAGATAAGGTAAGTTATTGCATTGAACCAGTTAGTGGATTCCATTGGTAAGATAAGGTAAGTTATTGCATTGAATATCGATCATTGATGTTGCTATAGTCATTTCTATCGAGAATCGTTATTGATTTTGCTATTGTTATCGTCATTGAAATATAATAGCATTGAACATTGGACATAAAGCATAGTTATTGCCATTGTTATCGAAACATTGTAAGTTAAACATGGGTCATTGATATTGCCATTGAAACCATTGGACATTGTCATCGCCATTGGTATTGTTATTGAATATTGATATTGACTCATTGCTCATTGATAAGAACATTGAATATTGCTATTGTTACCGAACACCGATCATTGATATTGTCATTGAACCTTGGATTCAAAAGGACTTTGGATACAATTGGCATGCTATAAAATTCATGAGCTCAGTGTACGGGTGGACTATGGTCCTTGGGCTACGATCTTTATTGTGGCGAGGCAGAGGGATGTATGTGTTATTGGTCATATTGGCAAGGCGGAGGGACTAGACCTTTCATTGATTTGGCAAGGCATAGGAATTCGTATAACCACTATCCCGAATTGATCCAAGGGTTAATATTGAAATATTTACTTACTGTTATTGAACAAGATTAATGCATTGTTACTATTGATTCATTGCATTGTTATTGTCAAGATATAATTTGGAATGCATTTCATTGATAAAGTGTTTACTTGTGACTACCTCACTAGGCAAAGTATGCCTAATGCATTTCATTCCATATATTTTAGGTTAAAGAGTTCACTGTTGGAGATCAGAGAATCGACGTTGTTGACAAGTCACCACAAGCAGGGCGTAGGAATACGTTGTTGTCTCGCATGCTTTCTCTTAAACAAGTAGGGCGTGCGCCATTGGTCATCCTACCCTGGTGCTTGAAGCCTTCTGCCCGCCCTGTCAACAGACGTTATGTAGGCAACTAGAGGGAAAGGTTAACATCATTTTCTAATCACCTGCATCTTTAAGATTAGATCACAGTAATGCTCTGAAATCTCATGTTAGCTTATTTGCATGATATTAACAAGAAGGCAAGGAATGGATGCTAAAAAATATGATTTTATTACGATTAAACATGAGGAAAAGGAAAAGCCAAACATGAAATACAAGATCCCTCATTATCTTCAGTATGAATGATACATGATCCCGTCAACCGGCGTAGAATCTTTGCCTGAAGCTCCCTCTTCACAGTGTTCATGGGGACGACCATTCTTTCCGGATATCCAACCTCTCAATTTATCCGAGACGCCCTTTACGGGTTTTCGACTCGAGTCCTTCCTTTGCTTCAAGACGCCCTGTTTCGGGTTTTCGCCCTGAGCTCTCCATTTTTTGTTCTTTTTTGTTCTTTTTGTGTTTTTATTTTTTTTTGTTTTTTTTCTCTTTTTCCTCTTTCAAACATAGTATTTCTTAACAGCATCAGAATTTGCAGGGCTTTTCAGCTCGTCTCCATCCATTTCAGTTAAGATTAAGGCTCCTCCTGAGAAGGCCTATTTTACCACGTATGGCCCTTCCCAGTTGGGCATCCACTTTCCTCGAGAATCTTTCTGAATCGAGAGGATTTTCTTGAGCACCAGATCCCAATCTCTGAATTCTCTTGGGCGCACCTTTTTGTTGTATGCCCGCATCATTCTTTTTTGGTACATTTGACCATGGCAAATGGCCTTTAGTCTCTTTTCTTCAATGAGATTTAGCTGGTCGAGTCTGGCTTGCACCCATTCGGATTCTTCCAATTTTACTTCATTTAAGACCCGGAGCGACGGAATCTCCACCTCAATAGGGAGTACTGCTTCGGTACCATACACTAAGGAGTAGGGTGTTGCCCCTGTCGATGTGCGAATGGACGTCCTATAGGCGAAAAGGGCAAATGGTAGCTTTTCGTGCCAATCCCTATAGGTATCCGTCGTCTTCTCTATGATCTTCTTTATGTTATTGTTTGCTACTTCCACCGCCCCAATCATTTTAGGACGATAGACTGTGGAATTATGGTGTGTTATCTTAAATTGGTTGCACACGTCTATCATCATTTTGTTATTCAGATTGGAAGCGTTGTCGGTGATGACCATTTCTGGCAAACCGTATCGACAAATGATCTCCTTCTTTAGGAATTTACATACTGTAGTCCTTGTGATGTTGGCGTAAGACGCTGCCTCCACCCATTTAGTAAAATAGTCTATAGCGACCAAAATAAAACAGTGTCCGTTGGAAGCCTTCGGGCGAATCTGCCCGATGACGTCCATGCCCCACGCTGTAAAAGGCCACGGAGAATTCATGGTGTGTAAAGGTGATGGGGGAGCGTGAATCTTGTCAGCATAAATTTGGCATTTGTGGCATTTCCTAGCGTAATCGATACAATCTCCCTCCATGGTCGACCAGAAATAGCCATATCTCATAATTTTTCGGGCTATAGACAGCCCGTTGGCGTGCGTACCACATAGACCGTCGTGTACCTCGGCTAAAATCTCCTTCACCTTTCGGGCATCCACACATATCAACAATGTCTGATCATGGCCTCTTTTATATAGGATCTCCCCATCTAGGACATATCCTGTTGCCATTTTTCTGAGTGTTTTTCTGTCATTGTCATTTGCCCCTTCGTGATACTTTTGAAGCTTGACATATTGCAAGTTGTCATAGTACCATGGGTTGCCATCAATCTCTTCCTGCACATTACAACAATGAGCAGGCCTTTCAAAAGTCTGCATCTTAATGGACTTCATTTCTGCCCCTGTGTTCGTTTTGAACATGGAAGCCAAGGTTGCCAAGGCATCTGCCATCTGATTTTTTTCTCTGGGAAGGTAATTGAAGCTGACCTTTTCAAACTCCTTGGCGAGCTCTTGAATTAATTCATAATATTTGACCAACTTCGGGTCCCTGGTTTCCCATTCCCTACGCAACTGGTAAATCACTAAGGATGAATTTCTGAATACTCGAAGTTCCTTAATCTTTCTTTCAATAGCTGAGTTTAGTCCCATAACACAGGCTTCATATTCAGCTATATTGTTGGTGCAGAAGAATTCTAGTATGCTGGTGAAGGGATAATAGACATTCTTGGGGGAGATTAGCACGACCCCTATCCCGTGTTCGAGGGCATTAGAGGCCCCATCAAAGTAAAGCTTCCATGAGTTATCATCTGAAACCTCTTCCTCGGCTGTAATGCACATCAAGTATTCATCTGGGAAATTAAAGTTCAACGCCTCATAATCGTCCGAAGCGCGACTAGCTAGGAAATCCACTACGACGCTTCCCTTTACGACTTCCTGGCTTACGTATACAATGTCGAATTTGGATAGAAGCATCTGCCAGCGGGCCATCCTTCCCGTCAGTGCTGGTGCTTCCATTAGGAACTTCAAGGGGTATAGCTTGGATATTAACCAAGTAGTATGGACATCATATACTGCCTAAGCCTCTTGGTAACCCAAACTAAAGCACAACACAATTTCTGAACTGGCGGGTACCGTGTTTCGCAATCATTGAACTTTCTGCTTAGGTAATAGATGGCTTGCTCCCTTTTCCCTGACTCATCGTGTTGCCCCAATACACACCCCATTGAATACTCAAAGATTGTCAGGTAGAGGATTAAAGGCCTGTCTGGTACTGGCGTGACTAAAATCGGAGCATTTGCCAGGTACCTTTTGATCTTTTTTAGGGCTCCTTGACATTCCTCATCCCACACACCGGGATTATTCTTTCTAAGAAGTCTGAAGACTGGGTCACACCGATCAGTTAATTGGGAAATGAAACGAGAGATATAATTCAACCTCCCAGGAAACCACGAACTTCCTTCTAAGTGTGGGGTGGTGAGAGATCCTGGATGGCTTTCACTTTATCTGGATCGATCTCAATCCCTCTTCCGCTCACCACAAACCCAAGAGTTTTCCAGAAGTAACGGCGAAGGTGCATTTGGCAGGGTTAAGCCTCAGTTGGTATTTCTGTAGTCTTTGGAATAGTTTTCTTAAGTTCTGTAGGTGCTCATCTTCTATTCGGGACTTGGAGATCATGTCGTCCACGTATACTTCTATTTCTTTGTGCATCATGTCATGGAAAAGAGTCACCATTGCTCTTTGGTAAGTTGCCCCTGCGTTCCTGAGCCCGAAAGGCATCACCCGGTAACAAAAAGTGCCCCACATGGTTATGAATGTAGTTTTCTCCATGTCGTTAGAGTCCATCTTTATCTGGTTGTACCCTGAAAAGTGCCCCACACGGATATAAAATGTTTATTCCGTAGGGTTTTAAAAAACCGCATTTTATTTAGAAATTGGAGTCGCCACCGGCCACTTAGGTAGGTCGGACACCATAAAACCAGATATTTGAAAACTATTGAGTTCGGGAGTCGGTTACGGATGGGGAAGGATTAGTACCCCCACACCGACCAAAATTGGTACTTTAATAATTACCACTTTATTAATATTAAACTTTCCGGATTAAAGTGACGATTAATTTAAAATTTGGTTATAATTGCGAGTAAATTTTAAAGGCCCCGTTATCCGAGAGTAAACGCCCAACCACTATCACTACGCCTGATACTGGCCCCGTTTACGCTCGGATAAGAGGGCTCCGCATTGACAACTTATATATCTTGACATGAAATCTTAATGAAATAATTCAAAATATGCATTTATTCATATGGTAAAGGACAAAATAAATAATAAAGACATGGATATCACAAAAATTACAAGTACGACAAAAAAGCGAACACGACATATCGTAATAGTATTAATTATAATGAAGCATGAATAAGACGTATAGTAAATAAAGAACCCATACTTCAATACGATATAACAAATGCATGGCATGAATGTATTATGATATTAATTTCACCATATCAAGACGACATACTAATAAAGAAACTAATACCTAGCATATGGCATCTGACATAATTTACATACGTAAAATAGAAACACGATATTATACATGACAAAGGAAACATGCTAACACATGACCTAAGAGCAAAGAGAAAACACAATACATGCTAAGATACAAAAACGTGTCGCATACGAGCCAACTAAAACATTAATCGAACATGTGTGATACGAGCGAGCGAACAGGCGTATAAAATACATAATCATCATAAACTAAACACATATATGAGAATACAAAATATGTACAAGAAACACATAAGAATGTAAAAGGGCCACATCAACATATACGATCATAATAAATAAACATGAATATTTAGACATGGAAAAGGACTGAAATGAAAAGAAACAAAAATAGGAAACATAAATTAAAAGGTAATAAAGTGCGATTTAGGGACGAAATTACAAATCGAACAGAACTTAAAAGGACTAAATCTGTAGTTGGACTAAGGGGCAAGCTCGGAATGAAAACTTCAAAAACGCGGTGGGACTGGTGAGGTAATTTCGCCATTTAAAACTGATTCAGTTTAATCCGGTGGTTGGATTGCAAGATTTCGAAATATAAGGAGGACCAGAGTTGAAAATATCCCCTGCGGCGAGATAGAAATGAAAATATCGAAAACGCGGGGGATTTATTACAGAATTTCACCATTTCACAAAATAAAAATACCTATAAAACCCTTTTTTCTGGCCCAAACTCAAACTTTTCCTCATTTTCTTTCAAAACCGGTTTTTTATAATAACCCAGCTCTATCTTTCTCTCATCGTAACCACCCCGACCCTTAGACGAACCCAGAAACTGACGACCACCCGCCGTCCTCTCTGCTGTCGGCCACCGCTAGCCAGCACCGACAGACCAAAAGAAACACCCAAAACAAACCTCGTTTCAAACCAAACCCAGATCTAAACTTAGATTCACAATAAGACTCCCCCTTTTGCTAGATTTGAGCAAATACAAAGTGAAAGAAACATTTTTTTAACCGAAATGAAACCAAAAGGGACCTCCCTTTCCTTTCAGTTCACCATGTTCAGTTTTGGAAACTAAGGCGGCTTGTCACTGGTGAGGGGAGACCCGTTGACGACGACCGTAAAAAATCTATATCCCTCTCCCTTTTGTTATCACCTCTTATTTTTTATTGTACATGCATGCAAGGAAGTAAGAAAAAGAAAGAGAGGTTACCACTGAAACTTGGTGCTTCTTTTTTATTTTTGGTAACTGATTACAATTGAACTCTCTGTTTTTTTGTTTTTCTTAGTTACCTCTCTCCCCCCTTTGGTTTTCTAGACTAGTACATAAGGTATAGTCTTTTTGATCTGATTTTTCTGATGCCTTTCCGTTTTCGTGTCTTTGGCATGCCCAGCCATGCTTGGTGGTTGGTACAGCAGGCATGGGGAGCGGCATGATGGAGGTGACCGTTTGGCTGCGTAGACTGGCGTCTTGGGAGATGAGGTGATTATTACTGCCAGAATCATTCCTATCCGTTGGATCAAATCTGATCCAACGGTTAGGACCGCTCGATGATTAGATGGATGAGATGAGGCCTTAGAAATGATGTAGTGGTCCGAGATTGCGCCACATGGCCTGAAGAAGATGGCCAATCTTGTACGTGTATCACACGCGCGAGTGGAGAATCCAACAGCCAGGGCGTGGACTTCACGCGGTAGATGAGGGGCCTTTATGCCTCAAATCGTGGCTGTTGGATCCAGATTTGATCCAACGGCCCTCGTGTAGCTGCGCAAGATAAAAGGATGTCGTCAGGGCTCTATTATCTGATGTGGGTTAGGGTTTCTTAGGATGTGGGCTGGCTGGTTTGGGCCTGATCAGGCCTTTCAGGCCCTATAATATGTAATGGACTGGTAATTATTCATTTTGGATTTCATCTTATATTAGCCTAAAAATAATAACATTAATATTAGTAATAACAACATCAATAATAATAATACACATACGTACAACACACATGCAAACATTAATTAATATAACATACTAGCATACATGCATATATAATCATACACATAATTAACATAACATCTACACACATTATCCGTAAAAACAATACGCTCGTACTAAATGTAGATACATTCGTGACACACATACACCGTATTACTTATTAATACGTATACATACATAGTTTGTAATATACATGCACACACTACACACACTTTACATATATTAATAACACTCATGCACATAATAAACATATAGCATAATAATATAATACATGTATACATGCAACGCTAATATACTAATAATTATACTAATATGTATTTACAGACCAGATAAAAATGAGTGATTATAGTTGTGATGTTGTTGTGAGTTATATCTATTGTTTGCTATGCACGGTGTTTACGATATGTACGTTGTTTGTTTTATGCCATGTTGGGGGGGGGGAAATTTGGGAAACCCATTGCCTTATTATCGTAGTTCGAATTATTTTGATTTTTAAAATAGAAGTCTTGGATCCTTGCTTGGAGATAGCCTAATTGTTTTGTTTTGGTTGATATCATACGAATTTGTTTTAACACGATGAGACCGAGGAGAGAGTTACGATCCAGTGTGATTGCTACTACTGCTGGGCAACCAAATCAGGAGAATGTTGTTCCTCCTGGAGGGATACAACCCCCTCTGCCTCCTCCACCATTGGATGAAAAGAAAGTGCCACCTAGGCAGGCTGGGCCAGTGTTGGGTGATATGACGCCTGTAATTCAGGCAATACTAAAGCTTTCCAAGTTGTTGTTGCTGGAGTGCAAGTGCCAGCTGCTGGGCAAACAGGGTTGTCGTTAGAGCATTTACATAGTTTGGGCAGTTTTGAGTATCGTGGTTTGTTGTCTGAGGCATCCGAGGCTTGGATGGCTAGTACGATATGGATATAGATCAGATGGGGTGTAACGATGCCTGTAAGTTGGGATGTGTTGTATCCCTGTTGCAAGGTGATGCTTACAGTTGGTGGACGACTATAACTGCGGCTATGGAGCCTAATGATGTGGATTGGGAGTTTTTCCAAGCTGCCTTTAAGAATAAGTATCTAGGAGTTAGATACTTGGATGATAAGAAGTGCGAGTTCATGTCTTTGGTTCAGGGTAGCATGACTGTGGCCGAGTATGAGGTTTAGTTTGTTCGTTTGATCCAGTATGCTCTTGAGTTGGTACCGAGTGATAGGAATTGATGTGATCATTTTAACAATGGTTTGGCGTAAGAAGTGAAGACGTACATGTTGGCTTCAGATTACACTAATTTCGACGTGTTGGTTACACAGGCGAAGGATATTGAGCAGAACTTGGGTTTGTCTTCTCATGTGAGTGGTTTTGGTTTGGGTAAGAAAGTTTCAGACTCTAGCTCTGGTGGTGGTTAACATAAGAGGTACTGTGATAAGAGTTATCGCTCTGATGTGAGACGTGGTAGTGGTGCTGGACGTAGAGAGCAAGGTTAGGGTAATCGGGTTAGATTTGAGCTTAATCCTTGTTGGGCTTGTGGATCACTTTAATGTTTGCTGGAGTTATGGATCGAGTGATCACATTAGATGCGATTGTCCATTTTTGGTTGGTAGTGGTCAAGCTAGGAAACCTGTGGCTACACCACAACAACGCCGTGGTGTTGGCTGTTGACAATTTAAATGTAGAGATGAGGGTTCAATGATGGTTGTCCCGCGAGGGTGTATGCACATCGCGAGGGACATAATGACATCGATGTGATTGTAGGTACATTTACTTTGCAGTCTTTGTCGTTCTTTTCTTTGGTGGATTCTGGTTGTACGCACTTATACATCTTGAGTGAACATGCACTTTTGCTTGACGTACCTGTGGAGGTGTTAAATGTTGAAATGCGAGTAACGAGTTATTTTTTTGAAATGGTTGTCATAAGAAGGGTGTTCAAGAGATGTCCTTTGTCTATTCAAGGACATGTGTTTGCGGTTGATTTAATGGAGTTTTTGTTTCATGGTTTTGATGTAATCCTGGTATGGATTGGTTGTCTGAGCATAGAGCAATGGTTGATTTTGAGACCAAGCGAGTTACTTTGAATCTTGCTAATAATTACGAAGTGGTGATCGTGGGCGAGAATGTGAAGTTCTTGTCTAATGCTATTTTAGCTCTGAAAACGAGTCGATTGTTGGATTCTGGATGCGAGGCTTTCCTATCTTATGAATCTGGGTCGAAAGAGGTATGGGTGTAAGACATACGTACGATATGTGAGTTTCCAGGTGTTTTTTCCGGAAGAGTTGCTGGGTTTGCCATCGAATCGAGAGGTTGAGTTTGGCATCGAGTTGTATGAAAATACGGTTCCGGTGTCTATTGCTCTTTATCGCATGGCCCCTAAAGAGTTGAAGGAGTTAAAGAAGCAACTTCAAGAGTTGCTTGATTGAGGGTTTATTAGACCTAGTGTTTTGCCTTGGGGTATGCCAGTGTTGTTTGTGAAAAAGAAGGATGGCACGATGCGGATGTGCATCGATTATTGGCAACTGAACAAGTTGACGATTAAGAACAAGTATCCTTTGCCAAGGATTGATGATTTGTTTGATCAGTTTCGAGGTGCTTTGGTGTTTTCTAAGATTGATTTAAGGTTTGGGTACTATCAGTTGAAGGTGAAGGATGTGGATGTACCTAAGACGACTTTTTGTACAAGGTACGAGCATTATGAGTTCTTGGTGATGCCGTTTGGTTTGACTAATGCCCCTGCTGCGTTTATGGACATGATGAATTGAGTGTTCCATGAGTTTTTGGATCAGTTTGTGGTTGTGTTTATCGATGATATTCTTGTATACTCTCGTACCGAGGAGGATCATGATCGACACTTGCGAATTGTGTTGCAAGTGTTGTTGGATAGTCAGTTGTGTGCTAAGTTGAGCAAGTGTGAGTTTTGTCTTAGAGAGGTTATTTTCCTTGGACATGTGGTGTCGGCCAAAGGGATTCAGGTTGATCCTCATAAGGTTGAGGCGGTGATAAATTGGAAGTCACCTAAGTCGGTGCAAGGGTTAATAGTTTTCTAGGTTTGGTAAGATACTACTGTAGGTTTGTGGGTGGTTTTTCAAAGGTTGCTGCTCCTTTGACGAAGTTGTTGCAAAAGAATGTTCGTTTTGAGTGGATGGAGGAAAGGCAACAAGCTTTTGAAAAGTTGAAAGAAGGTTTGACACTAGCCCCTGTCTTGATTCAACCTGAATCAGGTAAGGAGTTTATGGTTTATAGTGATGCATCTTACGTTGGGTTGAGTTGTGTGTTGATGCAAGAAGGGAAAGTAGTGGCTTATGCATCTAGGCAATTGAAGGTATACGTGTGCAATTACCCTACCCATGATCTTGAGCTTGCCGCGGTAGTGTTTGCTTTGAAGATTTGTAGGCATTACCTTTATGGTGAGAAGTGTGTTGTGTATATGGATCATAAGAGTTTGAAATATTTGATGATTCAAAATGATTTGAATCTTAGGAAATGTAGATGGTTGGAGTTGCTTAAGGATTATGATTTGACGATTCAGTATCATCCGGGTAAGGCTAATGTGGTAGCCGATGCTTTGAGTAGGAAGGTTGTGGTGGAGTTGTGAGCGATGTTTGCGCGGTTAAGTGTGACACGAGATGGTGGTTTGTTAGCTGAGTTGCAAGTAAAGCCATCTTTTGCGTAGTTGATTAAGGATAAGCAATAACTTGATGATTCGTTGGTACCGTATGTTACTAAAGAACATTACATAAAGTTTTAAACTCAAACAAGTAATGTTTCAAATGCTAGATTTTTATGGGAAATATGTTGGATTTCCTCATAAAGATGCATGAGAACATCTAAAATCTTTCATATTTATTTGTGCATCATTTATCCAACAATGTGTTCCTATTGACATTTTGAAACTAAAATTATTTCCTTATTCTTAGCAGGGACGAGCTCATACTTGGTTTCTTAGTCTACCTGATAGATCTATCACATATTGGGATTCATTGGCAATGTAATTTGTTCGAAGATTTAACTCGCTAGAAATGAATGCTCATCTAAGAATTGAGATCACATCTTATCATTAGCTGGATGGTTAGAATCTTCATACAACATGGGAACGTTATAAATCTTTTCCGCAACATTGTCCCATGCACGATATTCAACAAGAGATACAAATTGAGATTTTCTATAATGGGTTGAATGCACAAACTAGGAATCTTCCCGACCGATAAGCTAATGGACTATTGTTGGATTGATCTTACATTTATGCAATTGGTATTTTGGAGAAATATGCTCAGAATGATTATCAATACCCTATTTCTAGAGTTTCCTAAGAAAGAGATGCACCGAGAGTTATAGAGTTGGATAATATTTTAGCTATTCGTGCTAAACTTTTTTCTCTCGACAATAGGATTAAAAATATGTAAGGGACTAGTAAAGTCGCACTTATTCCAATTGCTCAATATGTTGATGTCCCTGTATTCTACTGTAAGATTTCCAGTGACAACCATAGCTACGAAGTTTGCCCGAGTATGTGGAGAGTTTGTTTTATGTGAACACTATGCGAGCAATTCCCTTGGTATTTCCTACGATGTTGCCACACATTAGTCTTGGCGAAATTCAAATTCCAGACAACATGTTGGTGCATTCAGATTTGAGAATACTGCTTCCAAAGGAAATTCTAATGCATAAGGGGATTTCAATCACCCGCAACAACAACACACTCAACAAGTTTCGTTGTAGTCACAGCAGAACACAATGTAGCCATAATATTTTCCTTGGCAATAGGATGAAAGAGATATAGAGTTGCACCGAGAGTTTCCCAAGAAAGAGATGCACCAAGAGTTATACTGTTGGATGAAATTTTGTTATTCGTGCTAAACTTTCTTCTCTCGACAACATGATTAAAAATATGCAAGGGACTAGTAAAGTCACTCTTTTTCCAATTGCTCAATTAGTTGATGTCCCTGCATTCTGCTGCAAGATTTGTAGTGACAACCATAGCTACGAAGTTTGCCCGCAGTATAGAGAGAGTTTGTTTTATGTGAACACTATGCGGGGAATTTCCCTTGGTTTTTCCTACAATGTTGCCACACATCAGTCTTGGGGAAATTCAAATTCCAGACAACATGTTGGAGCATTCAAATTTGAGAATTTTGCTTTCAAAGGAAATTCTAATGCGCAAGGGAACTTCAATCAACCGCAACAACAACACACCCAGCAAGTTTCGTTGTAGTCACAACAGAACACAATGTAGCCATAATATTTTCCTTGGCAAAATATGCAACCACAATATAGTTTGCAAACTCTGATATAGTCACAACCTAGTCAGGAACAATATGCTCAGACATCTCCATATGCTCCTTGTGCTTGTTTCGAAGCATTAAAGCGGGGATATAAGTCTTGAACGGAAGTCATAGTGCAAGGCAACACATTGTCAGTTCATTCTTTGGAGCTTCAACTGAGATAGTTAGCATTTACTCTGACTTCTAGACAATCAAGCATACTTCCTAGTGCCACTACAACTCTGACTGTCAAAGGGTACAAACATTGCAAGGCTATCACTCCACGAGTGGTAAACTTTCGACTTTGCTAACGTTTGGCAAAAGAGTGAGAATGCAGTGTAAATATGTAAGAAATAATGCCAAGAGCGAGTCTATGGCTTACAAGTATACACGGTCAGCAAGTAATACAATAGTAAGCTGAGAATCGTATCCACAGGGATTGGCCAAGAATTTAATTGTTCAATGGTTTACTGTTAAAGGAATCAATAATGTTTGGATTGATTTGAATTTTTGTTTTAGATAATAGCTAAGTGAATGCAATGAAAGTAAAAACAGTTTGGCAATAAGAAGTATTCAAATGGGTGATGAGCGTTTGCAAGGGATGCCTACATTTTACGCTAGCTATGCTAGTTATTAACAATATCCTCCTTGGATTTATTGCCGAGCAAATTTCAAGAGTAGTTTTACCTCAGTCGATGGCAATACCCTAAGTTAACCACGATAAAAACCCTAAATGTCTATAGTGAAGATTTTCATAAATTAACTTGATTAAGTTTCAATCTATGCTCCTAAGGGGTAGATTCACTTTCGATGTAAGTTCATCTACTTGAATATCTTCTCTCGAAGCTTTTATCCTTAGTACTTGGTAACTAATCGTTACCCCTTAAACCTGTTAAGATATTAAGGCATAATAAGCATGCAATGCCAATTGTTGTATGGCAAAGAATTTAAGGAAATGAAGTGCTAGCCAAATAGAAAATAATGCTAATCCATATTAAATTATTAAAAACCAGAAATAAAATGAGCGTTAATCGCAAACATCCCCAACCAACTGTAAAAGGTTAGTTCATGGTTGAGGGTTCCATCCATAAAATATCGTATCTCAACATCACCATTTAAATGAAAATTAAACTAAGAGAATAATGGTAATCCATATTAAAGAAGGAGGTCGTCGATGCAACCCTTCAAATGCTCCAGAGCTCTTGGTCTAAGATGGTCAAACCACGTTGCCTCTAGCTTCCTCTTTCACCACCGTGCTCTCTTCAAGTTCCCTTTGATTGATCTATTCTCTTCCTTTAAATAGGCACGGGTGGGAACCCTACATTGGGTTCAAAATTTGAATTTTGATTAACACACCAAGATAAGCATGTTATCCTATTATCCTATTTTGAATATTAGGGATGGCGTGTACTGGGTTCAACGGCTACTTTGACCGGACATCAAACTTCAATTCTTTGTCAACCGAGCTTGGCAATCTCTAGTCCAACTTTGCCAACTGCAACTCGACAATTCTCTTATGCTTTTCCTTTTTACTGCTTCTGTGCTGCTCTTTCAAGCTTGCCCTGCTCCTATCTTGCATCAATGCCAACAAAACAACCCTTCACACTGGCAAAATAACAACTCCATAACTCCTTATGCAAATGCATGATTTTAACATAATAAACACAAACATATATACTTAAAGACAAGCAAAAGCATTGCAAAATATGCATCAAAATCAATACTTTCTAGGAGTTATCACTCCCCCAAATCTAGCTCATTGCTTGTCCTCAAGTAATGCAACTAAAATTAGGAAAACAGAAAAATATAAAAAGAGTACCTCGGCAAAATTGTTTTGAATGTCAACAAGTGATAGTAAGTAGAATTTGGCCCTAGTTCTTTCCTCAGATATCCTAGTGCAATAATGCCAAGCAGATCAACAAATTCAAGTGTAGCAATATAACTCTAGTCTAAGTTCATAAAGTATGTATGAAGTGCAGGCAATATGCACCAAGTATCCTTTTACTCTCTTAGTCAAATTTACTACAAAAACTCAAAATTATTATTATTATTTTACTCACCAAAGGTTTTTGCTGGCAATATTTTTCAGGCTTGTTTCGTAATACTGTTTGGCGTGGGAAATAAGAGGGAGCATACCACGAACCCCTACATTAGTCTAGACATTACTAGGCTTTACTCTTCAACTCATACCCTAAAGTTTTTGACTTGAGAACTAAGAGAGAGCAAACCACGAAGCCCCAAGTTACTTTTTATCTCTAAGGCAGAGGAGAGTTCTACATTTTTTTTCTTATCTTGGCAAAACATTGTTGCCTTATTATTTTCTTTTACCCTGGCATCATCGTTTTTTTATTCTGAGCTTAGTTTCAAGAATTCTAAGTTTGTTTAGGGACAAGATGCATACTTCGTGTTAAGTGAGACTTCAGTTTCCTAAACTAGAGATCAATTGCCAAGCAGACCTAACATTACTATCATGTTGGCACATGCAAACTAAGGATTTCCAAATTTCACCATTGGACAAAGTATTCTAGAACAAATTATACTAAACTAGCAAAGTGTTAGCAAAATTTCAAATTTAACCGAGGCCAAATTTTTTTAGTGGTTTGTCATGCATGTTTATACATAATCTATATGGCAACAGAAAGCAAATAGAAACATAAACATGAACGCATGGCATGGCAAAACATGTGAGGCAACACACACCCCCAAACCAAAGGTGTGCGCTATCCTCATTGCATGAAGATATATATATATATATATATATATATATATATATGACATGATGAACAAATGAACAAGATAAATGTAGGGAGTTTAAAGGGAAGAAGACTCACCTTTGAAGTTTTCTGGGCGTGATACACGAGTCTTTCTCTTGACAAAGCTCCCATGATCAGGAGCCATGCATTTTTCCCTTCATGTTGGGCTTTGATGTGGCTGTGGAAGCTCCAATGTCACACAGAACTTCCTTGGAAATCTTCACTAGCTCCGACGCGGAAGGAGCATCAATGGCAGCAGAAGAGGCAGGTGCAACAGGTGTTGCAACAGCTAGGGGTGAGCGTTCGATCGAGTCGAGTCAAAAAATTTCAAGTTATTCGAGTTGGCGCATCATATTTTACAACTTGAAGTTGTTTTGAATTTTTTTTTCAATTTGAGTCGCGTTTATGAAATTTGAGTCGAGTTTTCGAGTTCATATACAAATTTAATTATAATTATTTATCATGTTATAGTACAATTTGATTCTAATTTAAATGAATTTCTCTAATCATATAAGATATTCATATATATATATATATATATTTCTTCATATTATTTTTCACATATATAAGTAATATTTGTAATGTTATTTAATAAAAAAATATCATCTAAACTTCTAAAATATATTTATAATAGTATTTTTTAAATAAGGAACTATTAGAGATAAAGTATTGATGGGACTATAAATGAGTCAATGAATTGATGTGAAGAAAAAAACTACAAAAAAATTAGTTGAATGATCAAATTGAATAAAATGTAAAATTAAAGGACTAAACTGCAAAAATAATATATTTGTTAAAAATATGAATTGAAGTTATGTAAATATTATATAGTGTTAGTGAATCATGTGGTTTAATTTTGGTCAAAAATGGACTTAAAATGAAAGAGGAATTAAAGAAATAGGAAATCATTCAAAGTCGAGGGGCTAAATTGAAAAAGTAAGAAATTTAATTTGCAAATTTTGAATTGAAGCTAAATAGATAGTCTATAGTGGTTCAGGAGATTGCTATTCAAATTTGGTCAAAAATTGGCTTAAAACGAATGAATGATTGAAGAAATAAGGAAATCATACAAAGGTAAGGGGCTGAATTGAAAAAAATATAATATTTATTTTCAAGAATATAAATTGAAGATAAATAAGAATTCTACGTTGGTTTAGAAATATGTGGTTCAAATTTGGTCAAAACTGAACTTAAAATGAAGGAGGAATTGAAGAAAAATGAAATAGGGACTAAATTGCAAAATTGTAAAATTTGGTTTTTTTGATTTTTTAGTTTTTCGAGTAGGGCAAATTTCAACTCGAATCGAACTCAAAATTTTTCTGAGTTAATCGAGTTGACTCGAATAACTCGACTCAAATTACTTGAAATTGAAAAAATATCAAATTTTTTTAGTCGAGTCGAGTTTTGCTCACCCCTAGCGACACATTTTTCTTGGATTTCTTCTTCTTCTGATTTGGGCGGCGTGTCTGTTCTTGGGAACTCAACTTGGACAAGGGACACTAGTATGGTGGCATCTGATTGCGTCAGAGTGTGGACAGGATGAGGACTGGCTGGCATATCATCGTTGGCAATGAGGTTGACAGGGAACTCAGGAAATGTTGGCAAAGTATGCCCAGACATTCCTTCAAGATTTTTCTTGAGGGCACAGTCCTAAGCATGAGCATATTTCTAGAGCTTGGTGTTATGCTCTTTTGCTTTCTTCAGCTTTTGAAGAATGATCTCCTGGCGTTGGTAGATTTGAGAGCGTATTGCCACTGAACCAGCTGGCATAGGAGTCTCAGGTTCTGCCTTGGGTACCTTGACCTTGGACACCGACTTTGCAGCCTTTCCTTTGTCCTTCTCCTTGGCAATAAGTTTCCTCCATAAGGCATAAGTGATAGTTGTTACTTTGCTCTCTTAGACATTGTCCAAATCCAGTCGTGCCACACTGTGCTTCATGCAGATGTTAGAGATTAATAAGGGAAAAAGTAAACTACCATTGCCCTTACCAGCGCAATTCTTGAACTCAAAATTCTTCTCATAGCAAAGCATTCTTGCAGCAAAGGTCTCCTCGTACTTCTTGTGAATCTCTTCATTAAAGAATATCTTGAAAGGTGTTGAAGAAGATGCCATGGAGAAACTTTTAAAGAAATTAGAAGAATTTTGGGAAAAAAGAAAAGGTGGGTTCTTGCCGAAGAAGATAAAAAGAGAGAATGTAAAAGTTGAGCTAAGGCTAAGGTCGGGGTTTAAGTAGAGGAAAAAAGTAATGATTGGGGGTCTTAATGGTGTGATTAAATGGGGATAATGATGAAAGAGTGGCGTGTTTAGGTGTAACACCCCATTACTGAACCTAGTGATTTTCTTTTTAATTTAGCATGATGAGAAACTTCTATTAACATAACATAGAAGTGACTATATTAACATCAAGCAAGCAAGCATTAAAACATATACATGAGTCTCTTTCAAACTATTTAAACATCACACTAATATATCCATGATCTTAATTCATTAATTATCAAACATTCAATCAAGTTTTGACTACTTTAACCTATCTAAGTAGTAAGTTATACCATATTGTCGAATTTATCACATGATACGAGATTCATATGTGCATACACATCAGCACAACACTACATAATTTAACTACTTTAAGCTTATATATATACATATATGCAATCTACCAAACCAGCATCATTATTATTATAAATCCAAAAGCAAGTAACCACAAAGTAATTAAGGCCTATTACAAATCTTAAAATGCTTATTAAGCTTTTATACAATTGCAGCCAAAAGGGATCTAAATACGTAATGCATACATAACAACTATGTGCCACCATCTAGGAGTTATAAAGATATTAATTCAAATCATACTTGGATTCCTTGTGATCACGTCCAAGATCAGGAAACATCCAAAGGCAAAATTTATCTGAAATGTAAGGAAGGAAAAATAGTAAGCAGTCGCTTAGTGAGGTAGTTTGGATAATCTGAAGTACAAAAAAAGCTCTAATATTTCTTTCAAGCCCTTAGATTTGGATAAGTAGCAAACTTGATCAAGCACGATTTATCTTATTCATAGAGTATCAAGAAAGGCAACATCTCGAAGATATCAAAATCATTCACATGACAAGCTAAATCGCATACAAACCCTATTCTCTACAAGGTTTCGAATATGATATCCCTTCTTAATTCAACTGTATAAATCCAAATATCGTACTAGCTAGCATTATTTGTTGAACAAGTTATCATATGATACATTAGATTAACAATTATTTCATTGATTATTATTTGACACAAGGCCTCACATAAACATTCATGGCTAGTCACTTAAGTTATCAAACCTGGCATAGAATAAGCATGGATTTTCTTATCGTAAAAGATATTAATATTAGTATTTCAACATGCAAGTTGCTTAGCATATAAGGCTCCAAACATATAAATGCTAAGGTATTTGAAAAGTATAGTCATATAATCATAGATACTTGAAGAAATCATTAGCATTTAAGCATTTACACAAGTCACAAGAAAGAAGACATTTTATTAAAGCATGTTTGTTCACCTAAAGGATACTCAAATTTTAAAGATACAATTCACTTATTAAGCAAGTAATTGCCATGATTTATTTATTGACTTATAAACTTTCTTGATTTCTTGTTAACTTACTTAACAATACCTAAGTTATTTGTCACACAAGTCAACAAACATAACATATCATATTCAGGAGTTACTTAGTTCATCAACCATCAATCATAACTTTCCTTTCATCAATTCCATTGATCATGCATAATAATGACTTGAACAAGAAGCTAAGTAGTATAAAGCATGACATTCGAATCAGGTGATTGTTTTTAGGCATGATTATTCAACAGTTCATATACAAAGGTAAATCATACACTTAATTGAAAACCATATACAATTAGAACCTTCTTATTTTCCCAAAAGCAAGATCTATATTCAAAAAATATATGTATTACTTGTTATATAAGTTATTTTCATACTTCCTTAGTTTAGTTATAAATTTCATAATTTCTTATTAACATAGCCTTGAGAATCAAGTAACAGCCTAGGTACACGAATCCCAACCAACTATCGCCAAATAAAATGGTACTCGTAATACCGGTCAATCCCTCGTACTGTCACCAAGTGACCACAACACTTCCCTCATACTGTCGCGGAATAAGGACCATAGTCCAGAATCGTAGTCCACCCTAAACACGAGCTCTATAGACTCTACGACGTGCCAACTATACCTATGACTAACTCGAAACCAAGGCTTTTCATATAATCTTATCTTGTCAAAATCAGAGTTGAGCGTAGCTCCTTATTCATATAATCATGAACTTGTCATATTCTTATCAAATATGAGCATTGCTCCATATTCTTGCTATCATGCCACCAAGGCTTGTTTCATAGTATATCATAAGTTTAACCACTTGAATCATTCAGACAAAGTATGCATTATGTGAACATAGCTTATTGTTATTCATTTCAAAGGTAAGCATAACTTCAAATTCAAGTATTTACACAAGGCTTAGATCTTATCATGATCATAATTGAGCATAGCTAGAACTCATGTATTCATAGTAAGACTTAAATCATATCATGTCAAACTTGTATATATATGTGTATTTATACGTATAAAATCTCAACCATATAATATACTTTCAACCAATTTAACATTACAAAGTACTTTTCTATAAGTACTTACTCGGGATCCAAGCTTAGCTTTACCAATTTAACTTTAAAAACAAGTAAGATTAATTTAAACAAGATAAGGATGCTCGGGATAGCTTCACTCTATCTTGAGGCTTTAAACTACACTCATAGGTTGTTCCGAGCTAGTTTTGATCACGAATCATGATTCCTTTTTGTTTATCTCCTATTTGGTCTACTTTTGCTCTTACACCTTCAATTCCTTCTGGTTCTAGATGTAACAAGAAATACTTTCATGCATTAGAACCATGCTTATCAACCATTTACTTATATAACAACTCAACCATATATGCATACACATGAATTCAACCAAATTGCCCAATTCATTTGCATATATACTTGTTTATATCAAAGACAATTCTTAATGTATCTACATATATTATACTCAACCCAAACTCATGTATACACTTATATGCACAACAAAACAGTTTAAAAATAGTTTTTCTTCTACAAAATAGTCCACTTTTAAATGCAAGATTAATCCCTCAATTAAGTACACAAAACAATCCACCAATTTTGCAAAAAATAGTCCCTATGTATACACATATATACAGAACAATGCCCTGTTTTTAATTTATTCAAATCAGCCCATCATTTCATCAAAATAGTCCTTCTTTTAATTTCACAATTTATAAAAACAATCTACATAGTTGCAAAACAATCCTTATAGATACACAAGCAGCCTAATATGGATACAAAACAACCTCTAATACAATTTGATCATTTGATAACCAATCCCAATTCGATATTAGTTGCAACATAACCAATTTCAACTCCAAACTTATTACACAACAATTCAATGACCCATTCAAAAATGAAATCCATCTCTACAGCTTAGAATTCATAATAAACACTTTACACCTCAACTATATTGAAGTTTCACAAAATCTTGATCATTCAACTTGTACACTATTCACATGATTATAACAAAATTTCCTTTATCAAATTGACATGATCATCATAGAAATTCAAATACACACAATTCATGCAGCTTATGGCTATAACAAGAAAACATAATTGAATCCTAATCCCTTAAGCAAAACTTAATGAGAGATTAAGAAATTCTTACCCTCTTCACAAGCTCTTCGATGAAATATTAAAGCATAACCAAATTGAAATTTATTCTTCCTAACCTATAAATTTCCTTAGCTTTCTCTCTCACTAACCATGGTGTTCGGCACAAATGAAGAAGAAGAGAATATGGGGAATGATCTCCCTTAGCCGAAACCCCTCTAACATGTGTGTCCTCCAAGGCTTGCCATGTGAGAATGTCCTTTAGTTATTTTTCCTTTAGCATGCAACCCCTACTTTTTCTCTTATTAATTGGTTTAGTCCTTTACACATAGATTATCCTTTCTTCCAATTCTCACAATTTGATCCTAAATCCTTAATTGAGCTTATCAAAATACACATTATAACAATTGACTTAGTAATTGACAAAGTAACATACTTCTGGACCGGGTTTTGGGGTAGTACACTAGGGCTAAGAGATAATGATGAGCTAAGGGATAATGATAAGCTAAGGGTTGAAGGTGAAGAGATCGATAGAGAAAAGGGTTAAGATAAAAAGATTGGGTTGAAATTTTGAATTTCAATTTTTACCCAAAGCGTCTAGGGTTTATCCCGCACTTAGCAAAAAAAATTTCACTCTTCTCGGGCCTAACTCACACAAGTCCAATTGTGCAATGTTGGATTCCACATGCCAAATCTCATCTTGGCATACTGCTTGGCAATGTTAACATGTAATTACACTCACTTAAAGCAAACCTTTCAAAGAAGCAAATGAAAATAAAAATAACTAAAATACTGGAAAAGAAAAATACTAACCTAATTATTTACACTAATCGAACGAAAATGATAGAATCATTCAATCTCTGCTAGGAGAATGATCTCCTTGACATTACCTTGATTACCTTCCAGATAATATTTCAACCTTTGGTCGCTTACCTTAAAAGTTGTGTAACCCCCTTGACTCGGCCTAGTCGCAAGACCGAATCGAGCGAGCCACATTAGGTTTACCGAAGTAAACCGTGAAGAAGAAACTCAAAACACATCCTTTTTTATTTTTATCTTATCTAGATGCACATTATCATCCTATATGTACATGTATGCAGCGGGTGAAACCTCAACTCAATCAGGCATCAAATTGACATCCAATTGAGTATAATTGGAAACTGGGGACCAAATTACAATTTCAATAATTTACAACGACTTTTCCCGTTTTAAACTTACCAACCTTTAATTACTCAAATTTCATTTCTAAATATCAAATATCAATTCAATTTGATCATCCCATCCCACACAATTACATCCACAACATTCAAGAACCAAAACGCAACAAAAACAAACTTCCAGCTTTCCTCTAACTAAGAAAACGACCAGGCAATTCGGTACGCTTGAGGCCCGTATTGGTATGTATTCCTCCAGCACCAACCCCATACTGATATGCCCCGCATATCAAAACACTATGCCTTACCATATCAAAATGGCTCTAGGCGTATCAAAACACTATGCCTGACTATGCCTTACCGTATCGAAACTGCTCTAGGCGTATCGAAACACTATGCCTAAAATTGCCTTACCATATCAAAATGGCTCTAGGCATATTGAAAAACTATGCCTAAAATTGCCTTACCATATTGAAACGGCAACCCGTGTTCCGGTACACCTGGGCCTGTAATGGCATAGTTCTCAACTTTTACACTTAAGAACCTATCCAAAACCATTCTAACATGCCACCAGTATAGGCATAAACATTTATGACATAAATCCATAGGCATCTATCAGCAAATCAAGCATCAAGCATAATCTCCCACAAGAATGGCATTCTATAGGCATGCTTCCTATGAAAACAACCTATCAAACCTCAAAATGCAATCCAAACCAAGCAATTACCAACCATTAGAGGCCGTTTACAAATCTGAAAGAACAACACAAACATGCTTAAACATGGAGTTTAACAACATCTCCCAAAACACAATGGAAATTCCCCATTACCCTTATTACCTATAGTCTAATTTGACAACATACTTTCTCAATGAAGTCTTTCTTGATCCCTTGCTTCCATGCTGCCTTGAACCTTTAATCCTCTGCACTGATGGACAAAGAGAGCGTAAGCACACAAGGCTTAGTGAGGAGTGCTCAAAAACAAAACACCATCAATGCATTTAAAACCATTTTCCAAAAACTACATTGAAATCTCATTTCAATTAACTTCAAATCAACATTTCAAACATCATGCCCTGAAAACCTTGCACTTGACACTTTAAAAAACCAGCATAATAAACCATATGCAACATGTATCATGTACCAATAGCAAATCCTATTGCTAACACTCAATTTAAGCCTTCTCATGCATAACAACCATAGGCAAAGCTTAAAGACTAAACATGTATAAATCACATTATACAACATAAACCTTTACATGATACATCAACAACTATATTGGATTACAAGTGATCATTAACCAAGTTCCATTTCCAAAATATCATATCGGATGCACGGATTCAACAAGTGTCCTCTCAACACTTCAAGCCATCTCAACCATAATAATGGTACAATCACAACCCATGGAGACACCAACCTCTCAGGGACACCAACCCCAATCAACGGTTAGAGGCTTAACCCACTAACGGGAGCCGGGACACTAACCTCCTCGCCCGTTAGGGTACTTGGATGGAGACGCGACACCAACCTCCTCGACATCCAAGGAGACTTATTTATAGTGCACTCAATCCTATGCTCGACCAACTGTATCCGATAACATTTTTAAACCACATCACTTGCCAATATAATTCATTATAACCATGCACCTAGATAAGTGTTCAAAAGTACTATTTTTCTTACCCTTTTTACTCATATTATTGTTAGACTTAGGCTCATATTAGTTTCATAATTAGTCATTCATGCATTAATTCATGTTTCCTTCCACCGTTGAGCTTGATTACATAACTTGGTGATTTTTGTGGGAAAAGATGCTGCTTTGGTGTGTTTTGTGTGTATGTGCAGAATCACTTGCCAAAGCAAGGCTAGAACCAGTTGCCAGGGCAATGCATGAAAGAGATGCCGAGCTAGTTGCCAGGGCAATGCATGAAGGAGATACCGAGCTAGTTGCCAGGGCAATTGTCGACAAAGAATAAGGTGATATGGTAGTCGAAATTGATGACTAGACAAGCCCAAGATGACGTGGAGCAAAGCTAATTGCCAAAGGAGTTTAATTTCCATGAAGAGGTTAAAGAAGAATTAAATCCCAAGAAGATAGGAAAAGTTATAGAAGGAATATAAATATAATAAAGAATCATATTCTTTAAAGATAAATTAGTTCTAACTTACCTTCCTCCTCAAAGAAGGACTTTGACCTAGCCCTATAAATAGATCACCAAGCCGTCAACTCCAAGAGGGATAGTAGAGAGAATTTTCGACAAGCTTCAAGGGGAGATCTCGACAAGAAGGCTTCATCCATCCTTTATCTTTTTCTTTCTTGTTCAATTAGGTTCATGCTACGAATTCTTTGTCTTGTGTTTCTTTGGAACCTAGGCATGAACTAAATCTATTTGGCTAAGGTTATTGTGTTTTGTGGTTGTGAGAAACAATTGGATTTTGTTTAGGTAATAAGAGTTTGCACTTTTCTATTCAAGGTTTATTCATTCTTGATTTTTATTCTTGTTTGCGAGTGAATTGGGAGAGGATCTCGTAACTTCATCTATTTATCTAATATCGGGAGAGTTAGATTCAAGAAACGAATGAATATGATCTTTATTCAATCTATTGATGGTGGAGATTAATCCGACTTAGGAATAAGTTAAGGATTTCAACGGCTAAGAAGAGCGCAAGATTGGTTGTTGTTCACCCTTGATTCATGCATGGATGTATTATCAAGGCATGCACAAGTAGCTAGAGTTTCGACTTAGAGATAAGAAGAAACCATTGAAGAACGCTCTGTCAAACCTTGACGTTGCTGCCCAGACGCCCAAGTAGTTGCCCAACTAGTCGCCCAGGCAACCATCGGTGGAAACAATTGTGTCCAAGAGAACAAGGCTAGGAGAGTTTGAAACAGTTGCCGCAACAGAGGGATTCATGGCCATGTTGCACAATCGTATGCCACCCAAGTTGAAGGATCCAAGAAGTTTCACAATACCCTGTTCCATTGGAAACCACTATGTCGGGAAAGCATTATGCGACCTTGGGGCTAGCATAAACTTGATGCCTAAATCGGTTTTCCAGAAACTAGGAATCGGGAAGGCAAGACCTACAACAGTTATGCTACAGCTAGCTGACAGATCCTATGTGCATCTAGAGGGAAAAATCGAAGACATACTGGTAAAAGTTGATAAATTTATTTTTCCCGCTGACTTTATTATTTTGGATTGTGAAGCAGATGAGCATGCACCTATCATTCTCGGGAGACCATTCCTAGCAACAGGGAGAACCTTGATCGATGTTGAAAAAAGAGAACTCACAATGAGGGTGAATGACCAGCAAGTTAAACTAAATGTGTTCCAAACCCTAAGGCATGCCGATGATTCAGAGGAATGCCAACTTCTTCATGCCACAACAGAGTTTAACTTCGACGAGGAATTTAGTTACCTCGGCAACTACATTACTGATCAAGAGGAACCGGGGGAGTATGAAGAACCGATTGACGAGGAACAACAAGAAGAGGCAAATTGGTTAGTCAATCGACCAGGTACATACTTTGAACCACTAGATTACTCAGGTAAGAAAGGTAAAATCGAAAAGCCCTCCATTGAACAACCACCGATTCTTGAGTTGAAACAGTTGCCAGAGCAACTAAAATATGCATACTAAGGAACCGATAATACATTGCCTGTAATTATTTCTTCTAAGTTACAGCCTGAGCAGGAAAAGAAGCTGATCAAAATGTTGATGCTACACAAGAAGGCAATAGGGTGGACAATTACTTGAAGGGAATTAGCCCGGTAGTGTGCATGCACAAGATTTTGTTGGAAGAAGATCACAAACCTTCAATTGAGGCCTAGAGGAGACTGAATCATGCAATGAAAGGGGTTGTAATGAAAGAAATCATCAAGTGGCTTGACGCCGACATTATATACCCTATCTCTGATAGTACATGGGTAAGTTTAGTACAATGTGTACCGAAAAAGGGATGTATAATGGTGGTAAGTAATGAAAACAATAAACTCATTCCAACCAGGACTTTGACTGGTTGGAGGGTTTATATGGATTATCAAAAGCTAAACAAAGCCACTAGGAAAGATCACTTCCCATTACCCTTTATTGATCAAATGCTTGACCGTCTTGCAGGTAAACCCTTTTATTATTTTCTTGACGGTTATTCAGGTTACAATCAAATTGCCATAGCACCAGAAGATCAAGAAAAGACAACCTTCACATGCCCATATGGTACTTATGCTTTCCGAAGCATGCCGTTCGGATTGTGTAACGCCCCGACAACCTTCCAAAGATGCATGATGGCACTCTTTTCAGACATGGTCGAAGACTTCCTTGAGATCGTCATGGATGATTTTTCTATTTTTGGTAATGATTTCGATAGCTGCCTCGACAATTTAGAGAATGTGTTGGCAAGATGTGAGGAAACTGATTTAGTCCTCAATTGGGAGAAGTTCAATTTTATGGTAGATGAAGGAATAGTGCTCGGCCACAAGATTTCATCCAAGGGAATTGAAGTAGACAAAGCCAAGGTGGACGTGATCGAGAGATTACCCCCACCAAGTTCGGTTAAAGGAATTCGAAGCTTTCTTGGACATGCAGGTTTTTACAGGAGGTTCATTCATAATTTTTCTAAAATCACTAAACCCTTGTGCAATTTGCTTGAACAAGATAAAGTCTTCGATTTTGATGATTTTTGCGCCCAAGCATTCGAAACCCTAAAAGAAAAGCTTGCCACGACACCCATTGTCGTTCCACCAGATTAACGCTACCTTTTCAGGTCATGTGTGATGCAAGTGATTTTGCGGTAGGAGCAATCCTAGGCCAACGCACAGGTAAGACCTTCCATGTGATATACTACACTAGTAAAACTCTTAATAGTGCTTAAGTGAATTATATAACAACGGAGAAAGAATTACTAGCTGTAGTTTTCGCATTTGACAAGTTCCGTCCTATTTGATTGGTACAAAGGTAATTCTTCATACGAACCACTCGGCAATTAAATATCTATTTTCTAAACAAGATGCCAAACCTCGTTTGATTCATTGGATATTACTTTTACAAGAATTTGATATTGAAATTAAGGACAGGAAAGGAACAGAAAATCAAGTGGCCGATAACTTATCACGTTTAGAACGCAATAGGGAGGAGGATACGGATTTAGAGATATGCGATGCATTCCCGGATGAGCAACTTTTAGTTTCCTAGGCAACCATGGGTGCGCATGCCTCAACAACCCTCGACGCCTCGGTATTCTTTGACGCGCACGCCTCAGCAACCACAGATTCGCATGCCTCAGAAACCCTCGACGCCGCAGCAGTTCTTGATGCGCATACCTCGGCAACCATGGATGCGCATGCCTTGGCAACCCTCGACGCCTCGACAACAATGGATGCTCATGCCTCGACAACCCTAGACGCACACGCCTCGACAATTTTGGGAGTGGTCGACACGACAACACATGCCTCGGCAATACCCTGGTATGCGAATTTAGTTAATTTCCTTGTTTGTGGTATTTTACCTTATGGCCTTACTCACCAAGGGAAGAAGCAATTCTGCCATGATGCTAAGCATTACTTTTGGGATGAGCCTCTTTTGTTTAAATAATGTGCAGATTAGGTTATGCGCCGATGTGTCCCTGAAGAAGAGCAACAAAATGTACTTTGGCAATGCCATTCTTCACCCTATGGAGGAAATTTTGGAGGAACTCGTACTGCGGCCAAAGTTTTGTAATCCAGTTTGTATTGGCCAACACTGTACAAAGATGCCCAAGACTTTTACAAGCAATGTGATCGTTGCCAGAGGACAGACAATATCTCTAGATGACATGAGATGTCGCTCCAAAATATCATCGAGGTTGAATTGTCCGATGTGTGGGGGATCAATTTTATGGGACCTTTCCCATCTTTATTTGGTAACCTCTACATTCTACTTGCCATTGACTACGTGTCTAAATGGGTTGAGGTAGCTGCAGTTCCCAACAACAATTCCAAGATCGTGCAATGACTCTTGCAGAAAAACATATTTACACGGTTTGGGATGCCGAGAGCAATTATCAGTGATGAAGGTAAGCATTTTGACAACAGACTTATTGCCAAGATATTGCAACGCTTTGGTGTATCACACAAGATTGCCACGGCATATCACCCACATACCAATGGGCAAGCAGAAATTTCCAACCGAGAATTGAAGGGTATACTCGAGAAAGTTGTAAATCCCTCTAGGAAGGATTGGTCATTAAGACTAGATGACGCACTTTGGGCATATCGCGCTGCATCCAAAACACCCTTAGGTATGTCCCTCTTCCGACTTGTCTATGGAAAAACATGCCATCTACCGGTGGAAATCGAACACAAGGCATATTGGGCAATCAAGACCGTGAATATGGATTGGGAAAGTGCCGAACAAAAGCGTTTGTTGGACCTCAACGAGATAGAAGAATTCTGTGCACTCACCTATAACAATGCAGGAATCTACAAGGAGAAAACAAAGCAATGGCATGGCCAAGGTGTATCGATACGCCTGGGAGTATTTGTTGATTTTGGCTTTAAAAACACTTAGAAAATATTTTGGGTTCAAGTCTTAGACTTAAAAAAATATTTTAGGTTCAAATCATTGTCAGTCCTTAAATAATTTGTTATATCAAAATCGAATATAGTTTTTACAATCTCCCCCTTTTTGATATAACAAAACCAAAGTAAATTTTTATGTAGTTTTGAAAAGTACTCCCCCTTACTTTAAGTAGTTTTGAAAAGTACTATCCCTTACTTTAAGATTAAAAGGCTCTTGACTTTGAAAAAGTTTAAAAAATTTAGCTCTACTACTTGTACTTCTCCCCCTTTTTGTTAGATCAAAATAAATTGGATATAAAATCAAAGCAATATATATAAACAATAAGACATACTCCAAGCATAACAGGAAACAACATAATATCATTAAAATTCAAAGCAACATAATCAAATCCAACTTAATTCCTAAAAAGCATAAGCCAAATAAACTAAATAACCAAAGCATAGGAGTTCAAAAACAAATAACATAAGAGCATAAAACTAATCCTAAGATGATATGGCATGACATGCAAGATGCCTAAGCATCATCTTCATCTTCTTCATCTTTATCTTCACCTTCATCATCGAGGCTTGGCGATTTTCAATGGCAAGAACTCTCTCCTCCAAGGATGTGAAGCGAGGGTCGATCGCGACAAACTTGGATGTCATGGTTGTATCCAAAGAAGCAATATTTGTTTCGAAGGAAGCCATGGTAGTATCTAAGGATGTGAACTTTCCTTCAAGATAAGCCATGAGAGCATCTAAATTGGGTTGGTCTACCGGAGCTTGAGGAACTTGAGGAAATTGAGTAGCCACCGGAGCGAGTTGAGAGCGTTGAGGTAGATCGGCAAGATGAATAAATTCTCTATTAAAGTACGTAAACTTACAATGGTGGAGAGAATGCTCGTCAATCATCTCAGTGAGGGGCTCGGAAAGATTGTGAGAACAATCAATCTCCAATTGGTGGAACAAGTAGCTTAGGGCGGTGCCATATGTGAAGGATGAAACTTGGTGTAACACCCTCAACCCTGCCTAGACGCCAGACCGAACCGAGCAAGCTACATTGGGTTTATCGAAACAAACCCAAAAAAATTTAACTCAATGTACATCTATTTTCTTTTCTTTTATCTTATCTAGATGCAATATTATAACCTATGGTGTGCATACTAGCAACGAGTGAAATCTCAACTCAATCAGGCGTCGAATCGACATCCAATTGCACGCAATTGCAATTTAGGGACTAAGTTGCAATTCAGAGACTTAATCCATTTTGAAGTTACCAATCCTTAATTAGTTAGGTTTCATGCTCACATGTCAAAATAAACTTACCTGTATCGATACGCAGGTTACAAATCAACTTCGAGTAGCAATAAACTATATCGATACACCTCTACCCGTATCGATACATCTGGACCTGAAATGTCCAATTTTGCTAGTTTTTCACACATTCAAGGATCCTAACATGCTCTATAGAACCCCAAACATATACACAACAATTATAAAGATCAAACCATGTTAAAACATCATAGGAACATGATCAAAACATGGCATCTTACTCCAAATAGAAATCTAGAGGCATGCTTCCAAGAAACTAACTGACCATCATATGAAACATAATTCCAATGCAACAACCAAACATATAAGGGCAATTACAATTCCAAAACAATACAACAACATGCTCAAAACATGGAGTTTAACCCAAAATCATCCCAAAAATCAATAACGAACCCCATTGCTTTTATTACTACAAGTCTAGTTCGAAATCATACTTTCTCGTTACTCAAGTCCTTTGATTTTCCCTTTGCTTGCTCGCTGCATCCAACCTTTAATTCCATACATTGATGAACAAAGAAAGCGTAAGCACACAAGGATTAGTGAGGAGCGCTCAAAACACACAGCATCAATGCATTTAAAACCATTTTCCAAAACCACATTCAAATCTCATTTGGATACCATTTGAAACCTCTTTCAAATCATCTTTTGAAACATCAAGCCTTGAAAACCTTGCACTTAACACTTTCAAAAACCAACATATTAAATAGTATGCAACATGAATCATGTACCAACAAGAAATCCCATTTCTAACACTCAATTTAAGGCTTCCCATGCATAACAAACCATATGCAAAGCATAAAGAGTAAACATGTGTAAATCACATTATACAACATAAACCTTTACATGATACATCAACAATTATATTGGCTTACAAGTGATCATTAACCAAGTTCCATTTACAAAAATATTATATCGGATACACAGATTCAACAAGTGTCCTCTCGACACTTCAAGCCATCTCAACCAGAATAGCGATACAATCACAATCATGGTACAAGCGCAATCCACGAGGACATATAATCCTTAGGGACACCAACCCCAATCATCGGTTAGATGGTTAACCCACTAATGGGAGACACGGGATACCAACCCCTCAACCGTTAGGGTACTTGGATGTAGATGGGACACCAACCCCTCCACATCCAAGGCAACTTATTTATAGTGCACTCAATCCTATGGCCGGCCAACTATATTCGATAACATTTTAAACAACATAACATTCCAATATAATTCATTATAACCATGTACCTCACTATTTTCATAGGCATCAATACAAAACCATTTTCCAAAGCAACTAACCATTCTTTAAACACAAGTATAAAACATATACTTACATGGATCACTTACCATGTGCATCCTTTAAACATCTCATGATTAGAAATAGTATAGTGCATACTTTAAAACATGCTTTAACAGTAGGTATCATCTAATCAAAACCAAGTGCATGAAAACCATTTCATAAAAGCACGACCGAGGGAGTAAACCACTTTATACTTACTCCTAAACTTAGACAAGCAATTCAAGCTCAAATCTAAGTTCCCAAAACCACCTTCAAAACATTTCAAAGGTTAAATCCACGTTCTCACTTACCGACACATGAAACCTCTATTCGCCGACACGAAATCAAGCATTCGAAGCCTCTGAAGCTTCATCGATATCTTGAGTATGAACCTTCCCTTTTTAACCACGTAACAATAGAGGATCAATGCAACATTATGCATTCTAAGCCCTATCAAAACAATTCCTCAACATTGCCTTTCTAAAACCTATCAATCGTCATCCGAAAACAACCGAAAACACCATCGATTAACCTCCAAACCTAACCCAGCCATAATCCAACAAATCAACCCACTTCTAATCATTAGCCAACATCTAAAATAAACCTAATATCATACTTATATCTCCAAAAACTATAAAACCATCACAACACCCTAAAAGCTCAAATCTAGCAACTTAAACAATTAGAGATTCATATAGTTTTGAGATTCCATTGTTAAAAAAATTATCTCAACATTATTAAACATCCAAAACATGATTTAAATCAATCAATAACCCCTCAAAACAGATCCATTTTGAAAATCATAAGATTTCATTAATTAAACCTCAATTAAACAAATCTTTCATAATTAGATCATCAAACCCAATTAGAAAACATATATAAAGAGTCAAAAACTTGGGAATTTCAATAAAGAACCTTTTATTAGAGGAGAAGAATGAACCTTACCTCCAATGAAAGAGTTTTTCCTTAATTGGATGTTTTCCTCTTGAAAACAAATAGATACAATAAGATTTTTGGAAAACAAATTGAAGAATCATTTAGGAAATCAAAGATTTAAGAAATCAAAATCATTAAATTAAATTATCTGATGAAAAGAAAGTGTTTGGATGGAAAGAAGTTGAGAAAAAAATCTTGAGAAGAGAAAGTTACGTCAAATTGACTTTTAGAAAATAACCAACTTTATTAATCAAACCCTTTTAATTTCCTTCAATAAAATGCATTTAAAACAATCCTAATTAAGGGAAACTTTAAATTAAATCAAATGGTCAAATAGCTCTTTAAAAATTCAAAGTTTCAACTCTTTACAAAATAATCATTAAAAATAGTTTTACGAAAATTACATTTTGGTCACTAACCAAAATGTCACATCCAAACCTCTTTTTCCAAAATTGATTTCACCAATATTACATTTATATTAGATAATGATTTTTAACATTTTTTTCCATATTTTTATCTTGCTAAAAAAAATTTATCCCTAAATTCGACTCGAATCTCTAACCCGGTCCACCAGACCGTCTAATTAGCCCTTAAACCGCTAGGCCCAAAATTGGGGCGTTACAACTCTACCCCACTTACGAAATTTTGTCATCAAAATTTTATCCAAAGAAAACAAGTGCAGAACTATCTCATCATGTCCGCCTTACTCTTTCACGTGGCCTCCTCAACTCCATGGTATCACCACAACACCTCCACAAGCTCAATCGTTTTGCTACGAAGAATTTACTATTCAAACCAAGGATCTCAACAGGTTCCTTATCAAAGAAAAAACTCGGTCACAACTCCACATCCCCCACCAACATAACATATAATAAATCCAACCGATACCTCCGCAACATCGACACATGAAACACATCATGAACCTTCCCCAACTTAGGAGGCAAACTCAAACGATAAACCACAGGACCTACAAGCTTCTCAACCTCATGTGGTTCAATAAATCTCGGACTAAGCTTACCCTTACGTCCGAACCACATCACCTTCTTCCAAGGTAACACCTTTAAAACAAACAATCACTAACAGCATACTGAATCTCCCTTCACTTTAAATCCCCGTAGGATTTCTAGCGATCCAAAGCTACTTCCAAACGATCACAAACAAGCTTTGTTTTCTCATTCGTGTCTTACAACACACCAAATAAGAAACATGCTTTTCCCCAACCTCAACCCAAACATAAGGGCGTACGACACTTCCTACCATACAAGGCCTCATAATGTGCCATTTGGATACCAACCCGATAACTATTGTTATAAACAATCTCCAGCAAAGGCAAATGCCTATTCTAAGTTCCTTGGAACCCAATGACGCAACACCTTAACATATCCTCCAAGACTTGGATCACTCATTCAGACTGACCATCTGTCTGAGGATGATGCAAAGTACTGAATTTCAACTATGTTCCCAAAGCTCGATGCAACACTCTCAAAACCTCATTGTAAACCGTAGATCCCTATCAAAACTATGGACTTAGGCATTCTGTGCAAACGCACAATCTTGGCAATATACCACACCGCCAACTTATCCAAATAATATGTGGTATGCACAGGCACAAAATGTGCACACTTCATAAACCAATCAACACTCACCCAAATCCAATCCTTTTAATGGGCATCAATAGCAACCCATACACAAATTCAACAATAATTCTCTCTTACTTCCATTCTGGTATCCTCAACGGTTGCATCAACCCAAAAGGAAACTAATGTTCAGCCTTAACACGCTAACACACCATGCATCTAGCAACAAAATCAACCACCAAGGACATGACCCAACGAATCCTCGTTATCATTCCCAACATCCTCAAAACCAAAAACATTTGCTAAAACTGAAGAATCAATCTGAAACTTTTTACCCATAGGTAAGATTCGATAGCAACAACTTTGGATTGATCTTCATTATAGATACACCAGGTATTTGAGTAGAAAATCAAAACAAGGTTTCGGTATAAAAACTGAGGTATACTAAAAACTTGCATGAATTTTCATTGTTGTAATAAACCAAGGTATTTGAATTTAAAACATTTAGAATCCAAAAAAATGGATAGAGGTAACACACTTATGGCGAATTTTATAGTTTTGGTATTGTTTAATACGAGCCATTGCATTTGGAAACTGAGGTTCATTAAAACAATGTTGAAAAATGTAAGTGAGATTTGGTTTTGTGACATCGGTTTTGGAATTAGGAATTTGAGTTGAGGAACTAGAAGCCATATCTTTTCTTTGTCTTTTCTTAGGTGCCATGATAAAAACATGAAATCAAATCAAACCACAAAAACAAATCCAAAAAATAAATATATTGTATATTTTAAAATTACATACATGCATAAATCATCACATTCGATCCAATGATCAAGGTATGGTAAAAACCTATATTGTATAGTTTAAAATTACATACAAGTATAAAAAGAATTTTTTTGGTAAAATAAAATTTGAAAAACAGTGTTGAAAAATATATGGTATAATTTTATATTCGAACAAAAAAAATCAGTTTTAAATTTGTTTTACAAAATCTTTGAAATCAAAGATATATACATACTAAATATACAATGTTGAATCAAAAACAATAAATAAGTATGAACGAAATTGAAAAGAATAGAAAGTAAGTTTACACCTTGAGTATAGGATTAAGGATAAATGAAAAGATGATGATGCACCAAACTTGATGATTTCACTAGGGTTTGATGAATAACCCAAAAGCCCTCAATGATTTTGAAGATTTGTGGGAAAAATAGAGGGATTTGAGAGGTTTTTATAGCCAAAAAAGTATCTAGGAATTGTGGGAAAAGTTAGAATTTTAATTAAAGTTGAAAATCCTCTTTTAATGTCGTTTAAATTGTCTAGTGCTACGCATCCTAATACGCCATGTGGCGTATCAGAACTGCATCACAGTATGGTTTACAACCCATACCGAAACTCGACCCCATAACAATACAAGTCAACCTGAACCGAAGCGTATTCAAGAACCTGTATCGATACGCAATGAACCGTATCAATACACTTGTGCCAAAAATGTCATTTTTGGCAACAATGTGCTAACAAAATTTAATTTTAATCGAATCAAAATGCATGTATATGATAAAAGAACATCATGAATGATCAAAAACAGATGCATACTCCCCCTAGCAACAAGCATAGATGTATATAGGAGCAAAACACATAAGTATGTCAATTAATCAAATTCAAGCAAATTTTAAGACCAAAAAGGCTTTAAAGGGTCAAGAAAGGCTAGTTAAACCTAACTTTCTTCTAAGAGACCAAAACACTTTTTATCTAATGGTTTGGTAAATATGTCCGCTAGTTGATTCAAGGTGTCTACATATTCTAGAATGATGACTTATTTCTATGTGCTTGGTTCTAGAATGTTGGATGGGATTCTTAGTAAGACACATAGCATTAGTGTTGTCACTCTTAAGAGGGATGGTACCTACATCAATTCCATAATCTAAAAGTTGTTGCTTTATCCAAAGGACTTGAGCACAACAAATTCTAGCCGATATGTATTTTGCTTCGGTGGTAGATAATGCTACGCTATTATGTTTCTTAAAGAACCAAGATATAAGCATACTACCTAGGAATTGACAAGTACCAGAGGTGCTTTTTCTATCTATCTTACAACCTCCATAATCCGTATTTGAGAAAGCATGTAAATCAAAGGAGGAATCTCTAGGATACCAAAGGCCTAAACAAGGTGTGTCTTAAGGTATCTGAAGATTCTCTTAACAGCTATAAGGAGTGATTCTCTAGGACTAGCATGAAATCTAGCACACAAGCAAACACTAAACATAATGTTAGGTCTACTTGCGGTATAAAGCAAAGATCCAATCATAGAGCAATAAAGCTTTAAACCAACAAACTTACCTCCTTCATCTTTGTCAAGCTTTGTAGAAGAACTCATTGGTGTGGTTTGAGGTTTCACATTATACAAGCCAAACTTCTTGAGCATATCCTTGATATACTTTGCTTGATTGATGAAGATGACATCCTTCATTTGCTTAATTTGGAGTCCCAAAAAGAATGAGAGCTCCCTATCATGCTCATCTCAAACTCAACTTGCATTAACTTAGCAAAATCTTGGCAAAACAACTCATTAGTAGAACCAAAAATTATATCATCAACATAAATTTGAACTACTAAAATGTCTTTGCCATTTCTTTTAATAAATAGTGTAGTATCCACCTTTCTTTGTTAAAACCTTTTTCAATTAGAAAACTTGACAACCTTTCATGCCAAGCTCTAGGAGCTTGTTTTAAACCATACAAAGCTTTAAAAAGTTTAAAACATGGTTTGGGTATTTTGGATCTTCAAAACCGGGTGGTTGTTCTACATAACTTCTTCATTAATAAAACATTTAGAAAAGCACTTTGACATCCATTTGAAAAAGCTTGAATTCATGATAACATGCAAATGCAAGAAGCATCCTAATAGCTTCCATTCTAGCTACAGGTGCATAGGTTTCATCAAAATTGATTCCTTCTTCTTGAGTGTAACTTTGAGCAACAAGTCTAGCCTTGTTGCTCACTATGTTACCACTCTCATCTCATTTGTTTCTAAAAACCCATTTAGTTCCTATGGTAGAATTATTACTAGGCCTGTCAACTAATGTCCAAACTTAACTTCTCTCAAATTGATTTAATTCCTCTTGTATAGCCAATATCCTATAATCATATTTTAATGCTTCTTTGATATTTTTAGGCTCAATGTATGAGATAAATGCAACATTGCAAGCATTTTAAGAGAAAGTCTAGTGGTTAGCCCTTTGGATGGATCATCCAAAATCTCATCACCTTTGACATAGTTGAACTCCCTTGGGTAGCTCACTTCCTTTTCCTCAAGAGTCATGTCCTTCGAGGATTCAAGAGGTGGATCTTGCGTTTCTTCTTATTTGGAAGGAACTTCATCTACCTTTGATGATTTCCCACCATCATTGGCTTTAAAGATTCCTACATCATGATCATCACAAGAATCCTTCCTTCGAAGGAGGTTATCATCGAAAACCACATGTATAGACTCTTCAACAACTAAAGTTCTTTTATTAAATACACGATAGGCTTTAGAATTTAAAGAATAACCTAAGAAAATAGCTTCATCACTTTTAGCGACAAATTTGCCTAAATTATCTTTCCATTGTTCAAAACAAAACATTTACAACCAAATGGATGAAAATAGCTAATTTTAGGCTTTTTGGATTTTAAAATCTCATAAGGAGTTCTCTTTAAAATTGGCCTAATCATTAATTGATTTATGATATAGCAAGCCGTATTAGTAGCTTCCGCCCAAAAATACTTAGGCAAATTATTTTCACAAAGCATGGTTCTAGCCATTTCTTCTAAAGTTTGGTTTTCCTCTCAACCACCCCATTTTGTTGAGGAGTGCGAGGAGTGGAAAATTATGGCTTATACCATTTGAATTACAAAAATCCTCAAAACCTAGATTTTGAAATTCGGTACCATGGTCACTTCTAATGTGAGGAATAGATTGACCAACATCATTTTGAGTAATTTTTGAAAACGTGATGAATTTTTCTAAAGCCTCATCCTTAGTACTTAAGATTAGATCCCAAGTGTATCTAGAGTAATCATCTACTAAAACAAAACCATATGATTTTCCACCCAAGCTCATAGTCTTAATAGGGCCAAAGAGATCCATATGCAATTGTAAAACTCTACTAGTTGAAACATCATTAATAGGTTTAAAAGAAACTATTTTATGTTTGCCTTTTGCACAAGCATCAAAAATTTTGTCAAGAGAAAACTTTATTTTAGGAAAACCTCTTACAAGATCATTTGAAATCAAATTTTCTAAAACACTCATGCTTGTATGCCCTAGTTTTCTATGCTAGAACCATGTGTCATGTTCATCTTTTGCAATAAAACATGCATTTGAAATATGAATGTCATCTAGATGCACCATGTAAATGTTTCCTATGCGATGACAAATAAGCACAATTTTGTTTGTTTCAATGTTTAAAATTTTGCAACCATTTAAATCAAAAAGAACATTGAAACCTTTATCACAAAGTTGGCTTATGCCTGAAAGATTGTGTTTTAGACCGTTGACATACAAAACATTATCAATGAATATAGAAGAGTGATTACAAATGGAATAAATTCCTTCAATTTGCCCTTTGGAGTTGTCACCAAACGTCACTACTCCTCCACTCTTTGGTTTTAGCTCCAAGAATCGACTCTTGTCACCGATCATGTGTATTGAGCATCCACTATCAAGGTACCATGAATTTAGACATGTAACTTTGGCCTTGTAGCAATGATCCCCCTACAAACAAAGATTAGGTCTTGATTTTTGGTACTCAAATCATTTTTGGCCCATGAGTATTAGCTCTCAAACACTTGGTTCACTTGGAATCCAAGATGCAATAGCATGAATATCATTAGAAGCAATTAGGTCCTTAGGAACCCATACACTTCTAATCCTTTTACCTCTAAAGGGCCTTTGGAAGCCTCTTTGTTTGGGGTTACCAAAGTTTCTTTTTACATAGTTGGGTTTTGAAGATTCACCTTTCTCAAAACTAGATCCCCCCAATTTTGTTCAAAGAAACTTTGAGATCATTCACCTTCTTGTGGTGATGATCATGAAATTCGGAAAGAAGGTTATTTAAATCAATGTTTTCCTTTTCAAAATAGGCTTGATTTTCTTGTAAATCAAGAACCTTATTTTTGAGTTTAGAGTTGATTTTGGATAAATAATCGTTTTGGTTTTCCAAATCAAAAATTGTTTTCTTGTTTTTCAAAATTGATTCCTTAAACATCTCCACCAACTCGTCATAAACCTCTTGTAACTCATCACAAGCTTCTTGAAGCTCATCAAAAGTAAAATCAAATGTAGATAAGTTAGATATTACCTTAGGATCCTCTTCAAAAGCCATGATGTAAAGGTTGGCAACTTCTTGCTCCTCTTCATTGGATGATTCCTCTTCACTCAAAGTAGCAATGTTTGCCTTGAGCTTCTTCTTCTTCTTGAAGCTCTTGTTTTTGAGTTTGCGACATTTGCTTCTTATGTGCCGTGACTTCTTGCACTCATAGCATATGGTTGATCCTTTTCCTCCTCCTTATTCTAGTTCTTGAAGTCTTCTTTTTGTTGGAACTTTCTTCCTCTATTGGACTTCATGAACCTTGTGAACCTTTTGGCTAGCATAGCCATCTCTTCATCTTCCTTCTCACTCAAATCACTCTCCTCAAAGAAAGCTTTGAGAGCAATTTTGAGTTTCTTCTTCTTTACTTCCTTCTTCTCTACCCTCCTCTCTTCTCTTCTCTTTTTCTCTTCCTTGCTTCATGATCTCATGAGTAAGAAGAGAACCCATTAGAGCATCGAGGTTCAAAGTCTTCAAATCCTTTACCTCAATGATGGTGGTCCTCTTCCCATCCCATGACTTGGGAAAAGAGTAGATGAGCTTCCGAACAAGCTTGTCTTCGGGGATGATTTCTCTAAAGCCTTTGAGATCGTTGACGATGATGGAGAAGCGATTGAACATCTTGGTGATGCCCTCATCGGACTCCATCTTGAAGTTCTTATAGCTCAAGTTAAGGATTTGAATCTTGGTCTCCTTGACATCATTTTTTCCTTCGTAGGTGGTCTCAAGCTTGTCCCACACCTCCTTTGCACTTGTACAAGAAGACATCTTCGAGTACTCATCAAGACCAAGTGCACAAAAGAGCATGTGAAAGGTCTTGTCATTGACTTACAACTTCCTTTTTTCTTTATTGGTCATCTCATGCTTGGCCTTAGGAAGTTCCCTATCTTCTTCTTGCTTCATTAGAATGGATGGCCTGTCTTCGATTACATCCCAAAAGAGGTAATCATTGGGTTTGATGAATAGCCTCATCCAATTCATCCAACATGGGTAGTTGTTCCTAATGAAGAAGGGTGGTTTGGTGGTAGATTGCGACTCATACATGTTGTGGCTGGAAGTAGACGTCATGACTTTGCTTGTGGATATATGTATCTCTCATAGAATCAACTCAAGAGGATGTTACTCCTTCCAATGAGTGTAGCTCTGATACCAATTGCTGAGATAATCAATCAAACATTAAGACCAAGAGGGGGTGAATTGGTGATTATAAAATTGAAGGGAAGCAAATTGAAAATGAGAAAAATAAGGACACAAGGATCTGGATTTATAGTGGTTCAAGCTTCTAACAAGCTCTACATCCACTATCTTAGCTTCCCACTAAGGATTTCAACATAATTCACTAAAGAATTTGTCCCATTTTCTAGGCTTAGGAGGAAACCGTTACAATCGATCAAGCTTTCTACCCAAAGCTTGATCAAGGTTCACTCTTTTTCAAAAAGTGATGGTGAATGAAAAATAACCACTCAAGAAGTGGATAATTTCCCTAATATCAAGTTTACACCCCCTAACTTGAAATGAAAGATTACAATGAAAATACACAAGTTGGGTACAAGGGTTTTACTCTAAAAGCTCAAAGTGGTTGGATTTTTGCTTGAATGCTTTGGACTCGTTCAATGAATGTTCAATTAGTTGTTGTAGCAACTTTAGAGACTTGATTTTATACCCTTTCATTGATTTCTAGCTGTTTGGGTGGTTGAGGTCATCAACAGAGCCATTGAGGACCATTTTTCCTGCAATAAATGTTGTTTGGTAACCAACTGTATAGGTACACGAAGAGTCATACGGTACCTATTCAAAAGAAGAAAGAGCCGTTGTGTAATAGCGTATCAATATGCTTGAGGGCATATCGAAACGGTCATAGAGTAAAAAATAGGGGCATATCGATACAGTATAGTCGTATCGGTACAGTATAGTCGTATCGGTACAATTTTAGCTTACTGGAATCAGAGGTGAAAGTTTAGCAAAAATTGCATCGGTACGCCTAAGGGGCGTATTGATACAGTTCAACTGAATTTTAAAGATCACTGATCCAAATAACTGACAAGGCAATGGTTATAAAATTTATTGCAAAGATTTGAAAATCTCAACATACCTTATCGATACAGTGAAGGTTGTATCGGTACGTGTAAGCAAGAGCTTAAATCCAGATGAATTTCATATTGAAATGGGCAAAGTCGAATCGATACATGTAACCTAAAATACAAGCCCAGATGAAGGTCGTATGTAACATCCCAAAAACCATTCTAGTTGAAATTGGGTTCTGACGATCGGAAGTCCTACACCGAAAAGGTCCAAATATTGTATTAACTTTGACCATAACGTCAATTGTTTTGATAGTGGACTCTAATTGAGTCAAATTATTGTTTAATGACCTTATTGAATACATTGAGAACCTTTTAGTGACTAAAATATAGAAATCAAAAGCTTTGGGGCGAAATCATGAAGAGTCAAGAGTTGAAGGACTAATCTTGCAATTAGCCCCTCCTCAATTAAAACCACCCATAGGTTAAGTAGTAAAAAGGGAAAGAGTTGGGAAAGCTACACTTACCCGATTGGGAAACCAAGCAACCACCTCTCATCTTTGTCATCTTCAACCTTCCACTTGAGCAAGCAAGCACCTCCATTGGACCTTGAATTCAAACTTAGTTTTCTTTGATTGATCGAATCCTTTACATAGATATAGATCGGGTAACTTGTAGTCCCTAATTTATTGTTGAAATCCATGGATATATTGAGCTTGATATCAAGTTAGGGTTTGGCCATCTATGGTTACTTAGGTATTTCAAAGCTTTAATCCATGGAAATTTCATAGCTATTGGCTATGTGGAATTTGGGTATTGATTTTGATTTTGTTACATTGATTCCAATATTGAATAGCTAATTCTAATCAATTCCTATTGTTTACCTAGATCAATAAGTGGAGAGAAATCATTCACCACTACCACTGAAAGCTAGAAACAAGGGGATTACTATCCGAGAGCCTTAAAAGCTTTGGATTGTCGAGGTGAGTGTAGTAGGAGTCTCGGGTTTGAGCTAGGTACCTTTCCCAATTTCATTGTTGCTAAATTTATCATCGCTAACCCTTTTTGGTTAAGGGATATTGTAACACCCCGAAATCCGGCGTAGTCAGAATTGGGTTCTAGTGATCAGAAACCTTATATCAGAAATGTTCAAATATTGTATTGCTATTGACCACGAGGTCAATTGTATCTGTAGTGGACTCTAATTGAGTCAAATTATTGTTTAAGGACCTTAATGAATGTATTAGAAACCTTTTAGTGGCTAAATTATAGAAGTTGAAAATTCGGGGGTACAAGTATAGTTTGTTGAGAGTTAAGGGATAAACCTTGCGATTAGCCCCTCTCCATTTTAATTTCCACATACGTAGAGTAATCAGAACCCTTTCCTTCAAAGGAAGGAAAGCCTTGTGGCTATTGAATGTAAAATAAGAAATTGAAGAGACTTGGAAGGGCTTACCCGATTAGGCAAGAACCATAGTCATCTTTATCTCCTACCTTTAAGGAGCTAAGCAAGCACCTCCATTAAAGCTTCCTTTAAGCTTTGGTTTTTCTTGAAATATTAATCATAGTTAATCTTAATAGCTTGAATAAGGTAAGACCAACTATTGGTTATTGATTTTAAACCAATTCTAGAGAGGATTTGAGTTATGGAAATTACAAACCCTAGTTGGTTCTACGAGAACCTCAAGCTTAATTTCCTAATGATTTTATAAATTCAATATTGCTATTGAGATATCAAATACATTGTAACCCTTGTCCCATCTTGTTTTGAAAAGCTTAAAACAATCTAGGTGAACAATCGCCTTCACTCCCAGATTCCACCAAGCAAAGGAACAAGAGGATTGTTGTCTAAGAGCCGTGAAAGCATTAGATTATCGAGGTGAGTGTAGTCGAAGTCTCAGTATTAGGCTAGGTGTCTTTCCTAGCTTCATCGTTAATAGAATTGTCATTGCTAACTCTATTGTTAAGGATTATTGCATCGAACTACTTATCGGTCATTACAATAAGTATTGGTAAGTTATCGCATCGAGTATTGAGCATTGTCAATTCCATCGTCATTATTATTGAGCATCGGACTTAGGTATCATTGTTGTCATCGAGTGTTGTTATTACAATTATCATCACCATTGTCATTGAATCATGAAAGTTTGGGACATTGATATAGAGCATTGATATAGCCAATGATGTAGCCATTGTCATTGATTATTGAAGTCAACATCATTATTGTTATCGAAACATTGTAAATGAAGTATCAATAGTTGTTAATGTCATTGGGACCATTGAACATTCTCATTGTTAAAGATATTATCGTTGAACATAGATACCGAAATATTGTTTATTGGTAAGAAAATTGAACATGGCTATTTATATTGAATATGAATTATTGATATTGTCACTGGACCTTGGATTCGAAGGACATTGGATATAATTGGCATGCCATAGAAATCATGAGCTCAGTGTACGGTTCGACTACGGTCCTAGGGCTACGACCTATATTGATTTGGTGAGGTGAATGGATGTGTTGTGGTATTGGTCATATTGGCGAGGAGGAGGGACTAGACCATTCATTGATTTGGTGAGGCGTAGGAATTTGTGTATCCACTATCCGGATTCAATCCAAGGGTTATTGATGAAATATGGTTTTATTGTTACTGAACATGATCACTGCATTGCTTCCATGGATCTATTGCATTGTTATTGTAAAGATATGAGTTGTAATGCATTTCCATGTCATAGTGTTTATTTGTGACTACCTCACTAGGCAAAGTATGTCTAATACATTGCATTTCATCCATTTCAGGTTAAGAGGTTTCAACGTCGGAGATGAGAGAAGTTGTTGCGTTGTACAAGTCACAAGCAAGCTTGAAGTAATGTATATCGAACCTATGAACTCCTAGTAGGGTGGAAAAGTACTTAGAAGAGTCATATAAGGCCCTTTTGATATGTTTATTTTGTGCTTGTGGTATGTTAGTGCATAAGGTTTTAAATGAACTTTATACATGGCTTAAAAAGGACTAAAAGTGCATATTAGGCCCTTAAAGGTGAAACCATAGTAAACGTATTCAAATGGTCCTAAAATTTGGCATGCAAGTAGTTTATATCATTGAAATATTGTTCGTAAAATTTCATTACATTTGGACCTTGTTTAATAGGATAAATCGAGTAAAAACCAGAAAAAATCTATCATTACAAGGCAGGGCGTAGCGGTACGGTTGATGGCGTATCGATATGGCCTTGCATATTTGGTCAGGTCAATGATGGTCAACAAGGTGCATATCGATACGGCCTAGGCGTATTGGTACAGAGTTTGGCTATTGGAATTTGGTTGTAAAAATGGTATCGATACGGGGTCAAGGTATCGATACAAAGTTAACATGGTCAACCTATAGCGGTACGACCCTCAATCGTATCGATACTGGTCTATTGCAATTGAATATGAAATTTAGGAATTAGGTTTAGCGTACCGGTACGGCCATAAGGGTTTTGGTACAATGATAGTTAATCATGTTAAAAGATAAAGATCACAGTTTTGTATTGTTTACAAAATGGTCACTGATTATTGCATGGCTTTTAATGGGCATATGAACTCCGAATAGTATGAAAATTTGTATGTTTACTGTTTGCATGATGAATTTCTTTGTAGTAAGAGAAGTTTCAGAATTGGACCACTAAAATAATGAAATTGCAATTAAGTCCCTAAAACTTGTATATATTATAATTTGGTCATAATTGGATAATCATAGACTCGTAATGGATAAATTGAAATTTATACTACTCATTCCTGAATGTTGGGCCTCTTATCATCGTTTATCGTATGAAATTATCATATCGATCACCGTTTAGTTCATCGGTAGCATACTCCGACTCGGTGCTCGACCTGGCCAGGAAGAGGGTGTTACATTTGTGGTATCAGATATAGAGTGTAGTCGATTCTAGGACTAAATTGAAGTTTATTGCATTGTTATTGTGTTACTTTGCCACCAAGGAGTTGTGCATTGTGTATAGTTTGACTTGTTGACTAATCTGATCTCTTTATGTTATAGACATGTCTAAAACGAACGAGCCTTACATACACGAGCATGCCACTAGCTCCTCAACCCATGGCGAGGAAGTGAGGGGGGAGATCCACCAAACCCACATAATCCTCCACCTTAGCATGCCGAGCTATTAGTGCCTGATGCACATGCATAATGTTATCGGAACATGGCTGACATGTTCAAGCAATTCATGGCTTCTATGAGGGCCAAGACGTTGGTGCAACCAACCCCACCAGTTGTCCAATATGCTCGAGCCCTTATCGATAAGCTGGTGTCACTTCGAGCCTACACTTTTACTAGACAAGATGATAACAATCCTGAGGTTGCGGAATATTGGCTGGATAACACGCTAAGGATCTTGAACAAGAAACTACAATGCTTGGATGAGCACAAGCTGGAGTGCGCCCTTGCATTGTTAGCTGATGAAGCATTGCAGTGGTGGGAGACTACTACTCTTACCGTTCTTGAAGAATCAGTCACTTGGGAGTTCTTCCTTGAAGATTCTGAAAGAAGTACATTAGCGACTATTATCTCGCAGAAAGATGTAACATCTTTCTTCATTTGAAGCAAGGCAGTCGACCTATTGAGTAGTACATTCATGATTTTTGCAAGTAATACCGTTATGGTGCAGAGTACATCTAGAAAGAAGAAGACAAGAGTAGGATGTTTATTGCAGGGCTTAGTCATGAACTACGCCCTATGTTTACTATTGCGCGTAATAATTGCTCCGCAATTGTGCAAGTGTACACATCGCAAGTTATAGTATAAAAGATATCGTCTCCACAGGGATTGGTGTCACTTCAAGAATCTAGTCTCTTGCACTGTAAAAAGTAAAACACAAATAGGCGATTGTAGGAGTTTTAACTAACAACTAAACTAGAAAGCAATGAAGTAAAAGAAGATGTAATCAAAAGAGAGACAATAGGCCAGGTTACTGTGAGTTGAGGAGTGATAGCCAATTTGATCATCTTGGTAAAAGAGTGCAAGGGCAACTCAGTTGCCGTGGCAACTTGCGCAACGGGGTTGCCTTGGCAACTAATCAACGGTTGCCTGAGAAACTGGCTGGGCAACTGTTTGGGCGGCTGGGCAGCAACTTCAAGGTTCGTCAGAGCATTCTTCAATGGTTTCTTCTTATCCCTAAGTCAAAACTCTAGCTAATTGTGCATGCCTTGACAATACATCTCTGCGTGAATCAACGGTGAACAACAAACAATCTTGCGCTCCTCTTAGCCGTTGAAATCCTTAACTTATTCCTAAGCCGGATTAATCTTCACCATCAATAGATTGAATAAAGACCATACTCATTCATTTCTTAAATCTAACTCTCCTGATATTAGATAAATAGATAGAGTTATGAGATCTTCTCCCAATTCACTCGCAAACAAGAATAAAAACCAAGAATGAGTAAACCTTGAATTGAAAGTGCAAACTCTAATTACCTAAACAAAATCCAATTGTTTCTCACAACCACAAAACACAATAACCTTAGCCAAATAGATTTAGTTCATGGCTAGGTTCCAAAAAACACAAAACAAACAAACCCTAACATAAACCTAATCGATCAAGAAAGAAAAAGATGAAGAATGGTTGAAAGCCCTTGTCGAAATCTCTCCCCCTTTGCTCCGCTTGGAGTTGACGGCTTGGTCTCCTTTAAATAGGAGATGACTAGGTCAAGTCTTTCTTGAGGAAGAAGTTAAGATGGAATTAAATACTTCTAAAGAATATAATTCTTTATTATATTTAAATTCCTTCTAGATCTTCTCCTATCTTCTTTAGGATTTAATCTCTCTTTAACCTCTTCATGGAAATAAAACTCCTTTGGGATTTAACTTTGCTCAACGTCATCTTGGGCTTATCTAGTCATCAATTTCGGCTGCCATATCATCTTATCCCTTATCGACAATTGCCCTGGCAACTAGCTCGACATCTCCTTCATGCACTGCCCTGGCAACTGTGTTGGCATCTCCTTCATGCACTGCCCTGGCAACTGCGTCGGTACCTCCTTCTTCTATTGCCCTGGCAACTAGTTCCAGCCTTGTTTAGGCAAGTGATTCTGCACACACACAAAACAACTATCGGCAATACCCTTTTTCCACAAAATTAAGCAAAATATGAAATCGAGCTTAACCACCAAGGAAACAATGCAAACATTCATGAATGGCTAATAATGCAACTAATATGAGCCTAAGTCTACCGATAATATGAATAAAAAGGGTGAATAAAATAGTACTTTTAAACACTTAACACACCCCCAAACTCGAACTATTGCTTGTCCTCAAGCAATGCAAACTAATAATTACCCACCAAGACTTCAATTTTCACAAACTTAGCTTTGAACTTGATTTCAATCCTCAGAACCGTGACACGAACTATGATCGACTTTTCATTTTTCGAACAACTTAGGAATTACTCGGAATCAAACTATAATGCTGTAAGTGTGTGCGGAGTTATGTGCAAGTTGATTTTTCGGATTCTATGCAAACAAGAGGTTTTCAAATTACTTCCTTGGGTTCTTTTAACATGTTTTAACTAGAGCCAGTTTCGGGCACCTCTAGTGTTTTTTACTTTTCTTAAGTTAATTAATTTATTCAACTAGAGCCGATTTTTGGCACCTCTAGAGATCAATTTTTAGCACATACTGGAGCCAATTTTTGGCACCTCTAGCATTCATCCAATTTTTATTCTAATCCCCCAATTTTTTAACTATCAACCTAAGTTCGCTAGAATTTCTTAAATTTATCAAGCCACAACAATGTTTTTTTTCAAGTTTAGCATCATATTAGGATTCTAAATGTTTCTATGGTTATCCTAGAATAAAAAGTTCTATCAATTAAGTACATTGGCAATGTCATCATCGGATATTCATTAAATCTAGGCAATTCTTGTTCCAACTAAAGGCATGGCAAGCAATTTATGTATCCTAAATGCAATACTTAAGATGAATGGAACTAAACATGGTAACTAACTAGTAACAATTCCCCCCAAACTCGATTGAGGCATTGTCCTCAATGCATGCAACAAAGTAAAATAAAAATAAAAATAAAGAAAAGTAAAATGCAAATGAGGACTTACACCAAGAGTTCATCGTCGTGGATGATTAGTTTCCTTTTTGCCGATGTCTTGATTCTTTTGCTTGAACACGGTGGTTGCTTCCTTGTTGCCGATGGTGGAATCGATCCTCGTATAGGGGTGTCCTCATCATTCTTATCATCCTCTTCCTCAATCTCATTGTCTTTTTTCTTTGGCTTGGAGTAGTCGATTGGTGTGGTCTTCGTTGTTGCAATGGAGGACATGCTCGAATATGAAAAATCGGATAATGATTCAGTACAAGTTGATTCAGGCATAGGTGTTCTACCTTTGGCCTTTGCAGTGGTTGCCTGGGCGTCTTTAGCTTTGGTTGTCGCGACATCTTCAGTGTTGGTTGCCGTGGCAACTGCTTCGGCAAGAAAGATAAGGAACGGTACGTGGCTGTCCAGGTACTTTTCCAAGATGACTTGGGTGATGACATTGTTGTGATCCTTCATGTACTGCATGAACATTAGTTGCCGGTCTTCAATTTGCCAAGGCAGTTCTCCAACAGTTGTATGAGTGCTTCAAGTTATCCTGGGGTTGCTGGCCGAGTTGCCCGGGCATCAGTTGCCGAGGCGGCAGGAGTTGTCGCGGCAATTGAAGGCGTTGGGGATTTTACCAGTGCCTCTCCCATTAGCTTTCGGATTTGTGCTCGATTCCAACTGGACTTTGGTAGGACCTTTTCATCGGTTTACTCACTTGGGACATGCATCTCCTTGCAAAGATTGGAAATTAAGCAAGGGAAGAAAAGAGAACCCTTGTCTTTTGTGCTACATACACAAATCTCATCACAAATAATTTTTCCAATGTTAATGATGCGATTATGCAAAATAGAATGTATGAGCAAAAGACGAGGTTTATCAACGGTAGTATTATGTGTAGTGGGCATTAAAGAAGTTTTAACAAACTTATTCCAGAATTTTGCCTTGGGTTTAAGCTGAACGCGATTTACCGTGCCCTTATATTTACCGTTGTTCCAATGAGTTCCCGGTAGAGTGAGTTTTTGAAGCACCTTATCGAGTTGCTTGGGCATGAGTTCGTCAACAAAGGCTTGATGCTCGTCCTTCTCAACGTAGAGCCCATAAAAGGTATTGATGCTTTCATGGCTTATGAGTACAGCCTTGTCACGAACAAAAACATAAGGATTATCTGGGTTAGGCGAGTGAGCATAGAATTCTCTTACCCATGAGATGTTACCCGGTTCCGATTGATGGCAAAACATTTTGCCACTTTTGATGTACAATCCTTCGGAATATGAATGGTTCAAGGTTGAAATCTTGATAAGAGTTGGAGTATTCGAAGCCTTGTTCTTCGCAAATCTTCCGGCTTTCAAACTTGGAGTGAAATCTTTCTTGAACCATCAGTGTAGCAAACTTCTTGTATCTTAGTTCTTTGGAGCAACTTGGATGAACCAAAAATTCGATTTTGGATGCCATGGATGATCTTGGTTGTGAGTTTGGTAGAAACAAAGAAAAGAAAGCAAAAGAAACTAGAGAGTTGCAAGGAGAAAAGTAGGAATAGGTTTCTTGGAATTTAAGGGTGATGGGTTATATAGAAAACATAGGTAGTAAATATGGTGGGTGGGATTGATTGGAAAGAAAGAAAACAAGGGTTTTGACTGGGGGAAAGGGACGGCTAGGGGATTTGGGGAAGGGGAAGGGGAAGGGGAAGGGGAAGGGTTTGGCCGGCGAATAGGGTTTATTTAGGGTAAATTGGAGGCTTAATATAAGCCTTAGATTTAGCCCATTAGTTTCCTTGTTGAAGAAGCTTCCTTCTTGAATCAAATTCCTCTTTATCTTGAACTATTTTCCTACAATTCAAAAATAAATAAAATAAGGATTAAAATTAAAGATAAACTAATAAAAGAAAATAAATAAAGATGTGCAAAGAAATTCTTAAACCTAAAATTTAAAAATAGTTAGAGAAATATGAAAGAAAGATGTAGTCTTAATCTTAAAGAAAATAAATAAATCTATCCTAAAAAGAGAAATACTCGAAATTAATAAATAATAATAAAAAATTAAATAGTTAAAAAAATAAAAATAAAAAGAAAATATCAAAAGGAGAGCATGCTCATGCATCTCCTAAGGTGACCACTTCTTTAATACATTCCACATGGGCACCGTTGTAGTGCTTCAATCTTTGTCCGTTAACTTTGAATTCATGTTCGTCAGTGATGGACTTGATTATCACGGCACCATGGGAGAATGGTTTGACAACTTCGAATGGTCTCGACCATCTTGATTTCAATTTTCCCAGTAAAAGTTTCAGCCGAGAATTGAATAAGAGGACTAGTTGCCCTGGCATGAATAGCTGCGGTAATAGTTTCTTGTCATGCCATTGCTTTGTTTTCTCCTTGTAGATTCGTGCATTGTTATAGGCGAGTGCACATAATTCTTCTATCTCGTTGAGGTCCAACAAACGCTTTTGCCCGGAACTTTCCCAATCCATATTCACGGTCTTGATTGCCCAATATGCCTTTTGTTTGATTTCCACCGGTAGATGGCATGTTTTGCCATAGACAAGTCGGAAGAGAGACATACCTAAGGATTTTTGAATGCAGTGCGATATGCCCAAAGTGCATCATCTAGTCTTACTGACCAATCCTTCCTAGAGGGATTTACAACTTTCTTGAGTATACCATTCAATTCCCGGTTGGAAATTTCTGCTTGCCCATTGGTTTGTGGGTGATATGCCATGGCAATCTTGTGAGATACACCAAAGCGTTGTAACGTCTTGGCGATGAGTTTGTTGTTAAAGTGCTTGCCTTCATCACTGATAATTGCTCACAGCATCCCAAACCGTGTAAATATGTTTTTATGCAAGAATCGTTGCACGGTCTTGGAATTGTTGGCAGGAACTGCAGCTGCCTCAACCCACTTACACATGTAGTCGACGGCAAGTGGGATGGAGAGGTTACCAAATGAAGATGGGAAAGGTCCCATAAAATCAATCCCCCATAATCGAACAATTCCACCTCAAGAATGTTTTGGAGCGGCATCTCATGTTGTCTAGAGATATTGCCCGTCCTCTGGCAACGATCACATTGCCTGTAAAACTCTTGGGCATCTTTGTACAGTGTTGGCCAATACAAACCGGATTGTAAAACTTTGGCTGCGGTATGTGTTCCTCCAAAATATCCTCTATAGGGTGAAAAATGGCATTGCCAGAGTACATTCTACTGCTCCTCTTTAGGGACACATCGATATATAACCCGATCTGTACATTGTTTAAACAAAAAAGGCTCGTCCCAAAAATAATGCTTAGCATTATGGTGGAACCGCTTCTTTCCTTGATGAGTAAGGCCATAAGGTAAAATACCACAAACAAGGAAATTAACCAAATCCTTGTACTAGGGTATTATTGAGGCATCCGTGGTTGCCGTGGTAACTGCTTCTGTGGTTGCCAAGGCGTGGACGTCTAGAGTTGCTACGACATGCGAGTCAAGGGTTGTCGAGGCATGTGCGTCTAGAATTGCTGAGGTGTCGAGGGTTGCCAAGGCATGCACATCTATGTTTGTCGAGACAACTAACAGTTGCTTATCCGAGAAGGCATCGCATATCTCTAAATCTGCGTCCTCCTCCCTATTGCGTTCTAAGCTTGACAAGTGATCAGCCACTTGATTTTCTGTTCATTTCCTGTCCTTAATTTCAATGTCAAACTCTTGTAAAAGCAATATCCAACGAATCAAACGAGGTTTGGCATCCTTTTTAGCAAATAGATACTTAATTGCTGAATGGTCCATATGGACAATTGCCTTCGTACCAATCAAATAGGATCGAAACTTGTCAAATGCAAAAACTACGGTTAGTAACTCTTTCTCCGTTGTTGTGTAATTCACTTGAGCGTTATTAAGAGTTTTACTAGCGTAGTATATCACATGAAAGTTCTCACCTGTGCGTTGGCCTAGGATTGCTCCTACCGCAAAATCACTTGCATTACACATAAGCTCAAAAGGTAGCATCCAATCGAGTGGAATGATAATGGGTGCCGAGGCAAGCTTTTCCTTTTGGGTTTCGAATGCTTGGGCGCAAGAATCATCAAAATTGAAGACTTTATCTTGTTGAAGCAAATTGCACAAGGGTTTAGTAATTTTAGAAAAATTATGAATGAACCTCCTATAAAAACCTGCTTATCCAAGAAAGCTTCAGATTCCTTTAACCAAACTTGGTGGGGGTAATCTTTCGATCATGTCCACCTTGGCTTTGTCTACTTCAATTCCCTTGGATGAAATCTTGTGGCCGAGCACAATTCCTTCATCTACCATAAAATGGCACTTCTCCCAATTAAGGACTAAATCGGATTCTTCACATCTTGCCAACACCTTCTCTAAATTTTCGAGGCAACTATTGAAGTCATTACCAAATACGGAAAAATCATCCGTGAAGATTTCAAGGAAGTCTTCGACCATGTCTGAAAAGAGTGCCATCATGCATCTTTGGAAGGTTGTTGAGGCATTACACAATCCAAACGGCATCCTTCGAAAAGCATAAGTATCGTATGGGCATGTGAAGGTTGTCTTTTCTTGATGTTCTGGTGCTATGGCAATTTGATTGTAACCTAAATAAACATCAATAAAACAATAAAAGGGTTTATCTGCAAGACGGTCAAGCATTTGATCAATAAAGGGTAAGGGGAAGTGATCTTTCCTAGTGGCTTTGTTTAGCTTTCGGTAATCCATACAAACCCTCCAATCAGTTACAGTCCTGGTTGGAATGAGTTTGTTGTTTTCATTACTTACCACCCTTATACCTCTTTTTTTTGGTACACATTGTACCAGACTTACCCATGTACTATCAGAGATAGGGTATATGATGCCAGCGTCAAGCCACTTGATGATTTCTTTCATTACAGCCCCTTTTATTACATGATTCAGTCTCCTCTGGGCCTCAATCGAAGGTTTGTGATCATCTTCCAACAAAATCTTATGCATGCACACTGCCGGGCTAATTCCCTTCAAGTCGGCAATTGTCCATCCTATCGTCTTCTTGTGTAGCACCAACATGTCGATCATCTTATTTTCCTGCTCAGACTATAACTTAGAGGAAATAATTACATGCAATGTATTATCGGTTCCCAGGTAAGCATATTTTAGGTGCCCTGGCAACTGTTTCAACTCAAGAATCGGTGGTTGTTCAATGGAGGGATTTTCGAGTTTACCTTCCTTACCTGAGTAATACAGTGGTTCAAAGTATGCACCTGGTCGATTGACTAACCAATTTGCCTCTTCTTGTTCTTCTTCATCGATTGGTTCTTCATACTCCTCAGGTTCCTCTTGATCGGCAATATAGTTGTTGCAGTAACTAAATTCCTCGTCGAAGTTAAACTCTGTCGTGGCATGAAGAAGTTGGCATTCTTCTGGATCATCGGCATGCCTTAGTGTTGGAACACATTTAGTTTAACTTGCTGGTCATTCACCCTCATTGTGAGTTCTCCCTTTTCAACATCGATTAGGGTTCTCCCTGTTGCTAGGAAGGGTCTCCCGAGAATGATTGGTGCATGCTCATCTACTCCACAGTCCAAAACAATAAAGTCAGCAGGAAAAAAAATTATCAACTTTTACCAGTATGTCTTCGATTTTTCCTTCTGGATACACATAGGATCGGTCAGCTAGCTGTAGCATAACTGCTATAGGGGCAAATGAAGTTGCCGAGGCATCATGAATTGGGATTGCCGCGGCATCCTTATCGCTGATTGTCGTGGCATGCTCATTTCGGGCATGCTTATCGTTGGTTGCCACGGCATCGTCAATTGGGGTTGCCGTGGCATTTCCTGGTTCAACATTTGAGGCTTTACTACTGAGTTTATCTTGTTCTTTTTGTGGAGTTTTGTGTGATGAGCGAGCTTCAGCCTCCTTAAGTTGTCGGCCACTTCTAGTGGTGATTGCCTTACATTGCTCGTGGCCAGTTCCTCTTACGACTTTAGTATTGCTGGGTAAACCTCCTTGCGGTCTAGTATTCAGGTTTTGAGCAAATTGTCCGACTTTAGTTTCCAATGATTTGATTATCGCCTCCTGGTTTTGCAATCTCATCTCGGTCCTATTAATAAAAGCATCAGTTCTTTGTTTGAAGTTACTATTTTCAGCCATGTAAGATTCAGTTTTCAACATAAAAGCATTGAGAGAATTTTCCAAAGAACTAGATGTTGTCGGTTGTTGCTGCGACAACTGTTGCCGTGGCATATTCTATTGGAATCTCGATGCTTGTGCATTCTGATTGTTCTGGTTTAGAGCATTGTTGGGATTACTCCATGAAAAATTTGGGTGCTTCTTCCAAGATGGATTATATGTGTTGGACATCACATTGTTGTTTCAATTGTAATTCCCCACATAAAAGCTGGATTCTGGATTCTGCATACATTTAGGAGAATTATGGTTACCACCACATAACTCACAGAAGGAATCGACTACCTTGACCTCATGTGTGTTGTTTTGTTTCTGCATGTTCTGGACCATCTTGGTTAGAGTGGCCAATTGTGCCAAAATTGATTATGATGATCCTAGTTCATGTATTGTGGCTTGGCGTCTAACTCCTCCTCTTCTAGCAGATGGGAACTGATAATCATTCTTGGCAAGCATGTTCAAAATTTGCATTACGTCTTTCGGTGACTTATCTAGGAGTATGTCGTTTACCAAGGCATCTAGCATCTTCCTTGTTGGTCTATTCACAGCGTTGTAAAACATTGTTACTTGTGTCCACACTGGGAATCCGTGTAGATGCATTTGTGTAGAAGTTTTCTATATCACTCTCAAGCCTCGTACATGGATTCATCATCTGCCTGTCGAAAAGAAGTAATTTCGTTACAAAGCTTATCAGTCAAATTTGTAGGATTAAATCGAGCAAGGAAATCACAACAAATATCGGTCCAAGATCTTATTGATCCAGCAGGAATACTATTCAACCATGCTTTCGCCCTATCCTTCAGTGAATAGGGGAATAATCTTAGTTGTAAATCATTGGGGGTGACACCTTGTATTTTGAATGAATTGCAAATTTTGAGGAAAGATTTAAGATGTTGTCGTGCATCTTCAGTTGTTGAGACACCAAATTGACCAATTGTGTTGATCATATTAAACATCACCAGTTTCAACTCGAAGTGGTTGGCTTCAATTTCAGGTATGACAACTCCTGGATTGAGTCCTTCAAGATCTTCTTCAATATAGTCTCGAATAGTTCTGTTTCGTGCAAGAATCACTCCTCCTCCTGCTGGAACATCCTAATTCATATTGCCGTCTTGATTAGCCATTGCTACTCTTAACCTTTGTCTGAGTCTTTGCAAGGTTCATTTAATTTTTGGATCAAAGGGATATTCTGATGTAGTTGGTCTTGCCCTGGTCATATACCAATGCAAAACCAAGGTTTGTTAGCCCTTCAAATCTTTAAACAATAAAAATAAAAAGTGCAAGAAAATAAAAACAAAGTTGCTATTTCCAATCCCTAGCAACGACGGCAAAAACTTGTCGTGTGTAATAAGTGCTCCACAATTGTGCAAGTGTACACGTCACAAGTTATAGTATAAAAGATATTGTCTCCACAGGGATTGGTGCCACTTCAAGAATCTAGTCTCTTGCACTGCAAAAAGTAAAACACAAATAGGCGATTTTAGGAGTTTTAACTAACAACTAAACTAGAAACAATAAAGTAAAAGAAGATGTAATCAAAAGTGATAGAATAGGCCAGGTTATCGTCAGTTGAGGAGTGATAGCCAATTGGATCGTCTATGTAAAAGAGTGCAAGGGCAATTCAGTTGCCGTGGCAACTTGTGCAGCGGGGTTGCCTTGGCAACTAATCGACTATTGCCTGGGCAACTGGCTGGGCAACAACTTCAAGGTTCGGCAGAGCGTTCTTCAATGGTTTCTTCTTATCCTTAAGTCGAAACTCTAGCTAATTATGTATGCCTTGACAATACATCCCTGCGTGAATCAAGGGTGAACAACAACCAATCTTGCGCTCATCTTAGCCGTTGAAATCCTTAATGTATTCCTAAGCCGGATTAATCTTCACCATCAATAGATTGAATAAAGACCATACTCATTCGTTTCTTGAATCTAACTCTCCCGATATTAGATAAATAGATAGAGTTACGAGATCTTCTCCCAATTCACTTGCAAACAAGAATAAAAACCAAGAATGAGTAAACGTTGAATTGAAAGTGCAAACTCTTATTACCTAAACAAAATCCAATTGTTTCTCACAACCACAAAACACAATAACCTTAGCCAAATAGATTTAGTTCATGGCTAGGTTCCAAAGAAACACAAAACAAAGAATCCCTAACATAAACCTAATCGAACAAGAAAGAAAAAGATGAAGAATGGTTGAAAGCCCTTGTCGAAATCTCTCCCCCTTTGCTCCGCTTGGTCTACTTTAAATAGGTGATGGCTAGGTCAAAGTCTTTCTTGAGGAAGAAGTTAACTTGGAATTAAATACTTCTAAAGAATATAATTCTTTATTACATTTAAATTCCTTCTAGATCTTCTCCTATCTTCTTTAGGATTTAATCTCTCTTTAACCTCTTCATGGAAATCAAACTCCTTTGGGATTTAACTTTCCTCCACGTCATCTTGGACTTATCTAGTCATGAACTTCGGCTGCCATATCATCTTATCCCTTATCAACAATTTCCCTAGCAACTAGCTCGGTATCTCCTTCATGCACTGCCCTAGCATCTGTGTCAGCATCTCCTTCTTGTATTGCCCTGGCAACTGGTTCCAGCCTTGTTTAGGCAAGTGATTTTGCACACAGAAAAACAACTATCGACAGCACCCCTTTTCCACAAAATTAAGCAAAATATGAAATCAAGCTTAACCACCAAGGAAATTATGCAAACATGCATGAATGGCTAATAATGCAACTAATATGAGCCTAAGTCTAGCAATAATATGAATAAAAAGGGTGAATAAAATAGTACTTTTAGACACTTAACATTTACTACCTTGGGGATCACCAATTTCCAAGATCTTGTGAACCGAGTTAAGGCCACTGAAGCTGCAAAGAAGACCTTGAGATTATGTGGAACTAGCAGGACCGTAAAGAGGTTTAGGGATGATTCTCGACCTCACACGTGGAATAAAAAGAGCAAGAATCAAGGCCCTAAACAAAATGTGTATTCCCAACCTTCCCGTTCTAGAAATATCGAGAAACCTCAAACTGTGACTTAGTTTTTTTGCCAAGGTGGTCTCAGTTGAAAGCACTGAAGGCTCCAAGCAAAATACATAGAATCCAGTTTGCAATTATTGCCAGAAGCGACATCCAGTAGGTTAGTGTCGTAAGCAGACTGGAGCATGCTTTTATTGGGGTGAACATGGTCATTTCATTATTGATTGTCCATTGGGTGCAACCCAGTCTATGGCTACACCGGCAAGTATGGCATCCCATACTCAGTCCTTCTAAGATAAGAGGTCAAGGCAAGGTTCGTCAGGAGCTACAGGGAGACCCAATGGCTCTGGTAAGGAACCAAGTAAGCAAGAATCCAAGACTCATGCTCAGATGTATCATGTGAGGAGAAGGGATGAGGAAGATGAGCATGATATCATTGCAGGTATCATTGAACTGTATTCTTGTTCCTTATATGCATTGATTGACCCTGGCTCTACTCATTCTTTTATAAGTACTAAACTGGTCAAGAAGTATGGAATGACTAGTGAACCTATAGCATTGAGAATCTCCGTAACTAATCCACTTGGTGATTGTGTCACCATAAACTTTGTACGTAAGAATTGTCCTTTGGTGATTCAAGGGATTCCTTTTGTAGCTGACCTATTGGCCCTACCTATCCATGAGTTTGATGTGATACTAGGTCTATATTGGCTTACTAAACATCAAGCGTGGGTGGATTGCAATAAAATAAAATTATATCTTCGAGGCCTTGGCAAGGAAAGCATTGTGCTGATGGACTTAAGAAATCCTTCATTGTATGCTTTGACAATAGAAGCTAAGGACGGGCCACAACTATTGTATGTTGACACTATATGCGAATTTCCTGATGTCTTTCCTAATGAACTCCCTGGTTTACCCCCAACCCATGAGGTTGAATTTAGCATTGACGTGCAACCTGGAACTACTCCAGTGTCTATTGCACCTTATCGAATGGCAGCCGTTGAACTAAAAAAGTTGAAGACCCAGATTAAAGACTTGGTTGATAAAGGCTTTATCCAACCGAGTTCTTTGCCCTGGGGAGCTATGGTTCTCTTTGTCAAGAAGAAAGATGGTTCCATGAGACTATGTATTGATTACCGACAGTTGAACAAGGTGACCATTAAGAACAAATACCTATTGCCAAGGATTGATGACCTATTCGATCAGTTCAAGGATGCCATTGTGTTTTCCAAGATCGACTTACGGTCTGGCTATTATCAAATGAGAGTCAAAGAATGTGATGTGCCTAAAACCTTCTTCTGTACGAGATACGATCACTATTAATTCTTGGTGATGCCATTTGGGCTAACCAATACACTAACAACTTTCATGGACCTAATGAATCGGGTTTTTAGACCCTATCTCGACAAATCTTTGGTACTATTCATTTATGACATTCTAATCTATTCCAAGGACACAACGAAACATTGTGATCATATCTGCATTGTGCTTCAAACCCTCTGTGAGACGCGATTATTTATCAAGTTCTCAAAGTGTGAGTTTTGGCTTACTGAAGTTACTTTCCTTGGGCGCGTTGTATCGGCTTTGGGCATCCAAGTGGACCCAAAGAGGATTCAAGCCATTCTTGATTGGCATCCACCGAAGAACATTGGCGAAGTAAGAAGTTTTCTTGGTCTTGCTGGCTATTATAGGAGATTCGTCAAGGGATTTCTATGGTAGTAGCCCCTCTGACTAAGTTATTGAGAAAGGAAGCTCTATTTGTTTGGACTGTGGATCAACATAGGAGCTTCGATCAATTGAAACAAGTTTTGACTCATGCACCAATTCTAATCCAACCTGAGCCTATGAAGGACTACAGGGTCTACAGTGATGCATTGTATCTTGGGTTAGGATGTATATTGATGCAAGAAGGCAAGGTCATTGCATATGTATCGAGACAGCTCAAGCCACATGAGATGAACTACCCCACTCATGATTTAGAGTTGGCTACAGTTGTCTTTGCATTGAAAATTTGGAGACATTATCTTTACGGGGAGAAATGTTACCTCTTTACTGACCATAAAAGTCTCAAATATCTATTAACTCAAAAGGAGTTGAATCTTTGACAACGAAGATGGATAGAACTCCAGGCAAGGCCAATATTGTAGCCATGCACTCAGCCGCAAACCTCTGCCTGGTAAGTATTGTTATTGACCCTCAAGTTTAATGTAATGATTTGTAAACCGACCCATTACAAGTATTTGTGTTGTAGCTTCTCAAGCTATCAACACCCACTTCCGTCTTAGGAAGCATCGCTGCTTTGTAGCTGAACTTCAAGTTCAGTCTACCGTTGCATCGAGAATTCAAGCATTACAGAAACAAGATTCTAAGGTCCAATCTATCATTTCCAACTTGCAAGATAACCCTGATTTCAGAATAAATTTTGAGGGACTCTTATGTTTTCGCGACCAGGTTTGTGTACTTGATGATGAATCTCTTGGCTTTGATATCTTCAAGGAATCCCATTCGAGCCCTTTCTCTATTCACCCGAGGTCAGTGAAGATGTACAAGGAGAGCTTTATTGGTGGTCGGGCATGAAACAAGCCATAGTTGAGTTTGTGTCTAAGTGTTTCATGTGTTAGTGTGTTAAGGTCGAACATCATGTTCCTAATAGATTACTTTAACCTATTGATCTACCACAATGGAATTGGGAGAAGATCACTATAGATTTCGTTAGTGGTCTTCCTATGACTCATATTAAACACGATACAATTTGGGTCATTGTGGATCGTTTTACCAAGTCAGCATATTTCCTACCGGTTCGAATAGATTACAATCTTCCCAACCTAGATAACTTGTATATCAAGGAAGTCATTTGACTCTATGGAGTACCTCAGTCTATAATTTCGATCAAGATCCCCGGTTTGCATCTCGATTTTGGAAGTCATTGCAAGGAGCTCTGGGCACCAGAGTTAATCTTAGTATTGCCTTTCACCCTCAGTCTGATAGCCAATCAGAAAGGGTAATATAGATGTTGGAGGACATGCTACGAGCATGTATTATCGATTTTAGTGGATCGTGGGAGAAATCCCTACCCCTCATTGAATTTGCATACAACAATAGCTACCAAGCTTCTATTAAGATGGCACCCTATGAAGCATTGTATGGGAGGCATTGTCGAACTCCCTTATGCTGGTCTAAGCTCGGTGGAGGCAAGATGTTGGGCCCTAATTTACTTCGAGATTGCCATTATTCATGACCGTTGGAAAGTAGCCTTTGACCGACAGAAGGCCTATGCTGATCTTAAGCGTAGGGATATTCAATATGAAGTTGGTGAAAGAGCCTTCCTCAAAGTTTCACCATGGAAGAAAGTTCTGAGATTTGGCAAGAAGGGAAAACTGAGTCCCCGATTCATTAGACCTTTTGAGGTTATTGAGAGAGTGGGTCCAGTGGCCTATCGATTGCTGTTACCACCGGAATTGAGTAAAATCCATGATGTATTTCATGTATCCATGGTTTGAAAATATTGTTCCAATCCTTCGCATATCATTGAACCTGAATCTGTGGAAATTCAACCAAACTTGTCTTATAAAGAAGAATCGATTTAGATTCTTGCACGGGAAACCAAGAGGCTTCGTAACAAGACTATTCCATTTGTGAAAGTGCTCTTGAACAGCCATACCACTAAGGAAGCAACCTGGGAGATAGAGGAGACAACGCGGAAGCAATATCCTCATCTCTTCGATCCAGGTAAAAATTCGATGATGAATTTTTCTTAAGGGAGAGAGTTGTAACACCACGAAATTCGGCCAAGTCAGAATTGGGTTTCGGTGATCGGAAACCCTACATCAAAAATGTTCAAATACTATATTGATTTTGACCACCAGGTCAATTGTATCGGTAGTGGACTCTAATTGAGTCGAAATATTGTTAAAGGACCTTAATGAATGTATTAGAAACCTTTTAGTGGCTAAATTATAGAAACTGAAAGTCTGGGGGTAAAAGTATAGTTTATTGAGAGTTGAGGGACTAAACTGGCGATTAGTCCCTCTCCATTTTAATTTCCACATATGTGGAGTAATCAGAACCCTTTCCTTCAAAGGCAGGAAAGCCTTGCGGCTATTGAATGTAAAATAAGAAATTGAACAGACTTGGAAGGGCTTACCCTATTAGGCAAGAACCGTAGTCATATTCTGCCTTTAAGGAGCTAAGCAAGCACCTCCATTAAAGCTTCCTTTAAGCTTTGGTTTTGCTTGAAATATTGATCATAGTTAATCTTAATAGCTTGAATAAGGTAAGCCCAACTATTGGCTATTGATTTTAAACCAATTCTAGAGAGGATTTGAGTTATGGAAATTACAAACCCTAGTTGGTTCTACGAGAACCTCAAGCGTAATTTCTTATTGATTTTATAAATTCAATATTGCTATTGAGATATCGAATACGTTGTAACCCCTGTCTCATCTTGTTTTGAATAGCTTAAAACAATCTAGGTGAACAATCGCCTTCACCCTCAGATTCCACCAAGCAAAGGAACAAGGGGATTGTTGTTCGAGAGTCGTGAAAGCATCAGATTATCAAGCTGAGTGTAGTCAGAGTCTCGGGATTAGGCTAGGTGCCTTTCTTGACTTCATCGTTAATAGAATTGTCATTGCTAACATTGTTGTTAAGGATTATTGCATCGAACTACTTATCGGACATTACGGTAAGTATTGGTAAGTTATCGCATCGATTATTGAGCATTGTCAATGCCATCGTCATTGTTATTGAGCATCGGACATAGGTATCATTGTTGTCATCGAGTGTTGTTGTTACCATTATCATCTCCATTGTCATTGAATCATGAAAGTTTTGGACATTGATATAGAGCATTGATATAGCCATTTTCATTGATTATTGAAGTCAACATCATTATTGTTATCAAAACATTCTAAATGTAGCATCGATCATTGTTAATGTCATTGGGACCATTGGACATTGTCATTGTTAAAGATATTATCATTGAACATTGACACCGGAATATTGTTTATTTGTAAGAACATTGAACATGGCTATTGATATTGGATATGAATTGTTGATATTGTCACCAGATCTTGGATTCGATGGACATTGGATACAATTGGCATGCCACAAAATTTATGAGCTCAGTGTACGGATAGACTACGGTCCTAGGGCTACGACCTATATTGATTTGGTGATGCAGATGGATGTGTTGTGGTATTGGTCATATTGGCGAGGCATAGGGACTAGACCATTCATTGATTTGGCAGGGCGTAGGAATTCGCGTATCCACTATCCAGAACCGATCCAAGGGTTATTGATGAAATATGGTTTTATTGTTATTGAACATGAACATTACATTGCTTCCATGGATCTATTACTTTGTTATTATAAAGATACGAGTTGTAATGCATTTCCATTATATAGTGTTTATTTGTGACTACCTCACTAGGCAAAGTATGCCTAATGCATTGCATTTCATCAATTTCAGGTTAAGAGATTTCAACGTCGGAGATCGGAGAAGTTATTGCGTTGTACAAGTCAGAAGCAAGCTTGAAGTAATGTATATCGAACCTATGAACTCCTAGTATGGTGGCAAAGTACCTAGAAGAGTCATATAAGGCCCTTTGGATATGTGTATTTTGTGCTTGCCGTATGTTAGTGCATAAGGCTTTAAATGAACTTTATACATGGCTTAAAAAGGACTAAAAGTGCATATTAGGCCCTTAAAGGTGAAACCGTAGTAAACATATTCGAATGGTCCTAAATTTGGAATGCAAGTAGTTTATAGCATTGAAATGTTGTGCGTAAAATTTCATTACATTTGGACCTTGTTTGATAGGTTAAATCGAATAAAAACGGCAAAAATCTGTCATTATAGGGCAGGGCATATCGGTACGGTTGATGGCGTATCGATACGGCCTTGCATATTTGGTCAGGTCGATGATGATCAACAAGGAGCGTATCGATACAGCCTAGGCGTATCGCAACGGATTTTGGCTACTGGAATTTTGGTGTAAAAATGGTATCGATATGGGGTCAAGGTGTATCAATACGAAGTCAACATGGTCAACCTGTATCGGTACGGCCCTCAACCGTATCGATACTAGTCTATTGAAATTGAATCTAAAATTTGGGAATTAGGTTTAGCGTACTGATACGGCCATAAGGGTTTCAGTACGGTGACAATTAATTATGTTAAAAGATAAAGATCACAATTTTGTATTGTTTACAGAATGGTCACTCATTATTGCATGGCTTTTAATGGGCATATGAAATCTGTGTAGTATGAAAATTTGTATGCTTACTATTTGTATGATGAATTTCATTGTAGTAAGAGAAGTTTCAGAATCGGACCACTAAAATACTAAAATTGCGGTTAAGTCCCTAAAACTTGTATATGTTATAATTTGGTCCTAATTGGATAATCATATACTCGTAATGGATAAATTGAAATTTATAATACTCATTCTTGAATGTTAGGCCTATTATCATCATTTATTGTATGAAATTATCGTATCGATCACCGTTTAGTTCATCAGTAGCATACTCTGACCCGATTCTCGACCAGGTCGGGAATGGGTGTTACAGATATTGCATCGAACCACTTAGTCATTGTGGTAAGTACTGGTAAGTTATTGCATTGAGGATTGAGCATTGTCACCGTTATCGTCATTGTTATTGAATGTCGAACGTAGGTATCATTATTGTCATTGTGTACAACTATTGCCATCATCATTGTCATTTCCATTGAATCATGGAAATACAGAATATTATCATTGCTATCGTTCTTGATATTGTCTTTGACCATGGATATTGAATCATTGCTTATTGATAAAGTCATTGAAACATTAAACACTGTTGTTGCTATTGAACACCGATCATTGATATTGTTATCGGACCTTAGATTCGAAGGACATTGGATACAATTAGCATGCCATAGAATTCATGAGCTTAGTGTACGGGTAGACTACGGTCCTAGGGCTATGGCCTATATTAATTTGGCGAGGCGGAGGGATGTGTTATGATGTTGGTCATATTGGCGAGGCGAAGGGACTAGACCATTTCATCGATTTGGCGAGGCATAGGAATTCGCGTATCCACTGTCCGGAATCGATCCAAGAGTTATTGTTAAAATATGGAAATATTGTTATTAACAGGATTGTTACATTGATTTTAATAGTTCATTATATTGCTAGTGTCATCACTTGAGTTGAAATGCATTACATTGTTATTGTCATCATTTATGGCTACCTCACTAGGCAATGTATGCCTAACGCATTGCATCCCATCCATTTCAGGTTAAGGGACTCATCATTCGCGATCAGATAAGTTGGAGCATTGAGCAAGTCTCAACTAGGCCTAAAGTAATGTATATCGAACCTATGAACTCCTAGTAGGGTGGCAATGTAACACCCCAAATTAGGGCTTGGATGAATGAAGTATGATAAGTTGTCTAAATTAGATTTTAATTATAAATGGAAATTAAAAGATTTAATAACTTGGGGACCCTTATGTGAAAGAACTAATTGTTTGTTACCAATTTAGAGGACTAAATTGAATCAAGCATAAATTAGTTAAGTTGCATGTAAAATTGAAAACAAAGAAGACCTTTGCTAGGTGGCATTCTCACGATTTTACATGTGGCTTTAGATGAGAGTTTTGCTCGGCCAAATGGGGAGAAGAAAGAAAAAGAAAGATCATTTATTCTTCGTCCATCATCTACCTAGGGCGAATGTTGAGAGAGAAAGGGGAGAAAGAAAACTTTGTTGGATAGGAATTGTAAGCTTGAAATTAAATGCTTCATCATCAATTCTTTAGTTGATAATAAGCATAGAAGTAAGCTCTCATCCTTTCCCTCCTTGATTTAGACTAATGTAACTAAAAGTAGAATGTATTGCTATAATGGTAGCTTTAATTGTTAACTTGTGCATTGAAAGAATGAATATATTTAGCTTTCGGTTCAAATGGTCTAAACTTTGTAAATGGTATCCAACGCTTGAATGGTTATAACCGGAAATAGGTTTTGAGATGAGAAATGATGGGAATGTTGTTAAGGTTATCATACTTGAATATGACTGATTTAGATGTTTATTGGATTGAGAATTGTACTGAGTTAAATATAAAAACTAGAGAATAGAAAATTGAAGGCTACTAAGGTCGAAAATTTTGATTAGGGGGTTGCTTGTGCATATCATGAACTTGGGGGCTGTTTAAGTGCATATCATTGCAAATGTACTGGTTAGACATTGTTTTGAATAGAATTACTAATTGTGGAACTGATTTAGGACATGTCAATATAAGAATAAGAATTAGACATTGTATCTGAATGAGATTGTGAATTAATCAACTATTTTAAAGGTAAATTTTGAAAGGTTTGTTGTTGCTCTATTCGGTTGGTAATCGAATAATATGGATTAAATTGTTGCACATAGAAGTAATAAGAAAGTGCAAAATATGACATAGAAGTAATAAGAAAGTGCAAAATATGAGTCACAAATTTAAGAGGAGGCTTTACATGAATTGCTTTACGGGATAAAAATTAGTGCGAGATAATCTTTGAGTATAAATTTAAGCCTCGGGATAAGCTTATGGCAGTCTCGAGCACTTTTGATATTAAATTTGATGTTTGTGCACTTAGCTTATGGATGCTCAATTAATGGTTGTAAATGCAATAAGGTATGTTTGTGTAAGCTTGAACCTTTATACTCAATGGAGTTGTGATTAGATTATTGAAAATTATGTTAATTTTTACATATCTGAGATGTGAATACTAGAATGTTTGTTAGTATGATTTCACTTGAATCCATAAATAAGAAAATAAAAGATACTCATCAAAAGCCTTGATTAGAGTCGGTCACAGATACGATTGGCATGCCAATAAGGTCCCTTGAGCTCAACTTAATTTGGAATATGGTCCATTTTTTGGTACTCTTGTACCCTTGTTTCACAATGAATGGAAGTGAATTGTTTGGTACCACGGTACCCTTGTTTAATGATTATATGATTATGGATTCGTTTATCTAGGCTGATCATTAATCAAAGCTATGAAAAGTTTAAAAATAAAATAGTATCATATAAATTGTTATATGTATAACAAGTAAATTTAATATTCATACCATGGTCTCGGCAATGTATGATTGTATTGTAATCTTAGACTGCTCGGCTTGATTGTTTGCATTACATATTGGGATATGTTAGCTAATCATCTCTGGATGCTTGAACTTGCAATATTAAAAACATGTCTTACCTTGATTTGAAGCCAATCGAATACCTCTATGTTTCAAGATTATGATAGAAATTCAATGAAATTGTGATCATTATAGTAAATTTAACATCATGTTATAATTTTGAAATTTTCTAGGCAACACACCTTGGTATATTCCTTACCCATTGTTTTTCCTTGATTTGTTCCAGGTGTAGCATTCCTTTTGTCTAGCTTGGGGAGATTGAGCAACATCAAAAAAGAGCTAAGAGTATGTTTTGTAGCTTATCTTTAGAACTCCATGTTGGTGGCACATGTTTTGTTAAGCATTTCATATTACGTGCATATAGATATGGTTTGTAAACATTAAGTGAGAATGATAGGATGTATATAATGTTATAATTGTGGTTGGCTATGGATTGATGAGTTATGAAATTGTAGTGTCTTTGTTAAGGATTTGAGTTTGGTTGGTGCCTAGTTAGGGAATGAAATTATGTGCATGTATATCAAGTTAATATGTGAATGGTATGTAATGGAAGTGCATGGTTGACTGCTTTGTGTATTGTGAATATTGGTTGTGATTAGAAGGGTAGATAATGTCAATGCTTGGTATGAGATGTGGTAATATAGTTAACATCATAGAAATGATTGAATGACATCTTGAACCTTAAGCCAATTATGAAAAAGAAATATAAAATCGATAGCTAGTTTGCGAAGGGATGTATCAATATAGATTGATTTGGTGTCTAGTGATTATTGTTAATCCAATCCTTGTACTTGAAGGTGACGGTATGATAGTCAAATGTAGGTTTGTTTTGTTATGAATGGAATCGGGTAAACTCTATGCTTAGGACCAAACATTTTGTGGTTGTAAGGTTATGTCTTTAATGTATAGTTTAAAAATAATAAAGAGATAACAAGTTCTAAATAAAGTAGGGGTAACTCTTTGTGTCTTTAAGGTGGTACGAATGCATTGGTTCTTGAGTATTGTATCTTACTTTCAATTGTTATCAGATTCTTTAGGATGATAACTTGCATAGTTGTTTTCTAATTTTTTTTTATTTTTCTATGTGTCTAAACTAAAAGCATGTTTCTTGAGAACTCTTTTACTTCTCTTAAAGCTTTGAACACTAGCTTGTAGTTTAAGTTAGTGAAATTCCTTGTTCTAACATCCTAAAATTTCGGCTAATCCTTCTAGGCCCGGTAAGAGGATCTTACAATTGGTATTTAGAGCCAAGGTTTAGTCGATCTTAGGACTAAACCAAATTAGAATTGCATCATCAGTTAAATTATGTGCCACCCAGGAGTTGAACTCAAATTATACTTGTGATCTTGCTTGATAGAAATCTCCCTTGAATGTTATCAATCTTTTAGATGTTAGAGACACGTCTGGGTTGGGACAAAGAGAGCCTGGCTGGTTCCTCCAATGAGGGAGGAAGCGTGGGGAAGAATTAGGAGCAACAGAATCCTCAAAGGGCTACTGGACCATAGCCTGAAGCTCCTCAAATCAACTCTGTTCAAAAAGAATGTTTCCTTAGCATGACGGAAAAGTTTAATAGTTTGTTGCCACATTAAAGCAAAATACTCCTTCTACACTTGTAGTAGTACAGTCTAGGGCTCCAATTGACAAACTAGCTCAACACCGGGCTTATACCTTCTCAGGTTCGGATGATGAAAACCTTGAAGTGGCAGAATACTGGCTAGAGACCACCACCAGGATCTTTACCAAACAATTACAATGTTCAGACAAACACAAACTTGAATGTGCTTTGGCTTTATTGACTGATGAAGATTTATGCTGGTGGGAAACGACAACCTTAACTGCTCCAGCTCATGCTATCAATTGGGATTCCTTTCTAAAGGAATTTCATAAAAAGTACATTAGTGAACAATATCTAGCTGAGTGTAGGAAATGCTTCTTGTATTTAAAGCAAGGGGCATACCTATAGACAATATGTTAGCAATTTTTGCAAGTACGGGTCCGAGTACATTAAGAAGGAGGAAGAAAAATGCTGAATGTTTATTGACAGGCTTAATGATGAACTAAGAGCAATGTTCATGGCTCTCGGGACATCTGACTTCCAGGATTTAGTGAATTAGGCGATTGCCACTAAGTCCAACATAAAAGTTGCCAGGGAGAGGAAGGAGAGTTATTCCAAAAAGGATAAAAGGCAACGGAATGATAACAAGCCTCCCTGACCATATAGAAATTGAAGAATCAAGGAGGAAACTCATCGAACTATTTTTCTTCCCCAAAGAGTAATTTTACACCCAAGCCTCAGACGATAGTTAAATCTCCAGCACCTACAATTTTGATCAATAGCTCGGGGAATACTGGAGGGGATTCTCAGTCCTATGTTTGTAACTTTTGTCATAATTACCACTCGGGCTAGTGTAGGAAGGAAACAAATTCTTGTTTTCAATGTGGGGGATTGGATCATTTTATTAGAGATTGTCTTCAGAATCCGAACAGGACCACTGCTCGGGTATCTTCAAATTTCAATTCCACACCTTCACCTCGGGGGAAAAGACCAAAGCAAGCTCAATTGGGGAATTCAAGAAGGAATCGAGGTAAAGTTCATACCTTTACACACCAAGAGTCTCGAGCCCCTGCTCGAGTGTATCATGTTTGGGGTCAAGAAGAAGAAGACTCCCCTGACGTTATAGCGGGTACTATCGAACTCTTTTCCAATCCAGTTTATGCCTTATTTGATTCGGGGTCAACCCATTCCATTATTTGCTCTAAATTAATTAAAAAGTTTAAGTTGACTCCTGAAATCATCAATTATAACATTGTTGCTACAAACCCTTTAGGAGATAAGGTGATAGTGAATCATATATGTAAAAATTGTCCCCTATTTATCTAGGGTACCCCTTTTCCTGCTAACTTGTTAGCTTTACCTTTTAATGAATTTGATCTTACTCTGGGATTGGATTGGCTAGGAAAACATCAAGCCTGGGTAGATTGTAATAAAAATAGACAATTTTTACATGGATTGGGTAAAGAATCTATACTTTTATTGGATATTAAACCCTTAAAACCAAACCCAGTCTTTGCTTCTATATCTGATCTTGATAAGTTTCAACCTACCTTAGAATCAATATTGATTGTTTCTGAATTTTTTGATGTTTTTCTCGAGGAACTTTCGGGATTACCTCCAAATCGAGAAGTAGAATTTAAGATCGAAGTCCAACCCGGATATGATCCTGTATCCATCACTCCTTATAGGATGGTCCCAATAAAATTGAAGGAACTCCAGAAGCAATTATAAGACTTGCAAGATAAGGGGTTTATTCAACCTAGTTCGTCTCCTTGGGGAGCCCCAATTTTGTTCGTCAAAAAGAAGGACAGATCAATGAGGTTATGTATTGATTACATAAAACTCAATCAACTCACTATTAAGAACAAGTATCCACTACCCAAAATTGAAGACTTATTTGATCAAATCAAAACGAGAAAGTGGCAGGTTATTCTTCCCGACAATTGAAACCTCACGAGCTAAATTATCCAACTCACAATCTCGAACTTACTGCAGTTGTTTTTGCCCTTAAAATTTGGAGGCAATACCTTTTCAGAGAAAGGTGTTACTTGTTTACCGATCATAAAAGCCTCAAATATCTTTTAACTCAAAAGGACTTGAATCTTAGACAAAGGAGGTGGTTGGAATTGCTCAAAGATTATGATTTGATCATCGATTACCATCCGAGAAAAGCAAATGTGGTGGCTAATGCACTCAGTCACGAATATTCAATCGGTAAGACATTCCTTAAATCAATTCATAGCCTAACCTTGTTCGAACCTCATTTGTGATATTTATAATGTTACGTTATCTTGTAGCCTCTATTGCAATCAACACACATTTTTGACTTCAAAATAATCAAAAACTTTTAACCGAGTTTCAAGTTAAGTTTGACTTGATATCGAGAATTAAAACCCTTCAAATCTGACCCTGAACTTCAAAACATCTTATGAAAGATGGAAATCAGACCCAGTCCAAACTTCTCCTTGAAATCGAATGGACTACTATATTTTAGGAATAGAATCTGTGTACCGAATGATGGTACTCTAAAAAGAGATATGCTAAACGAAGCTCAACATAGCCCTTTCTCAATCCATCCTGGGTTTGTTAAGATGTACAAGGATCTGAAGGAGTTATACTGGTGGCCAGGGATGAAATCGGCCATTACAGAATTTGTGTCTCGATGTTTGACTTGTCAAAGAAATAAGGTAGAGCATTAGGTCCCTACGGGACTTTTACAACCCATCGAAATACCACAATGGAAATGGGAGCTAATAACCATGGACATCGCGAGCGGGATACCCTTGTCACCAAGAAGGAATGATGCAGTATAGGTGATAGTGGACAGGTTTACAAACTCATCTCATTTTCTACTAGTTAGAATGAATCTAAGTTTAGATCAATTGGCAGAAATATATATTCGGGAAGTGATACGTTTACATGGGATTCATGCTTCCATAATATCTAATAGAGATTCTAGGTTTACTTCGAGATTTTAGAAGTCCATACAAAGAGCTTTAGGAACCAAAATCAACTTGAGCACAACATTTTATCCCCAACCAGAAAGAGTAATACAAATCCTCGAAGACATGTTACAAGCTTGTATTGTTGAGTTTGAGAAAAAATGGGAGAAATCTTTACCTTTTGCAGAATTCACATATAACAACAGCTATCAAGCCTCCATTCAAATGGCTCTATTTGAGGCCTTATATGGAAGAAAATGTAGAACTCCGTTATGCTGGTTTGAATTGGGAGAAAGTAAGGTGTTGGGACAATAAATGCTTAAGGAAACTGAAGAACAAATACAAGTCATTTATAAAAGACTTAAGGAAGCTTTTGATAGACAAAAGGCTTATGATGATACAAGAAGAAGAGAAGTTCAACATTAGTGGGGGATTGGGTATTCTTGAAAGTTTCACCATGGAAAAACATCTTCAAATTCAGAAAAAAAGGAAAACTTAGCCCCCGATTCATTGGGCCCTTCGAAATTGTGGAAAGAATTGGCTCTGTAGCTTATAGATTAGCCCTTCCAAATGAGTTCAACAAGATTCACAATGTTTTTCATGTGTCTATGCTCCGCAAATACTGGTCGGACCCTTCCCACATACTTGAGCGTCAAGATGTAGAACTCAATCCAAATTTATCTTACGAGGAAAAACCAGTTCAAATATTAGATCGCGAAACAAGAAAACTCAGAAATAAAATTGTACCGCTGGTTAAGGTTTTATGGAGGAATCACAAACTTAAAGAAGCTACTTGGGAACCCGAAGCATCCATTAAAGAACAATACCCTCATTTATTTACTTCAGGTAAATTCGAGGGTGAATTTATTTTTAGGGGAAGAGAATTTGTAACACCCCAAATTAGGGCTTGGAAGAATGAAGTAGGATAAGGTGTCTAAATTATATTTTAATTATAAATGGAAATTAAAAGATTAAATATCTTGGGGACCCTTATGTGAAAGATCTAATTGTTTGTTACCAATTTAGAGGACTAAATTGAATCAAGAATAAATTAGTTATGTTGCATGTAAAATTGAAAACAAAGAAGACCTTTGCTAGGTGGCATTCTCACGATTTTAAATATGGGTTTAGGGGAGAGTTTTGCTCGGCCAAATGGGGAGAAGAAAGATAATTTCTTTTTCCTCCATCATCTACCTAGGCCGAATGTTGAGAGAGAAAGGGGAGAAGGAAAGCTTTGTTGGATAGGAATTTTAAGCTTGAAATTGAATGCTTTTTCATCAATTCCGTAGTTGATTGTAAGCATAGAAGTAAGCTCTTCTCCTTTCCCTCCTTGATTTAGAGAAATGTAACTAAAAGTAGAATGTACTAGGTGAATGGTAGCTTTAATTGTTAACTTGTGCATTGAATGAATGAATATAATTAACTTTCGGCTCAAATGGTCTAAACTTTGTAAATGGTATCCTATGATGGAATGGTTATAACCAAAAATAGGTTTTGAGATGAGAAATGATGGGAATGTTGTTAAGGATATCATACTTGAACAGGACTGATTTAGATGTTTATTGGATTGAGAATTGTATTGAGTTATATATAAAAACTAGAGAATAGAAAATTGAAGGCTGCTAAGGTCGAAAATTCTGATTAGGGGGTTATTTAAGTGAATATCATTGCAAAAATACTGGTTAGACATTGTTTTGAATATAGTTACTAATTGTGGAACTGATTTAGGACATGCCAATATAAGAATATGAATTAGACATTGTACCTGAATGAGATTGTCAATTAATTAACTGATTTAAAGGTAAATTTTGAAAGGATTGTTGTTGCTCTGTTCGGCTGGGAATCAAATAATATGGATTAAATTGTTACACATAGAAGTAATAAGAAAGTGCGAAATATCAGTCACAAATAAAGTTAAGGGAATTGAATCGTATCTAAAGCTTGTATCTTTCCTATATGATTTGATCGAGAAGGCAATTTAAAAGAGAAGGCTAAGTAGATCGTCTCATAGACAGTAAAAAGGGAATTGCTTGTTAGTATGATTTCACTTGACTCCATAAATAAGAAAAATAAAAGATACTCATCAAAATCCTTGATTAGATTCGGTCATAGATACATTGGCATGCAATAGGGTCCCTTGAGCTCAACTTAATTTCAACTACAGTCCCTTGTTTGTTACTCTTGTACCCTTGTTTCACAATGAATGGAAGTGAATTGTTTGGTACCACGGTACCCTTGTTTAATGATTATATGATTATGGAATCGTGTATCTAGGCTGATCGTTAATCAAGGCTATGAAAAGTTTAAAAATAAAATAGTATTATACAAACCGTTATATGTATAACAAGTAAAATGATATTCATATCGTGGTCTCGACAATGTATGATTATATTAAAATCTTGGACTGCTCGGCTTGATTGTTTGCATTACATATTGAGATATGTTAGCTAGTCATCTCTAGATGCTTGAACTTGCAATATTAAAAACATGTCTTACTCACCTTGATTTGAAGCCAGTCGAATACCTCTATGTTTCAAGATTATGATAGAAATTCAATGAGATTATGATCATTATAGTAAATTTAACATCATGTTATAATTTTGAAATTTTATAGGCAACTAACCTTGGTATATTCTTTACTTGTTGTTTTTCCTTTATTTGTTCCAGGAGTAGCATTTCTTTTGTCTATCTTGGGGAGATTGAGCAAGATCACTGTAGACTCTGTAAAAGATGTGTAAAGTGAATGCTGGCAAAAGGGGCAAAATATATGCATTAGTAAAATAGTGCCAAGAGTCTTTTGCATGCAAGTAATACAACAGTTAAGCTGATACCCACAGAGATTGACATGGAATTCCATTTCTTGCTTGTTACTTGTCTTGGAAGAAAATATGTTTGTTTTGAAAATTGGTTTTAAAAGAATTAAAATAAAAACAGAGTAAGACATTGGCAAGGAAGGTTTCTTAATGGAATGAGTGTTGGCAAGGGATGCCTAGTGTCAACGTTTCATGCTATGCCAGCCTTGATGCCAACCTGTCTTGGCATGATTTTCCGAGCAGATTCAACATTAGCAATGCCTCTCTCGATGGTCATTGCCCTAAATCGATCATGTAAAAACCCATATATCTCTATAGTGTATGCTTTTAAGTAAACTCATTTGTCCAAAAACCAATCTATACTCCGATGGGGTAGATATCACCCCCGAAGTAAGTTCATCTACTTGAACGACTTCTCTCGAAGCTTCTCTCCTCAGTAATCAACAACTCAATCGTTGTCAGCCCAAGTCTGTTAAGATATTGGGAAGCAATAAGCCAACTATGTCAGCTCTCTCTTGGCAAAGTATTTAGGAAAAAATTAAGTATACCAAGAAGACAAACAATTGTCGAAAATAGGATTTATTATCAAAACATAAAACATAACAAAAACATTTAAACCAAACATCCCTCACTAACTATGAAATTAGTTCATGGTAAGAGAGTTATCCAACAAACCAATAATTGTTTTCAAATACATCTCCATTAAAAATGAAATAAAATAACTTAAACCAAAGAGAAATGGTAAAACGGGTCTCTCGATGTAGCCCTCAAATCTAGGCTCTCGTCCAAGTGGTTGAACCGGCTTCCTCGGTCACTCCAAGCCTTTACTCCGATCACTCTAGACTTCGCCATCTCTCTGTTAATTCCCCCTCAAATGCTTGCTTGTGTGGTCTTTAAATAGACGAGTAGGGGAGAGATGAGATGAGTTCTACATTTGAAATTCAAAGCTCAAGGGATAAGAGATAGAATCCTATCCTATTTTTTCGGGGTTCAACATCCTCTTGGCATGGCATCAGATGCAGTTCTCTGCCAACAAGTGCTTGGCATGATTGTGCCAACAACACTTGGCATTCTCCTTGGCAAATCCTAACTGTGTTGCTTTCCTGCGCCTAATCCTATGCCAAACCTGCAAAATAGCAACAAAAACACCCCTTCACACTAGCATAGACAAAATACTAAACTCCTTATGCAAATGCATGATTCTAACAACCTAATGCAACTAAATGTACCTAAAAACAAGCAAGTGTAATGTAAAATTGGCATTAAAAATAGTGCTTTTGGAGAGGTAACACACCCCAAACCTAACTCATTGTTTGTCCTCATGTAATGCAAACAAAGAAAAACAAAAACTGTGAAAAGGTTACCTCGACAAAATTTTGGTTGGAATGCCAACAGATGCTGGCAAGCAGAATTTGGCTCTTTTTCTATCCTCTGTATCTCAGTGCAATAATATAACTCTAGTCTAAGTTCACGAAGAGTGCACGATCTGTAGGCAATATGCATCCAATATCCTTTCACTTCCTTATCCAATTTTACTACCTAAACTCAGATCATTTTTCTTTCCTTTTCTTTCTTGCCGATGGTTCTATTGGCATTAATTTAAGCTTGCTTCGTGATGTTGTTTAGCGTGAGTGATAAGAGGGAGCATACCACGAATCCCCACCTTAATCAAGACATCACTTGGATTTCTCTTCAACTCATACCATAGGGTTTTGGACTTGAGAATTGAGAGGGAGCTACCACGAAGCCCCGAGTAAGTTATTATCCCTAGATAGAGGAGAGTTCATTTATTTATTGCATTGGCAGAACATTGTTGCCTTATTTATTTTCTTTTTATCATGGCATCATTTTTTTCATCTTCTTCTTTTTATTTTTAGAATCTGAGCATAGCTTCAAATAGTCTATGTTTGCTAGGGAACTAGGTGCATACCACGTGTTAAGCGTAAATTCAATTCCCTAAACTAGAGATCAATTGCTCTAGGAGCACCAAATCGTGTAAAAATGTTTTTGTGCAAAAACTTGGCAACGACTTTGGCATCATTTGTTGGCAAGGCAACAACCTCTACCCACTTAGATACATAGTCAACAGCAACAAGAATATATACATTACCAAATGATGGAGGGAAAGGACCCATAAAGTCTATCCCCATACATCAAATAAATCCATAGACATAATATTCTGAAGTGGTAGTTGGTGTCGATTGGAGATGTTTCCTATTCGTTGGCATCGGTCACATGCCTTGGCATACTCATGGGCATCCTTATATAGTGTTGGTCAAAATAACCTAAATTGCAGCACCTTGGCAGCAGTCTTTATCCCGGCAAAGTGGCCTCCATATGGTGCAGCATGGCACAAGTGCAATATGTTATGTTGTTCATCCTCGGGCACACACCGGCGAATCACTTGATCAGCACATTGTTTGAACAATATTGGTTCATCCCAATAATATTGCCTAACTTCTCGCAGGAACCTTTTCTTGGCATTGTATGTCAAGTCTGGTGGAAGAATATTTCTCACCAAGTAGTTGACAATGTCAGCATACCATGACATAGCATTCATTGCAAGCAAGTATTCGTCAGGAAATTCATCATTAATAACCTTAGTCTTACCATCTTCGATGTGATGCTCTAAACGTGAAAGGTGGTCAGCTACTAAGTTTTCGCTATATTTCATGTCTCTGATCTCAAGGTCAAATTCTTGAAGTAAGAGCATCCATCGGATTAGTCTGGGGTTGGAATCCTTCTTTTCCAAGAGATACTTTAATGTCGAATGATCTGTATAAACCACAACCTTGTTACCAATTAAATAAGATCTAAATTTATCAAGAGCAAATACAATAGCAAGAAATTATTTCTCGGTTGTAGAGTAATTAAGTTGTGCTTTACTCAAGGTTTTGCTGGCATAGTAGATGGCATGGAAAACCTTGCCATGCCATTGTCCCAAAACTACTCAACGGCATAGTCACTACATCACACATGAGCTCAAAGGGCTTATTCCAATTCAATGCTATGACTATAGGGCATTAATCAATTTCTCTTTAAGTTCCTAAAATGCTCTCAATCAAGAATTGTCAAATGCAAAAGTGGCATTATGTTCCAACAAAAAGTATAAATGTTTAGCAATTTTTGAAAAATATTTAATAAACCGTCGATAAAAATTGGCATGACCTAGAAAACTTTGTATACCTTTAACCGTTGTTAGAGGTGGCAATTGCTTGATTACCTCCACTTTGGCTTGACCAACATCTAGTCCTCTCTTAGTAACCTTGTGGACGAGTACAATGCTCTCCTTTACCATGAACTGGCATTTCTCCTAGTTTAACACTAGGTTTGTTTTGATGCATCTCTTTAAGACTTGCTCCAAACTATGAATGCATTCCTCAAATGTTTTATCAAACACTGAGAAATCATCCATGAGCACTTCCATGTTGTGCTCAATCATATCAGAAAAAATGGACATCATGAAACGTTGAAATGTTGAGGGCGCATTACACAGGCCTAATGACATCCTTTTAAAAGCAAACATCCCATAAGGGCACGTGAATGTGGTCTTCTCTTGATCATCAGGGGTAATGGCTATCTGATTATAACCCAAATAACCATCTAAGAAACAATAGAAAGCTTTACCTGCCAATCTGTCTAACATCTAGTCGATGAAAGGAAATGAGAAGTAGTTCTTCCTTATAGCCTTATTTAGCCTTCTATAATCCATGCACACTCTCTATCTGGTGATGGTCCTAGAGGGAATCAACTCAGCTTCACTGTTTTGTACCACAGTCATGCCACCTTTCTTTGGCATGCATTGCACCAAGCTAACCCATGAGCTATAGAAAATGGGATAAATGATCCCGACATCAAGCCATTTTATGATCACTTTCTTAACTACCTCTTTCATGCTCGGGTTTAGCCTTCTTTGGCCTTCAATGGTTCTGCCATGGTACTCTTCCAGAATAATTTTGTGCATACAAATGGTTGGGCTAATACCTCGGATATCTACCAAGGTCCAACCCAATGCTTGCTTATAATTTCTTAATATTGCTAGCAATCTCTCCTCCTGATCATTAGTGAGATCAGTGGCAATGATCACTAGTAGGGTTGAGTGTTTACCTAAATAAGCACACTTCAAATGATTTGGCAATGGCTTAAGCTCCAACTCAGGTGGTTCCTCAATTGATGGTTTAGGTTTTTTTATCTCTCTACCGGCCAACTGTAATGGTTCAAAATAACTTACATCTTCAGCCTCCAAGGTTGATTCCTCAAAATCCTCAAATAGTTCAGCTATTCCATCAAGCATGTTGGCATCAAATTATATATCCTGGCATAATTGTGTCATGTCCACAATATAAATGGGCTCCATCATCTCCTCAGCTTGATATTCATCAGGTTCATCTGCACAATTCAAAGCTTGAAACACATTAAAAGTAACATGTTGGTCACTCACATGCATTGTTAGTTCCCATTTATAAACATAAATAAGAGCCCTACCCGTGGTAAGGAATGGCCTACCTAAAATAATCAGAACATTCACATCGGCCTCATAATCCAAAATGATAAAATCATCTAGAAAGATAAATTTGTCTATCTTTACCAACATATCCTCAATCTTACCCTTGGGATGCGCATAGGATCGGTCTGCCGCTGGAGCCTTATGTTAGTAGGTCTTGCTTCAATACCAAGCTTCCTAAAAACTGACATAGGCATCAAGTTGATACTGGCTCCTAAGTCACACAACGCCTTACCCATAAATTTGTTACCAATTATGCAGGGAATAGTGAAACTTCCCAGATCTTTCAACTTTGGTGGCAATCGGTTAAGGATCATGTCACTGCATCCCTTAGTGAGAGCAACAGTTTCAAAGTCTCCCAACTTTTTCTTTTTGGACAGAATGTCCTTCATGAATTTTACATAGTTGGGAATTTTCTCAAGGGCTTCTACCAATGGAATATTATTTTGCAATTGCTTGAGAACTTCCAAGAAGCGCTTAAATTGCTAATCCTACTTGTGCTTTTGAAGTCTTACTGGAAATGGTGGTGGTGGGTAAACATATGTTGGCACTACTGGCTTTGACGAGGCAGTGCTGGTATCTAGTTTGGCATCAATATGTTGTTTGACCTCAGTCTGTTTGTTATTAATGTTGGCATCAATTTTGGCACTAGTACTGGCCTTAGCACTTGCATTATCTGTTTTGATTTCCTCATTCTCTGCTTCTCTAGGCTTGTCTATTAGCACTAGCTTTTCACTTTGGCAATTAACTGGCTACTTGGCATCTATCTCTACTTCACACTATTTACCACTTCGAAGGGTTATGGCCTTGCATTACTCATTGTCTTTATATTGAGCGTCTTTAGTGTCACTTAGAAAAGCTTCTTGAGGTTGATTGCTAAGTGCACTAGCAATCTGCCCAAGCTGGACTTCCATGTTCCTCATTGATGCTGCCAAACTCTAGAATGTGACATCATTTCTCTCCATGTATTCTACTAGAGTTCCTCCCTAATTAAGTTTGTGCCCTTGCTGATAATTGTTCTGGGTGATCTGAGGCATGGCATTCTGATTGAACGCTAGCATAACATTGTTGTTCTACCTCTTGTCATTATGGCATTGGGCGTTATATTGGTTGCCCCCTTTGATTTCCCCAAGCTAAGTTAGGGTGTTGTCTCCAACCTACATTGTAAGTATTGGAGTTAGTATTATAATAATGACCAGAATTTCCAATGAAATTTACCGACTAAGGGTTGGCATGACATTCATCCACATGGTGGTTTTCTCCGTATATGGTACAAAATGGCTCTAATGCTTTAACTTCTTGGGACTCTTTATTCCTTTGCAAAGTTCTCACAATGATGGTGAGGTTGGAAATCTCGGCATGGATGGACATTAGCTCATCAACCTTCAATTTTCCACTGGCTTTGGTTCCGGTCCCAAGCCTAGCATCAGGATATTCAAAGTCATTAATTAAAATCTTGTCAAGAATGTCAGCAGCCTCTATGTAGTTTTTTTTCAAGTAATGAATCGACTGCTAAAGCATCAACAACAATCCTCGTTTGTGCATTCAATCCATTGTAGAAGGTCTGTATTTGGGTCCAATTTAGGAATCCATACGTAGGACACCTTCTCAATAGATCTTTAAATCTTTCCCAAGCTTCATATAGGCTCTCATCCTCGGCCTGCGAAAATGTAATGATCTCACAACGCAGCTTGGAAGTGAGTGTTGGCGGTTGAAAATGTGTTAGAAACTTCTGGCAGAGGTCTCCCATAAGGTGATTGAGCCAGGTGGTAAGGAATTGAACCAAGCCTTGGCTCTATCTCGCAAGGAAAAGTGAACAACCTTAACATCACAATGTCTCCATAAAACTCTAGTTTGTTGAAATAATTGGCAAAACTCCATGAACTACTTTAGATGTTGCCTCGGATCTCCAGTAAGTGTTCCATAAAATTGGCCTATATTCAAAAGAGTTTGAATCATTACCAGCTTAAATTTAAAATTTGGTTCATTTACCTCTGTGCCAACAATTCATGGCATTAGGTTTGCAATATCAGGTGTTGAATGTTCTCGGATTGGCCTTTCTTCCTCTGCATTGAAAATTGGGATTATAAGAGGTGGTAGAGCATTATTATTTGGTGGATCTCCATCATTGTTCACCGCACCATTCCTTTGATTACCATGATTCATTTCTCGGTATCTTTTCTTTAACCTCCGCAAGGTTTTCTCAATTTTTGGATCATATGGCCAATCGTCCACCACAGGGTGGTTTCTGGTCATACACCGATGAAAACAAAAATAAAGTAAAAACCAAAAGAAAACAAGTAAAAATTAAAAACAATCAAATCTGTTGCAATCCCCGGAAATGGCGCCAAAAACTTGTAGACTCAATAGAAGATGTGTAAAGTGAATGCTGGCAAAAGGGCAAAATATATGTATTAGGAACATAGTGCCAAGATCCTTTTGCGTGCAAGTATACACGGTCTGCAAGTAATACAATAGTTAAGCTGAGTATCGATCCCACATAAATTGACTTGGAATTTAGTTGCTTGCTTGTTACTTGTCTTGGCAGAAAAGATGTTTGTTTTGAAAATTGGTTTTAAAAGAATTAAAATAAAAGAAATAAAAATAGAGTAAGACGTTGGCAAGGAAGGTTTATTAATGAGGATGAGTGTTGGCAAGGAATGCCTAGTGTTAACATTTCATGCTATGCCAGCCTTGATGCCAACCTGTCTTGGCATGGTTTGCCGAGCAGATTCAACATTAGCAATGCCTCTCTCGATGGTTATTACCCTAAACCGATCATGTAAAAACCCCTATATCTCTATAGTGTATGCTTTTAAATGAACCGATTTGTTAAAAAACCAATCTATAATCTGAACGGGTAGATATCACTCCTAAAGTAAGTTCATCTACTTGAACAACTTATCTCGAAGCTTCTCTCCTTAGTTAAAACATAAGAAAAACGTTTAAACCAAACATCCCCCACCAACTATGAAATTAGTTCATGGTGGGGGAGTTACCCAACAAACCAATAACCGTTTTCAAATACATCTCTATTAAAACGAAATAAAATAACTTAAACCAAAGAGAAATGGCGAGAGGGGTCTCTCGATGCAGCCCTCAAATCCAGGCTCTCGACCAAGTGGTTGAACCGGCTTCCTCAGTCACTACAAGCCTTCACTTCGATCACTCTAGCCTTCACTCTCTCTCCATCGATTCCCCATCAAATGCTTGCTTGTGCAGTCTTTAATTAGGCGAGTAGGGGAGAGATGAGATGAGCTCTACATTTGAATTTCAAAGCTCAAGGGATAAGAGATAGAATCCTATCCTACCCGATCAATATGATAGCTTATCAGGCTAGGGTTTTCATCATGTGATAGCTTATCAAGCTAGGGTTGACGTCATCGTGCCGGTGCTACCTTGGCATCCAATCTTGGCATGAACTTGCCATCCAATCTTGGCAGAACTTTTTTCCTAATTTTTTGGAGATTGATCTAAATACGATTTTTTAGGATCCTGATCATGTCTTATTTTTTCGAGATCCAACATCCTCTTGGCATGGCATCAGATGCACTTCTCTACCAACAAGTGCTTGCCATGATTGTGCTAACAACATTTGGCATTCTCCTTGGCAATCCTAACTGTGTTGCTTTCTTGCGCCTAATCCTATGCCAAACCTGCAAAATAGCCACAAAACAACCCTTCACATTTGCATAGACAAAACACTAAGGTCCTTATGCAAATGCATGATTCTAACAACCTAATGCAACTAAATGTACCAAAAAACAAGCAAGAGTAATGTAAAATTGGCATTAAAAGTACTACTTTTGGAGAGGCAACAATCAAAAAAAGAGCTAAAAGTATGTTTTGTAGCTTATGTTTAGAACTCCATATTGGTGGCACATGTTTTGTTAAGCTTTTCATACTATGTGCATATAGATATGGTTTGTAAACATCAAGTGAGAATGATAGCATGTATATAATGTTATAAGTGTGGTTGGCTATGGATTGATGAGTTATGAAATTGTAGTATCTTTGTTAAGGATTTAAGCTTGGTTGGTTTCTAGTTAGGGAATGAAATTATGCGCATGTATATCATGTTAAAATGTGAATGGTATGTTATGGAATTGCATGGTTGAATGCTTTGTGTATTGTGAATATTGGTTGTGATTAGAAGGGTAGATAATGTCAATGCTTGGTATGAGATGTGATAATATTGTTAACATCATAGAAATGATTGAATGACATCTTGAAACTTAAGCCAATTATGAAAAAGAAATATAAAATCAATAGCTATTTTACAAAGGGATGTATCAATATAGATTGATTTGGTGTCTAGTGATTCCTGATAATCCAATCCTTGTACTTAAAGGTGATGGTATGATAGTCAAATGTAGGTTTGTTTTGTTATGAATGGAATCGAGTAAACTCTATGCTTAGGTCCAAACATTTTATGGTTGCAAGGTTATGTCTTTAACGTATAGTTTAAAAATAATAAAGAGAAAACAAGTTCTAAATGAAGTAGGGGTAACTCCTAGTGTCTTTAAGGTGGTCCGAATGCCTTGGTTCTTGAGTATTGTATCTTGCTTTCAATTGTTTTCAGATTCTTTAGGATGATAACTTGCATAGTTGTTTTCTATTTTTTTGTTTTTTTATGTGTGTCTAAACTAAAAGCATGTTTCTTGCAAACTCTTTTACTTCTCTTAAAGCTTCGAACACTAGCTTGTAGTTTAAGTTAGTGAAAATCCTTGTTCTAACATCCTAAAATTTAGCTTAATACTTCTAGGCCCGGTAAGAGGATGTTATAGGAAAAGTACTTGAAATAGTCATATATGGATCTTTTGGTATATATATTTTATGCTTGTGGTGTAATAGTGTTTAAGGCTCTAATTGGTCTTTTTGTATGGCTTAACAATGATTAAAAGTGCATAATCGGCTATAATAGGTGAAATAATAGTAAATGGATTCGAAAGGTTTTAAAATTTGGCATGCAAGTAGTTTATAGCATTAAAGTATTGTGTGTAAAGTTTCATTGCATTTGGACATAGTTTGATGGGTCAAGTCGAATAAAAACCATGAAAAATCTATCATTACAGTGCAGGGTACAACTTTGCATATTTGGTCAGGTCAACGTTGGTCAAAAAGGGCGTATCGATACTTTTTAGGTGTATCGGTATGGATTTTGGCTACTGGAATTTGGTTGCAAAAATGGTATCGATATTGGTTCAAGGCATATCGAAACGAAGTCAACGTGGTCAACCAGTATCAGTATGACCCTCAACCGTATCGATATAGGCTTGTTCCTCCTAAATCTGGAATTTGTAAATTAGGCTTAGCGTACCGATACGACCCTAAGTGTATCGGTATGGTAACAATTAATTTTGTTAAAATCTATAGAACACAGTTTTGCATTATTTACAAAATGGTCACTAAATCTTGCATAATTAAATTGGATGAGTAAACGAACTCTGAATAACATGAAAATTTACATGGTCATTGTTTGTATTCCAAATTTCATTATGGTAAGTTAATTTCAGGTAAAGACGTCTAAAATAAGGAATTTACAGTTTAGTCCTTAGAACCTGTAAGAAGTTAGAAATTGGTCCTAATCGGGTATTCATAGACTCATAGAAGACTAGTTGGAATTGTAATACCGCTTGATATTGTTGTTAAGTTTAGTAACCTTGATTATTGCTTGGAATCATTATATAGATCATCGTATTATTCATCGTTAACATACTCTGACCCGATTCCCAACCAAGCCGGGAAGGGGTGTTACATTTGTGGTATCAGAGCTAGAGTTTAGTCGATTTTAGGACTAAACTGAAGCTTATTGCATTGTTATTCTGTTACTTTGTCTCCTAGGAGTTGTATATTGTGTATATTCTGACTTGTTGACTAATCTGATCCCTTTATGTTATAGATATGTCTAGAACTAATAAAGCTCATATAAATGAGTCTGCTACCATCTCCTCGACCCACGTCAAGGAAGTAAGTGGGAGACCCTCTGAATCCTCCTAATCCCCCTCCTTTGAATACGGAGCCGGTAATGCCTAATGCACATGCTGAATGTTATCGAAACATGGCTGACATGTTCAAATAATTTATGACACCAATGAGAGTTGAGACAATGGTGCAACCTACTCCACCTATTGTCCAATATGCTCGAGCCCCTATTGATAAGCTGGCATCGCTTCGAGCCTACACTTTCACTGGTCAGGATGATGACAATCCTAAGACTGCGGAATACTAGCTAGACAATACTTTGAGAATCCTAAACAAGCAATTATAGCTCTCGGATGAGCATAAGTTGGAGTGTGCCCCGGCATTGCTAGCTAACGAAGCACTCCAATGGTGGGAGACCATTATTCACATTGTTCATGAAGAGAACATTACCTGGGAGTTCTTCCTTCAAGAATTCTAAAATAAGTACATTAGCGAGTACTACCTCGCAGAAAGGCGTAGTATCTTCCTTCATCTAAAGCAAGATGGTTGACCTATTGAGCAATACATTCATGATTTCTGCAAGTACTACTGGTATGGTGCAAAATATATTAAAAAGGAGGAAGACAAATGCAAGATGTTCATTGTCATGCTTAGCAATGAGCTATGTCCTATGTTTACTACTTTGGGCATCACAGATTTTCAAGATCTAGTGAATCGAGTCAAAGCCATCGAAACTGCACAGAAATCACAAAGGGCCGGTGGATTCGATAAGTCTGAGAAGAGGTTCAGAGATGATTCTCAACCTCCCAAGTGGAACAAGAAGGGCAAGTACCAAGGCCCCAAGCATAACTCATATCCACAGCCTTCCCGTTCTGGGAATATTGAAATTCCTCATACTATAACACAATCTTTTGTCAAGACTGCTACAATTGAAAGCAGCGAGGACTCTAACCGAAGTTCATAGAATCCAGTTTGCAACTACTGCCATAAACGATATCCAGCAGGTTAGTGCCGCAAGTAGACTGGAGCATGTTTCTATTGTGGTGAGGAGGGCCATTACATTCATGATTTCCCTCTTGGTGCTACCAAGTCTACAGCTACACCGGTAAATGTTGCCTCCCCTGCATAGTCTTTTCAAGACAAAGGGTTTGAGGTAAGGATCATCAGGGGCTACAAGGAAACCTAGTGGCTCGGGAAAACCATCTAATAAGAAAGAATCGTAGGCATTTGCTCAAATGTATCATGTCAAGAGCCAGGAGGATGAGGATGAGCCTGATGTTATTATAGGTACTATTGAATTGTACTCTCATTCTTTATACGCATTGGTTGATCCTGGTCTACACATTCCTTCTTAAGCATTGAGTTAGTTAAGAAGCATAGAATGTCTAGTGAACCCATAGCATCAAGAATCTTCGTCACGAACCCACTAGGTGATTGTGTAATTGTGAACTTTGTCTGCAAGAACTGTCTTTTGATGATTCAAGAAATTCCATTTCTAGCTAACTTAATGGCCCTACCGATCCACGAGATTGATGTTACTAGGCTTAGATTGTCTTAGTAAGCATTAAGCTTGGGTAGATTGTAGCAAGAGGAAATTGTATCTTCGAGGCCTAGGCAAGGAAAGGATTGTCTTAATGAAATCCCGAAGTCCTTCATTGTATGCTTTGACCTTGGAAGCCAAGGGAAAACCTCGATTACAAGATATTGATACTAGGTGTAAATTTCCTGATGTCTACCCTGATGAACTTCTGGGTCTACCTCCAATCCGTGAAGAAGAGTTTAGCATCAAAGTGCAGCCTGGAACTGCCCCAGTTTCCATTGTATCATATCGAATGGCATCCATTGAGCCGAAGGAATTGAAATATCAGACTCAAGATTTTCTTGATAAATGCTTCATTCAACCGAGTTCCTTACACTAGGGAGCTCCAATTTTCTTTGTGAAGAAGAATGATGTTCCATGAGATTATGCATCGACTATCGACAGTTTAACAAGGTAACCATCAAAAACAAGTATCAATTGCCAAGAATAGACAATCTATTTGATCAGCTAAAGGATGCCTCTATATTTTTCAAGATTGATTTGAGGTCCAGGTATTATCAAATGATAGTTAAAGACTACGATGTACCCAAAACCGCTTTCCTTACAAGATTTGGTCACTACAAATTTTTGGTGATGCCATTTGGGTTAACAATGCACTGGCAGCTTTTATTGACTTGATGAATTGGGTTTTTAGACCCTATTTTGATAAATTCGAAGTGGTATTCATTGATGACATCCTAATCTATTCTAAGAATGCAACGAAACACCATGATCATCTTTGTATTGTGCTTCAAATTCTCTGTGAGAAGCAGTTGTTTGCCAAGTTCTCTAAATGTGAGTTTTGGCTTACTAAAGTTTCCCTCCTTGGGCACATTGTATCAGCTTCGGGCATCCAAGTAGACCCGAAGAAAATCCAAGCCATTCTTGACTAGCATCCACGGAAGAATGTTGGTGAGGTGAGAAGTTTCCTTGGTATTGTTGGCAATTATAGATGGTTCATCAAGGTATTTTCTATGTTAGCAGCTCTATTGACTAAGCTATTGCAAAAAGAAGCTCCATATATTTGGACTGAGGAACAACAACGATGTTTTGACCAGTTGAAACAAGTATTGACTCATGCACCAGTCCTGACCCAACTCGAGTCTGGAAAGGATTATACAGTTTATAGTAATGCATCGCATCTCGGGTTAGGATGTGTGCTGATACAAGAAGGCGAAGTCTTTGCATATGCTTCGAGACAACTTAAGCCACATGAGATGAATTACCCTACTCATGACCTAGAATTGGTCACGGTTGCTTTTGCGTTGAAAATCTGGAGGCATTATCTCTACGGAGAGAAATGCTATCTTTTCACTGATCACAAGAGCCTCAAATACCTCTTGACTCAAAAAGAGCTAAACCTCCAGCAACGGAGATGGATGGAACTCCATAAAGACTATGATCTTGTCATATACTATCATCCGGGCATGGCCAATATTGTAGCTGATTCTCTCAGCCACAAACCTTCGCCTAGTAAGTATTGTCATTGATTATTGAATCTCGTGTATTGTATAGAAAGTGACTCCTTGTAAAACTATTTTTTTAGCTCCTTGAACTATTAATTCTCACTTCTGACTTCGGAAGCATCATTGTTTCGTAGCTGAACTTCAAGTTCAGTCTACTATTGTTTCTAGAATCAAGACATTGCAAGATCAAGACTTCAAACTCCAATCCATTTCCTCTAAGCTTCAAGATAATTCGAACTTCAAAGTCAATTCTAAAGGAAGCCTATTCAAGTTTTTTCTCTATTCATCCAGGGTTTGTGAATATGTATAAAGACCTCTGTGAACTATATTGGTGGTCAGGCATGAAGGAAGCCATAATTAACTTCGTGACTAAGTGCCTCACTTGTCAATATGTTAAAGCTGAACATCGTGTCCCTACTGGATTATTGCAACCCATCGATCTACCACAATGGAAGTGGGAGAAGATCACTATGGACTTTGTTAGTGGTCTACCATTGACTCCTACTAAGCACGATGCCATTTGGGTCATTGTGGACCGTCTCACCAACTCAGTGAATTTCTTACCGGTTAGAATGGATTACGGTCTTCCAAAGTTAGCTGAATTGTACATCAAGGAAGTTATTCGACTCTATAGAGTTCCGCAATCTATCATCTCTGATCGAGATCCATGATTTGGTTCTCGATTCTAGAGAACATTGCAAGGATATTTAGGCACTAGAGTCAATCTTAGCATCGTCTTTCACCCTCAGTCTGATGGCCAATAGAAAGGGTAATCTAGGTAACCATCGGAAACTTCTTCCTTTGAACCATCGATAAAGCATATCGATATCGAATCTTTCTTTACAGATCTTGGAAAACATGCTACGAGCATGTATTATTGACTTTGGTAGATTATGGGAGAAATCCTTACCCCTCATTGAATTTGCCTACAACAATAGCTACCAAGCTTCTATCCAGATGGCACCATACGAGGCATTTTATGGTAGACGTTGTAGAACACCACTATGTTGGTCTGAACTCGGCGAAGGTAAGATGTTGGGCCCTGATCTACTTCGGGAAACTGAAGCAAAGGTTACCATCATCCATGATCACTTGAAAGATGCCTTTGACCGACAAAAGGCCTATGCTAGTCTTAAGCGAAGGGACACTCAATATGAAGTTTGCAAGAAAGCCTTCCTCAAAGTTTCACCACAGAAGAAAGTTTTAAGATTTGGCAAGAAGGGGAAACTGAGTCCCCGATTCATTGGACCTTTCAAGGTTATTGAAAGAGTTGGCCTATGGCTTATCGGTTATTGCTGCCATCAAAACTAAGTAAGATTCATGACGTGTTCCACGTATCAATGCTCCAGAAGTATTGTTCTTACCCATCATATATTATTGAACTAGAGTGTGTTGAGATTCAACCAAATCTATCTTATGAAAGAATAACCGGTCCAGATTCTTGCAAAAGAAGTTAAAAGGCTTCGCAACAAATATGTACCGTTAGCCAAAGTACTCTGGAGGAGCCACTCCATTGAAGAAGCTACTTAGGAACCTGAGGAGACAATGAAAAAGAAATACCCTCATCTCTTCGATTTAGGTAAAAATTCAGGGATGAATTTTTCTTAAGGGGAGAGAGTTGTAACATCCCAAAAATCGGTCTTGTCAGAATTGGGTTGCCGCGATTGGAAGCCATACACCAAAAAGGTCCAAATATTGTATTGACATTGCCCATGAGGTCAATTGTTTTGACAATGGACTATAATTGAGTCAAATTATTGTTTAAGGACCTTATTAAATACATTGAGAACCTTTTAGTGACTAAAATATAGAAATCAAAAGCTTTGGGGCAGAATCATGAAGAGTAAATAGTTAAGGGACTAATTTTGCGATTAGCCTCTCTTCAATTAAAATCACCCATACATGGAGTGATCTGAAAATTTTCCTTCAAGTGAAGGAAAGCCTTCGGTCAAGTTGTAACCCCCTTGACCCGGTCTAGTCGCAAGACCAAATCAAGCGAGTCACACGGGGAATATTGAAGTAAAACCTGAAAGTTCCACTTCAATAAACAACATTTTCTTTCTTTTTATCTCTCTAGATACAACATTATCAATCTAAGTGTACATGCTGACAGTGGATGAAATTAAAACTTGATCGGACATCGATTTGACATCCAATCACCTCGTTTAGCATTTAGGGACCATTTTGTAAAACTTATAAAATTCAAGGACCAATTGCGAAATTAAAGTTACCGATAGTCAATTAGTCAGGTTTATGCTTTCGTATCTAATTTTAGCTTATTTCGATAACCCAAACTCATTTAATTGATCATTCAAATATGTAGTGACCTAAACGTAAGAAGACAGAACTTCAGAAAGCTTCAATTAACCAACTTAACAGTCAAGAGTATCGATACAGTTGTGCTTGTACCAATACGCCAATATCTTGTCAAAATCTCAGAATTCGAATAGCACAAAAGGGTATCGATACGCCCCCGTGTACCAATACAGTTCTCCAATTTGCCCCATAACCGTATCGATACGGTCTACCCTCTACCGATACGGTATGCCTGGTTTGGCTTTACTATACCGATACGATAGCCCGCATATCGATACGCCTGAGCTTGTAATGTCACAAATTGCTGATTTTTCAAGCTTAAACTCATTTGAAAACATTCCAACATGTTACTAAGACATAAATATCCACTTAGAGCATGAAACCATAGGCATTAAACACCAAAGCATGCTTTCAACAACAACACATTATGATTATCAATCTATAAGCATGCTTCCTATGCAAAGTAACCTTTCAAGCACCAAAAATGCAAACCAAACCATATACCAGCAATTAAAGGCCATTTACAAGCTCAAAAGGGCAATTAAAACTTGCCACAAACTAGGGAGTTTCAAAACCCAACCTCCCAAAACATTAAGGCATCCTCCCATTGCCAATTATTACTATTAGGTAAACCAAAAACCATACTTGAGCTATGATTTTCACTCGTGGATCTCCACATGCTTCCTTGCTGCCACCAAAGTGTTATTTCTCTACATTGTTGGAAAAAAGAGAGGGTAAGCGTAAACGCCTAGTGAGGGATGCTCAAGTTAAAACCAACAACAATAAATTTTAAAATCAATTGTTACATAGAAATCTCTTTCTCATCATGCTTATTCTATCTCATGCTTTAAACCAAATTCAAGCAAAATCAGCAACACTTAAACTACATGTATCATAAATCTCATGCATTAACCTTAATTCAAAACTCAAGCCAAATCTTCTCATGCTAGTTCCTCACAAAGCATTTCTCAAAATATAATCTCATGTATAAAACCATTTACAAAAAAATTATAAACCATGATACATGTGAATTTCATATATTGGCATTCAAGTGACCCGAGAATAGGCTCCCCCTAACTCGTAGTGATAGGCTCACCACTATCACAAAGTACTAGGCTCACCTCTAGTACACATCGGGTACACGGATTCTCATGGTGGGCTCACCTCCACCAAATATCTCACTTCAGATGGGAATAGGCTCACCCCTAACCCGTAGTGATAGGCTCACCTCTATCACTAAGTACCAGGCTCACCTCTAGTACCCACAATAGGCTCACCTTTATTGTGTCATCGTAAATTTATCTCACGTACGAATTTTTTATATTATAGTGCACTTCTCATCCTATTGGTCAACCAATTGTATTCGTTAACAATAATCTCATCACTTGCCAATATACACATAAAACAATGTTTACCTACTATTTTTCAATGCAAAACATAAACCATTTCTCATCCCATTTCAAAAGTGTAAACAATGCATAGCATTTCCTCAACAAGTTCAATCTTTTTAAAACATAAATCAATCGCATGGGATCACATGAATCATCTTTCAATTCATAAAATATGCATAAATAGTAGGTAAAAAATTTATTTTCAAAACATGAGCATGATCAATCAAATTAATGGTAAAAGCTGAGAGTTGACAGTGAAACATCTCATACTTACTTCCGAGCTTAGATTAGCGTTTCAAGCTCAATATAAACCCCCAAACCTTGCTTTCAAACCTTTGAAAAGCTCTTAAATCTTTTCCACTCGTTGGCCTTGCCAAAGTGAAATCAAGCTCCCGATCAACCGAAACACCTTCCGAAGCTACTGGATCAATATCCCCTGCTTCTAACCAAAGCAAAAAAGATGATTAATGCATAACCTTGCATCATAATCCCCAGAAACATAAAACTACACCTTCTCCTATCATCAGCTAAGCTTTCGCCACCCGAAAACTACCAAAAACACCGGCAAAACCCTTCTAACTAATCCATAAACATTACCCAGTGAGATTAACATCAAAGCAACATCAATTTACATCTTAAAAACATCCTCTCAACACCATAGAACCTCCGGCAATCAATTAACCACATAAACAAGCCATAAACTCAAAGTTTTCAACCTTGAAATCAACAACTCACCTAGTTTCGGGTTTCTTATGATAAAATCATTATCACTATATTATTTAACATCAAAAACATGATTAAAACCAATCATAAACCTATCAAAACACATCCAATACGAAAATCACATAAATCCATCATTTAAAGCTTGATTTAACCGTTTCTTTCAATTAAATCATAAAACCTCCATAGCAAACTTATTAAAAGAGTCAAAGACTTGGGAATTTCAATAAAGAACCCATCATTAAAGGAGAAAAACGTAGCTCACCTATAATGGATGATTTTCCCCTTAATCGATTTGATTTACATGTCAAAAAAAAATTAAACCAATAAGGTTTTTTTAATAAATCAACAAGAAATCATTTGATAATAAAAGATTAAAGAAAACAAGATTTTACCTTAAGATTTTTAAGTAGAAATGAGTTTTTGGTTGGAGAGAATTTGAGAGAAAGCTTTTGAGAGAAAAGAAGTTACGTTTAAAATAAGTCAATTAAGGGGTAAGAGTATGATATTAGACTTTGGCTAAATAGCTCCTTAAAGATTCAAAGTCCCGACCCTTTTACAAAACAATTACTAGAAAAGTAGTTTTCAAAAATTACGTTGTAGTCACTAGAATCAAAATGTTCAAGTTCCAACCATCAATTTCCAAAATTGACTTCACCAAACCTTTGAATACATTTAAAACGAATTTTTAGAACCTTTTTTCACATTTTATTTGTCTCAAAAACCTTTTTAAAACATTAATCCCGAAACTAGTCCAAATCGTTCGAAACGGTTCAACCAAACCGTCCAGCCAACCCGACTATCTTCTAAGCCCAAAATTAGGGCGTTACAACTCTCCCCCACTTAAAAACTTTCATCCTTGAAATTTACCTGATGGAAAAAGATAAGGAAACTGCTTCTTCATGTCATCCTTTCATTCCCATGTAGCTTCCTCAACACCTCGGTGTCTCCACATCACTTTTACCAACTCAATGGTCTTACCACGAAGCACTTTACTATCCGATTCCAAGATCTCAACTAGTTCTTCATCATAAGTCATATCTAGATTCAATTCAATCTCCTCCACATGCATAACATGCGACTGATCCGATATATACTTCTGAAGCATGGATACATGGAAAACATCATGTATCTTCTCTAACTCTCGTGGCAAACTCAACTTATAAGCCATCGGTCCAACACGCTGAAGCATCTCATAGGGTCCAATAAACCTCGGGCTTAACTTGTCTTTCCGGCCAAATCTCATCACCTTTTTCCAAGGTAAAATTTTTAAGAACACATTGTCTCCAACATTATACTCAATCTCCCTACGCTTCAAATCTGCATAAGACTTTTGTCGATCCGAAGCTGCCTTCAACCGTTCACTAATAAGCTTCACCTTCTCGGTGGTACCTTTAAGTACACTAGGCAAGGAAACAAACTTCTCTCCCACCTCCGCCCAACAAAGAGGTGTCCCACACAACTGCAGCCAAATCGATATCATACGTAGGATAGTTACGCTCGTGCACCTTCAATTGTCCTGATGCATAAGCTACAACCCTACCATTTTGCATCAACACACACCCTAAACCAACATAGGATGCATCGCTATAGATCACAAACTCTTTTCCCGATTCAGGTTGAATCAAGATCGGTGCTTGCTTCAAAGCATCCTTCAAATTCTCAAAAGCTTGTTGCCTCGCTTCTGTCCACTCAAAACAAGCATCCTTTTGCAACAACTTTGTCAAAGGATCAACTATCGTTGAGAAACCATCAAGAAAACGACGATAATACCCTATCGAAACCCAAGAAACTACGAACCTCTATCACCGACTTAGGTCGTTTCCAATTCACAATTACCTCAATCTTTTGCAGATCCACACGAATACCTTCCACTGAAACCACATGACAAAGGAAAACCACTTCCCTAATCCAAAACTCACACTTACTCATCTTAGCATACAACTGATTATCCAACAAAACTTGCAACACAATCCTCAAATGTTTATCATGATCCTCCTTGGTACGTGAATACACAAGGATATCATCAATAAATACTACCACAAACTGATCCAAGAATTCATGGAACACTCTGTTCATCATATCCATGAAAGCTGCAGGCGCATTCGTCAACCCAAACGTCTTCACCAAGAACTCAAAATGTCCATAACGAGTACAAAAAGCTATCTTCGGCACATCTCTATCCTTTACCTTCAAATGATAATATCTTGATCTCATATCAATCTTAGAAAACACCATCGCACCACGAAATTGATCAAATAAATCATCAATCCGCGGAAAAGGATACTTATTCTTAATCGTCAACTTGTTCAGTTTTCGATAATCGATGTACATTTTCATAGTGTCATCCTTCTTTTTCACAAACAACATAGGAGCTCCCTAAGGTGAAACACTAGGATGAATGAAACCACGCTCCAACAACTCCTGAAGTTTCGTCTTCAACTCCTTCAACTCATTGGCTGCCATGCGATACGAATCAATTGACACCTGAGTTGTATCCGCATACGTCTCTATACAAAACTCCACCTCCATATCCAGTGGCAAACCAAGCAATTGTTTCGGAAACACCCCTGGAAAATCACAAATAGTATGAATATCCTAGGGACGTACCTCCTTCATATTCAGATTCATGACATACGCCAAATATGCCTGACATCCAACCTCCAACAACTTCTGTGCTTCTAAAGCTGAAACAACGTTGGATAAGAATTTGTCATTCTCACCCACCACTACAACTTCATAATCATCGGCAAGTTTCAGTGATACTCGCTTAGATTCAAAATCAACCTCGGCCTTGTGTTCGACTAACCAACCATACCCAAAATAACGCCAAAACCATAAAAGGGTAACTCCATCATATCTACAACAGATACATGTCCTTGAACCATTAAAGGGCACCTACTATACATCATTCTAACAACTATTGTTTCCCCAAAAGAACTCATTACAAGCATACCTACATCTAAAAACTCAACAGGTAGACCAAGCGATTGTGCATGCTCACGCAAAATGTATGAATGAATAGAATTGGAATCAATCAAAGAAAGTAATGAAAAGATTGTAAAGTAAAGGTACCTGCAATCGCATTGGTGTTATTCCTTCCCTCACAGTGTGCATACACTCTTGCCTGACCACCTCCCTCAGGCTGAATAGCAACAACATGAGCAACATTCCTCTATCCATCATCTATTTGCTAAAAATTACCCCGACCGCGCCCACGGCCTCTCTGTGGCTCAACAGCACGCACAAGTGCTTGCCTAACCGGTTGACGATAAATGTACTTCATATGACCTTGACCACCATAATTCCAGCACACTCTAGAATTTCCCCAACATTTCCCCCTATGTCGGCGTCCATAACGGTTACAATCAAAAGAAGGAACAAAGGCATTCTGACCTTGTTGTCCACGGCCAAGATTACCACCACCATGCCTCTGATCCGATTGGTACCTCCTATCCTTCTGCTTCTTAGAACGACCTATACTAGCCTCAAACTCAGCCGATCTCTTACCAGAACTAGAACCACGCGAACGAGCAACTAAACCCAAATTCTGCTCAATGTCCTTAGCCCGAGTGACTAAGACATCAAAATCTGTGAAATCTGAAGCCAACATATAGGTCTTCACCTTCTTCACCAACCCATAACGGAAACGATCACATCTTTTCTGTTCGTTGCGAACCAGCTGAGGGGCATACTGGCTTAACCGAACGAACTAAACCTCATACTCAGCAACCAATATGCTTCCTTGCACCAAAGCCATGAACTATCGCTTCTTCTCATCTAGATACCAAACACCAGATACTTCCTTCGAAAAGCAGTTCCAAAGAGCTCCCAAGTCACATCGGCAGGTTCTATTCTTGCAGTGATGGTTGTCCACCACGTATAAGCATCACAATGCAACAAAGACACTGTATAGCCTCAGAATCCTCTAGAGACAAACCTCAAGACTCAGTACCACCCAAACTACACAAACGCTCCAAATGAAGTCCAAGGTTATCAAATGTAGGCTGTAGAGCAACTGCGTGCATACCCGCCATCACTACCTGAAAAACTCCAGTTATAGCCTAGATTAGTGGCGTCATATCGCCAATTGTCGGCCCTTGTACTGCTTGAGGTCCAGCACCTCCCGCACCAGCTCCAGCCCAACTCCACCACCACCAAGAGGAGGAGGGGGCGACAATTCTCATTAACCTCATTCTCTACCACATTACGTGCATTGTTTCTAAGCTCTCATCTCGGTCCCATTATCAAAATAGTACGAATCTATATCATAAAAATGCAACATTAAAACCAATCAGGCTAGCTCGAAGCAAAAATCCAAGGTGCTCAAGTTTTAAAACAAAAACTCTTTATACTAATAGTAATATGGAAATGGGTACCCCAAATCTCTTCTCCAAACATCACAAACTATCCATACAACATGTAATCAACCACCGTGCAAATCACATAAGCAATCAATGACCAAGTCAAGGCATAAGCGCACACCGTGCATAGCAAACAAAAGAATACTACTCAAAATAATGTCACATCATTTTATCGAAATCCAAAATTTTTGTAACTTGGCTCTGATATCAACCAACAAATGTAATCCCTTGACCCGGTCTAGTCGCAAGACCGAATCAAGTGAGTCGTATGGGGAATTTTGAAGTAAAACCTGAAAGTTCTACTTCAATAAACAACCTTTTTTTCTTTTTATATGTTTAGATGCAACATTATCAACCTATTTGTACATGCTGACAGCGGATGAAATTACATCTCGATCAAACATCGATTTGACATCTAATCATCCTATTTAACGTTTAGGGACCATTTTGTAAAACTTATAAAATTCAGGGACCAATTGAGAAATTAAAGTTATCGATAGTCAATTAGTCAAGTTTCATGCTTTCATGTCAAATTTCAGTTCATTTTGATCACCCCAACTCATTTAATTGATCATTCAAATATCCAGTGACCTAAACGTAAGAAGGCAAAACTTCAGAAAGCTTCAATTAACCAACTTAACGGTCAAGAGTATCGATACACTTGTGCCCGTAGAGATACGCCAATTTCTTGTCAAAATCTCATATTTCCAACAACACAAAAGGGTATCGATATGGTCCGTGTACCGATACAGTTCTCCAATTTACCCCCTAACTGTATTAATACGGTCTACCCTGTACCGATACAGTATGCCTGGTTTGGCTTTACTATACCGATACGATAGCCCGCGTATCGATCTGCATGAGCCTCTAATGTCACAAATTGTTGATTTTTCAAGCTTAAACTCATCTGAAAACATTTCAACATGTTACTAAGACATAAATATCCACTTAGAGCATGAAAACATAGGCATTAAACACCAAAATATGATTTCAACAGCAACATGTTATAATTATCAATCTATAGGCATGCTTCCTATGTAAAGTAACCATTCAAGCACCAAAAATGCAAACCAAACCATATACCAGTAATTAAAGGCCATTTACAAGTTCAAAAGCGCAATTAAAACTTGCCCCAAACCAGGGATTTTCAAAACAAAACCTCCCAAAACATTAAGGCTCCTCCATTGCAAATTATTATTATTAGGTAAAACAAAAACCATACTTCAGCTATGGTTTCACTCTTGGCTCTCCACTTGCTTCCTTGATGCCACCAAAGTGTTATTTCTCTACATTGTTGGAAAAATAGAGCGTAAGCGTAAACGCCTAGTGAGAAATGCTCAAGTTAAAACCAACAACAATACATTTTAAAACCATTTCTCACGTAGAAATCTAATTCTCATCATGCTCATTCTCTCATGCTTTAAACCACTTTCAAGCAAAATCAACAACATTTAAACCACATGTATCACAAATCTCATGCATTAAACTTAATGCAAAACTCAAGCCAAAGCTTCTCATGCTAGTTACTCACAAAGCATTTCTCAAAATATAATCTCAAGTATAAAACCATTTATACAAAACATTTATAAACCATGATACATGTGAATTTCATATATTGGCTTTCAAGTGACCCGAGAATAGGCTCACCCCTAACCCGTAGTGATAGGCTCACCTGATCACAAAGTACAAGGCACACCTCTAGTGCAAATCGGATACATGGATTCTCATGGTGGGCTCACCTCTACCAAATATCTCACTTCGGACGAGAATAGGCACACCTCTATCACTAAGTACTAGGCTCACCTCTAGTACCCACAATAGGCTCACCTCTATTGTGTAATTGAAAAATTTATCTCACGTACGAATTTTGTATATTATAGTGCACTTCTCATCCTATTAGCCGGCCAATTGTATCCGTTAACAATAATCTCATCACTTGCCAATATACACTTAAAACCATGTTTACCTACTATTTTTCAATGCAAAACATAAACCATTTCTCATCCCATTTCAAAAGTGTAAACAATGCATAGCATTTCTCAACAAATTCAATCTCTTTAAAACATAAATCAATCTCATGGAATCACATGAACCATCTTTCAATTCATAAAATATGCATAAACAGTAGGTAACAAGTATCGTTTCAAAACATGAGCATGATCATTCAAATCAATGGGAAAAGCTGAGAACCGAAAGTGAAACATCTCATACTTACTTCCGAGCTTATATTAGCGTTTCAAGCTCAATCTAAACCCTCAAACCTTGCTTTCAAACCTTTGAAAATATCTTAAATCATTTCCACTCACCGTCTACGCCTCGTTTGCCATGCCGAAGTGAAATCAAGCTCCCGAATTAACCGAAACACCTTTGAAACTATCAGATCAACATCTCCTGCTTCTAACCAAATTAAAATAGAGGATTAATGCTTAACCTTGCATCAAAATCCCCAGCAACACAAAACTACACCTTCTCCTATCATCGGCTAAGCTTTCGCCACCTAAAAACTACCGGAAGCACTGATGAAACTCTTCTAACTAATCTCCAACCACTACCCAGCGAAATTAACATCAAAGCAACATCAATTTACATATAAAAAATCCTCTCAACACCATATAACCTCCATTAATCAATTAACCACATAAACAAGCCATAAACTCAAAGATTTCAACCTTGAAATCAACAACTCACCTAGTTTCGGGTTTCTTATGATAAAATCATTATCCCAACATTATTTAACAACAAAAACATGATTAAAACCAATCATAAATCTAGCAAAATAGATCCATTACGAAAATCAATAAATCCATCATTTTAAAGCTAGATTTAACCATTTCTTTCAATTAAATCATAAAACCTCCATAGCAAACTTATTAAAAGAGTTAAAGACTTGATAATTTCAATAAAGAACCCATCATTAGAGGAGAAAAATGTAGCTCACCTCTAATGGATGCTTTTCCCTTTAATAAAAGAAATCATTCGAATTGGTTTTGTTAAGAAATCAAGAAGAAATCATTTGATAATAAAAGATTAAAGAAAATAAGATTTTACCTTAAGATTTTAAAGTAGAAATGAGTATTTGGTTGGAGGGAATTTGAGAGAAAAGAAGTTACGTCAAATTTGTTAAAATGAATTAATCACCCATTAATCTCTCCATCCAATTATATTAATTAAAAACCATTTAAAATAAGTCGATTAAGGGGTAGAAGTCTAATATTAGACTTTGTCTAAATAGCTCCTTAAAGATTCAAAGTCCCGATCCTTTTACAAAATAGTCACTAGAAAAATAGTTTTCAAAAATTACGTTTTAGTCATTATAATCAAAATGTTCGAGTTCCAACCATCAATTTCCAAAATTGACTTCACCAAACCTTTGTATACATTTAAAAGGGATTTTTAGAAACTTTTTCCATATTTTATTTGTCTCAAAAACCTTTTTAAAACATTAATCCTGAAACTAGTCCAAATCGTTAGAACTGGTTTAACTGAACCGTCCAGCCAACCCGGCTAACTTCTAAGTCCAAAATCGGGGCGTTACACAAGTAGTAAAAAGGGAAAGAGTTGGGAAAGCTACACTTACACGATTGGGAAACCAAGCAACCACCTCTCATCTTTGTCATCTCCAGCCTCCCACTTGATCAAGCAAGCACCTCTATTGGACATTTAATTCAAGCTTAGTTTTCTTCGATTTATCGAATCCTTTACATCGATATAGATTGGGTAAGCTGTAGTCCTTAAACTACTGTTGAAATCCATGGATATATTGAGCTTAATATCAAGTTAGGGTTTGGCCATCTATGGTAACTTAGGTATTTCAAAGCTTTAGTCCATGGAAATTTCTTAGCTATTGGCTATATCAAATTTGGGTATTGATTTTGATTTTGTTACATGGATTCTAATATCGAATAGCTAATTCTAATCAATTCTGATTGTTTACCTAGCTCTTGAGCTTGGAACAAGGGGATTACTATCCGAGAGCCTTGAAAGCTTAAGATTGTCGAGGTGAGTGTAGTTAGAGTCTAGGGTTTGAGCTAGGTGCCTTTCCTGATTTTATTGTTGTTAAATTTATCATCGCTAACCCTTTTTGGTTAAGGGATATTGCATTGAACAACTTAGTGGACGTTGTGGTAAGTATTGGTAAGTTATTGCATTAAGGATTGAGCATTGTCACCGTTATCGTCATTGTTATTGAATATCGAACATAAGTATCGTTATTGTCATTGTATACTATTATTGCCATTGTCATTGTCATTTCTATTGAATCATGGAAATATAGAATATTGTCATTGCTATCGTCTTTGATATTGTCATTGACCATGGATATTGAATCATTGCGTATTGATAAAGTCATTGAAACATTGAACACTGTTGTTGCTGTTAAACACCGATCATTGATATTGTTATCGTACCTTGGATTCAAAGGACATTGGATACAATTGGCATGCCATAAAATTAATGAGCTCAGTGTACGGGTGGACTACGGTCTATATTGATTTAGCGAGGCAGAGGGATGTGTTATGATGCTGGTCATATTGGCGAGGAAGAGGGACTAGACCATTTCATCAATTTGGTGAGGTGTAGGAATTCTTGTATCCACTATCTGGAATCGATCCAAGGGTTATTGTTAAAATATGGAAATATTGTTATTAACATGATCATTGCATTGATATTAATAGTTCATTGTATTGCTATTGTCATCACTTGAATTGAAATGCATTACATTGTTATTGTCATCATTTATGGCTACTTTACTAGGCAATGTATGCCAAACACATTGCATCCCATCCATTTTAGGTTAAGGGAATCATCGTTCGAGATCGAAGAAGTTAGAGCATTGAACAAGTCTCAAGCAGGCTTAAAGTAATGTATATCGAACCTATGAATTCCTAGTAGGGTGGCAAAGTACTTGAAATAGTCATATATGGCTCCTTTGATATGTACATTTTATGCTTGTGGTGTAATAGTGTTTAAGGCTCTAAGTGGTCTTTTTGTATGCCTTAAAAATGATTAAAAGTGCATAATTGGCTCTAATAGGTGAAATTAGAGTAAACGGATTCAAAAGGTCCTAAATTTTGGCATGCAAGTAGTTTATATCATTGAAGTATTGTGCGTAAAGTTTCATTGCATTTGGACATAGTTTGATAGGTCAAGTTGAATAAAAACTAGCAAAAATCTGTCATTACAGTGCAGGGCATATCGATACAAGTAATGGTGTATCGATAAAGTCTTGCATATTTGCTCAGGTTAAATTTGGTCAAAAGGGGGTTTATTGATACTTCTTAGACGTATCGGTAGGGATTTTAGCTACTAAAATTTGGTTGCAAAAATGGTATCGATACGGGTTCAAGGTGTATCGATACGAAGTGAATATGGTCAACCAGTATCGATACGACCCTCAACCGATTCGATACGAGCTTGTTACTCCTGAATCTGGAATTTGGAAATTAGGCTTAGCGTACCCATACGACCCTAAGTGTATCGGTACAGTAGCCGTTAATTCTGTTAAAAGCTATGGAACACTGTTTTGCATTATTTACAAAATGCCACTAAATCTTGCATAGTTAAATTGGATAAGTAAACGAACTCTGAATAACATGAAAATTTACATGGTCATTGTTTGTATTCCGAATTTCATTATGGTAAGATAATTTTTTGTAAGGAACTCTAAAATATGAAATTTACAGTTTAGTCCTTAGAACTTGTAAGAAGTTAGAAATTTGTCCTAATAGGGTATTCATAAACTCGTAGAAGACTAGCTGGAATTGTAATATAGTTTGATAATTTTGTTAAGTTTAGTAACCTTGATTATTGCTTGGAATCATTATATAGATCATCGTATTATTCATCTGTAACAAACTCTGACCCGGTTCCCAACCAAGCCAGGAAGGGGTGTTACACTGTATCAATACGAGAACAACCGTATTGGTATGTTTTGATGATTAAAATTCTAGTAGTGAAAAACTGTATCGAAACACCTAAGCTGTATCGATACGCCTGGGCGTATTTGTTGAATTTGGCTTTGGAAACACTTAGAAAATATTTTGGGTTCAAGTCTTAGACTTAGAAAATATTTTATGTTCAAATTCTTGTCAATTTGTGAGACTTTTGAGTACTTAAAATTTTATTTACTTTTATAATTTGGTCCTTAAATAATTTGTTATATCAAAATCGAATATATGTTTTATAGATTTTCTCTCCCTTGGTAGAAATTTTCAACGAAGAAGAGCAAGGGAAGTTTAATTTGGACCTAAATTTGAAGTTCTGGATCTGGAAATGCAAGGGACATTAAATCAAAAGGTGAGTTGATTATGAATGCAATGGTGTTTAAATGATTTTCTTAGTGGAATAATGTTGTTTAAAGTATGAAATCTTGCTGTTAATTATGAGAAATAGTGTTAAATGATGCTGGAAATTTAAGTTTAGGAAAGAATTGGTGTGGATCCTACGATTATTTGAAGTCATGTGTTGTTTTGAAGTACTAATTTAAGTTCAGGAAAGAATTGGTATGGATCCTACAATTATTTGAAGTCACATGTTGTTTTGAAGTACTTAGAATCATTGAAACAAAGGTCAAATGCAATCTGCCAAGAAATGCTCTATTTTGGCAGTAAGTTTAGAAATTTATAGAAAATTGAATATGCTAAGTTTGAAGATGAATTCTATATGTGTAGAACCATGTGTGATTCTAGTTTAATCTCCAACAAGCGGTGATTGATTTTGAGTTCATAATCAAAAGTTCTGAATTTTTAAGTGAAAATAGTGCAGAAAATTTGGAGGCAGATTCTACTTTGGACAGTTTCTGTTTTGAAACTTCAAAAAATTCTCCTAATTGCTATGGAACTTATTAAATTATGAGGCTTATACCGTTAAAACCATGGTTGAATCTAGTTTGTAAAGGTGTATAGAGCTTTAAATTCCAGTGTATACTCTATTCTGGAAAGACAGTTCTTTGATGATAGCTCAAGTTCCCCAAAAGTTAGAAATAAGGATCCAACTTTAATCTCAGAAAGTAAGGAGAAAAGGGTGAATAAACTATAGATATCATAAGTGAGCCCATTATACATAATGCTACTATTGTTAAAATAATGCTAAGAAAATATACGCGTAATTGGTCATCTATGTTGAATGAGTTAGGGAACTTTGTGTGTATGAATGCATGAATGCTTATGGTTTAAGTTACTGTAATTGGATGATTACATACGAGATATTGATTAATAAGCGAAAGAAGATGCCATGTTCTGAATGAATTAATGTAAGTATATGATTGAGTTATGGATGTACACCTATGCCTTGAATATTTGAGAAGTGATGTTTACTATGTGAATGTAATCTAGTAATTGAGACCAGCCCTTAAACACGTGAAACCATTATAATCTTTGATGTGAATACAAAATCTATAGTAAACAACCTTAAGGTTCAACCAAGATTGGTTAAATCATAAGTACACGCATTACCTTGAGAGGAATAATTGAGATATGGAAAGAAAGTTGCCATGTAATGCTTTAAAAAGAATATGAACTCTTAGTGCATGACTATTCAATCTTGATAATAATAATTGAAGCTATATGATATGAATATTAAGACTTAAGAACTTTTAGATATTGGTACCTTTTTAGCTTAATAGACCCCAAAAGTATTTTGATAAGGATGTTTTAATAAATTGTAACTTTAAATACAAGAAACTCATACCAAGAGTGAAGTAATGATCTACGGGCCTTAAATGGTTAAGAAGATCATAGAGTTGATAATCTGTTTAAGAACATTGAAGTCTATGATTAAAGATAGATTCTAAGGGATTGAGGAATATATATAGTAAGCTTTGATAGCTGAAGTATTAATAAGGTGCATGTTAAGAGCTAACATTTTGTGGTGGACTGTATAGTGAATGCTTAATTGGTTGTACATGTAATGTTATTGAAGATTGATCTATTAAATAGTTAAAAAACATTTAAATTTGCCTTGATTTTAATGGCATGTTTAGATCAAAAGTGTTATGTTAACTTATGCTTGCTTGAGTGTTTGTTTGGTAGCACATCCTAAACCGGTTTAACTCCTAGACCGGGTAGGGGTGTTACATAGTGAAACTTCTCAGATCTTTTAGCTTTGGTAGCAACCGATTGAGTATCATTGCATTGCATCCTTTAGTAAGAGCTATAGTCTCGAAATCACCCAATTTCCTCTTTTTGGTCAAGATGTCCTTCATGAATTTAACATAGTTGGGCATTTTCTCGAGAGCTTCAACTAATGGTATATTTATTCGCAATTGTTTAAGAACTACCAAGAAACCATAAATTAATGGTCTTTCTTATGTTTCTAGAGTTTTTGTTGGAAAAGTGGTGGTGGATAGGCAAATGTTGGCTCCATTGGCTTTGCTAAGGTGGTGTTGGCATTAGATTGTTGTCTGGCATCATCGGTTTTTGCCTCGCCTTTCTCAGGTTTTTAGGTTTATCTACAGGCATGAACTTCTCAGCTTGGCAATTAGTTGACTATTTAATAGAAGTCTCTATATCACATTGTTTGCCAATCCAAAGAGTTATTGTTTTCATTGTTCTTGTCCTTATGCCTAGCATCTTCCGTATCACTTGGCAAAGTTCCATGGGGTCGATTGATGAGTGCATTGGCAGTCTACCCTAGCTGAACTTCAAAGTTTCACATTGACGCTGCCAAACTCTAGACAATTGAATCATTTCTCTCCATGTAATCAGTTAGAGTGTTCCCTTGATTAGATCTCTGCCCTTTTGAAAATTGTTTTGCGCTCTTTGAAGCATGGCATTGTGTTGAATCCTGGCAATGCATTATTGTTCTATCGTTGGGCATTGAATTTGTTACCACCTTGGGTTGCCCAATAAAAGTTGGGATGCTGCTTCCAACCTGCATTATAATTATTGGAGTGTGGGTTATAATTATGATTACAATTGCCAACATAATTTATAGATTTAGGGTTTGCTGGGCAATCATCTACATGATGATCTTCTCTACAAATAGTGTAGAATGGGTCTAATGCCTTGACTTCTTGGGATTCATTACTCTTTTGCAAAGTTTTCACAATGCTAGTGAGATTCGAAATTTGAGCGTTGATGGATGTTAGTGCATCAAGTTCTAATTTTCCAGTAGTTTTTTGTCCCTGTTCCTAGTCTGGCAGTAGGATACTGAAACTCATTGGCAGCAATTCTTTCAAGGATGTAAACTACCTCTGTATAATTCTTGTCTAGCGGGGAACCATTTGCCGAAGCATCAACCACAGTCCTATCATGAGCATTGAATCCATTGTAAAATGTTTCTATTTGGGTCTAATTAGGGAATCCATGCGTAGGGCACCTCCTCAACAGGTCCTTGAATCTCCCCGAGGCATCATATAAGGTTTTGATATTAGCCTACTAAATGTCGTAATCTCATTCCTCAGCATGACATTAAGTTTAGGTGGCTGGAATCCTAAAAGAAACTTCTGGCGTAAATCTGCCCATGCAGTGACTAAACTAGGTGGCAAAGAACTTAGCTACGATTTTGCTCTATCTATCAGGGAAAATATGAATAATTTCAGCTTCATTGTGTCCTCGGGAACTCTAGGTTATTGAAATAGTTGGCATACCTCTATGAATTGCTTCAAGTGTTGCCTTGGGTCTCTAGTAGGTGATCCATCAAATTGTCCTACATTCAAACAAGTCTGAATCATTATCGGTTTAAGTTCGAAATTAGCTGTGTTTACCTATGGACCAACTAGTCCTGGCATTAGATTGCCCATATTTGGTGCCAAGTGTTCTCTAATAGGTCTTTAATCATCTAGGTCAATAACAGGGGCAACAAGAGCGGCCGATATCCCATTGTGAGTTGGTGGATTCTAGTTATTTGGGAAACCATCTACTCTTCCTTGTCCATTAAGAGCCATCTCTTGAACTTTCTTTTTCAATCTGCGTAAGGTTCGTTCAATTTTTGGGTCGTATGGCCAATCTTCCGTCTTAGGGTGGTTCTTGGTCATACACCAAACAAAAACAAATAAATGAAATAAAACAAAACAAGTAAATCAACTCAATAAATTTTGTTGCAATCCCCGGAAATGGCACCAAAAACATGTCAACTTTGCTAACGTGTAACACCCCAAAAATCGGGCCTAGAATTATAATTCTACATTGAGAATTCAATAGATTGGTTGGACCTTTCCTTATTGAATAATTAGTAAGTAAGGGACTAAGTTGTAAACATTAGAGAATAGAATGACCAGTGTAGGAGTGGGCTAAACTGATTAAAGATAAATATTAAGGGATTGCATGTAAATAAATGATTTTTTTTTGGGACCAATCTAAGTGTCCATGTTAGAGTGATCTAATCGGTCAAGATAATTAGCAGAAGACATCAACTTCTTCTTGAATTGGACCGAATCTCTCAAGAAAACAAGAGAAGGAGTGAGAAAGCTTAATGGGAAGTCTTCCATGGTGATTTTAGCAAAGGACGATCTTTGTTTGAAATTCTTAAGGCATTAAGGTATGTGAATCTTGTTGTTCTTATATTAAGTATAATTATTAATTTGATGGTAAGTATTATGCATGTTAAGGAAAATATTAGAATGAACATGCATAGTTCAAGGATCCATTCGAATATGGCTTGAATTGATCTAAAGATTTGGTTTAGAACCTGAAATTAGGATCGGGTTAAGCATAAATGAGAAACATTATAAAGTGCTAGAGAACAAATCCATGATAGTTGATTGCTGGAAATGTTCGAATTGGTGTATGGTGGAATTATATGTTTCCATTGTAAATCTTGTGAATTGGTTAGTATGTTAGGTTGTTGAGATTGGTTATATTGTAGCACATGCTGGAAATGTAATCCCTGATTGAAACTGTTTTGGTAGGATAGTTTGGGCTGTCATAAAATTGTTTTTAATGGTTGAATGAGTCTAAAAATATGTATATATGTTTCAAGGAATTGTTTTGTTAATTAGAGAGGCAATTGAGACTGTTTTAGTTCAGTTCAATGCAGTTTTTGGACTGCCCTGTTATATATGCAACAATTGAGACTGTTTTGATGGCTTCTAAATGAATGTTTTGCTGGATTTTTAAAACTATATTAGGTAGGTTTGATAGTAGAATCAACTAAGGTGTTTGGAAGTTTTGTTAGAAGGAAAAATAAGGTCTGAAAATGAGTTATAAAGAGACTGCCCTGCTTGACATCTTGTAAACAGTTTTAAAATCTGTACTAGCTGTGAATTTGGAAAATTGCTGTAAATTGTATTGGTGGAATTAGAACCTATAATTTATATGGTTGAAAATCTTGTCATGTCTAGTTTCATTTAAAACAAGCAAAACTGAATTTCGAGTTTTGTAACAGTTTGTAGAGGCAATTGTTCAAAGACAGTACAAACTGTCTGGTGGCAGAATTAGGTGTGTCTTTAGATTAAAAAATGTATTAATTCATAAGGAGTAAAAATGCAAGGCTTATATGGTTAGAAAGCTAGTCGAGTCAGCTTTCAAACGTTGTAAACGGTTCAAATTCCGATGTACGAAATGGAAGTTTTGAGATTTTAAAGGAGTGATGTGCAGTCTGCTGGTTGCAACAGTCATATAAAATAATAGGAAATATCATGGAAAACGTAATTGTAGGAGGACTGTTTTGATAATGTTAAAATGTGTATATGTGTTACATGTGATTATTGAATAAATATAGTTGGCATGCTTTAAGTAGTGGAGTCTGGATTCTAAACAATACAGATTGGTATGAAAACAGTCCCGATATTGTCTGAAAACTACTTTAAAAGTATGAACAGATTCAACAGTAAAATATGAGCAGTATCGTATGCTAAATTGTGTGAATTATTGTGTGACATATGACAATGAGAAGCGATAATGAATTGTTTTAACTATTAAGAATGTTGTGGACTGATTTAATAACTTAGAGATTGTTTTAGGGGTTGTGGAGGTATTGGTTGAATTTAGATAGATTTTGATGGTTTGTTACTCTTGTTTGAGGTACTTACCGAAAAAAAGAAGAATGGAGGAAGGCTTAGTTGATAGCTAGAGGATGGAAATGTGGATTTAGGTCTCCCGTAATGTCGGAATAAGAGGTGAGTGTAGTCATATGAGTCTTGGGTAACACGGAGTTATCCCAATGTTTAATTCTCTATTGTTAAGTATTAAATGATTGTGGATGAAATGCATTATACATATACAATGTGTATAAAGGGCTCAAATAGAGCTATTTGAGGATGAGCATACATTCACAACATGGCATTCATGTTTAGATTTGAATGATGTTGCATTTTTTACGTTTTAAATGCCTTGCTATGCTTGAAATTTTGATTATGGGTGATTTGCTTCATACATATATATTGTGTAAAAAGGCTCGTGTAGAGCTAAAAGATAATGAGTGTGCATTCATAGCATGGCATTCATGTTGAGTATTTGATGATGTTGCAATTCTTATGTTAAATGCCTTGCTATGCCTGGGTGACTGATTATGGAATGACTTTAAGATTGAGATGAACCATTAATTGCTAATAAGCTTCAGATTGCTTACCGACCAACAAAACAATAATAAGATCGTTTTTAAAAGATTGAAAGCTAATGTTAAGTACCTTGAATCTTAAAAGCTTAAGAAGCAAGAAAGCTTAACTTATGTAATAAGCTATTGAAAGAATGCAACAAGTAAGATTACTTGTCTGATAAGATACACTCCAACTTCCTGTTATAAAATAAGATACCTAAGTTGCTTGGTTAATGGAAGTCCTTGGACACTCTGATATAATAGTTGGTCTTTTGGGACTACGGTCCATAAGTGATGACTCGGGGGATGCCCCATTTACATATATATATGTTATGTTTCCAATATTAGCCATTGCTAGGTGCTTTGGACTAAGTATCATCTGGAACTATATGGTCAAACTCAGACCGATGTTATTTATATTCAAATGTATGATCCAGGGCAAACATGTAAAAGACACAAACTTAATGAGAAATCTAATAAGGATTCAAAAAGAACATTGAAAAGCATTCTGAAAAGCCCCGAAAGCTCTGATAAGCCCTGTAAACTCTGAAAGCCTTGATAAGTTTCGTAAACTCTAAATGTTCTGATAAATTTGAATAAAGAATCGAAACTAATGATAATTGTCAAGTCTCATGAAGACTTCAATGTGCCAAGTTGATCTTTGACAAGATCAACTTATTGTATAATGAAGCTTGGAAAAGCTATTGTACATTATAAAAATATATAAGCTAAATTAAGACAAAGATAATACATGTTAATATATGATTGGGTATCCAGATGTGTGATTCTTTGAGATTCGTGTATGATATGTTTTATCATTTGATGTTTCTACCTCACTTAGGCTATGGAAGTCTATTGCATTCATTATCATGCATTGCAGGTTTAATAGAGCTCAATAATTTAATTTTTCAAGGGTTTCGAATCATTATTCAAGATTCAAATAGAGTTGGATCTTCCCTAGTTACAATACTCATAGGATGGTGGCACAGTGTTTGAGTCAATTTGTGTATTGTAACTTTTAATATGTAAATTCCATGAATGTATATGTTAATTGTAATTAAAACTGTTAGCATATTTGTTAAGCTATTAATTGTGGTTCAAGCTATTAGCATATTGATCTATTTATGACTTATGGATCGAAAGCCTTGTTCCATTGTTAGGATCGAAGGATATTTGATGTGTTATGAAGTAGTTAAAGATTGATGCAAATCTATTAAGCAAGAACTGATCAATGTGTGTGATAACCAAGGGAATTTAAATGAACATTCTTGTATCATGGACATTTTGATGTTGGTATACTAGTCTCTATTAAATATATGGGTAACCACATGTGCATATATGATTGTCTAAGTGAAATCCTAGTGGGAATGGTCATGAATGTGTAAATATTTAGGTTGATTTAACCATCAATATGATTATACAAGTAGCTTGGGCAGATTTATAATGTTATAAAAGCTCAAATACTGATAGAGTTAAGGATCATTAAGTTCAGTTGAAGTCTTGGCTATTATGTCATAATAGGATGTATTCGAATTCGGTGAATGTATTCGGTTTATGGATAGAAAGAATATGTTACACCATGGCTAATGATACAGGTGTTATAGAATCATGTCAAGAAATACTAAGGGTAGTTACATATAAGTCTAACATCTTGTATTAATGAAAATGTTTGAATATTAAGCACTGCTTGTATTGCCTTAAAACTTGAATTGTGGTATGAATGGCCTAATGGCTTGTAAGATAATGATATTAGATCTGATTGAGTTACCTTTACTGAAATCCAGAAGTTAAGTGTTAAATAAATAGATTTATGTGACGTCTTGAATTGTATGGAATCAGCTTGTTTGAGAAAATGTTTATTGAACATGTTTAATTTATGTAATAGCCGAAGTATAAGAGAAACTAGATATGATATGTAGCATTTAATGATAAATGAACTTTTGGATAGTAAGATCAATCAAATACAAGATAAATAAAAGTCTGCTTCTATTTGGCCAAACGCTTAATGATCATATGTGTGATATATTGTTTGAATACTAGGTGAAATTACACACGTTGTGTGACGAGTTGAACATTAAGTACTCATGTACTAAATATCTGTTAGTCAAAACATAAATAACATGATATGAAGTATATTTTATTTGAATGTTAAGTAGTCTTGAAGATACTACGAAATGTTTGAATGCCTAGTGACTAAGATAATATAGGTTTGTCATTGAATAAGATGACCTGACATCGATAATTGAATGAAATGATGTTGTTGATTTATGTTAGTAGAACTAACCAAGACATGATAGGCTTATTCATGAGCTTGCTTGGCTATTCAACTTCTGATAATCAAATCTGTTTAAGGCTTAATTCTTTAAAGAAAGTTTATAAGAGATAAGAAAACACTTTGTTTGATATAGTTAAGTGTTTAATAAATTTTGAAATTTTCTGACTCGCGTTTTCAGTTTCCTCTGCAGTAACGTCCTTAACTCTGATTTTCGTCTAAGCTAGGTTCAGGACGTTACATAACGCTTGGCAAAAGAGTGAGAATGCAATTTAAGTATGTAAGAAATAATGCTAAGAGTGAGTCTACGGCGTGCAAGTATACATGGTCATCAAGTGATATAGTAATAAGCTAGGTATCATATCCACGAGGATTTACCAAGAATTTAATTGTTCAAGGGTTTACTTGTTAAAGGAATCAAGAATGTTTGGATTGATTTGAATTTTCATTTTAGATAATAGCTAAAGGAATGCAATGAAAGTGAAAACAATTTGGCAAAAAGAAGTATTCAAATGGCTGATGAGCGTTGGCAAGGGATGCCTGGATTTTACTCTTGTTATTAATAATATCTTGCCTTGGATTTATTGTTGAGCAGATTTCAAGAGTAATATTGCCTATGTCGATGGCAATACCCTAAGTTAACCATGATAAAACCCCTATATGTCTATAGTGCAGCTTTTCATAAATTAACTTGATTAAGTTTCAATCTATACTCATAAGGGATAGATTCACTACTAAAGTAAGCTAATCTACTTGAACATCTTCTGTCGAAGCTTCCCTCCTTAGTACCTAGCAACTAATCGTTACCCCTTAAGTCTGTTAAGATATTAAGGCATAATAAGCATACAATGCCAGCTATCATATGGCAAAGAATTTAAGAAAATAAAGTGCTATCCAGATAGAATATAACCACCTTGACCCGAAATAGACACCAGACTACATTGGCTTTGCCGAACAAACCCAGAACAATTAACTAAAATTAGGTCCATTTTTTCTTTATATCTTGTCTAGATGCATCATTAAGACCTAAGGTGAGCATGCTACCAGCGGGTGAAAACTCAACTGAAACGGGCGTCGAATCGACACCCAATTGTGCTTATTTAGAATTTAGTGACCAAATTGCAAATCTAGAAAACTATGAGGACTTGATTAAATTTGAAGTTACCATTCCTCAATTAGTCAGGTTACATGCTTACTCGCCAAATTTCAGCTCAACATGATCAACTAAACCCATACAATTGTACACATAACAATCAGGGACCAAAATGAAAGAAACCAAAACCTTAATCAACACTTCAACTGAAATAACGCACAGACGTATTGGTATGCGGGACACCATACCAATACTTGGCTTATTTTGTAAGGTCGTACCGATACAGTCCCTATGAGTATCGATACTCAGGCTACATTGCCGAAATCCCAAATTTCAGTAGCTAAAACCCGTACCAATACACTTCCACCCATACCAATACCTAGGCCAATTTTCCATATACCTATACCGATACCAGGCCATGCATATCGGTACGGCTGGACCTGAATTGTCCAAATTTACTATTTTTCACCCAATTGATAACTCAAACATGCCTTAAACAACCATACATATTTACACCACTAAACCAAGGATTAAAACAAGTCGAAAGCCCATGAAAAAAAGAACATCAAACGGAGAATTGCGTTAAATCACAATACTAGTGGCATGCTTCCTTGAACAATTAAACTCAACATCCAAAAAGGAATTCAAGGTACATTTCATCATAAGCATTACATCAATGGACTTCGACCAACAATGAACACATGCTTGGACTATAAAAGCATAAGAAAAGGCACATCACTGTACATGCATACTATGAAATCCATTAAGTATCAAACACATATATGTAAGCTACCACCAATCATGATTTGATCCATCAACATATTAGTCCATCAAACCACAACAAATACAACTCCACCATACAATTAAATTCAGGTTACAAAACCCCACAACAAAATGGTAACACATTACCTTATTTACCGAATTTGAAGCCGAGTTCCCATACTCATGTAAATGACTTGATCATGGACCTTCTTTGCCAAACCAATGCTTCCCCTCAACTTTATTGTTCTGTATCAATATGAAAAAGAGATCGTAAGCACAAATTCTTATTGAGGATGCTCATAAACAACATTGATGCAATTGAAGACCGTTTGAAAGCCATAAAACATATTGTTTCCAAAATATGCTTACTTCCCAAGTATTAACACAATTGTATTATTATCAACTCATGCTTAACTACCCAAGCATTTCATATTGATTGAAAATCCATTTGAAAACAATAAATCATCTTGTTTTCAAAACATTCTTAACTATCCAAACATTTTCTCATTTGTTTCCAAACAAATCATGCAAAGCAACCATATGCATCACAATCAATTATAAACTCTTTTATCACATATACTCTCATATATTGGCTTTTAGAGTGACCTGGATAGACTTACCTCTACCCATACGTAGGCACTACCCCTTTCCATACATGTTTGGATACACGAATTCCCTTTATGGCACTACCCGCATCAATTCTTTTCTCATGGTAGTACTACCTCCACCATAACTCACTTTGCTGGGAGTAGAACTACCCCTACTGTGTAACCGAAGAATTTCGCACGATCGGTTTTACATTTTATAGTGCACTTTAATCCTATGGCTAGCAAACTATATATGATACTTTCACAATACGTCACATAACCAATATATCATTTTCAAGTACATTTACTTATTGTTTTCCAATGCATTTATCAAAACGGTTTCATATGCAAAACCACATTGCTAAAGGAAACAACACATTCCCTTCAAGGAACAAATCCCAATGCTCATAGGCATCTTATAAGTTGTTCAAATATTGCATATTAATCCAAAACGATGCATTTACAATAAGTAAATCAAACCATGTTTAATCCCAAAACATGAAATCCGTAAGCTCATATCAAAGCCGATAACCAAGTGAAATAAAGGAAACTTACGCTTGAGCTTAGTTAAGCTTGTTAGGCTATAACTAAACTCCCAAGATCCATCAATCAAACCTTTAAGGAGCTCAATAATACATAGAACACCACCAAAAACCACTAAAAACTCATCTAAACATTAGCCAATTAAATAGTTTCAGGATTTATTCTCATAATCTCATTTCACATTATGATTACCTTATCAAAACATGAAATAACCCAATTAAAATTCCAGGTTTTATCAAGTTAAACAAATCTTTAGGCAAATCATCAAAAACACCATTAATAGCTCAAATCTTGAAATCCATTGCAAAACTATGTTAATATAAATCCATAATCAGCCAACTACTAGGGAATATCAATAAAGAACCTTAGTTTTAAGAGAGGAAAAGAAATTCACCTTTGAAGAAGCTCCTACCAAAATTGCTGTAAGATTTTCTTTGAAACTCAACTTGTGAAATTGATGAAATCCTTGAGAAAATCTTGTGAGGTTTTGTTAAGAAACAAAGGTAGAATCAAATGATGAATTCTCCATTGAAAATCAACCAAGAATTTTGGAGAATCTTGTTTGGAAGTTGAAATGGAAAGTGAGGGAAAATAAGGAAAGAAAATGAGGGAAAATCAAAGAAATAGAAAAATGATTTGGAAAACAATTTGCTGTCAATTCCTTACTCAATTAAGGTGGTATTTGTAATACCCCAAATCCTAGCTTAAAAGTATACCTTAACCTGAACAATAGTTTTTGAAATCTATTTGCTATCTTTTAGATCAAATAGGTGAAATTAGAACCAAATCGAATTGAGATTAAAACTATAAGGCTTAAATGGAAGGATGGAAATGTGAACATGCAAAGCTCTAGAGTTTGCATGTAAATTGAAACAAAGTTGGAGGCCTAGACACATGTTCTCATTTGATGAAATCATGTGCCTTGTGAGAGATGACTCGCGGCAAACTAGATGAGAAAGATGAACAAAATTATGTTAGCTTTTTCATCCTATTAACCGAATGTTTGAGCGAGAAAGAAGGAGAAAAAGCTTCTTAGATTATCTTCAATTCATGTTTCTTGTTGAGCATTGATCAAATTAGCTTAGGAGAAGGTAAAATGCTTGATTCCTCACTTCAATTACATGCTTGAATCTTAAATTAGTGATATGCTTGTTGCCTAATTCGAATAGGATGATTGTTATGCATGTTAAAATGATGTAAGCTTCTAATGGTCCTTGAAATTGTGGGTGTTATTAATCAAATTGCTAAAGTGATGTGTATGGTTGCTGGAAATTGAGAATAGGGATCATGGCTGAAGCTAGTTTCTATTAGGGACTGTTTTGCTAGATAAAAATGTGTAAACATGCTTAAATGTATACGCTGTCCTGTTTTGATCACATTGCTAGGTGAATTGGACTGATCTAAGCTTGTAGAAATAAGTATATAAGTTGAATTATAATGTTAGAATCTTTGCTTGAATGAATATGAGGCTTAAACTTAACCTAGTATAATCTGCCCAGAATACTCTACTTTGGGCAGTAACTTCGAAAAATCACTATAAATTGTATAAATGGAATTTAAGGCTAAAATTTATATGGATGAAACCTTAACATGTCTAGTTTCATTAGGAACAAATAGAACTAAATTATGGATTGTAGAAAAGAAATTCTAGGGACAGTGCAAACTGTCAAGTGTTGTAAATTGCCATGTCTTTAAGCTAAAAATTGTATTAATTGCTAAAGGATTAAAATGCAAGACATATATGGTTAGAAAGACAATTAAGTTAGATTTCCAACACTGTAAACTAATTGAAATTTCGACGCACGGAATGAAAGTTATGCATGTTTAAGTGAGCAGAGTACATGTTGTTTGGTAGCAGCAATCTTTGTAATTGTATACAGTTTTGTATACAGTATAGTAAATTGTTTTGCAAACAGTTTTGGGACAGTTTAATTGCTGCCCTGTTTTTCCTTAATATGGAATGTAGGCAGTTTAGTAATGTGCATTAAGGTGTGTATATGAATATGTTATCTGTTTGGTATATATATGTAATAACCTTGCTGCCATGTTGAATGACTTTGTGATTACATGTTTTGACCTTGTTTTATCTATGTGATTTACTAGAGCAAGGAGAGGACTTTGGAGAAGGATCTAAAGTCGAGCATTCAAGGGACAAGAAAAAGGGAATAGTCTTTCGAGACTAGCTAGCTGGGGAGTATTGTGAGTGTAGTTTATTCTAGGGTTAGGACTAGGTCCTAACCAAAGCATGCATGTCTAAATTCTTGTATTGTTAAATTAGACCTAATATGATCTTGACCTAATAAGGGAAGTATGAATTAAGATAATACATGAAACTTGACTACATCCTTGAATTGTTGCATAAATCGAATGCTAGCATGTATATGTGGTAACATTGATGCTTGTATGTATGACATGGTATTGTTATTAATTGCTTAAACCAAATGCTTGAAGTACTAGCTTAGATGATGCAATGAATACTTGAAATGATGAGTTATGGCTCTATTGGCCTAAGGGCTTAATGCATGTATAAACTTACCATGCAATACTCGAAATGAATCTTGAAAAAGATAATGCTTGACATGAACTTGTACACTTGAATGATACTTGATCTTGAACTTAAAAAGCTTGAAATCCTTGAATTAATGAATTATAATTGAACAACCTTGGTTGCTAGTTGAATAGGTAGTAGGGCATGCCTTAGAGTCTAGAGCTCATTGTGTCAGGGTGGACTACGGTCCAGGCTAAGGCCCCTAATTGGCGACAGACGGAGGGTACATATGTGGTCTTTTGCGACAGTAGGAGGGTTGACTAGTACTACGGTACATCTTGTGGTGATAGTTGGTTGGAGAATCAATTACCTAGACAAACTATGAACCAAGGATTGTGTTAAAAAGATAATAAATGAGTTAATAAGCATGAATAGCTTGATTTCTTGTCATGTAAGCATGAATTGCTTGATTTCTTGTCATGTAAGCATGAATTGCTTGATTTCTTGTTATGTAAGCATGAATTCCTTGACTACTTGATATGTGAACTTGAATAGCTTGATTACTTGAAATGGATAAAGCATGAAATATGATTCATTATCTCTTGCTTCTTATGCTATTTGAATGCCTTGAAATCCTTAGCTAGGATTCATTCTTGGCTAATTGACACTTAATTTGATATAATAATTGGTTAGAACTAGTTACTTCCTCACTAAGTACATTCTTGTACTTATCACGCTTGTTTTCATCCTTCCCAACCACAGGTTAAAGGATTCGATCGTTGCTTTATCCTGAAGCCTGATTTCTTGAGCTCGAAGCAAGACACAAGCATAGCTAAAGTATGATTCATACTTGTTTTGTACTCCCCTAGTTGGTGGCACTTATATTGTATCTAGTGAACTTGTGCATGCATTTTGAATGCTTGAAACTTGTATATATATGTTCTTGAGTGGGCTTACCATGTTGTGAACTTGGTTGATAACGTGAAACAAGTAATGAACTCAAATTCTATGTAATGGAAAAGTATTTTGCTGAGCATATGGGTTTATATTGAATGTTTCAAAGAAATTGATCTAGCCTATTGTGTAATCAGAATGCCTTGTGAAATTATATAGTCGCTTGTGTGAATATACCATGTTGTAAGTGTATTTATATGTTTGAATGGTAAATGACGAATGGTAAAGCTTGGCATATGGCTTGCTTGGAGACAATATACGTGCAATTGTATGTACAAATGATCATATCTAGTAAATTTATGTATGAAATGTTACATGTCTCAATCTAAGGAATAATGAAATGAAAGCATGTTTGCTCACTTAGGCTATTCGAATGCTAGTTGTATGATAATGTTAATTGAATTGTTGAAATGGTAACATATAATGTCTTGTAAACAAAATATGAGATTGCTTGCATGTTAAGTTATGAATGCTTGGTTGCTTGCTAGTTAAGTAACTCATCTAATAGGGAGGAGTTAACCTATTCTTGCCTCGCTCTTGCTTGTAATGTTCCCGGTAACGCTCCCGAGCCAGCTTGCTACTAACCCAGGGTAGGGGGTGTTACATTTATTGGTAATCAGAGCTTTTTAGTCAGTTCTAGGACTAAATTGGGCTCTCTTGCATCATCTAGGATACTTGTGCCACCTAGGAAACTTGTATTGTAAGCTTGTGTTCTTGCTTAAACTAAATCCTTCTTATTTTATCTGAACTAGAAATATCTGAAATGAGACTTGGCCAGGACGATGAAAGTCCTGAAGGCTCCTCAAATGAAGGAGATAGTGTGAGGATGGAGCAGAATCCTCCACAGTAACAAGCTGAACCTAGAGCCCAAGTTGTTGCTCAACAGGAAGCTTCTGCTATAAATCCTGTTCAGCAGGAATGTCTCTTGAGCATGAAGGAGATGTTCTATCATCTAGTGACTACTCTAAAATAAGACCATCCGGTTCCACCTCCTGCTGCTGTGCCAAACAGAGCTCCTATTGACAAACTGGCTTAACACTAGGCTTATACCTTCTCCGGTACTGATGAAGCCAACCTGAAGTAGCTGAGTATTGGTTAGAGGCCGCTACTGAAATCCTGAACAAGCAATTACCCTGTTCTGACGAACACAAACTCAAATGTGCCATAACCCTGTTGGCATATGAAGCTCTGAGCTGGTTGGAAACCACTACCCTGACTGCTACTGCTGAAGCTGTAACATGGAAATTCTTCCTCGAGGAATTCAGGAAGGAATACATCAGTGAACAATACTTGGACGAACGCCGAAAGTGTTTCTTGTACCTCAAGCAAGGTTGCTGACATATCGAAAAGTACGTGGGTGACTTTTGCAAATATTGCAAGTACGTGTCAGAATACATCAAGACTGATGCTGACAAGTGTCAGATGTTTATCGATGGACTGAATGATAAAATGAGTCTAATATTCACCGCCCTAGGTATCACTGACTTCCAAAATTTGGTGAACTGGGCTATTGCAACCGAGGCAAAGATGAAGGCCTCTGAGAAACGCAAAAGTGGTAACTCCTGGAAAGACAAACAATCCAGGAATGATGACAAGCCTCACTGGCAGTCAAAGAAGTCTAAACACTCCAAAGAACACTCTTCGAATTACACTTATGTTCAGAAGAGCAACTACATACCGAGACCCCAATCGGTATCCAAGCCTTCAGCCCTGATCATCTCTGTTGATAGTACGGGGAATTTTGGTAAAGCTGCTCAATATCCTACTTGCAAGTTCTTCTAGGAGCACCACACTGGCCAATGTAGAACTCAACAGAATCTACGTTTCTTATGTGGAGCCTCCGATCACTTAATCAGGGATTGTCCTTAGAATCCTAACAAGGTTTCGAATCGAGCTCCTGCAAATGCTAGCTCGGCTCCTTCCATTCGAAACAAAGGTCCTAGACAAACTCAGTATAAAAATCAGGGGAAGGGCAGAGGAAAGTACTCGAACACCCCTACTAATTAGAAATCTCAGGCTCTTTCTCGAATCTATCATATCCGGGGAAAAGAAGATGAAGAATCACCCGATGTCATAGTAGGTACTGTTGAGCTAAATTCAACTCCTGTTTATGCTTTAATAGACTTGGGATCCACTCATTCTTTTGTTTGCTCATCCTTGATTGCTAAATTGAAATTGAAACCTGAAATTGTTGATAAAGGCCTTATAGTTTCAAACCCTATAAGGGGGAATCATGTCGATTAACTTCATTTGCAAGGAATGTCCTATAATCATTCGAAATATACCTTTCCCTATTGATCTATATGTCTTGCCAACTTGTGAGTTCGATCTAGTGCTAGGACTAGATTGGTTAAGCAAGCATGAAGCCTGGGTAGATTGCCAAAATAGGAGACTTTATCTCCAGGGTTTAGAAAAGGAATCCATTCTTCTAATTGATAGGAAACTGACTTCAATCTTTGCTGCTATGATTAAATGAGATGAATATGATTTTGGATTGTCAACTATCCCTGTTGTATCTGAATTTATTAAAGTTTTTCCCGAGGTAGTCCTTGGTCTCCCTCCAACCAAAGAAGTAGAGTTCGGGATTGATGTTCAACCTGGAACAACTCCGGTGTCCATCACACCCTATCGTAATGAACATGTAGAGTTGAAGGAACTCAAGAAGCAACTCCAAGAGCTACAAGACAAAGGCTTTATTCGGCCTAGCTCGTCTCCCTGGGGTGCTCCAGTCTTGTTCATGAAGAAGAAAGACGGGACCATGAGACTCTATAGTGACTACAGGCAATCGAACAAGATTAAAGATCTTGTCCTTAGGGTGCTCCAAGAACTCAAGAAGCCACTCCAGTCTTGTCTCTGGGGTGCTTACTATCAAGAATCGATATCCTCTCCCAAGGATTAAAGATCTCTTCGATCAACTCAAGGATACTTCGGTGTTCCCAAAGATCGATCTTTGATCGGGATACTACCAAATGAGGGTAAAGAATAAGATGTACCCGAGACAGCCTTTTGTACTCGATATGGCCATTTTGAATTCCTTGTAATGCCATTCAGGTTAGTGAATGCTCCGGCTACTTTCATGGACCTCATGAACTGTGTATTCAAGCCCTATCTTGACAAGTTCGTGGTCGTCTTCATTGATGACATTTTAGTGTATTCTCGGAATAAGGAAGAACATTCTGAACACCTTCGAATTGTATTGCAAACTCTTCGAGAAAACCAATTGTTCGCAAAGTTCTCTAAATGTAAATTTTGGCTATCGAAAGTCTCGTTCCTTGGCCATGTCATCTCGGCAGAAGGGATTAAAGTAGACCTGAGCAAAATTCAATCCATCCTCGAATGGAGACCTCCGAGGAATATTGGTGAGGTCAGAACCTTTCTCGGTTTAGCCGAGTCTTATCGATGTTTTGTCAAGGGATTCTCATCCATTGCCGCAAGCTTGACTAAGATAATTCACAAAGATACGCCCTTTGTTTGGTCAGAGAATCAACAACGAAGATTCCATCAACTTAAACAAACCCTAACTCATGCTCCGGTCCTTATCCAACTAGTATCGGGCAAGGAGTACACTGTTTACAGTGATGCATCTCATTTGGGACTAGAATGTGTCCTAATGCAAGATGGAAACGTGGTAGCTTACGCTTCAAGGCAACTAAAACCACACGAGCAAACTACCCTACACACGATCTGGAATTGGCAGCTATTGTGTTTGCTCTCAAAATATGGACACATTACTTGTACGGGGAGAAATGCAACTTGTTCACGGACCACAAGAGCTTCAAATACCTCCTAACTAAGAAAGACTTGAATTTGAAGCAAAGGAGATGGCTAGAGTTACTTAAGGACTACGATTTGGTTATAGACTACCATCCGGGGAAAGCAAATGTGGTTGTTGATGCCCTTAGTCGTAGACCATACTTGGGTAACTCCTCGAAATCTAAATCCTAGAATAATCCATTCAAATTAAACATTTCTTGACTTACAAGTAACCATTTGGGAGCCTCCCTTAATGATCTTGTTCATTCATTCATAGCTTCCTTGGCTATCAATGCTCATTTTCGTTTATCCAAATGATGGAAATTCTTGTATGAACTTCAAGTTCAATCTAGTCTAATCTCGAGAATCAAAGAACTCCAGCAAACTGATCTAGATCTTCAGAAGATTATTTCCAAGCTTGATTCAGAGTCTAATTATGACTTCTCCCTCAAGTCGAATGGACTCCTCTATTTCAAAGATAGAGTATGTGTGTTGTCACTAGATTGTCACCTTTATTTTAATTGTTAATTTGATATTAGTGTATTGTAATTATAAAATTGGTAACATAGTTTAGGTAGTATGTATTAATGTTACAAGTAAAATAGTTAGGTGTCATATAGTATATAGTTATGTATTTAATGTATTAGATATTTATGTTAGTACTAGAGTTGTCTAGGTGACATGTATTTAGTGTGTTATATCTAATATAATTGTTAGATTAGGATATAGTTAGTGGTTAATATAAAAAATATAAAAACACATAACCCAATTGTAATTTAAAAATAAAAGATCCATTTAATTCGAATCAATGTCCATTAACAATAAAAATAAAGGAGTCCAATATACAAAAGGCCGGTAGGCCCATTTATAATCCAAACGAACTCCTAATTTTTGTTTTATTCTTTTGCGCAGCCAATGGGAGATTATTGGATCTGCTTGGAATCCAACGGCACAGATCATACCAGTTGGGGAAGATATAGTGCCTCAGTATCTCAGCCGCACGATTAGGAGGCTATCCAATGGCCCAGATTGCTTCGGAATGTTCACATGGATCACCACTCGTGCGTGGCAGCCACGCGCTCGATGCACCTGCTAAAGTCTACCATATCCGAAGGTGAGAAGAAGAAGGATCACCCGATGTAATTGTAGGTACAATATTTCTGGATGCATATCCTGCTTATGCTCTTTTTGATCGGGTTCAACCCATTCCTTTATAAGTTATTCTCTGGTTGAAAAGCTTAACTTAAAAATTGAACCTCTAAATAGTGAACTCGTAGCTACAAATCCTCTAGGTGATAGAGTGTTACTAAATCAAGCATGTAAAAGTTGCCCTTTGTTTATTCAAAATATACATTTTCCTGCTGACCTTTTTGTTTTATCCTTTTCTGATCTTGATCTCATATTGGGCCTAGATTGGTTGGGTAAACATAAGGTTTGGATAGATTGTACTAAGAAAAGATTGTATCTTTTGGGGTTAGGAAAGAATTCTATTACCTTACTAAGTAAGGAATCATTCGAACAAGTGACCATTTTCGCACCTATATCTCAATTGAATGAATCCAATTTGCCTTTTGAATCTATTTTAACCGTATCCAAATTTCCTGATGTGTTTCCTAAGGAATTACCGGGATTGCCTCCAACAAGGGAAGTGGAATTCGGAATTGAAGTTCAACTGGGATCAGCACTAGTTTCCATTACACCCTATTGCATGGCCCCGATTGAACTTAAAGAGCTTTAGAACCAATTGCAAGAGCTACAAGACAAAGGCTTCATCAGACCAAGCTCATCTCCATGGGAACTCTGGTTTTATTGTGAAGAAAAAGGATGGATCTATGAGGCTCTGCATTGATTATGAACAGTTAAATCAGCTCACTATCAAGAACACATATCCTTTGCCAAGAATTGAAGATTTGTTTGATTAGTTAAAAGGTGCAACTGTATTCTCTAAGATTGATCTGCGTTCGGGTTATTATCAGATGAAAGTCAAGGAAGCCGATGTTCCGAAAACTAGTTTTCGAACCCAATACAGACACTATGAATTTTTAGTAATGTCTTTCGGTTTAACTAATGCTCTTACAGCCTTTATGGACCTCATGAATCGGGTTTTCAAACCTTATTTAGATAAGTTTGTTGTGGTATTCATAAATGATATTCTTGTCTATTCAAGGAGTAAGGAACAACATTCAAATCATTTGAGGATTGTTTTACAAACCCTTCGGGACAAGCAATTATTTTCTAAATTCAACAAATGTGAATTTTGGCTCTCAGAGGTGTCCTTCCTTAGCCATATAATTTCAGCAGAATGGATAAAAGTTGACTCAAAGAAAATTCAGTCCATTGTTGATTGGAAACCACCGAAGAATATTGGGGAAGTTAGAAGCTTTCTCGGGTTAGCTGGATATTATAGAAGAATTGTTAAAGGATTTTCAATTCTGGCTACCCCTTTAACTAGACTTCTTAGGAAGGGCATCTCATTCGAATGGTCAGAAGAGAAACAAAGAAGCTTCGATCAATTGAAGCAAGTCCTCACTCGAGCTCTTGTTCTAATCCAACCTGAATCGGGGAGAGATTTTACAGTCTTTAGTGATGTGTCCCACCTCAGTTTAAGGTGTATGCTAATGCAAGATGATAATGTAATTGCTTATGCTTCTCGGCAATTAATGCTCCATGAACTAAATTATCCAACTCATGATCTAAAATTGGTTGTAGTTGCTTTTGCCTTAAAAATTTGGAGGCACTACTTGTATGGAGAAAGATGTCATCTATTTACAGATCACAAAAGTTTAAAGTACCTCCTAACTCAGAAAGATTTGAATTTAGGACAATGGAGATGGATGGAGTTAATTAAGGATTATGATTTGATTATCGATTATCATCTGGGGAAAGCGAACGTTGTGGCTAATGCGCTCAGTCGAAAACGTTCTTATGGTGAGATTCTAAAAAAACTTAGATTAAATTTGGTTAAATCATAACCTTGTCTACTCGAAACCTGTCAAGCTTGGTGTCTAAAATGATTCCTTGTTTTTGTAGCCCCTTCTACGATCAATGCTCATTTCAAGCTACAAAAGAATCAAAAATAGTTGGTTAAACTTCAAATTCAATCTGAATTCAATACGAGAATTAAGAATCTCTAGCAAGTTGATCCCGAAATACCAAAGATTGTGAACAAATTGGACTCTTCCATAAATTTTGATTTCCTTCTTAGGCCGAATAGTCTCCTTCATTTTAGAAAAAGAATTTGTGTGTCTAACAATAAAACTTTGAAGGTTAAAATGCTTCGAGAAGCCCATAGTGGCCCTTTTTCGATTCACCCTGGCTCTGTAAAGATGTACAAAGACTTGAAGAAAGTCTACTGGTGGCCTCAGATGAAATCTGACATCACTGAATACATATCCAAATGCTTGAGTTGTCAAAGAATCAAAGCCGAGCATCAAGTACCTTCAGGATTACTTCAATCTTTAGAAGTACCCCAATGCAAGTGGGAACGTATAACTATGGATTTTGTGACCGGGCTGCCTTTGTCACCAAGAAAGAATGATGGTGTTTGGGTGATAGTTGATAGATTTTCTAAATCAACCCATTTCATTATTGTTCGAATGAATATGAACCTGGAGATGTTAGCTGATCTCTATATCAAAGAAATAATTCATCTCCATGGTGTTCCAATTTCCATTATTTCGGATCGGGATCCTCGCTTTTCTTCCAGGTTTTTGGGGTTCCTTACAAAGGGCTTTAGGAACCAAAACCAACCTTAGTACCGCTTTCCATTCGCAATCTGATGGGCAATCTGAAAGAGTAATTAAAGTGCTTGAAGATATGCTTAGAGCTTGTGTAATTGACTTTTGAAAAGATTAGGAAAAATCCTTATCTCTGGCAGAATTTGCCTACAATAATAGTTACCATGCTTCTATTAAAATGGCACCTTTCGAAGCTTTGTATGGGAGAAAATGTAGGACTCCTTTATGCTGGTCCGAACTAGGAGAGAACAAAGTCTTAGGACCTGAATTGCTCCAGGAAACTAAAGATCAAATTTGAGTTATATACAATAGATTGAAAGAAGCTTTTAATAGACAAAAAGCTTATGTTGATGCTAAGAGAAGGGATGTTCAACATGAAGTAGGAGATTGAGTATTTCTGAAGGAGTCACCGTGGAAGAAAATACTCAGATTTGGTAAGAAAGGAAAATTAAGCCCTCGTTTCATTGGACCCTTTGAGATTATAGAAAAAGTTGGTCCAGTTGCTTACATGCTAGCTCTTCCTAGAGAGTTTGATAGAATCAACAATTTTTTTCATCTATCCATGTTAAGAAAATATCGTTCAGATCCATCACATATTCTGGAACCTGATGAAGTTTGACTTAATCTAGATCTATTATATGATGAAGAGCCAATCCAAATTTTAGATAGTGAAGTTAAAAGACTTCAAAATAAGATGGTACCTCTAGTCAAAGTAATTTGGAGAAACCACAAAATGGAAGAAGCTACATGGGAATCGGAATCAGCTATGCGAAAGCAATATCCATATCTCTTCCCCTCAGGTAAATTCGAGGACAAATTTCTTTTAAGGGGAGGGAATTGTAATACTCTAAATTTTGAATTAGGGATTGAGTGTAATTAATTGTGATTAAAGTAAGCCATTAAAGATATGATAAAGTTTAAGGGGCCATTTTGAGGAGACCCGAAATGTGTAAGGAATTATTAAAAGGACTAAAAAGAATACTCCTTGGTATCCATGTATTGCATGGTAAATAAATTTTTGGTTGGGGACATTACACATGTCCAGCCTTATTTTTGCTTAATCGAAAACAAAACTTAGGGAGAGAAAGAGTAAAATTGAGAGAAAGCTTGTAACCATGAGTTTTAGCTTCGGTGGAGATCAAATTAGGCTTAATCGACTCTCTAATAATGGTAAAGTTGTTCTTCTATTGAAATGAATGTTTGATCTTACTTAGGGGTGTATTCTTGAGGATTGATTCGAATGATGTATGCATGAAATTTTGATTGGAAAATTGTTGAATTGAGTTAGTGTTATAGGTTAATTGAAGATAGAAATAGTAGGTTAAATCCAAGAAGTGATCAAACAATCTTGTCTAATTGGTGAACTTAGAAGAGATGAATGTGGTTTTTAAGTAGATATGATGCTGGTCGAATGTATCTTGTTTGGTAAATTGGAATGTACTGTGCTATATATATATATATATTGAATGGATTATTTATGGATCGGTGATTAGTGTTAGGTGATGGATTGTTTGATTAATTAGTTGATCGAATTCATAATGAATTTTGAAACAGTTTGGAATAGAACAATCTAATAAGTTATAATTATAGAGAAACAGGATTTATGTAATTTCTTGTTTAAGGGATTGCTTTGTTTCGAACTGTAGAATTTTTAGAGCTGTAAAGAATGGGTATTGAGTTGTTTGTTGAGTGAAAGAATGTTTGAATGACTATGATTAATTGGGGCAGCATATTAAGTTATTTAGAGCACATAAGTGTTGAATGGAACTGTTTTAATTAATGTGAGAAGCTAGATTGAAACTGTTCTCTTTTCAGATTTTGGTGTGATATTAGATTATATGACGAATTGTGGTCACATGAATAAATAGTTGTAGTGTAAAGTGATTGATGAATGGAATTGCTTGATTTATAAATAAATGAAAACTTTAATGGCAATTCGCCTAAAGTTAAAGTATTATTGGGCATAAATTTTAAGTTGTAAACTACAATGATTGATTCAGATTCTAATAAAATGAATGTATTGTGAAATTATAGACCGTGAAGAGATTGAGGTTAAGAGAAACACCGTAGATCAATCAGCTGATAGGCAAAAAGGGACTGTGATCAGGGATCGTCAATAGCTCGGAAGAACTTGTGAGTATAGTTTAAAGCCTTAGGAAAGGGTTTACACCTTTCCGAGCACTGTTTTAATTGAAAAGTTTAGATTAATGAATGAATGTCATTCTCTTGATGGTGTTATGGCAAGCTTGGAGCAAAGGTAAGTATTTCTTTGAGAAATACGTGACTCGTGTTAGTAATAGAAAACATGCCTAATATTGTTTGTGATGCCATGTTTATGATTGCCTAATGAATAGAGATAGCTATGGTATTCTACATGTGATCTACAAGTAAATGTTATTGAGTTATGCGAAATTGGGCATGTACTTTGGTAATACTCGAATTTCATAATAAAAATATAAAGAAGTGGAGTGACATAATTAGCTAAATGTGATGGCCTTGAGCCTATATATGTAAGTTAAGACTTGGTCTCTGATTTGCAATTCGAGATATCCCTAATGAAAGAAAAGGGAAATTGGCACATAGATGTGCAAGTTTCATTGAATCAATCTCATGTATAAGCATTGAAATGGATGATGATTAATGAAAGCCTTGGTCTCGAGTCAGTTGTAGATATAATTGGCATGCCATAGAGTCCATAGAGCTCTGAGTCGGGATTGGACTATGGTCTGGGACAGTGGTCCCTAATGGGCAACAGTAGGAGGGATGTATATCTGATCATTGACGATAGTAGGAGGGATTGACCGGTACAATGAGTACCAAGTATATTGTTATGGGCGACAGTTGGTTGGGGACTCGTGTATCTAAACTAGATTGTCGAGTCACAAGGCTATACTAATTGTTAATTCTAAAGTAAGTAATAATGATAATCACTATGAATTAAAGTAAATTGGAAATTAAGAAATGAATGAGCTGCCTTGTTTAATATGAAAAGTTTAGTACATGATACATTATTGGAGACATTCGAATAAAGGAGACAAGTTAAAGTCAATTGTATTAAGAAAATGTATAACTTACTTCTCCTTGTTTAGTGGTTGATTTGAATGCCATGTTGGCTTGAAAGAATAATGAAACTTATATTTTATATCTTATGTGTTATGCTTTAAACTTGCTCACTAAGCAATGTGCTTAATTAAATTCTTTCAGTATATGGCAGGATAAATTTTGGGACTTTCTAGCTCGGGGAGCTTGATCGAGATAAGGAATTGTCTAAGAGTATGTTTTGTATTAATTTAAGAACTCCTAGGATGGTGGTACTATAGTATGTGTTTAGTATTTTGATGATGATTATGGTTTGTAAATATAACTATGCTAAGTTTGTTGGGTAGTATGTAAATTAATGTGTGTATGCCTACATGGTTGATTATGGTGATTTGGTTGGTAGTAGTAAATTATGAAATATATCCATGATATATATATGATAGCATATAGAGAAACACCTATTTTTTGTTTGAAGCCATAATTTCAAAAGACGCATGTTCCCAAGAAATTACACGTCTTTTCATTTTCTATTTTGGATCTTTGCAACTCGTTCCGATACGTCAGCAGCAAGTGAGTATTTTTAGTTGATGCGTCGGGCAGATTAGCGTACAAGTAAATATTATGGCATTCCCGAAACTAGTGTAAAAGTTCCAAAACCCAACACAAAAATAGAAAATTTAAAACGTACTTTTAAGATTTTGAGTTTATTTTTCCTTAAATTGTTCCGAAATTGGATTACATGTACCGAAACATGTGAAAATATAAAATATTGTCCTTCCTATTATAAATAGGATTCCCTCCAATTCTTAGCTTCAAACCCTATTCGCTAGTATGTTCTATTATTTCCTTCCTTGTTCTCGCCTCTCCATGAACTATTATTCAAAGACTTATTTTTTTAAAGATCTGGGAGGAGTTTTGATTGTTTATTTAGGTTGTTCTGGTCAACAAACAATGGAATTTGAAAGGCTAGGACTAGCCATTTTGTAGGGATGAACACCAACGGCTATAGTTTTTGGAAAACCTTGCTCTTAAGATTTAATTTGGCTATTGCTTGTTGGTGTTTGGAACTACATCGGGACGCGGAGATTGCAAATCTAATTGTCAGGTCTGAACCATTACCGCCACCACTATGACATGTTTCAACAGTAGCATATGCTTAGATTCAAGGAAGCTCATCAGTTCTAGTTTTATATGGTGATGTAGTTCCAATTTTAGTGAGTACTGGTCGGCGCATGCTCCCCAACCGTTTTGCGTTCATACCCTGGCATAAGCACATTCCAGTGAGAAATAATGATTCTCGTTGTATTTGAAAGTTGCTATTTCGGTTATAATATTAAAGTTTCCCAAATGTGAAGAAGGACTCGCAGAAAGTGCCTTCGCAGTAATACGATGAGTTGCGAACTTTCCATTTCATACCTTAAATGTAACATGTATTCGTAATGATTTCAGTGCAATTAGGGTTTACATTTGATACACAGGCTGTATAACTATAATTCAAAACTAAACAATTGGTTTGAACTGACAATTTAATGTATTTTTTCGTTGAACATGCTTTATTAAAATAAATTATTTTCCATATTCTTCGAGCTTTTAAATGCCACATTTAGTGCTTGAACACATTAATTCCTTTATTAAAAACATTAATCACCAAATATCAAATAATATTGCGTGAATATTGCCATATCAAAAGTAAAATCATATGAAAATAAAAATATTTATTCAAAACAGTAACAACAAAACATGGAAGGGATGGTCGGCCAAATTACCTAATGGAAACTGTCACTGAAAAGAGTCCTTTATATTGGGAACAATGTGTCTTTTGAAGATTACCGAAATATGATGTACTATAGGGTTATTAGTTTGCAAGATGCATTTTCATGGCATTAAGGTTGATGGTTTATGGTTTAAGACATATTGTACATAGTTGTTAGGGGTTATGGTCAAGTGCAGGGTTATTACTTTACGAGCTGAATGTGTATGGAATTAAGGTGTTTAGTATGCTTTACGGTTAGTGGTTTACGGGATTAATTTGTATAGTTTAAGGTTTAGTGTTTAGCTTTGTGTATGAAATTAACTATATATACCACATGCTATTATATTATTGTTAATGTAATATTTTTAAAGTAGATATTGAATAGACGTGTATTTATTAGGAACATTGGATAGACGGGTTACAGAGATTCAAAACTGACATTGAATAGACGTGCATTTAGTTGGAACAGTGAATATACAAATTATTTGATTGAACGTTTGTATTTACAGTATCAAACCTTTCAAGTGAATCTTAAAATACAGAAGGAGTATTGAACGTGTATTTACAGTTTGGAACCTTCCACGTTAAACCTAAAATTTTAAACGTTATAGTAACGATTTAAGTTTAGGTAATTAGTATGTGGGTGCCGTGTCGAACCATCTTTTCTTTTTTAATATTAAATGTGCCATAAATACAATGAAACCCAAAAAACCAACCGATAATTAAAGAACGCATAAAAAGGTATTATGGTGTTTTTAGCAAAAAAATATTAAATTTCAGGTTCGATGGAATTATCATTTCAAAAGACGCATGTTCCCGATATTACAACCCGTTTTAAATATTTATTTTCAAAAAATGACCCCTAAATTTGCCACGTTATAACACCTTATGTCAAGAATCTCTTACCTTGAGTGAGGAATATCTGGCGTTGCGAGGTCCAATGACATGTTAAATCTATGGCGTCTGGTGTGGACACGTAAAGAATCTGTAGTGACCTCGAGTTTTGACTAAAAATTAAATTGTAAGTAGAATAAATTTGACTAAATTGCAAAAAAAATATAAATAAATATGGGCCAATTTTGACTAAAAGTTAAATTGTAGGGACTAGAATAAACAAAATATTATTCGACTAAATTACCAAAAATAGAAATATATATGAGGCAAATTGCGGATAAAAATAAAGTTTTAGGGACTATAATGAACAAAAATATCATCATATTTAAAACATTAAACTAAATTAGAAAAAATTGAAATAAATTATGGTCAAATCAGTTAAAAATTAGGGACTAGTATGAACAGAAAAAAACCCCAATCCATATATTAATCCCAAAACTCCAAACACTCAACTTGACACAATTGCCCCTAAACCCCAAACCCCTAAATCTTACAATCACTAATAATTAAAGTAAAAGCCTAATCCACAAATCCCTTAATCACTAAACTAATCTCATAACACCAACTCTAAACATTCAACTTGAAACATGTATTGTTTATACCCCTAAACTCCAAACCACATACCTCTAACTCTTACAATTAGTAATAATTAAAGTGCAAGCCTAATCCCCTAAACCCTAAATCCCTAAACTAAAACCATAACCCAAAACATTCAACTTAAAACATATACCCATACACCCCAAACCCCAACCCATAAACTTTAATACTTTAAATTGATTCAAATGAATATATAAATCCAATATTTCCTTTTATATATATTTTTAATTGATTATATATGTATAAATAACAAAAATATTATTTAACAGTTTAGAATTGATTTTAAAAATTAATAGTGTACATTTAACAACACTTGACAGGTCAACAATTAACATGTCAGGTAAATATCAAGCTAGGCTAATACCAATTCAGGTCAACAACAAGTTGGGTTCAAAACAAGTCGGGTTCAAAACAGGTCATGTAAAATTGGATCTCGGTTGGATTCAGTTGGATAATATCAGTTATCTGCTAGGTCACAAGCATCATTTGTCTTCTCAGCTTTGGAAATAATCGAAGGGTATATCGTTCATTTATGTACCTTTATAAGGTTTATTAGGGGTGAAAATCATTGTATATCGTTCCTTTATATACTTCTATAAGCTTGTAATAAGCATGTTTAAGGGTACAATTTACGTGTTTATGGAATCATTAATAAGCTCATTCACAAACACTTAAACGATAACTATAAGCCAGGTCTCGTAGTTTCACAATTCTTATAATTATTTATACATTTTGAAGTAAGTTAGAAACATTAATATGGTTCGTACTAAATTACAAAATTTATAAATAAATATGGGTCAATTGTACATCAAAATATAACTTTAAGGAGTAAATTGAACAAAAAATGACAGCTTAATTTTATTATAGTTACTTCTAGAAATTAAAAATATATGTAGTTCAGTATTGGGGCAATTAATCAGCCATTAAGCATTAATGGGGAAACGTTGTTTGGATCACGTGTATGGTTGTTGTAGAGAGAGTTAGATGTGACTATTTAGATTCTTTCATGCATCTGAACTGACATGTTCAAGTAAGAGTTGTAACAAAAGTGTGTCTGCAAGCATTGGTTTATCCAGTTAACCCTAAAATTTTAGCACTAAAAAATAAAATTATGACCTAAACCCTTATTGAAAAGCCTTGTTGATTGTTGCCTTCCTTAATTATTGGCAAGAGACCTATAAACCTTACAGCATACAATTTAATCACATACACCATTACCCCTAAACTACACCTTATAGCATACAAATTAATCATATACACCACTAACCCTAAACTACACCTTACACCCTAACCCATTAGTACTAAACCGTAAACCATGACCCATGAACCATAAACTTGAAGGCCATAAGAATTGGTCCCTTAAACCTTGAGGCCCTAAACTACACCGTAAACCCTAAACCACTAACAATAAGAGGCTAAGAGCTGTACCATAAACCAAAAACCTTGTAGCCTTAAAAAATTCATATCATAACCCAATAACTGTAAATTACAATATGGGAAAAATTTTAAAAAAAATTAGGGGTGTTAACGGACACCCATTATTATACATGGCACCGCCAATAACTAAAATGAACACAAATAGCACCACTTTAAAATTGTTAGGGTACAAATTAATTCTTTGGAGCAAAGTAATATGATAAAAGCTAGTGTTTGTGAGAATGAACAAGTTAAACTATAGCTGAAGGAACAAAGAGTATAATAATAATAGTATGGAAGGTATGCGTATACAATGTCAAACTAATTTAGTAAAACCTAAGATATCACACATTTTACTATTGATTTCTATTTAAGATTCCATTTATATGTTTCGAAACCCATTAGAATAGATTCGACACTAATTTGGCGTTTGTGGTTCCCGGTCTGAATTGTCTTTTCTGTCGAAATAGTAAGTGTGCCATCAATCAAACCCAACAGGTTCAATGCATTTCGAATTTCAAATTATGCGTGTTCCCAATATAAAAGTTTTTTCAAAGTCAGTTTGGAATCTCTGTTACCTATTTCGATACGTTAGCTGCAAATAAGTCTTGTCAATGGTTGCATTATGGAGAACAGTATGCATATAAGTTGTAGACAAAAGTTCCGAAACAGACTAACAACGTTCGAAACGCAGCCGATGACCAACAACTTATAATTGCACTATAAACTTGTTCGGTGTAAGTATAATGAACATTGTTCCAAAACATTGTAACGAGTACCGAAAAAGGTTTAAATATAAACACTAAAAACAGAGGACCATATGCTCGTAAAAATATTTTTTCTCATTGTAAATTAATATTAAAATCTGGGATCAATATTCTTGCTTCTATTATAAATAGGACTCATTTGTATTCATAGTGTCGAAGTGTTTGTCTAGAGAACGGAAACAATTCTTTGCTTTGTAGTTTTCATCTCTGCATCATTATATGTGTGCTTTACGTTTTCTTATTGGAAGAGATGGTTACTAGGCATAGACTTGATTTTATAGATCTTGGAGGAGCGGTGATTTGTTTTTAGTCGACAAGCAACGGTATTTGAAAACTTAGTGTCAACTCGTCCTCCATGATTAGGTGGTTCTCACTTGAAGCTAGATGGGGTTCAATATCAAGGACATACAAACAAAAAAGGGTCTTTCAAAGGCCATGATTAGTTGTTTGTAGCGATGAATAACAACAAACATAGTATTTGGAAAACCTTCTTTCATTGGTCTGAGGATTTTTCAAATACTATTTTTTGTTGTTGTTTGGAACTACATCCACAGGCGACCCACGTAGAGCGGAGTGTCGAAGATTTGTTACACGACCTTACGTTAGGTAAATCAGACATTGATTATCTTCTTCTCCCATCAATTACGTGGGTCTAAGTCCCCTAATTTATTAGTATTCAGTTACTTCTATCATGTTTTCTTATTTAAAAGAGTGGAATTATCATAATATTTGTAAATCCCTGATACAAACCTACAATGGGTGGTTATGGACTTGCATGATTCAAAATTTGTTGGTCTCTACTCCCCACAATGCCTTACCAGCAACAAACATAGTATTTTGATTTATTTTTTAAGGAATGTAAGATTACACATGTTTTGGTTGAGGGAATACTTACTTATTCCCAATACAATCTCTGTATTGTCCTTCTGATATAATATATTTAAATTTTTAACAAGTTTGACTTTAAAACTAATCCCTAAATTATGTGTTTCTGCTCCGTTTGGCCGAGACTAACGTAAGGCGTGTTACGTTACCCCATTCATTATACTTATCATATTAGGAATATTATGTAAGAATGAACAAGGATAATGTCTGCTGAAGGAATATTGCAGTTTTAATAAACCTTAGTAATAGGAGTAGTACCGAACGTCTGCATATACAGATTTGTGCTTTCCGCTCCGAACTGTATTTTCCATAGTTATACTACATGGTGCCATAAATGTAACAGTTCATTAGGATACGTTACGTATCGAAAGAACAAAGGTGTAATTTAATTTGGAATGTTCAATACATTTGAAAGACGCATATTCCCAATATAAACGAGTCTTTTCACGGACAATTTCCCTCTATGTTGCTTGCCATCCATTCTTTTCATCTTAACCATTAATGTTTTGCAAGTAATATTTTGCTTTTGATAAGATTTTTCTGTTGATATGGTAATCTTCACTCGATTTAATATCATATTTAGTTATTAATGTTTTCAATAGAGAAATTAAAACACATCTAAAATGTGGCATATACTTTCTTGTATCTTTTCAGTGGTTGGTTCCCATACTGAACGTCTATGTATAAAGTCTCGAACTGTTATCATAAACCTAAATTATTATATTTTTCATTAACGATGTCCGTTAAATTTTAATGCACAAGTATCGAAACACATATTCAGTGGTTCGAGCTATGTAAACTTTGATGTTCCCGATGAAAAATGACTTTTCAGTTCTAATATCAAAAGATCGTAATCTTTTGATATTATTTGGTATGTTCAATAAAAATACATATTTTCAATTCAAATTTTGATAGCGAAAACACATATTCCCATTAAATACACGTCTTTTCAATGTCTTGTCAATTGTTGCATTGGGCAGAACAGCTTCAATATAAATTTTATAATTCCTTTCGGGAACCGGTTAACAAATTTTGAAACCCCCTCAACCAACTGATATTTTAATCTGAATTGTAAGGAATTTTGGTTTATTTATAAGGAAATGTGGATCGAAACAAGTTTATATATAAAGACTGCAAACAAAGGACCATATCCTCGCCAAAATCTTTTTTCTATTATAAATGTATCCTAAACGCAAGGCTCGATATTCTTGTTTATATTATAAATAAGACTCCTTTTGGGTCCATATTGTCAAACCCTCATTACCAATTATTTCTTTTGTTGTGTTCATATGTTTATATGCGAGGTTTATGTTTTTTATTGAAGGTGATGGCAACTATCCAGAGACTTCATTGTGTTCATCCTAGAGGAGTTGTATTTGTTTTTAGGTTTTTTTTTGTCGACAAACAATGGTATTTGAAAGGCTTTTATTAGCAAATTCGTGGGGATGAACAACAACAAACATAGTATTCAACGTGAACCTTGTTTCCTTGTTCAAAAGATATGATCACATTCTATGTTTGTTGTTGTTTGGAACTACATCAGGAGATTCCAAATGGTGTTTGGCGTTTGGTGTTTGGAACTACATCAAGAGCCGGCATCCAGGAGTGCTACTTGTTTATGAAGCTTATTAGTATTGGCAAACAATGGTATTTGAAAGGCTACAAGTAGCCATTTTGAAAGGGTTTTCCTTACTCAGTTGTGGTCGTGTGTGATTACGGCCATCGTGACAACGCAAAGGTAGCACCAGATGAAAGCATCAAAAATTTCTTGTTTCATGTGCAGCCTGGTACTATGGGGAAAGAATCTTTTGTCTCACTTTAAAGGGCTGAAAGTTTTGCCCCCTTAATAAAAGTGTGAAATTTTTAATGACATTTTCTTATTTCGTTATCAATCGAGTATTCATATTAAGAAATATTGGGTTGATTATGCAGAAAAATATACCACAACATGGCTAAAATAAAAAAAATCACCATCATTACTTTATCCTACAAAATTAGGATGATGAAAAATAAATGTGAAATAATGGTAAAAAATACACCATTTTAGTGAAATGGTGTTCAAATTGGAGATGCCCATTGTTGAAGTTTAGGTTACCTGTGCTACATACCGAAACCCACTGATATGGTTTTGGAAACTCGATCAACTTTATCTTTATGGTTCCCTATCCCGCTCTGTCTTTTCAGTTGTAATACTAAACATGTCTGCATCAGCAAAATGATAGGTCCAAGAACACTCCAGTCACAAATTAATTTGGTGCGTCAAGTCATGTCAAAACACGCATGTTACCAATATAAACTAGTCTTTTCGGGTTTCAGTTTCCCCAAATTACTCTAGTCTTCTGGCTTTCCATCCTCCCATGATGTTTTCCTTTTAAATATTGCATAATTGAATAATGAAATCTACCAGGTAGGCTTGACTTACTTACGCATCCTTGACTCATCTTCCATATCCTTATTGAGAAATCATGCTCCAACTACTCATAGTAACCCGTCGCAGCAACCAACCTCCTCGAATGGTGAGAAACCCTAGTCTGCCATCTTCACCTTCTCCTCCACCGTCTTCTGAATCGAATACGACAACATCTGGTGATATGACCAGATGGCTCCCCCAGTGGGTCCAAGTCATGAAGGGATTGACAAAACATGATAAAGTTGCCACTTTTTCAGCTCAGGACTTCCCTCGACAACCAATTGAACTCCTTTCACCTGCACTTGCCACCGTCAGGACCAGCACCACCCCAGGAGGAGACAACAACCAGATAATGATGTTGGTGCCACCTACCACCCCATCGTCTTCATTTCTTCTATGAAATCGTTCAATTTCTTATGGCTACACTTGTGTCAAAAGATGTCTCTAGACAGGGGATAAGTTCCTACGTCAATCTTACTGTATCAAACAACGAATGTATGCTATTCTCTATTACCTTTTTCGGCTTTCCTGACTTATACTCTTTGTATGTTTCCTTCTCCTTCTTAGTTTCATCAATTTAAGGTTGTTTGTCTTCCTTCGACATTTTCTCCCATTTCTTGCCTAACTCTTTCATAACCTACGAATGACAAATTCAAATGAATTTAACATTTATTACACATAATAATCATCTAAAACCTATCTCAGTAGTAACCTTTTCCTCTCTTTGCTTCATCCTTATACATTCGCCTTTACTGTAAAACAATAAAAAACTCAAAGGTATACATTCAATCATTCATTCATTCTGCATTTTATTTCAAGAACACGTAAATATTAACTTGCTAAAACTTCATGAAGGGAGGACATTTTTTCCCGTACCCCTTATAACATATGGTCAGCATCTCAAATGGAGCAACTTTATTACTGTAACACCCCTTCTCGGCCTAGTCAGAAACTGAGTCAGAACGTGCTACCGGTGAACGATACGGTGATTCGGTGCAAAAATTTTCAATCAATGATTGTCACTTAGTGTATTTAATGCTTTTTGAACCTTATTAAACAAGAACATTAGCCCAATTTGTCCAATAGGAAACAATAATTAAGCAATTATGGTTGATTCTTAATTACTATAAGTTTTAGGGACTAAACTGTAAATCTAGTAATTTAGAGGTCCTTTAGTGAAATTAATTGTACCATCATGAAACTCAATACAATAACAGTGAGTCCATAAATTCTTAGATTAATCCGATATTATTTACTCATCTAATTAGACTTGCCAAGATTCAGTGACCATTTTGTAAACAATGCAAAACTGTGTTCAGCAGCCCCTAACCGATTTAACAGACACCGTACCAAAACACTTGGTGTTGTATCGGTACGTGTATGCATGGAGTTAAACTCCAGAGGAAACTGTCCAACTTTGTTGCGATACGGTCGAGGACCGTATCGATATGACATGCAAGGATGATAGCCCAATTCCCAGCAACTCAAGAACTCGTATCGATACAGCTTGACCGATATCGATACGGGTTGACTAACATTGACTTTGACCAAGACCCATTTTGATACACCCTGTACTCGTAACGATGCCATTAATTCACAAGACCTCACTCCCAAAGTCGTACCAAAATGCCTTAAAGTCGTATCGATACGTCTGGGTTAGCCTTCACTTTGAATGGTGAAATATGAATTACCGTACCGAAATAGGTGGACCTGTATCGGTACGGTCTACATTGTAATGTCATATTTTATCTGGTTTTTAATCGAATTAACCTGTTGAACGATGTCCAAAGGCGATGAAATTTTACTAGCAAGTTTATTAAGCCATAATCTATCAGCATGTAAATTTTAGGGTTATCCAAATACGTTTACTAGGTTTTTACCTTTTAGTACCAAATATGCATATTTAGTCATTTTATAGCTATACCAAAAGGGCCATTTAGAGCCTTAGACACTTTTACATGCCATGCATAATACACATATATCAAAAGAGTCACAAGTGACTAGTTCAACTACTTTGCCACCATTCTAAGAGTTCATAAAGGCAAAACACAGTACTTGGGCTTGTGGTGACTTGTCAACAATATCAATTCTCTGATCTCCAGCGCTGAAATAATTAGTAGCAATGCAATGAATCATTAGTAGCAATGCAATGATCATGGTCAATAGCAATAAGTCCATATTTCCATATTAACCCTTGGATCGATTTGGAATAGTGGATAGCAAATTCCTACGCCTCGCCAAAACAATGAATGGTCTAGTCCCTCCACCTCGACAATATGACCAACAACACAATACATCCCTCCGCCTTGCCAAATCAATATATGTCGTAGCCCAAGGACCGTAGTCCACCCAAACACTGAGCTCATGAATTCTATAGCATTCCAATTATATCCAAAGTCCTTTCGAATCCAAGGTTCGGTGACAATATCAATGATCGGTGTTCAATAACATTAATATTCAATGTTCTTATCAATAAGCAATGAATCAATATCAATATTCAATAGCAATACCAATGGCGATGACAATGTCCAATGATTTCAATGAAAATAGCAATGATCAAGGTTTCACTTACAATGTTTCGATAACAATAACTATAGCAATGACAACGATAATGACTGACACTTCATATTCAATGTTTCGATGACAACGAGTATACCGATATCAATGTTCAATGACAATGGCAATGATGATAACAATGGCAAAAACTATGCTCTATGCCCAATGTCTAATGCTTCCATATTTCAATGACAATAAGAATGGCAAAATCGATAACGATGCTCGGTAGCAATAACTATAGCAATATCAATGATCGATATTTGATGCAATAACTTACCTTATCTTTCCAATAGAACCCACTAAGTGATTCAATGTAATATTCCTTGACGAAAATGTTACCCATGCTATAATCTATGACAATGAGATATGGAAAGGCACCTAGCCTAATCCCGAAACTATGACTACACTCACCTCAATAATTTGATGCTCCTACGACTCTCGGATACCAATTCCCTTGTTCCTAGGTTTCGTCAGTGATGGAGGATGATATTTCTCCACTTCTTGAGCTAGGTAAACAATAGGGAAATTGTTAGAATCGATAGTATGATATCAAAATCAATGTAATGATATCAAAATCAATATCAAAGCTTAAATTAGCTAGTGGCTTTCAAATTCCATGGATGACAAAAACCCTAGCTTAAGATTAAGCTTGATTTAACCTTGGATATCAATAATAAACTGAGGATTCTAGCTTACCCGATCAATAACAATGATTTGATATCAATAAACAAAAGAAATCTCAAGCTTTTCCAACCTCAACAATGGCGGTGCTTGCTTGGAGGAAGGATATGAAATAGACGTGTTGGCTTAATTTGGATGAAGAAAGGCTGAAGGAAATAGAAAGCCTAGTCTCGGTTAACTAAAGCAACTTGTTTTATCCCTTTCCCTTTTCCTTCATTAATGTTAGCTGATCCTTGCCTCTTCTTTAACCAATAGGGAGGTTTCCCTTATCAAAGGGTAAACTTTTAATTATTATAATTAAACTTATCACCAAGTTGTCATCTTTTCCACACAAGGTGATATGCTCACGTAGGAATGTCCCAAGAAAGCAGGTGACTCACCCTCAAAAAGGTATAATTACAAGAGAGGTCCCTCAACTCTTCAATATTCAGACTTTTATCCTTAAACTTTTAATTTTCTACAATTTAGCCACTTAAAGGTTTTCCATACATTCAATAAGGTCTGTAAATGATAAATTGACTCAATTAAAGTCCAATATCTATGTAATTGACCTTGTGGTCAAAGTCAACACAATATTTGGACCTTTTTGGTGTAGGGTTTCTAATCGCCAGAACCTAATTTCGACTAGACTGGATTCCATGGTGTTACAAACCTTCCCCTAAAAAAAAATTCGTCCTCAAATTTTTACCTGAATCGAAGAGATGATGATATTGCCTCTTTCGGTTCCCAAGTTGTTTCTTCTACGGAGTTGCTCCTCTAGAGCTCTTTAACTATGGGAATAGACTTGCTGTGAAGTCTCTTGACTTCCCTTGCAAGAATCTGAACTGGTTCTTTCTCATAGGACAAGTTTGATTGAATTTCCATAGATTCAGGTCCAACGATATGCGACGGTCAGAAAGATACTTTCGAAGCATTGAAACGTGAAACACATCATGGATCTTACTGAGTTCTGGTGTAACAATAAGCGATAAGCCATAGGGCCAACTCTCTCAATAACCTCAAAAGATTCGATGAATCGGGGACTCAACTTCCCCTTTTTGCCAAATCTCAAAACTTTCTTCCACGGTGAGACTTTACGAAAGGCTTTTTCACCAACTTCATATTGTATATCCCTTCACTTAAGATCGGCATAGGCCTTCTATCGGTCAAAGATAGCTTTTAAGTGATCATGGATGATGGTAACTCGTTCCTCATCTTCCCGAAGTAACCCAGGGCCCAACACCTTGCCTTCACTGAGTTTAGACCAACTCAATAGAGTTCTGCATCGTCTACCATACAATGCTTCATATGGTGCAATCTTAATGGAAGCTTGATAACTGTTGTTGTAGGCAAACTTGATAAGAGGTATAGATTTCTCGCAAGAGCTTCCAAAATCAATGATACATGCTCGGAGCATATCTTCCAGGATTTGGATTACCCTTTCTAAGTGAATATCAGACTGAGGGTGGAAAGCAGTACTAAGATTGACTATGGTTCCCAGGGCTCCTTGCAATGACTTCTAGAACCGAGATGTAAATCGTGGATCTCAATCGAAAATGATAGACTGAGGCACTTCATAGAGTCGTATAACTTCCTTGATGTACAAGTCAGCTAGCTTAGAAAGTTCATAGTCCATCCAAACTGGCAAGAAATGGGCTAACTTGGTGAGACGGTCTACAATGACCCAAATGGCATCATGTTTAGCGGAAGTCAAAGGTAGACCACTAACAAAATCCATAGTGATCTTCTCCCACTTCTATTGCGTTAGATCGATGGGTTGCAACAAGCCAGTGGGAACACAATGCTCAGCCTTGACACGTTGGCACGTGAGACATTTAGACACAAAGTCAATGATGGCTTTCTTCATGCCTGGCCACCAATATAGTTCCTGGAGGTCTATGTATATCTTTACCGACCCCGGGTGGACAGAGAAAGAGCTCGAATGAGCTTCCTTAAGGATATCGGTACGAAGAGATTCATTATTGGGTACACAAACCCAATCACGAAAACATAAGAGTCCTTTAGAATTCATTCCGAAGTCGGGGTTGTCTTGTAGCTTGGAAATGATAGATTGAAGCTTAGGATCTTGTTTTTGCAATGCTTGAATTCTCAATATGATGGTAAACTGAACTTGGAGTTTAACTACGAGACAACAATACTTCCGAAGACGGAAGTGAGCATTGACAGCTCGAGGGGCAGGCAGAGATTTGCGGCTGAGTGCATCAGCTACCACATTGCCTTGCCTATGTGGTAATCAATAACAAGATCGTAATCCTTGAGGAGTTCCATCAATCTCCGTTGTCAACGATTCAACTTCTTCTGTGATAAGAGGTATTTGAGACTTTTATGATCGGTGAAGAGATAGAATTTCTCTCCGTAGAGATAATGTCTCCAGATTTTCAATGCAAAAAAAACTACAGCCAACTCTAAGTCATGAGTGGGGTAATTCATCTCATGTGGCTTTAGTTGTCTGGAAGCATAAGCAATGACTTTTCCTTCTTGCATCAACATACATCCTAACCCAAGATGAGAAGCATCACTATAGACAATGTAGTCCTTTCCAGACTCATGCTGGGTTAGGACCGGTGCACGAGTCAAAACTTGTTTCAATTGATCGAAACTTATTTGTTGTTCCTCGGTCCAAACAAACGAAGCTTCTCTTCTTAGCAACTTAGTCAATGGGGCTTCTAACATAGAAAATCCTTTGACGAATCTTCTATAATAGCCAACAAGACCAAGGAAACTTCTAACCTCACTAATGTTCTTCAGCAGACGCCAATCAACAATAGCCTGAATTTTCTTTGAGTCCACCTGGATCCTTGAAGCCGATACAATATGCTCAAGAAAGGCAACTTCAGTACGCCAAAACTTACATTTAGAGAACTTGGTATATAATTACTTCTCTCGAAGAGTTTGAAGCACAATACGAAGGTGGTCTTGATGCTCAGCAGGGTTCTTAGAATAAATCAGGATGTTGTTAATGAATACCACTATGAATTTGTCAAGGTATGGCCTAAAAACTCGATTCATCAGGTCTGTGAAAGTTGTCGGTGCATTGGTTATCCCAAAAGGCATCACAAAGAATTCGTAGTGTTCGTATCTCTTTCGAAAAGATGTCTTAGGTACATCAAATTCTTTGACTCTCATCTGATAATACCCAGATCTTAAATCGATCTTGCAAAACACAGAGGCATCCTTAAGCTAATCGAATAGGTCATCTATCCTTGGCAAAGGTATTTATTCTTGATGGTCACCTTGTTCAACTGTCGGTAGTCGATACACAATCTCATGGAACCATCCTTCCTCTTAACAAAGATAACTGGTGCTCCCCAAGGAGAAGAACTTGGTCGAATGAAACCTTTACTCAAAAGGTCTTGAATTTAAGCCTTTAGCTCTTTGAGCTCAATGGTTGCCATGCAGTAAGGTGCAATAGAAAATAGGGCAGTACCAGGTTGCACTACGATACTGAATTTGACTTCACGGGTTCAAGGCAATCCCAGAAGTTCATCAGGAAAGACATTAGGAAACTCACATACGGTGTCAACCTCCTCAAAACGGAGTTCAACCTTGGCTTCCAATGTCAAAGCTTGCAACGAAGGGTTTCTTGAACTCATTAACACGATACTCTCCTTGCTGAGACCTCGAAGATACAACTACCTCTTGCCACAATCTACCCACGCTTGATGCTCACTAAGCCAATCTAGACCCAGTATAACATCAAACTCATAGATCGGTAAGGCTAATAGATTGGCCACAAAAGGAATCCCTTGAATCACTAAGGGGTAATTTTTGCATTTAAGAGTTATGGCGACACGATCACCCCAATGATTTGTTATAGAAATCCTCAGTGCTATAGGTTCAGACGATAATCTATGCCTCTTAACCAACATGGTGCTTATAAAAGAGTGGGTAGAACCAGGATCAATCAATGCATATAGAGGTTAGGAATACAATTCAATGGTACCTGCAATGACATCAGTTTCATATTCTTCTTCCCTGCTTGCTTGCATGATACATTTGGGCAGGTGCCTTTGATTCTTGCTTGCTTGATGTCTTGCCAGAGACATTAGGTCTCCATATAGCTCCCGATGATCCTTGCCTTGACCCTTTACCTCGGAAGAGCTGAGTAGGGGTTGCATTACTTGTCGGTGTAGCAATAGACTTGGCTGTATTTAGAGGACAAACACGGATAAAGTGGCCTTGCTCACCACAAAAAAAACAAGTTCCACTTTGTTTACGGCATGGGCCTGTTCTAACAATAGTTACAAACAGGATACTGTGAACTTCGATTCAAGCCTCTAGTGCTCTCAATTGAGGACGCCTTAGAGAAAGATTGATTCATAGACAACGGCTCCTCGATATTCCCATAATGGCAAGGATGTAGATAGACATGTTGTTTAGGGCCTTGATACTTCCCCTTCTTTTTCCATTTAGGAGGTCGAGAATCATCTCTAACCCTCTTCTCAGATTTACTCGACCCACTGGTCCTTTGGGCTTTCAACGATGCTTCGGTGGCTTTGACTCGGTTCACCAAGTCTTGGAAATTAGTGATGCTCAATGCAGTGAACACCGGGCAAAGTTCATCACTAATCCCAGCAATAAACATGCGAAACTTCTCTTCCTCCTTCTTGATGTATTCAGCACATATCGGTAGTACTTGCAGAAATCACGGATGTACTACTCAACTGGTCGCCCACCTTGCTTGAGGTGGAGAAAAATGCTGGTCTCTCTACGAGGTAGTACTCACTAACATACTTCTTTCATAATTCTTGAAGGAAGAACTCCCAAGTGACAGTTTCCTCAGGAAGGGTAAGTATAGCGGTCTCCCACCACTGAAGTGCTCCGTCAGCTAGCAATGCAAGGGCGCAGTCCAGCTTGTGCTCATCGGAACACTGCAATTTCTTATTTAGAATTCTTAATGTGCTTTCCAACAAGTACTCGGTGATCTCAAGATTATCATTATCATGAGCAATGAAAGTGTATGCCCGAAGTGATGCCAGCTTGTCAATAAGGGCTCGGGCATATTGGACAATTGGTGGGGTAGGTTGCACCACCGTCTCGGCTCTCATATATGTCATAAATTGGTTAAACATCTCAGCCATATTTTGGTAGCATTCAGCCTACGCATCAGACAATATTGGCTTGACATTCTAGGGTGGGGGTTAGGTGTGTTAAGGATCTCCCCCCTTAGTCACTCACCGTGTGTCAAGGATCCAGTGGCAGGCTCGTTTATATAGGCTTCGTTAGTCCCAGACATATCTATAACATAAAGAGATTCGATTAGTCAACAAGTCACAATATACACAATATACAACTCCTATTTGGCAAAGTAACACAATAACAATACAATAGGCTTTGTTTTAGTCTTAGAATCAACTAAACTCTAGCTCTAATACCACAAATGTAACACACCTTTCTCGGCCTAGTTAGAAACTGGGTCAGAGCGTGCTACCGGTAAACGATAGGGTGATTTGGTGCGAAAAGTTTCAATCAATAATTGTCACTTATTCTATGTAATGGTTTTTGAACCTTATTAAACAAGAACATTAGCACAATTTGTCCAATAGGAAACATTAATTAAGCAATTAGGGCTGATTCTTAATTACTACGAGTTTTAGGGACTAAACTATAAATCTGGTAATTTAGAGGTCCTTAAGTGCAATTAAGTGCACCATCATAAAATTCAATACAATAATAGTGAGTCCATAAATTTTCATATTAATCTGGTGTTATTAACCCATCCAATTAGACTTGCCAAGATTCAGTGACCATTCTGTAAACAATGCAAAACTTGTTCAACATCCCCTAACTGATTTAACAAACACCGTACGGAAACACTTGGTGTTGTATCGGTACATGTATCCATGGAGTTAAACTCTAGATGAAACAGACCAACTTTGTTTCGATACGGTCGAGGACCGTTTCGATACGGCATGCAAGGATGATAGCCCAATTCCCAGCAACTCAATAACTCGTATCGATACAACTTGACCAGTACCGATACGAGTTGACTAACATTGACTTTGACTAAGACCCATTTTGATACACCTTGTACTCGTACCGATACCATTAATTCACCACACCTCACCGTCCAAAGTCATACCGAAATGCCTTGAAGTCGTATCGATACGCCTAGGTTAGCATTCACTTTGAATGGCCAAATATGCATTACCGTACCAAAACAGGTGGACCCGTATCAGTACGGCTTGCACTGTAATGACAATTTTATTTGGTTTTAAATCGAATTAACATGTTGAACGATGTCCAAAGGCAATGAAATTTTACCAGCAAGTTTATTAAGCCATAATCTATCAACATGTCAAATTTTGGGCTATCCAAATCCGTTTACTAGGTTTTTACCTTTTAGTGCCAAATATGCTTATTTAGTCATTTTATAGCTATACCAAAAGGGATGTTTAGAGCGTTGGACACTTTTACATGCCATGAATAATACACACATATCAAAAGAGTCACAAGTGACTAGTTCAACTACTTTACCACCACTCTAGGAGTTCATAAAGGCAAAATACATTACTTGGGCTTGTGGTGACTTGTCAACAACGTCAATTCTCCGATCTCTAATGGTGAAATCTTAAACCTAAAATGTATGGAATGAAATGCATTAAGCATACTTTGTCTGGTGAGGTAGTCACAAGTAAGCACTTTATCAATGAAAAGCATTTCAAAACATATCTCAACAATAACAATGCAATGAATCATTAGTAGCAATGCAATGATCATGTTCAATAGCAATAAGTCCATATTTTCATATTAACCCTTGGATCGATTTGGAATAGTGGATAGCAAATTCCTATGCCTCGCCAAAACAATGAATGGTCTAGTCCCTCCACCTTGCCAATATGACCAACAACACAATACATCCCTTCGCCTCGCCAAATCAATATATGTTGTAGCCCAAGGACCGTAGTCCACCCAAACACTGAGCTCATGAATTCTATGGCATTCCAATTATATCCAAAGTCCTTTCGAATCCAAGGTCCGGTGACAATATCAATGATCGGTGTTCAATAACATTAGCAATATTCAATGTTCTTATCAATAAACAATGAATCAATATCAATATTCAATAGCAATACCAACGATGATGACAATGTCCAATGATTTCAATGACAATAGCAATGATCAAGGTTTCACTTACAATGTTTCGATAACAATAACTATAGCAATGACAACGATAATGACTGACGCTTCATATTCAATGTTTCGATGACAACGGCTATATTGATATCAATGTTCAATGACAATGGCAATGATGATAACAATGGAAAAGGCTATGCTCTATGTCCAATGTCTAATGCTTCCATATTTCAATGACAATAACAATGGCAAAATTGATAACGATGCTCGGTAGCAATGACTATAGTAATATCAATTATCGATATTCGATGCAATAACTTATCTTATCTTACCAATATAATCCACTAAGTGATTCAATGTAATATTCCTTGATGAAAATGTTAGCCATGCTATAATCAATGACAATAAGATCGGGAAAGGCACCTAGCCTAATCCTTAGACTTCGACTACACTCACCTCAATAATTCGATGCTCCTACGGCTATCAGATAACAATTCCCTTGTTCATAGCTTTCATCGGTGATGGTGGATGATCTTTTTCAACTTCTTGAGCTAGGTAAACAATACGGAAATTGTTAGAATCGATAGTATGATATTGAAATCAATGTAATGATATCAAAATCAATATCAAAGAATAAATTAGCTAGTGGCTTTCAAATTCCATGGATGACCAAAACCCTAGCTTAAGATTAAGCTTGATTTAACCTTGGATATCAACAATAAACTGAGGGTTCTAGCTTACCCGATAAATAACAATGATTCGATATCAATAAACAGAAGAAATCTCAAGCTTTTCCAACCTCAACAATGGAGGTGCTTGCTTAGAGGAAGGAGATGGAATAGTGGTTCTAGCTTAATTTTAATGAAGAAATGATGAACGAAATAGAAAGCCTAGTCTCAGTTAACTAAAGCAACATGTTTCATCCTCTTTTTTCCTTCATTAATGTTAGCTGATTCTTGCCTCTTCATTAACCAATAGGGAGGTTTCCCTTACCAAAAGGTAAACTTTTAATTATTATAATTACACTTATCACCATTTAGCCAAGATGACAATCAAATTGTCATATTCTCCACACAAGGTGACCATGCTCACGTGGAAACGTCCCAAGCAAGCAGGTGACTCACCCTTAAAAAGGTATAATTATGAGGGAGGTCCCTCAACTCTTCGATATTGACACATTTATCCTCAAACTTTTAGTTTTCTACAATTTAGCCACTTAAAGGTTTTCCATACATTCAATAAGGTACGTAGATGATAAATTGACTCAATTAGAGTCCAATATCGATGTAATTGACCTTGCGGTCAAAGTCAACACAATATTTGGACTTTTTTGGTGTAGGGTTTTCGATCGTCAAAACCCAATTTTGACTAGACCAGATTTCGGGGTGTTACAATTACCATCTTTATGAGCAACTTCTTTAGCATTACAATCTTTATCAGCAACTTCATCAGAACCTTCTTTACCAACTTCATCATTACCATCTTTATCACCAAATTCTTTACCAATTCTATCATCATCTTCATCAAAAACGGTATTCAGATTACCAGTATTCATCCTGAGAATTAAATCTTCACATGAACCAGTGCAGAAGCAAACCAACTCATAAATAAACGCATCCTTATTACATACAAATCTAACCTTTATTGATTCAAACCGATGGAAATGGTACCATTCTTAAAACAAAAAATAAAAAACCCAACCCGGACATAATATTCTGTTTAAACATATTTCCTCCAACACGAAATGCAATTCCATACCAAATTTTCGAAATGTAATCCTTAGATTTCAAGTATTTCGTAAATAAACAAACATTAGGGTTTTGGGTTTTGCTTGTTTCCTTCACGATGGAGACGACTACAAAGGTTTAGTTGCATACCAAAGTTAAGGTTTCGATCCTTTACACTGACTAAAATGTTTTTCTCAACTTTAACACCAAGTTTTCAGTCGGAAACTAAAAGGTTCGATTCTCAATCCTGGGAAATCGGAGGGCTTTAAGAGGACCTAACATATTATCACCTTCTACTTCAGGTTGTGAAACTCGAAGACCAATTCTTGTACTCCACGATTGCCCTAATATATTTTCTACTTCATTCACTTTTACGGTTTATACGTCTACTTCTTACTATCCAACATACCATACTTCAGACCTTGGTACTTATAAGTACGTTCCGATACATACTATGCATACATGTATTATTAAAGGCACTTAAAACATTTCTAGCTTACACCTTTTCTACAGGTTCCGAAACATGTACAAAAGTTTTGATATCAGGAGAAAAACGTCAACTGTTACGCATTAGCCCTTAAAAGTTACTTTCACATTAGACTATTTCGTTACCCTATATCTAATTCTGAAATATCTTCTTCCAACTTTACGTGTTACATACTTCACTAACAATTTTAGTTTAGCCTATTAAATACCGGTTCCGGTACATATTTCATAGTTCCGAAGCATATGCGTCATTTTATCTTTTTACGTTGCAACACAAATTTCCTCCCCATTAATTTGCAAAACTTTTTACTAAATCCGGATAATTACCGGCAACGAACTCTTCCCGTTTTCGTGTATTCTTTTATGGGAATCTAAATTTGACGGTCAAAATCATAGTTTCTCCCATCCGACGGCTCTAACAACCCGTCGTTTATTAGCCGTACACTAACTTATCGTTCTATAGACAAACCCTACCCATATCACCAATTACCAATACTAATAGTCGTATAGAGATTAGAGATCAACTTACCTTACACTAAAGCAGACACGGGTTAGCCCAAATAACAACATGGCGAGCTACAACTAAAACATGGTGCCTTACATCTCATTGGTGCTCGGAGTGAGAAGCATCCCATTGTAACGAAATATTTTTTTGTCAGGGGCGGTGTTAGAATTAAATATTGGGAAGAGCCGAAATATTGAAATTTTAAAAAAAATACAATGACTTATTAGATATTTAAACTCAAAATTCAAAAGGCAATGCCTAATTTATCTAATCTTGAAACTTATAAGAACCAGTGCCGACGACTATTAGAATGAGCACCATGATTGACTGCTCAGGGCCCCAACCAGTCTAGACCTCCTAAAAATTAATTATTCTTATTTTTTAATTTATCAAATGAATAAATTACTAATATTAAAATTTAATTCTTTCTCAAATATCAAAATTTAATTTTTTTGCCAAATTCAATTATCTCCTTATTCTTCTCCAATCTAACGATAAAAAAACAAATGATACAATATTCTTCAATTTTTTGTATTTATTGTTCTATACCAAACTCCATATCATACCTACAATTTAATTCCTTCAAATTTTCTTAACCAAACAATGAAACTAATGTATTTGACAAAGTTTAATCATGTTTCTATGATTTATTAATGAAATATTAAATTAAGTGTTCAAAGTAGTGGAATATGATTTGACTCTATAGGGTCTATTTTTTAGTTTTCGCTCGGGGCCCCGAAAATGTTCGAGATGGTCCTGATAAAGACCTAAATTGTTATTAGGCTAAAAAATTGAGAACAGGGACCATCCTTCTTTGCTTCAACCCTACTTGATTAAATATTTACTAAATTAATATTTTTTTTAATTTAAATACTTATTTTTGCAGGGACTAAAATACTATTAGACTAAAACTTATCTAATGTACAGCAATTTTAACAAGGATCAAGGCACTTTGGCCCCAACATAGCTCCGTCATTGATCTTGGTTATCTTGTAAAACCTAAAGAGGACAAAAACCTTCACCATGTCCCCAACTTGCGGCAGCTAAAATAGAAGAGTTTCTTTTTTTGTATATTGAAACGACACATATACTCTGTCTTCATTAGAAATGAGCAATTTCTTTCATCATTTAAGTGCCTTACGCAGATCAACCCGATCCCTAATACGCATGCTCCCTTTGAGACCTGCAGTGATTTACCTTGAAATCATATTCCATAAACTTACCAAAAAAAATTTCAATTTGTTTAGCCATCGGTTCTGATACGAAGCCATGTGGGAGATCATTAATCATATTCCATAATCTTGTTTCTTTTTTGTTGTCAATGTTGGATGTCGCTATGGTTCTTATTATACTAGCAAATCCGTCATCGAGATTAACTGGTGAACCAATTTTCCCATGAATATCCATAACAATTGGCGAATATCCCGTCCCCTAAGCTCATAGCAAGCATCGAGGCTTCTTTTGCTCATAATTTCACGAATAACTTACTTAGCCGGCTAAATTCGGAATAAAGATTTTAGAGAAAAAACTATTGTCAACGAATTGTTTTGTCGTGATGAAGGAGAGAAGAAAAATAATAATTAGATTTATTTTTCATAATATTTGAATAAATTTTTTTGACAATAGCAACTTAATTTTATTAAAAACAATGAAAGATATTACAAATACAACGCATCTAGTCCACCAAAATCTCATACAAAAAATTAAAAGTACAAAGAAAAGTAATTACTTCCATAAAGATTAGCATACCGTCAAATTCAGAAGCCTTTTTGAATCTCATTGTCTCTGTCCAAACGAGACTCATGATGGGATGAAAAAGGAGTGGTGAGCGAGCCAAACTATCAGGCAGATTGCTCTACTAACCAGGACTAATTACATCGGCAAACAACCATCAACCGAGTAGGGATCTATCTTTATATTACCACCGACAGAATCATAATCAGAAACTAGCATCGTGAAAATCTCTGTGCGAGCACCAAACGCCCACTAAGGTATGCTGAAATCATGCCAACACGATAGAAGAAACGAAACCACAAAACAAAGAAAATGTGCCATGGAGGCAGAGAAAAAGTGTGCCACAAGGGCAGAGATTCTTATTAAAATAAAAGAAAACTAAAAAAATTAAAACATAACAAATAAAAACAAGGGAAATAATGAACATCGGCGATCTACAATCAACATCTAGATGATTGTCGATCGCCGGCTAACTTAAAAAAAAAGTAGTAGGCGGCGCTCGGCTATTTTGAAAGAAAAATGGGGTATTTTTTTGAATAATTGATATTATTTGAATAAATCTTTTTGTGCCTATTAATTATGGTTAAATTAAATTAAGGGTAAAGTTTACGAACTATCACTAAATTATCTTAAAATTTTTGATTTAGTCATTGAAGTTTCCAAAATTATAAAACGGACATAAAACTTTGGACTTTATTATAAAATGATCACTGAGCCATTAGATCTCATTAACAGTCTGACGACGGGATGACTGGCTAACTAAGTAATATATTAGTTGTAACAAAAGGGTCATTGAACTTTGTTACATAATGTTCATTGAACTATCTAATTGTTATATAATGGTAAATTCATTGTTTAATTGTTACAAAATGATCATTGAACTATTTAATTATTACAAAATGGTCATTGAACTATTTAATTGTTACAATATGTTTGGTTATTGCAAGGTTATGCTACAAGTTTTCTTCCTATTGATTTCAAGACTTTATTTTCTGAAACGTTTCAGATAAAAGGAATTAAGAACTTTTTGTTTCCATAAATCTTTTACAGGAAAGGAATTGTAGATTTTATTTCACGAAATATTTCAAATGAAAGGAATAGAAGGGTTTTTTTAAGAAATGCTTTGAGAAACGAAAAACTCTTTCATTTGAAATGTTTTTGGATACTATAAAATGATAGCTTATGGTTGTATTACCCTTGATAGACTAAGTGATCTCGAGTATTGCGAAGCATTATGGAACATTTGAGACTTCTTGTAGATTAAGGATGCATTAAGATAAGTGATCTAAGAACTCTAGCTTGTGTAAGCTAGATGATAACTCATAGATAGTGAAACCATATCTATGCTTTGTAGACTATTTATCTTGCATGCTTGTTTTAGATTATCCCAAAATCTGGTAGAGTAGAAATTTACAATTGAGCTTTGCAAGCTCAGTATTCGGAATCGTTGTTTCCGTTCCTAAGTCAGTAGGTTGATTGTGATCAAGGAGCACATCATCGAGAGATTTCCCAGCACCGTCTTGCTTCGGAGTATAATGATTAGTATTTAGTTTTAGGCTTATGTATTCATAGGACCTTACAAGTGTCGTGTTTGTACCTATATTTGAAATACTATTTGTACATGTTGTGTATTTAATTCGGAGCTCCTATTTTGTACATTGATTTTTACTATTTATTTGACTATATGAGGTTATGAACGGTTTAATGTTTTAAATGAAAGATAAACTTATGATTTTTCAAATGGAAATTTGTGGGTTGAACTTTAGGTGGCTTGTATATAGAACTTCGAATTTGGATCGAGATTAGAGTATTATATTTAGTGGTATCATAGTCTAGGTTTAGCTAGTTCTAGAAAACTGTAGGTGGTATAAGTGTTGTGGTAAGATGTATAGTGAATTTAAGCACGTAAGTTTAAGTTGTACTCTTCTAAGACTGTAATCTTGATGGCACTACCTTGTTTCTTTGTGGTTTCAGATTCGATGGCAGGTAACGTCGGATACAACTAGGAAAGTTGTAAAGAGAACCATTCTCTCAAGCGAAATTCTTCAATATGGAGTGTGTCCCAGATGTTTGGGACACGAACCTTTCAAGAGAGATTGGAGGAGGAGAGGCGAACTACTTCCACAAGCTAAACTCCATTATCTTTCAAGTTGTGCAAGCTATTCCAAAGCCTTCTGACACGCCTCGCAAGACCCCTATGGAGAGACTTTGTCGATATAGGCCTAAGGACTTTGAAGGTTCGAGTGTGGATGGCTCAATCAAAGTTGATAAATTTTTTAGAGATAGTTAGAGGATTTTGAGACAGATGAGAGATAGTCTAAAGGAAGACCTTGATTGCATTGTCAGCCTTCTTAAGGGCACTACCCATGAGTGGTGATAGACTGCTGAGATAGGACTGCAACCCACATTTCCAACCTAGGAATACTTATTGGACGAGTTCAAGAAAAAGTACATCAGTTAGGTCCAAATGAATGGAATGAAAGATAAATTCATACATCTAGTTTAGAGAGATCGATCAGTATTTGGATATGAGTAAGACTTTTTTGTTGTTGAATAAATATGCCCAAGAGTTGGTTTCCACCGAGGAGTTGAAGTGTAAGGGATTTAGACATGGATTAAGGATTGACCTTCAGATGCATGTGACAGGGGGCTCACTTGGGAAATTCTTTAAGTTAACCACTAGTGTGAAGGTGTTTGAATATCTTTAGACACAACATCGAGTTAGACTAGGGACTCTAAGGGTTAGACATTGAGAAATCAAGACATCATAGGTCTTTCCCAAACCCCATCTAAGAGGTTTTGTGTTTTGAGAGGTTCAAAGAGAGTTACATTGGATTAGCTACAAAGAGTTAGTCAAGAATCTAGACTGAGGTTTTGTAAGGGCCCTTTGACTTCTACTCCCAAAGAGAGTATTGATGGTTTAACCAGAATGTCGCTTCCATTATCTTGTGAGCATTATAGCTGACACCATTTTTGGGTGTGCTTTTTGCTACGTAGGGTTTGCTATAGGTGCAAGGCACCAGGCCACATGGTGTAAGATTGTTCGATCTTGGATAATACTACCTAGTTCAGTCTCAGAGGTTGACTCCTCGGCGTGGTCAAAGTTTTGCTAGAGGCGGTGGCAATATGTCATCTGCATACTAGAGTAGAGGTACTATGAGATCCACCATCGGAGTCGACATTCGAGCTGTATCTAGACAATCTATCATTCAAGCCAGAGATGACAACTTTGCCACTGATGATATATCATGTATATTTATTTCATTTTAGTTTTAGTTGTTGCATTGATGTAAATTTGATTTCTCGTTCATACAATGATATTGATTCTCGTCGAATAAGTATTATGGTAAGAATCTAGAGGTTGATGTTTAATTAATTAATTCATAAGAGATGTAAGTGTTAGCAGGTAAGATTGTATTGTGGATGTTGGTTGAGGTTTTGAGATTAATTGTTCACGTGGTCTTGTTAGAATTACTCTCTCATTAGTGGATGTTACCTTGTGCATGAATCGGTCGTTTGAGCATGATATATGTCTTAGTTTCTGAGTTAGGGTCTCGGAGTTTCATGGCTCCGAGCGTACCAGCTGGTTGGTAATTGAGGTGGGGCATTGTTACCTCCCTAATGCGATCACCGTGTTATGTCGATGTTAGTTTAAGGACGGTTTGTAAGTTATGAGACATTCTTAATCAACGTAGTAGATATGAGGGTTGAAAGTCTGAAGCTTTAGAGCTTGCCAAAAACTAAGAAGTTGTTAATGTGTTTTTGGGGAACCGTCGGTGCTACCTTTTGATTGTGAGTTAGGATCCATGATGGAGGTGATGTCGAGTTTAACTTTGATTTCCATCGCCCTATAGTATGACACCGACTGAAATTATAAGTGGGGACTCATTTGTAAAAGTTGGTCAGACGCGGGTGTCATCGCCAATAGGTTTAACTTGGGATGTAACTATATGTTATTGTCGAGATGTGACAAATCGAGGAGTTTGTGCGTTGAATGTCGTTGGCCGGTAGGTAACAATGAAGGACTGCTACTCGTTTCTTGATGTTGATGACCTTATAATCGATTAAAGAGTTTCAAGGATTTTGTATGGTCGTTTGCGAATTAGAGTATTGTAAGTTGAAGGTTAAATAGAAGTTGTGATAAATATTGTAATTGTTTTGATGGTCGGGCTTTATGAAAATTTTGTAAGGTTGTAAACTTTTTTGGATGTGTTGACAATAATTGTGGACTCGAAGAATTAAATTTTTACGTTCTACCAAATCATCATGGTTGTTTCTTGTATGGTAAGTCAGTAAGTTATTAGAGTACCGCAACGAAAGTGTAGCTTATCGATTACGATTGTGTATAGTGATTGTAGGGTTATATCAAGATTGTTTGAAAAATTGCTTGAGGCACTCAGACTTTAGACGACATGCTTTGTTGATGTATATCTAACTTTGAAGGTAGTTGGGATGAACTTTAACCACTAGTAGAGTTTGTGTGCTACAATAGTTTTGCGATCTAGCATAAGGGTGGCTAGATTTGTGGTGTTATAAGATTGTGAGCTTAGACTTCGTTCGAGTTACACTGAGTTTGAGTAGAGTATGATACTAGGTTTTTCCTTCATCAACATAGTTAGGAAGAAAGTATTGACAATCCAAGATTGATCAACGGTGGCGTTCGATCGACAGAAGCTCTACGTGTACTTGAGACGTACAGAGGTGTTGTGGAGCATCCTTGAGAGGTGTTGTGTCCCACACACATGTGAGATTTGAGTTGAAAAAGCTTGTGAACCACGTGTGATGGTAGAGAATACTGGATCAGTGACTTAACATTGAGCATTGCCACCTGAGATGGAACACATTCGATGAGTTCCATGTAGCGATATTTATACAGTACTATTATGATCCATTTCACGTTATCTCAACCGAAGAATCAAGAGGAGTACTAGTTTTTATTTGAGGGAAAGTTTATGATACCTTAATGGATTGATAATCCATAAGAGAATATTCTAAAGTGGAACCTCAGAGCCGAGGTGTCTATGTGTATTTCGATGAAGTTTTGGAATTTTTTGTGGACACAACTTTCTCATTCAATTAATTTTGAGGACAAAATATCTTTTTAGGAGGGGAGAGTGGTAATTAAAAGGTTTCGTAGGAACGGTATGGTAAAAATAAGAAAGAAATGCATCAGAAAATAATCTATCCTACATATATTTCCTAGGATCCCATGCTATCCTATTAACGAATGACAAACACAGTTATGAGATTACCTTAGTCATTGATTCAATAATCTTATTGTGTTGTCTACAGTCTGCTTTAGATTTTAGAGGTGCCACCTTTCTAAAAGGCGACCACCCTCTATAAGTATCCACACACGAATGAATGATGAATAACTATCAGAATACTCGTTCCTCCCTATTTCAAAAAATAGGGTTTTATGGTTTTTAGTTGCTTTTAAATTTTTTTGAGTGAGCAAAATACACACACACACATGCTATCATATTAACGAATGACAAACACAATTATAAGATTACCTTAGTCATTAATTCAACAATCTTATTGTGTTGTCTACAGTCTGCTTTAGATTTTAGAGGTGACACCTTTCTAAAAGGCAGCCACCCTCTATAAGTATCCACACATACACACGCACGCACACACACACACACACGCACACAAAAACAAAACTTGATTAGGGTTAAGTTAAGTCCACAATTATCATTTATTTAAAACTCTTTTAAAAATAAAGAAATTCAAATCCAACTAAATCTAGATAATGAGATTATTTAATAATATTATTATTTATTTAATATTATTTTTTGAAAATAAAAAAATAAATAATATATTTGAAAAATAGATTCCTTATATGATAAGGAATTCAAATTCAACCAAATCTAGATAATGACATTATTTAATAATATTATTTATTTAATATTATTTCCAAAAATAAAGAAATAAATAATATATTCTAAAAACAAAATCCTTATCTGATAAGAAATTCAAATCCAATCAAATCTAGATAGTGAGATTAATTAATAATATTTATAAAAATAAATAAATAATAAAATATTCTATAACAAGAATACGAAGTTAACTTCTTTAAATTTGAATAATATTTCTTACAATATAATTTAAAATAATCTCATTATCTTAAATTATTATTGAGAGTAATAACCACAACCAGTCTTATCAATTCTTAGTGTGTGGCCATATAGATTCAATTAACGTTGGCAGTAGATAAAATCACATTTAATCCTACAAGTCATAAGTGGTCTCTAGCAAGACATTATGATTACCCAGTTTAAATAGAAAAGCTCATGATCCAAGACAACCTTAACTCAATTCATGTCATGATCCTTTTATGTCACGATTCCTTGATGGAACATAAGGCATGGAAAATGCTAAACTTATACCGTTCTATCTTTAGTTTCTCGAAACCCAATTGAACTGACTAAACAAAGGAAATTAATCTCTATCAACTCATTTGTGCACGTCCATGCATTTCTCAGTTTCAATCATCGAGGGATCCTAAGATATATCTCTTACATTAAGGGGGAATAAATTTCATCTTAATCACTAACATCTCACTACATGATTCTTTGTCATGTTCAAGCATAATCTTTATAATCGTCTGATTAAAGACGAAGTTTGACTATGTCAAAACATAATAATCTTCATGTTGAGAGCCTTAGTAATTTCAGGTCTAAGGATTTAATGGCATAACCGTTGAAGATTAATATATAACTTTAATCCATGTATTAATCTCAAAATGAGTCGATCCTAATATTTATTTTCAAAATATATATATATATATACATATATATATATATATATGAATTTGATTTGAATCTCATTCATATATTCATGTTATGAATATCTATCAAACTCCATGCCTATCTTATCTTATTATTGTTCCGAAAATAATAACCTATTTGAGATATTTAGAATAATAAACATATATACAAAAGCATACAAATTATAATAATGAATTCAATAATCAAAATACCATGTCCATACAGTAGGCCTATGCATTGTTGCTAATAGTAATGACCCAAATTTCTGAGTTAACAATTGGATATTGACCCGGATCATGGATCTTCGTGTTAGTTTGTGTAATTAGATCCCTTTGGACCAAGTTTGGACCTAATTGGACAAAATTAGACCTTGCAAGCTTGGGTAGCAATCATTTTGTAAAATGGGACAAACTTGGGGGTTTTATGTTGCGATTTTACCCCTTTCTAAATAAAAGGGCTGGCCACTCTTTAATCTCATAGTCTTTTACATAGGAAAAAGGGGACAAAGTGATATCACCATTTTCCCCTTCATCTTCCTTCTCCCGTACACCACTATTTCCTCTTCCTTCAACCTTCAGTTTTAGAAACTAAAAATCCATGCTTTTTGCTCTAAAATTCTCATCCGCAATTTAAGATTTATGGATTCTTAATCCTCATTTCTCAAGCTTCATAAAAAAGTTATTCATGAGATAAAAAGGTAGGGTTTTCATTAATGGGCTTTTGGGTGATTCAAGGCTTTATGATTTTTTCCTTTTGAGTTTAAGGTTGTAAATTCGTAGCTAAGCTTACGCCTAGTTGTTTTCTCAAGTCTTGATTTGTTTTCCATGTCTATATGGCAAAAGGGGTAATTGAGGGTTTCTGTAACACCCCATCCCTGGGTTAGCCATAACCCGGTTCTAGAGCGTTACTTGAACAAAACAAAGTGATTGATAGATTACTTATCGAACAAGTAACCTCGGGATACTTGTCTTGTTGCACAAGTAACCCAATCTAAACATATCAAAACATTCAATACAATACATCAATTCACTTTAGGCAAAGCCACAACATACATAGCATACAATTTTAGGTACCAATTTGTTTAATTCTTTACTTATAACCTAAGTTACTATATCATATTACCATTACAATCAATTCACATACATCATTCAAACAACAAGGTCAAGTGTGGCATATTTCATTTTAAGCTGGTTTCATACATGATACAACTTTCATCTTATTTTACAATTTACATGCATCTTATTCGAATACAATAGGTGACCACTAAACTTACTTTAACTAGCTTACTTGCATCCTAAGTAACTACTTATTCAATCAATTAACATGATCATTACAAAGCATACAATTTACATCTTAATACATCTTCATTCATCCTATTCGAAACATCATGGAATCCTAACCATTTTTCATTTGTTTCTTTACAATCAAGTTATCATATTACATAGCATATTTGTCTAGAACATTGATAATGCATGTTTAACAAACCTTAGCCTCCAATTTCAACATAGCCAAACCATGCTAGCATACATAGTATCAAATGCATGTACATACAACATAGGTTTAGCATTCAATTAAACAAGATTTCAGCACACATTGAATCTACATTCGAATCATACATGATCTCATCAAACAATGGATTTCAAACACAATATGCTCAGCATCTACTTCTTATATATACATATCATCTTAGTTCAAACATAGTTTAGGTCATACAAAATAGTTTACATAGTAGGCTCATTAAAAACATTACATAATCAAATGCATGATCTAGGCTAACTATTACAAAATCTAGTGCCACCAAACTAGGAGTATACAAAGAGTATGAATTCATACTTTTAAGCTTGCTTCATGTGTTGCTTCAAACCCAAGATATCCTCTTGAAGTATTCTTTAATATGTTATGGGAAGAATGAAGAGTAGAGTGGTAAGTACAAGGTATGTACTTAGTGAGGTAACACAAAGTCTAGTCAATTTTCTCAAAGCAACTAAATTCAAGTAGTCATGTATTTCAAATGATCAAACCCATCTTTACAATACACATTCTATTCGAATTGCATAGGGAAATTTAGACAATCCTTACATTTCATACAATCAACATAACATATTCATCATGGTACTCATAAACTATTCGAACAACATGCTTGGAAGACAAGAAATTCATCATTCAATCCATTAAGTAGGCATTTATACATAAACCATCAACATACATTTCTTCCATGACAAGAAACAAGTTTAGCAACCATTCATGTGTCATCTTCCAAAGCAATGAAGTTCATACAACATTCTTACAATACAAGCAATACTCATTTATTTTATTAAGTCCTTTTTACAACCTCATTGGTAAGTAGATTACTAGATAATCAAATCTTAACAATATGCACCGAAGTGCCAATATGCACCGAAGTGCCAATATGCATCGAAATGCGAATATGCATCGTCGTGCCAATATGCACCGTCGTACCAATATGCATTGTAGTGCCAATATGCACCATAGTGCCAATATGAGCTCAAGATTCTAATGCATGCCCTCCTATCTATCAAACTAGCTACCAAGTTTGTTGATTATCCATTTCATTTAAGTTTCATTCATTTCATGATTCAATACAATAATATGCCATTCAAAGGCCAAGCCCTTAGGCTTATGGAGTCTTAACTCCCAATACATAACTATCCATAGCATTCGATTCAATCAGTCATGTATACATTCACAAACACAAGCATATGTATGCATTGTGCGTACCTTATTCTCCAAGCAAGCATTCCAATTCATACCTTAGGCATAAGCAATGCACATGAGAAGCATTTGATCATAATTGCTTAACACCCAAATAAACACAAAGATCATGGCATCAATCATGTTATCATACTTCATTCTTCCCTTAATTAGCCAAATATACTTTAAGTCATGTTACATGGTAATAACATTTCATTTAAGCAATAACAAGGTTGGTTAGGACCTAAGTCCCAACCCTAAGGATAGTTACACTCACAATACTCCTAGCAATTCAACTATCTTGGATCCAAATCCCTTTGCCTCTAGCTTTGGGATGTTACTACATTTTACCTAACATTTAGCTACTGTTTTTATGCTTCTTTTTAAGCATTTAATACCAACTCATCTTCACATTGTTATTACTTCATTTTAATACATAATTGGACATATTACAATGTCCCAAAACTGTTTTGGAAACAGTTTCTTACTAGGTGCAAAAACAGTCCCAAACTCCCCAGGACACTGCTGCCTGGCAGTTTGCACATTGTCCCTTAAAATGGCCATATCTTTTAATCCGTACGTCGGAATTTCGATTTCTATACACAGTTGGAAATCTTACAAAATTTACTATAAGACCATAATAGACTTGAATTTTATTTCTTATCCAATTAATACAGTTTATTGTTCAAAGACAGGGCATTTACACTGCCTGGACAGTTTGCACTACCCAGCAATTCCTATTTACAGTTTTCAGTATAGGACCCAGTTTTCAATTATGTTTTCACCTAATGAAAGTAGACATTCTAAGTATCATGTCATTAAAATTTCAGCCCTGAAATCAAAATATTAAGTTTTTGGTGAATTTTCAAAGTGACTGCCCAGAACAGAGCAATTATGGGCAGATTGCATCTATTCACATTTTAATGCCTTTAATCAATTTTAACCAATGTCTTGGCCCTATAATTTATTTCATATGACATTCTGAACATGTTAGGTCCATGTTAGTTCATTAAACAAGGCTGTCAAAACAGGGCAAGTTGATTACAAAGCCTAATCTTGCATGTTTACTAAATTTCAATACCACAAAACAGTTTCTACGTTACGTAACTATGTTCATGCTTTTATCTTTCATTTCCAGCATTGTTTACCTACAATTCAATATGTTTAACCTCTTCTTCACATTACCTATTCATGATCATCATCAATTCATTATTTCGTTAGCTCAATTTCATATTCAAATCATTCAATTTCCATTTTAACATCACGATACAAATTTCCAGCAACCTAGGTTTATTTCACTAGCATGAACACATAATTTCCAGCCTTGTACCTAGTTTCATTCTTCAATTTTGCATGATTCAACAACCATATAATCACCTAAAACCATATTCAAAGTCTAATTCCATCAATAATCATCAAAAAGAGTCCAATTTCAACAAGATAGTTGCCTATTCAATTAATCACAAGAAGAACTATACTTACTTTGCTTCTTGCCTAATTTCCTTGAAAAATCACTACACATGCAAGCTTAAATTCTTTCTTCAATGGTGTTTTCCTTACTTTTTCTTTCAATTTTCTCTTCTCCAATTTTCGGCCAAACAAGGGAAATAGTGAAGAAGATGACAACAACAATTCCTTGTTATTGGAATTGTGTTTTGTCTAAATTGTCCCTTGATTAGTTACTAATTATGTGATTAGTCAAGGGAAAATAAGAGATTCATGATATTTATCATGCAATCTCAATCTTTCTCTTTTAATTCATTGTAGTCATTCTAATTTGGTCACTTATTTCATTCTTTCTTTCATTTAGGCCCTTGACTATTCAATTTAGCTAAATTTTAAATTCAATTAAGCTATCAACCTATACAATTTTAACTCCAATACTTCTAAGCTAGGATTCGAGGTGTTACAATTATCCCCCTTGAATTAAATTCGTCCTCGAATTTACCTGAATCGAATAGGTGAGGATAATGCTTCCTCATGACTTCTTCATATTCCTAGGTAGCTTCTTCCACCTTATGATTTCTCCTTAAGATCTTAACAAGAGGAACAATCTTGTTCTGAAGCTTCCTTACTTACCGGTCGAGAATCTGAATAGGTTCTTCTTCATAAGACAAGTCAGGGTTTAACTCAATTTCTTTCAGTTCAGGAATATGGGATGGATCTGATATGTATCTTCTGAGCATAGATACATGGAATACATTGTGGATTCTATCGAATTCTTCAGGGAGAGCTAATCGATAGGCCACCGGTCCAATTCTTTCAATGATTTCGAATGGACCAATGTATCGGGGACTGAGTTTCCCTTTTATTCCAAATCTGAGCACTTTCTTCCAAGGTGAGACCTTTAGGAAGACTTTGTCTCCAATAGCATACTGAATATCTCTTCTTTTCAAATCAGCATACGTTTTTTGTCTATCGAAAGCTGCCTTCAACCGATCATGAATGATCTTGATTTGTTCTTTGGTTTCTCGAAGCAATTGAGGTCCCAATACTTTGTTTTCTCCCAATTCAGACCAACATAAAGGAGTTCTACATCTTCTACCATAAAGAGCTTCAAATGGTTCCATTTGAATGGAAGATTGGTAGCTATTGTTGTAGGCAAACTCCACAAGAGGTAGGGATTTCTCCCAGTTCTTCCCGAAATCGATAACACAAGCTCGTAACATATCTTCTAATACTTGAATGATTCTCTCAGATTGGCCATCCGATTAAGGATGAAAGGCCGTACTAAGATGTACTTTAGCTCATAGAGCTTTCTGTAGAGAATTCCATAATCGAGAAGCAAAACGAGGGTCACGATCGGATATAATTGTTGTAGGTACACCGTGTAATTGAATCACTTCACGGATGTAAAGCTCGGCAAGGGTTTCCAAGCTCATGTTCATACGAACAGGGATGAAGTTAGTAGATTTAGTGAATCTATCAACTATCACCCATACATCATCATTCTTTCTTGGAGTAGAAGGAAGACTGGTGACAAAATCTATGGTAATTCGATCGCACTTCCACTGGGGAAGTTCAATGGGTTGAAGCAATCCAGTAGGGACTTGATGCTCAGTTTTGACTCTTTGACATGTTAAGCACTTGGATATAAAGTCTGTAATTGCATATTTCATGCCTGTTGATAAGTGTTCAAAAGTACTATTTTTCTTACCCTTTTTACTCATATTATTGTTAGACTTAGGCTCATATTAGTTGCATAATTAGCCATTCATGCATTAATCCATGTTTCCTTCCATCGTTGAGCTTGATTACATAACTTGGTAGTTTTTTGTAGGGAAAGATGCTGCTTTGGTGTGTTTTGTGTGTATGTGCAGGATCACTTGCCAAAGCAAGGCTAGAGCTAGTTGCCAGGGCAATGCATGAAGGAGACGCCGAGCTAGTTGCCAGGGTAATTCATGAAGGAGACGCCGAGTCAGTTGCCATGGCAATTGTTGACAAGAGCAAAGGTGATATGGTAGTCGAAATTGATGACTAGACAAGCCTAAGATGACGAGGAGCAAAGCCCAAACCCAAAGGAATTTGATTTCCATGCAGAGATTAAAGAAGAATTAAATTCCAAGAAGATAGGAGAAGTTCTAGTAGGAATACAATTATAATAAAGAATTATATTCTTTAAAGATAATTTAATTCCAACTTAAGTTCCTCCTCAAAGAAGGACTTTGGCCTAGTCCTATAAATAGGAAGGAGATTTCGACAATCAAAAGAGAGCAAGAGAGGGAAATTTCGAAAAGCATCAAGGAGGGCAAGAGGAGAGAATTTTCGACAAGCATCAAGGGCAATGAGGATTTCGACAAGCCTCCTTCTTCATCCTTTTCTTTCTTGTTCGATTGGGTTCATGCTAGGGATTATTTATCTTGTGTTTCTTTGGAACCTAGCCATGAACTAAATCTACTTGGCTATGGTTATTGTGTTTTGTGATTGTGAGAAACTATTGGTTTTTGTTTAGGTAATAAGAGTTTGCACTTTTCTATTTCAAGGTTTATTCATTCTTGGTTCTTATTCTTGTTTACGAGTGAATTGGGAGAGGATCTCGTGATTTCAACTATTTATCTAATATCGGGAGAGTTAGATTCAAGAAACGAATGAATATGATCTTTATTCAATCTATTGATGGTGAAGATTAATTCGGCTTAGGAATAAGTTAAGGATTTCAACAGCTAAGAGGAGCGCAAGATTGGTTGTTGTTCACCCTTGATTCACGCAGGGATGTATTATCAAGGCATGCACAAGTAGCTAGAGTTTTGACTTAGGGATAAGAAGAAACCATTGAAGAATGCTCTGCCGAACCTTGAAAGTTGCTGCCCAGACGCCCAAGTAGTTGCCCAACTAGTTGCCCAGGCAACCATCGATTAGTTGCCAAGGCAACCCCGTTGTGCAAGTTGCCACGGCAACTGAGTTGCCCGTGCACTCTTTTACCAAGACGATCCAATCGGCTATCACACCTCAACTCACGATAACCTGGCCTATCTCTCTCTCATTTGAATTCATCTTTTCTTTTACTTTATTGCTTTCTAGTTTAGTTATTAGTTAAACTCCTATAATCCTTTATTTGTGTTTTTACTTTTTTACAGTGCAAGAGACTAGATTCTTGAAGTGGCACCAATCTCTGTAGAGACGATATCTTTTATACTATAACTTGCAACGTGTATAACTTGCAACGTGTATACTATAACTTGCAACGTGTATTCTTGATTAAAAATTCAAAGGGCTAACAAACTTTGGTTTTGCATTGGTATATGACCAGGGCGAGACCGACTTCACCAGAATATCCCTTTGATCCAGAAATCGAACGAACCTTACAAAGACTTAGACGAAGGATAAGAGTAGCAATGGCTAATCAAGACGGCAATATGAATCAAGATGTTCGAGCAGGAGGAGGAGTGATTCTTGCACGAAAAAAAACTATTTGAGACTATCTTGAAGAAGATCTTGATGGACTTAATCCAGGAGTTGTCGCACCTGAAATTGAAGCCGACCACTTTGAGTTGAAACCGATAATGTTTAATATGATCAACACAATTGGTCAATTTGGCGGCTCAGCAACTGAAGATGCACGGCAACATCTGAAATCTTTCCTCGAGATTTGCAACTCGTTCAAAATACACGGAGTCACCCCCGATGTCTTACGATTAAGATTATTCCCCTATTCACTAAGTGATAGGGCGAAAGCATGGTTGAATAGCATTCCTGCCGGATCAATAACATCTTGGACTGATCTTTGTCATGATTTCCTTGCTAGATTTAATCCTACAAATTTGACTGATAAGCTTCGTAACGACATTACTTCTTTTCGGCAGGCAGATGATGAATCCATGTATGAGGCTTGGGAACGATATAGAGAACTTCTACACAAATGCCCCTACACGGATTCCCGGTGTGGAGTCAAGTAACAATGTTTTACAACACCGTGAATACACCAACAAGGATGATGCTAGATGCCTCGGCAAACGGCATACTCCTAGATAAGTCACCGGAGGAAGCAATGCAAATTTTAAACAGGCTGGCCAAGAATGATTATCAATTCCCATCTACTAGAAGAGGACGAGTTAGACGCCAAGCCACAATACATGAACTAGGATCATCATATTCAATTTCGGCACAATTGGCCACTTTAACCAAGATGGTCCAGAACATGCAAAAACCAAACAACACACATGAAGTCAAGAATCTGGAATCCAGCTTCTATGTGGGGAATTACAATCGGAACAACAATGTGATGTCCAATACATACAATCCAGCTTGGAAGAAGCACCCGAATTTTTCATGGAGTAATCCCAACAATGCTCTAAACCAGAATAATCAGAATGCACAAGCATCGGGATTCTAGCAGAATATGCCACGGCAACAGTTGTCGCAGCAATAACCAACGACATCTAGTTCTTTGGAAAATTCTCTAAATGCTTTTATGATGAAAACTGGATCCTATATGGCTGAGAATAGTAATTTCATAAAAATAACTGATGCTTTTATTAACAGGACCGAGACGAGATTGCAAAACCAAGAGGCGGTAATCAAATCATTGGAAAATCAAGTCGGACAGTTTGCTCAAAATCTGAATACTAGACCGCAAGGAGGTTTACCTAGCGATACTGAAGTCGCAAGAGGAACTGGCCATGAACAATGTAAGGCAATCACCACTAGAAGTGGCCAACAACTTAGAGAGGCTCAAACCCGCTCATCAAACAAAACTCCGCAAAAAGATCAAGACGAACCTAGCGGCAAAGCCTCAGATACTGAACCAGGAATTGCCGCGGCAACCGGCAATAAGCATGCCTCGGCAACCGACGATAAAGACGCCTTGGCAACCCCAGTTGATAACGCCTCGGCAACTCTAGTTGTCCCGGCAATGCCGTCAATCAGGTTTCAAACCAATGAAAGGTCGAAGATATCCGACTTCCACCACCATTCCCACAAAGGTTGAAGCGACAAAAGCAAGAATAGCAATTCAGGAAGTTTCTTGATATCCTAAAGCAAGTCCACATCAACTTGCCATTGGTGGAAGCAATTGAACAAATCCCAAACTATGCCAAGTTTCTTAAAGACATTGTGTCCAAGAGAACAAGGCTAAGAGAGTTTGAAACAGTTGCCGCAACAGAGGGATGCATGGCAATGTTGCACAATCGTATGCCACCCAAGTTGAAGGATCCCGGAAGTTTCACAATACCTTGTTCCATTGGAAATCACTTTGTCGGGAAAGCATTATGCGACCTTGGGCCTAGCATAAACTTGATGCCTAAATCAGTTTTCCAAAAACTAGGAATCGGGAAGGCAAGACCTACAACAGTTATGCTGCAGCTAGCCGACAGATCCTATGTGCATCCAGAGGGAAAAATCGAGGACATATTGGTAAAAGTTGATAAATTTATTTTTCCCGCTGACTTTATTGTTTTGGATTGTGAAGCAGATGAGCATGCACCCATCATTCTCGGGCGACCATTCCTAGCAACAGGGAAAACCTTGATCGATGTTGAAAAGGGAGAACTCGCAATGAGGGTGAATGACCAGCAAGTTAAACTAAATGTGTTCCAAACACTAAGGCATGCCGATGATCCAGAAGAATGCCAACTTCTTCATGCCACGGTAGAGTTTAACTTCGATGAGGAATTTAGTTGCCTCGGCAACTACATTACCGATCAAGAGGAACCTGAGGAGTATGAAGAACCAGTCGATGAGGAACAACAAGAAGAGGCAAATTGGCTAGTCAATCGACCAGGTACATAATTTGAACCACTAGATTACTCAGGTAAGGAAGGTAAGCTCGAAAAACCCTCTATTGAACAACCGCTGATTCTTGAGTTGAAACAATTGCCAGAGCAACTAAAATATGCATACTTAGGAACCGATAATACATTACCTGTAATTATTTCTTCTAAGTTACAGCCTGAGCAGGAAAAGAAGCTGATCAAGATGTTGAAGCTACACAAAAAGGCAATAGGGTGGACAATTGCCGACTTGAAGGGAATTAGCCGGGCAGTGTGCATGCACAAGATTCTATTGGAAGATGATCACAAACCTTCAATTGAGGCCCAGAGGAGACTGAATCATTCCATGAAAGGGGTTGTAATGAAAGAAATCATCAAGTGGCTTGACACCGGCATTATATACCCTATCTCTGATAGTACGTGGGTAAGTCCGGTAAATGTGTTCCGAAAAAGGGAGGTATAACGGTGGAAAGTAATGAAAGCAATGAACTCATTCCAACCAGGACTGTGACCGGTTGGAGGGTTTGTATGGATTATCGAAAGCTAAACAAAGCCACTAGGAAAGATCACTTCCCATTACCCTTTATTGATCAAATGCTTGATCGTCTTGCAGGTAAACCCTTTTATTGCTTTCTTGATGGTTATTCAGGTTACAATCAAATTGCCATAGCACCAGAAGATCAAGAAAAGACAACCTTCACATGCCCATACGGTACTTATGCCTTCCGAAGGATGCCGTTCGGATTGTGTAACGCCTCGGCAGCCTTCCAAAGATGCATGATGGCACTTTTTTCAGACATGGTCGAAGACTTCCTTGAGATCTTCTTGGATGACTTTTTTGTTTTTGGTAATGACTTCGACAACTGTCTCGGTAATTTAGAGAAGGTGTTGGCAAGATGTGAAGAAACTGATCTAGTCCTCAATTGGGAGAAGTGCCATTTTATGGTAGATGAAGGAATAGTGCTCGGCGACAAGATTTCATCCAAGGGAATTGAAGCAGACAAAGCCAAGGTGGACGTGATCGAGAGATAACCCCTACCAAGTTCGGTTAAAGGAATTTGAAGCTTTCTTGGACATGCAAGTTTTTGCAGGAGGTTCATTCATAATTTTTCTAAAATCACTAAACCCTTGTGCAATTTGCTTGAACAGGATAAAGTCTTCGATTTTGATGATTCTTGCACCCCAAGCATTCAAAACCCTAAAGGAAAAGCTTACCTCGGCACCCATTGTCGTTCCACCAGATTAGACGCTACCTTTTGAGCTCATGTGTGATGCAAGTGATTTCGCGGTAGAAGCAGTCCTAGGCCAACGCACAGGTAAGACCTTCCATGTGATATACTACGCTAGTAAAACTCTTAATAGTGCTCAAGTGAATTACACAACAATGGAGAAAGAGTTACTAGCTGTAGTTTTCGCATTTGACAAGTTCCAATCCTATTTAATTGGTACAAAGGTAATTGTTCATACGGACCATTCGGCAATCAAATACCTATTTGCTAAAAGGGATGCCAAACCTTATTTGATTCGTTGGATATTACTTTTACAAGAATTTGATATTGAAATTAAGGACAGGAAAGGAACAAAAAATCAAGTGGCCAACCACTTATCACGTTTAGAACGCAACAAGGAGGAGGACGCGGATCTAGAGATATGCGATGCATTCCCGGATGAACAAATTTTAGTTGCCTCGGCAACCATAGACACGCATGCCTCGGCAACCATCGACGCCTTGGCAACCATGGATGCACACGCCTCGGCAACTCTCGACGTCGCAGCAGCCTTTGACGCGCATGCCTCGGTAATTTTGGGAGCAGTCGCCACAGCAGCACATGCCTCGGCAATACCCTGGAACAAGTTAAGGATTTCAACGGCTAAGAGGAGCGCAAGATTGGTTGTTGTTCACCCTTGATTCACGCAGGGATGTATTATCAAGGCATGCACAAGTAGCTAGAGTTTTGACTTAGGGATAAGAAGAAACCATTGAAGAACGCTCTACCGAACCTTGAAGGTTGCTGCCCAGACGCCCAAGTAGTTTCCCAACTAATTGCCCAGGCAACCATCGATTAGTTGCCAAGGCAACCCCGTTGTGCAAGTTGCCATGGCAACTGAGTTGCCCGTGCACTCTTTTACCAAGACGATCCAATCGGCTATCACACCTCAACTCACGATAACCTGGCCTATCTCTCTCTCATTTGAATTCATCTTTTCTTTTACTTTATTGCTTTCTAGTTTAGTTATTAGTTAAACTCCTATAATCCTTTATTTGTGTTTTTACTTTTTACAATGCAAGAGACTAGATTCTTGAAGTGGCACCAACCCTATGGAGACGATATCTTTTATACTATAACTTGCAACGTGTATACTTGCACAATTGTATAGCACTTATTACGCGCAACACCTGTCCACCAGTATAGTGGCTTCAGGTCCTTATACATCTTAACCTATCTAGGGTGGATCGAGAAATAACTTTGGTGTGCTTCTTGTAACATTTCGCGTCTTAATTATTCATTATTAGGAACAAACACTCTATCCTTGAAATAGATGAGTCCATTTGACTTAAGGGAGAAGTTGGAACTTGACTCAGAAGTAAGCTTAGACATGATCTTCTGAAGATCTGGATCAACTTGTTGGAGTTCTTTAATTCTTGATATGAAATCGGATTGAACTTGGAGTTCAGACAGAAATTTCTGGCTCGTGGATAGTCAGAAATGAGCATTGATAGTCGTAGTAGCTATGAAAGCATTAACAAAGTCATTAGAAAGATTTTCAATGGATTACTTGCAGTGCAAGGCACTGTTCAAATTGTTCCTTAAAGAACAAGGCATTGTTCGAATGCTTTCTTACAAGCTAAGGAAGATTTGAATTCAATAGTTATAAGCATTTTAGGCTCAATTCTTATTTGAATGAGTTACTTGTAATTCAAGAAATGTTTGTATAGTGACTTGTAGCTTAAGAAAACTTTAAATTCATTGTTTACAAAACAATAGAAGGCATAATTCAATTGAATTTAATCAGAATTATAGATTTAGGAATTACCCGAATATGGTCTGGGACTAAGGGCGTCAACAACTACGTTTACTTTCCCCGTATGGTAGTCGATAACCAAATCGTAGTCCTTAAGCAATTCGAGCCATCTCTGTTGTCTCAAATTCAAGTCTTCCTGAGTTAGGAGGTACTTGAGACTTTTGAGATCGATAAATAGATTACATTTCTCCCCGTATAGATAATGTCTCTATATCTGAGAGCAAACACGATTGCTGCTAGTTCCAGATTGTATGTTGGATAATTAGACTCGTGTGGCTTCAGTTGCCTTGAAGCGTAAGCAATTACTTTCCCATCTTGCATCAGGACACAACCGAGTCCTAGATGAGAAGCATCACTATAAACAGTGAATTCTTTGCTCGATTCTGGTTGGATGAGTATCGGGCCATGAGTCAGAGCTTGCTTAAGTTGATCGAAGCTTCGTTGTTGGCTCTCCGACTAATCAAAAGTTGTATTTTTACGAGTAAGCTTGGTAAGACTTGCGGCAATAGAGGAAAAACCTTTAACAAATCTTCTATAATACTCGGCTAAACCAAGAAAGCTTCGGACCTCGTTTACATTCTTCGAAGGTCTCCAATCTAAAATAGGCTTAATCTTGCTTGGATCGACTTTAATTCCTTTAGCCGAGATAACATGGCCAAGGAAAGAAACTTATGGTAACCAAAATTCACATCTGGAGAACTTGGCATACAATTGATGTTCTCGGAGTGTTTGCAAGACAATTCGGAGGTGTTCAGCATGTTCCTCCTTATTTCAAGAGTGCACTAGAATGTCGTCAATGAATACGACCATGAACTTGTCAAGATAGGGCTTGAATACCCGATTCATTAGATCCATAAAAGTAGCCGGAGCATTCGTTAACCCAAATGGCATTACGAGGAATTCGAAGTGGCCATATCGAGTACGAAAGGCTGTCTTAGGCACGTCTTGTTCTTTTACTTTCATCTGATAGTACCTCGATCAATGGTCGATCTTAGAGAATACGGAAATATCCTTAAGTTGATCGAAAAGATCTTCAATTCTGGGCAGGGGATACCGATTCTTGATGGTGAGCTTGTTTAACTGACGGTAATCAATACAAAGCTGCATAGTCCCGTCTTTCTTCTTTACAAACAAAACCGGAGCACCCCAAGGAGAAGTGCTAGGCCGTATGAATCCTTTATCTTGTAACTCCTGAAGTTTCTTCTTTAATTCTTTCAACTCAATAGGTACCATTTTATAGGGTGTAATGGACACCGGAGCTGGTCCAGGCTAAACTTCTATCCCGAACTCTACTTCTCAGGTTAGAGGAACACCAAGGAGTTCCTCGGGAAAAACAACAGTGAATTCAAAAACAACAGGAATGCTAGGAAAACCGAATTCAATTTCATCTTGAAGGATCATCTTAGCAAAGATGGAAGTTGGTTTCTTGTCTATTAAGAGAATGGATTCTTTCCCTAAACCCAGAGATACAATCTCCTATTTTGGCAATCTACCCAGGCCTCGTGTTTACTTAATCAATCTAACCCCAATATCAAGTCAAATTCACAATAAGGTAGTACATATAGATCAATAGGAAACGGGATATTTCGAAAGGTCAAGGGAGCTTGCTTGTGGTGCAAGTTAATGGGTGTTTTTCCCCCTAATGGATTCAAAACTACAAGATTGGATTCAATTCTTTCGGGTTTCAATTTTAACTTGTTGATCAAGGCAGAACAAATAAATGAATGGGTAGACCCCTAATTAATTAATGCATAAGCAGGACTAGAATTTAACTCAACGGTGCCTGCAATAACATACGAGCAGGGGCTCGAGATTCCTGATGAGTTGGAGCTTTCGAATAAGGGCCCTTCTGTTTCCCCCGATTCTCAGACTGAGCTTGTATGGGTGCCTTATTTCGATTTGAAGGAGCTGAGCTAGCAATTGCAGAAGCTCGATTCAAAGCCTTGTTGGGATTCTGAGGACAATCCCGAATGTAATGATCAGAGGCTCCACATGAGAAGCATAAATTCTGTTGAACTCGACACTGGCTAGTATGATGCTTCTGACAGAACTTGCAAAGTGGATATTGAGTAGCTTTAGCTTGATTCCCGTCCTATCAACAGAAACAACAGGGGCTGAAGTCTTTACAACCGTTTGAGGTTTTGGAATGTAACCACTCTTCTGATTAGGGGTATAGTTCGAAGAGTGTCCCTTAGAATGTTTGGACTTCTTTGATTGCCAGTGTGGCTTATCATCGTTCCTGGGTCGTTTGTCTTTCCAAAAGTGTCCGCTCTTGCGTCATTCCAAGGCTTTCATCTTCACCTACGTAGCAATGGCTCGGTTTACCAAATTTTGGAAGTCGGTATACCAGAGTAGTGAATATCGGGCTTAATTCATCATTTAACCCATTGATGAACATTCGCACTTGTCAGCCTCGGTTTTGATATATTTGGACCCATACTTGCAATACTTGCAAAAGTCGCTCACATATTGCTCGATAGGTCGGCCAGATTGTTTGAGATACAGAAATCGTTTCGGTGCTCGGCCATATAATGTTCATTGATATACTTCTTCTTGAATTTATCAATAAAGAATTTCCAAGTAATAGATTATGCATGAGCAGTCAGAGTAGTGGTTTCCCACCAGCTTAGTGCTTCGTCTGCCAACAGAGCGATGGCATATTCGAGTTTATGTTCATCAGGACATGGCAATTGTTTCGTCAGAATACGAGTAGTGGCCTCTAACCAGTATTCAGCTACTTCCGGATTAGCCTCATCGGTGCTAGTGAAGGTATATGCTTGATGTTGAGCCAGCTTGTCAATAGGGGCTCGGTTTTGCACAGTAACCGTATGAGCAATATAATGTTCTTTTTTAAGGGCAGATAGATGATTGAACATCTCTTTCATACTTGTAAGGCATTCTTGTTGTACAGGATTGATAGCAGGAGCTTCCTGTTGAGCAACAGCCTGAGCTCGATATTGAGCTTGATGTTGAGGAGGGTTATGTTCCATTCTTACACTGTCTCCTTCATTCGAGGAGCCTACGGGACTTTCATTATCTTGACCCAATCTTGTTTCTGGCATTCTAGTTCAATCAGAACAGATAGTGTCTTAATTATCATATTTACACATTTAAGGAACATCACAAGCTTATATCAAGTCTCCTAGGTGGCACATATCCTATATGATGCAAATAAGCTTATCCAATCAACCAAAAAGCTATGATACCAATAAATGTAACACTCGATCCCCGGGTTAGTAGTAACCTAGTTTTGGAGCGTTACCAGAACAAAACAAAGTGATTAATAGGTTACTTTTTGAACAAGTAACCTCGGGATACTTGTCTTGTAGCGCAAGTAACCCAATCTAAACCTATCAAAACATTCAATACAATACATCAATTCACTTTAGGTAAAGCCACAACATACATAGCATACAATTTTAGGTACCAATTTGTTTAATTCTTTACTTATAACCTAAGTTACTATATCACATTACCATTACAATCAATTCACATACATCATTCAAACAACAAGGTCAAGTGTGGCACATTTCATTTTAAGCTACTATCATACATGATACAACTTTCATCTTATTTTACAATTTACATGCATCTTATTCAAATACACTAGGTGACCACTAAACTTACTTTAACTAGCTTACTTGCATCCTAAGTAACTACTTATTCAATCAATTAACATGATCATTACAAAGCATACAATTTACATCTTAATACATCTTCATTCATCCTATTCAAAACATCATGGAATCCTAACCAGTTTTCATTTGTTTCTTTACAATCAAGTTATCATATTACATAGCATATTTGTCTAGCACAATGATAATGCATGTTTAACATGCCTTAGCCTCCAATTTCAACATAGCCGAACCATGCTAGCATACATAGTATCAAATGCATGTACATACAATATAGGTTTAGCATTCAATTAAACAATATTTCATCACACATTGAATCTACATTCGAATCATACATAATCTCGTCAAACAATGGATTTCAAACACAATATGTGCAGCATCTACTTCTTATATATACATATCATCTTAGTTCAAACATAGTTTAGGTCATCCAAAATATTTTACATAGTAGGCCCATTCAAAACATTACAAAACTAGTCATATACACATAATCAAATGCATGATCTAGGCTAACTATTACAAAATTTAGTGCCACCAAACTAGGAGTATAGAAAGAATATTAATTCATACTTTTAAGCTTGCTTCAAGTGTTGCTTCAAACCCAAGATATTCTCTTGAAGTATTCTTTAATCTGTTATGGGAAGAATGAAGAGTAGAGTGGTAAGTACAAGGTATGTACTTAGTGAGGTAACACTAAGTCTAGTCAATTTTCTCAAAGCAACTAAATTCAAGTAGTCATGTATTTCAAAGGATCAAACCCATCTTTACAATACACATTCTATTCGAATTGCATAGGGAAATTTAGACAATAATTACATATCATACAATCAACATAACATATTCATCATGGTACTCATAAACCTTTCGAACAACATGCTTGGAAGACAAGAAATCCATCGTTCAATCCATTAAGTAGGCATTTATACATAAACCATCAACATACATTTCTTCCATGACAAGAAACAAGTTTAGCAACCATTCATGTGTCATCTTCCAAAGCAACGAAGTTCATACAACATTCTTACAATACAAGCAATACTCATTTGTTTTATTAAGACCTTTTTACAACCTCCTTGGTAAGTAGCTTACTAGATAATCAAATCTTAACAATATGCACAGAAGTGCCAATATGCACATCGAAATGCCAATATGCATCGTCGTGCCAATATGCACCGTAGTGCCAATATGTATTGTCGTACCAATTGCATCGTAGTGCCAATATGCACCGTAGTGCTAATATGAGCTCAAGATTCTAAAACATGCCCTCCTATCTATCAAACTAGCTACCAAGGTTGTTGATTATCCATTTCATTTAAGTTTCATTCATTTCATGATTCAATACAACAATATGCCATTCAAAGGCCAAGCCCTTAGGCTTATGGAGTCTTAACTCCCAATACATAACTATCCATAGCATTCGATTCAATCAGCCATGTATACATTCACAAACACAAGCATATGTATGCATTGTGCGTACCTTATTCTCCAAGCAAGCATGCCAATTCATACCTTAGGCATAAGCAATGCACATGACAAGCATTTGATCATAATTGCTTAACACCCAAGTAAACACAAAGATCATGGAATCAATCATGTTATCATACATTTCATTCTTCCCTTAATTAGCCAAATATACTATAAGTCATGTTACATGGCATTAACATTTCATTTAAGTAATAACAAGGTTGGTTAGGACCTAAGTCCCAACCCTAAGGATAGTTACACTCACAATACTCCTAGCAATTCAACTATCTTGGATCCAAATCCCTTTGCCTCTAGCTTTGGGATGTCCACTCCTATCCTCTTCTTCCCCAATCTGCTGCCCTTGGTCTAGCAAGCAATACACATACACATATCATCAAAATAAGCACATGAAGTCACACAATCAAAGTAGCAATGTTACTACATTTTACCTAACATTTAGCTACTGTTTTTATGCTTCTTTTTAAGTATTTAATACCAATTTATCTTCACAATGTTATTACTTCATTTTAATACATAATTGGACATATTACAATGTCCCAAAACTGTTTTGGAAACAGTTTCTTACTAGATGCAAAAACAGTCCCAAACTGCCCAGGACACTGCTGCCTGGCAGTTTGCACATTGTCCCTTAAAATGGCCATATCTTTTAATCCGTACGCCGGAATTTCAATTTCTATACACCGTTGGAAAGCTTACAAAATTTCCTATAACACCATAATAGACTTGAATTTTATTTCTTATCCAATTAATAAAGTTTATTGTTCAAAGACAGGGCATTTACACTACCTGGACAGTTTGCACTGCGCAGCAATTCCTATTTACAGTTTTCAGTATAGGACCCAGTTTTCAATTCTGTTTTCACCTGATGAAAATAGACATTCTAAGTATCATTTCATTAAAATTTCAGCCCTGAATTCAAACTATTAAAGTTTTGGTGAATTTTCAAAGTGACTGCCCAGAACAGAGCAATTCTGGGCAGATTGCATCTATTCACATTTTAATGCCTTTAATCCATTTTAACCAATGTCTTGGCCCTATAATTCATTTCATATGACATTCTAAACATGTTAGGTCCATGTTAGTTCATTAAACAAGGCTGTCAAAACAGGGCAAGTTGATTACAAAGCCTAATCTTGCATGTATACTCAATTTCAATACCACAAAATAGTTTCTATGTTACTTAACTATGTTCATGCTTTTATCTTTCATTTCCGGCATTGTTTACCTACAATTCAATTTGTTTAACCTCTTCTTTACATTACCTATTCATGATCATCATCAATTCATTATTTCTTTAGCTCAATTTCATTTTCAAATCATTCAATTTCCATTTTAACATCACAATAGAAATTTCCAGCAACCTAGGTTTATTTCACTAGCATGAACACATAATTTCCAGCCTTGTACCTAGTTTCATTCTTCAATCTAGCATGATTCAACGACCATATAATCACCTAACAACATATTCAAAGTCTAATTCCATCAATAATCATCAAAAAGAGTCCAATTTCAACAAGATAGTTGCCTATTCAATTAATCACAAGAAGAACTATACTTACTTTGCTTCTTGCTTAATTTTCTTGAAAAATAACTACACATGCAAGATTAAATTCTTTCTTCAATGGTGTTTTCCTTAGCCTTTTTCTCTCAATTTTCTCTTCTCCAATTTTCGGCCAAACAAGGGAAATAGTGAAGAAGATGACACAACAATTCCTTATTATTGGAATTGTGTTTTGTCTAAATTGTCCCTTGATTAGTTACTAATCATGTGATTAGTCAAGGGCAAATAAGAGATTCATGGTATTTATTATGCAATCTCAATCTTTCTCTTTTAATTCATTGTAGTCATGCTAATTTGGTCACTTATTTCATTCATTCTTCCAATTAGGCCCTTGACTATTCAATTTAGCTAAATTCTAAATTCAATTAAGCTATCAACCTATACAATTTTAACTCCACTACTTCTAAGCTAGGATTTGGGGTGTTACAGTTTCTTCCAAGCTTGAGTCAGAAGGGAAGTCTAAAGGAGCTTCGGGTAAGAGCTCATTTTGAGATTTTTTTGGCTAAAGGTCAGTACATCTCTAGCTCCTATACTTCTTGAAGATCATTAAGTGATTTCCTTGCTTAGTTTTTATAGTGTGGTGGGTGTTGTTGGGGTAGAGTAACCTTGGGTGATCAAAGTGACGATTTTGATGTTAAAATTGTTGTAAGATAACTATAATATGATCATAATTAACCTAGTGAATTTTAGTAACCACTTGAGTGGATTTAGGATGTTTAGAGATATGTTAGGAGAGGTTTCTATGCCATACAAAGCCATTTCTGGGTTTTAGTATCGATAGGCGAGGAGCTCGTACCAGTACCCTTATTTAAGTTGAAGAACAAGGATTAACTGAGAATAAGGTACCGATACGAGATTCATTCAGTACCAGAACACTTCACCAGATCTTATCGATACACCTGAGGAGTACACAATGGCTAGTACGTATTTAAGTGAGCTATTTTGGTATCGGTACAATTGAGGAGTACCAATACCAGGGTTAGCGTATCGATGCTCATGCTCGAGTACCGGTATCCGATAATCTGCCCAACTGTTCCTGTAAGGCATCATGTATCGGTACACGTATAGAAGTTTCAATACATAGGGTACCATACCGATACTCAAGGTCGTGTACTGGTAATTACAAGGCAATCTACCAAAGAAAAGTAAATTTGAGTTAAAATAGGATGGAAAATTGCATATTATGGTTCGACACACTTCTTAGGATGTAGGATGACATAAATAACCATGAAATTCAGATTTTACCCCTATATGTGAGCGTAATGGGTGACAAGTTAGTAATTAAAGGGTGACTTGTTGTTTAATAGCAACCCTATAGGATTCTTGGTGATTTAATAAGTGACCCCAATTATTTGATATATATATATATTGATAAACATTTGTCATAACATGCTACAGGTAGAATATTTATAAATTTATAATGATCATGCTTGGTTAGTGTCATGCCTTGGGGGCATTGCTTAGTAGCATGGCTTTGGACCCACTTACCTTGTGATGAGGTGTATAAATGCTCAGGGAGCATACCTTATCTTATGATTGTTGTAAATGAATATGGATGTCTTAGAGTGAGTACTACAATACTTATATAAGAAGATATGTACTTTGGCCTATATGAGGAAGTGCATCCGATGTACCTGAGGGCTATGTGATTAGGGTGAGGTTAGGAACCTACTCGTGGATATGGTAATCTGAGTATGAATAAGGGGATACATACTTCAGGCTATGTGAGCAAGTACATCTGACGCACTCAAGGGTTATGTGATATGGGTGCGGTTAGGTAAATAGTCGTGGCTATGACTGGTCTGAGTATGGCTAAACCTTCTTGTGGCTAATGTGATCCAAGAATGGTCAGGACATATTCGTGGCTATGGTGATTCGGATATGGTTCATTTATTCCGACAACTATGTGATCATGGGTAACCTAACGGCTATGTGAGCAAAGCTAAAGTATGGCGTTGTGGGGCTATATGTAGCGATGTATGAATTTAGTTATGTATGTTGTTATGGATGCTATAGAATGATAGCTTATGGATGTATTGACCATGATAGAATAAGTGAAGTTGAGTATTGCAAAGCATTGTGGAACATTTAAAACTTCTTGTAGATTAAGCATGTCTTAAGATAGGTGATCTAAGAACTCTAGCTTGTGAACGCTAGATGATGACTCATAGATGACGAATTTATTTATCTATCCTCTCTAGACTCTATTTATCTTGCATGCTTGTTTTATGATAATCACTAATTGTTGTAGAGTAGAAATATACCACTAAGCTTTGTAATCTCAGCATTCGAAATCGTTATTTTCGTTTGTAGGTTAGTATGTTGACCGTGATCAAGGAGCACATAATCGAGGGATTTCCCAGCACTATCTTGCTTCAGAGTATAATAATTAGTATTTCGTTTTGGGCTTATTTATTCATAGAACCTTACAAGTGTTGTGTTTGTAACTCTATTTGAAGTACTATTTTGATATACAGTGTATTTAATTCGGAGCTCTTATTTAGTAAATTTGATTTATACTATTTATTTGACTCTATGAGGTTATGAGTGGTTTAATGTTTTAAATGAAGGCTAAACTTATGGTTTTTTAAATGGAAATTTATGGGTCAGACTTTGGGTGACCGAGTGTAGCACTTCAGATTCGGATCGGGATCGAGGTGTTACACAATGACCATTTTGTAACAACTAATATATTACTTTAGTTTCCTAGTCATCTCACCGTTAAACTGCTAACAACATCTAATGGTCAAATGCTCATTTTATAAGAAAATCGAAAGTTTTATGCATATTTTGTAATTTTTGAAAGTTTGTTGATCAAAATGAACATTTTAGGATAGTTTGGTGACCACTTCTGAACTTTACCCTTAAATTAATTATGTTTAGTCATTTATAAACTCTTCGTTAACTTCTATTCTACTCATTAAAGATGTGGTTTGTTGTGAATTAATAATGTATAGGGATAGGGTTCACTTACATCATGTAAAACTTTCATGTTTTATATATATATTTGACCGTTAGATGAAGGAAAATGGATGACAGAGCTTAATCGTAGGAAATGTGAAGATTATCACATGAAAAAAAGAAAATAATCCTAGCCATTTATTTACCCTCAACCAACGATTTAAAAATTGGTAAAAGTAGTTGAGTTTTACATAGTTTAAGTAGATCACTCATCCTAACCATATATTTGATGACCATTGAATGAGTGAAATAGATGGATAAGATGAAACAGTGAAATCTTTTTCCCTTAATAATCTCGTCATTTTTAATTTTTAGTCTTATTCAAACATTTCACTCATCGAATGGTCATCAATTAGTGTAAAGTTTTATATACATAGTGCATATATGAGATAGGATCCTCTTACACTATGTAAAACTTGAAAGTTTTACACCTTTTTTGGACCGTTGGATGAAGGTAAATGGATGTATGAGATTAACAGTATAAAATGTGAAGATTATCACTTGGGAAAAAACATAAGGAAATAATCTTAGCCATTTATTACCATCATCTAACTGTTCAAAAAGGTGTAAAAGTAATTGATTTTTACACAATGTAAGTGGATCCTCTCTCTCTCTACACACACATAGGATCCTCTTACATAATGTAAAACTTGAAGAGATCCACTAATTTGTCGAATGGCCAAGGAGGCTCATATTGTCTCATTCGAATCTTTTCGTTTCTTTTAGAGTGTAATACATCTCTATTTGTTCAAAAAATATAACTTGAAAAATTTACACATTTTTAGAACATCGATGGATGAGATTAAACATTTCTATCTCTTTTCCCTTAAAAAACTCCTATTGTTAACTTTTCAACTCATTCATCCATTTTATTCATTCAATGATCATAATTTAATATAAAACTAATCGAGTTTTATGGATCCTATCACATTCTATCTATCTATCTATATCGATATTAATTCAAGCCCGCTCTTACAATTATATAATCAAATTCAGTCTTATACTTATTATTTCAGTATGAACTTGAAATTGTAATCATCCAGCGTGAACGTAAAAGTTACAAAATCTCCCTCAAATACCTACCAAACTTAGTAACGTTGAGAAGGAAAAAATGAGGGTAAAATACAATTCAAGACACACAGTTATGTGTTCGGTTATAAAGATGTTACTTTTTTCCTTAAAGGTTACAATTTAATCATTCAATTAAAATTTTATTACAAACATGTCACTTTGTCATTAAAATTAAAATATATCTTGATATATTAATAATTTTAGTCGTCAAAACAAATACATTTTATCCATTTGGTTATAATTGACATACGCAATTACTAAATAGACATAATTACTTCACCACTAGACAAGTGGAGATTAATGGAACATACTCAGCTAGCGGCTCGTAAACAAATCACTTCACTAATGAAATTTTTAAATATGTTAGATTAAATTTATTGAATCCTTTCAAATTAAGACCAAAATCAATACATGATTTTAGTGGATGTAATTCAAGACAAACACCTAATTTATCTTAAAAAGTCTCTCAAAAAGATTAAACTCTTCTGAGGTACTAAAAAGCACTAAAATCTTTAAGGAAACTGTATTCATATGTTCATACTGGATGTTCACAATGATCTAAGTACAAGGGCCTTCTAGAATCGTGAAGTTGCGCCTCATCAATCGCCCGTTCCTTGTAGATCTGTACGTGTTATATGCGTTGTTTTCCAACAAAAAATAATTTTTCACCTACATATAAAGTGCGCCCAGTCAGCAACGTTTTACATTAAAAAAATATTAGATTGATAAAAGTGGTTTTTTCAAAATTAGTCGCTTCAATTTCGCCCGGCGAGAGGCGAAGCAATGTCAGTAGGAGAGAAGTCAGGCAGCAAAGGTGGCAGCGACGGCTAGAATTTATTATTTAGGAAGATGAAGCTATGTTAGACAAAGAATTGATAAAATATATATATATATATATATATATATTTTAATTTAGGGTTAACTACTGGGATGGTCACTTATGTTTCCCCCAGTACTGAGTTGGTCAGCGATTTTTAAAAACGACCAGTAAGGTCACTTATGTTTTTAATCTGTAAACTTTTGGTCATTGAGACATTTGTTGCCGTTAAACTTAAACGGAAAGTTGATATGACACAATAAAAAAAGATAAATTACCTAGATAGTCCATAAACTATTTTTTCACTTTTGTTTTGACCACCGAAATAAAAACAATTTGCATAATTTCAAATTTAATCCTCCACATTTACAATTTTTTTTATTTCTTCTCCCCTCCACCATCTTTTATATTCTTTTCCATCTAACCGAAATAAAAATAATTTGTATAATTTCACATCTAACCCAAAACTTGAAATTAAAAATAACATGCATGCAGGCACCTAACTAGACAGAAATTGCACCTAGTAGATGAGTGTAAAATTATGTATATATAATTACTAACAATCTTTAACATGAAACTTGGGTGACATGGTAAGAGCTACAGTAATACCTTTGGGTTTGCGTTTGGAGAGATTTTCCTAAACTAAAAGAAAAACTGGGTTATTAGGAATTATGACAGGACTCATAAAGCAGAAACATGAACAAAGGCAGGCTCTTGATGCTTCAGACAAGGAAGGATACAGAGAAGTCTACCCATTTCCCTCTGACATACTGAAATCAAGGTGTTGCCTATCAGGTTTCAAGCTGGAGCCATTTTAAAGTCTTGTTTAGTTCAAACAGATTAAGATGTCTACCCCAGGAGTTAAACAACAATACAACCTTACCTTTTCACCACCATATCTGAATGGAATAGCATAATAAAACAGCTCCAGTCTCCCGTCCAACTCAACATTAATTTAATTTTCTACTTCTAAAACTAATGAATGACCTGAAATGTTTCTTAATTTTCATCCTGAGCTTAAGCATTTCAAATATTGGCACTATCTTACAAATTATGCAATCTACATTTTTATGCAGCACAGACACTAACCATGACAAAAGGCCCTTTTATTACAATTCTCTAGTATCATAATCTTTTTGTTATTAATCTAGTATATTTATGGTCCCAAGGCAAGTAGACTACCTTGAGCTGCAACATATACTGCATTGGACTAAGCAGAGCTAAGCTAAATAAAGAAAAAAATGGAGGGTAGACTATTTTAAAAACAAATTGTTTTATTTATTTTACTTTTTCATCTGTTTTTTTTTTTTTGACATGATTATTACTTTAGGATTTATTTTCCATTGTGGAGAGGAGAAGAAATAAAAATTATAAATATGGGGATTAAATGTGTAATTATACAAACTATTTTTATTTCGGTGGTCAAAATAGAAGTGAAGTAATAGTTTAGGGACCATCTAGGTAATTTATCTTTTTTATTGTGCCAGATCAACCTCCCGTTTAAGTTTAACGGCAACAAACGTCTTAGTGACCAAAATGTTTACAGATCAAAAACGTAAGTGACATTACTGGTCGTTTTTGAAAATCGGTGACCAACTCTGTACTGGGGGAAACATAAGTGACCATCCTAGTAGTTAACCATTTAATTTATTTAATTATTTTTTAAAAGAATTTAATTAAAAGTTAAAATAGTGATTATTGTTTTCATAAAATTTTATTATTTTGAATTAAAAAGAAAAACTCATGAAAAGTGGTACAAAAAGTGTTTCAATATATTTTATTCTAAAAAAGAATAATCACGTTTTAGGTCTCATAATTTTAAAAGCTATTAGAATAGGTAATGGTTCATATCAGTGCATATCATTAGTTGTACATATTGGTACATATCATTTACTCTAAACTCATGGACGAAGCTAATATAAAAATTGGGTGTGCAATTAACCCCATTTGATTTGTAGGGGTACGGATTTTAAAGAAGCTAATATAGAATTTTTTATAGGAAATATTAGATTTGATCCCACTTAATTTGTTATGGTATGAGGTCAACAATACTTATTATAGTAGTATGAGAATCCTCCGTATATTATACTCTATTCAGACCCCACTATATAAAAATCCTGACTCCGTCACTCTTTAGATTCATTAATTCAAACTCCGCCACTCTTTAGACTCATTAATTCAAGCTCACTCTTACAATCATATAATCAAATTTAGTCTTATTCTTATTATTTCATCATGAACTTGAAATTGTAATCACCAAGCGTCGACGTAAAAGTTAGAAATCTCCATCAAATCCCTACCAAACTAATTAACGGTGAGAAGAAAAAAAAAAGGTATAATACAATTCAAGACACTCAACTATGTGTTAAGATATAAACATGTTACTTTTTTCATAAAAGTTACAATTTATTCACTTAATTAAAATTTTGTTACAAACGTATCACTTTATCGTTAAACTTAAAACATAGAATAGTATAATAACAATTTTAGTCGTTAAAACTTATACATTTTATCTATTTAGTTTTAATTCAAAACAATTCAATAAATTCAACCCTTCTTATTTAAAAATTTTGACACACCCTTCGACCGCTTACCACACTCTTTGTTATTATCCATCAGCTTGATAATCGACATGCAATTACTCAATAGACACAATCACTTCACTAATGGGCAACTTACAGACTAATAGAACAGAGTCATTATGACCCTCAGTTGTCTGCTAGTAAAAACAATTACTTCATTAATGGAATTTTAAAATATATATGATTAAATTTATTGAATTATTTCAAATTAGGACCAAATTAATAAAATATATAAGTTCAAGGGACTAAAAATGTTATTATACCAAGCCACGTTAATCATTCGTTTATGTTTCAACGTCAGAATGATTTAATTGTAACAAAATTTTAATTGAATAAAGGGTAAAGTACCAAAATGGTAACTGAACTTTGTTAAAAAAATTAAAATGGTAACCAAACTTTCAAATGTTACAAAATGGCAATTAAACTTTGTGTTTTGTTAAAAAATAGTAACTCGGCCGTTAAGCGCCGACTGTTATGAAACTTTGTATAATAGCACATTTAATCCTCCATATTTACACATTTAATCAAATTAGTCCTAATTTTAAAAAAAATAATAAATTTGGCCCTCATTATTTACAAACTTCCCTGCAAAACTAAGCACTTATTACACATTCCATCCTCCTTCTCTTCCACTTCAGGATCATCTAGCTTACTTGCAGAAATCGTTTTGTCTACCACAGAAGCTGGCTCTTCAATACTTTCCGGCTTTGCTCCGTCTTTTCTCAGTTTCTCATCAACACTGGCCAAGTGACAACCATTAGTTTCTCCTGTAAGAACCAAATTATAAATTAATATGAAATCTAATACCCAGGATCTATCATGTCAAATCATCAAGAACAATAAACCGAATAAACTGAACGCGGAAGCATACATGAATTCATTGATGGAATGAAAACCTTGAATCATTTGATGGAGATCGCCTAAAAGTGGTTGTGATCTTCCAAGAAGATAGGTTAGCTCTTGCCGTAAAAACTCTCTGACGGGGACAAGAGTAATACAAGTTAACCTATTTCTTGGGGACCACTACCTCTTTATATAGTTGATTATTAAATCAATTATTAAATATTTATAACTCTACGCCTCATTGAATTATAAATATATCTTACGGTATCTACACTTTTATTTCCATTACACTTTAATACCTATGACACGCCTAACATAATTGGTCACTTGATTTTGTGGCATACTTTATAATAGCAACATACATTTTACATATGTGCCCACAATTACAGATTTTAATCCAACAATCTCCCACTTGGCAACATATATTTCCTCATAAATGTACAACCTTATGAGCTCAAAATTTTGCTATTATATAATAGGTATTCTATAGCAATCTCGTCCATCAACTATATCCATATAGGATCAAAGAGGTCTTCTCCATATCTATCATGACTGGACCCATCAATGGTCACGTATACAAACATAGTCAAATGGCATAGATCAATCATGGATGCGTAGCATGGAAATTACAAGTAAATGTGAACGAACATGCCTATTTCCAACTGGTCCTCCGAAACCTTAATGAGATCAAACTTTACTGAATTCAGAGTGTGCATAAACCAAATGAACTTTTATTTCTGCAAAAAATAATCTTAAAATATCCTTAAACTGAAGTGACCAAAATTGTGTCTAAACCAAATGAGCATTTTTCAAAATTACAAACTCCCACTAAAACTGAATATCCTTAATAACATTACACCCACATGAGTAGTGTGCTCATAAAAGACCTAGGGTGACATTTTCTTAATAAGTGTGCAATTATGGAGTTTGTACCAACATGCTCCATAGACACATCACCACTCTGAATTTTCTTTAACAACTAGGAACTTAATATTTATATGCTTCAAATTTACAGTGTTCCTATTGTTTATAGAATAAATGAATGTGTGTTTATTGTCAAAAAATAACTAAAGTGGCCTTTCTATTCAATCTATAATTAGCAACCCATGTGACAAAATTCTTTTGCATCAATATTCTATTAGAATCGAAGTCTGTAAACTTGATGATCTCTAACTTACCAGAACTCCAATATGTGAGCATGTAATTTTTGTTCTCTAAAGTTATCCCATAACCCTATTGGTTGCTATCTAATAGTCCATACTAGAATTTTTGAAATATCTGTCTAATATTCCAACAATGTACACAATATCCAAACACATACATACTTGAACATAAATTAGATTCTCAATAGCTTATGCATATGAAATCATTTATATTTTCTAAATTTCAAGGTTATTTTTAAGGCATTGAGTAAGAAAAATTTTGTCTTCTTTAGCAACATGAGTATCGATTGGTTTACTCCCACTGAACTTGTAGTATATACAATTGTCAACCAAATTTATCTCAAAACCGAATGAAATAATCAATATGAAATTTATAATTTCATTAATGAGAGTCCTACTTAAGCTCATAGATGGATTTCTTTAATTTACATATCATTGATATTGTATCATAAGACACAATTCTATGATTGTACGAGATAAATAGTTTCTTCAATGTCGCCATTGAAAACACAAGCTTAACTTCCATCTAATGTAGCTTAAGATTAAAATAAGCAACAAGCGTCATTATTATCTTGAAAGAGTCTTTCAATGAAACTTGAGAGAAAGTCTCTACAAAATTAATTTCTTCTTTTAGAGTATATCCTTTAGATACAAGACGTGCCTTATACTTATCCATGTTACCATTTCCATCCCAATTGGTTTTAAATATCTATTTACAACCAATTGGTTTGCACCTTAAAGTAATGAGACAAGTTCTTAAACTTTATTGTCTTAAATAAAATTATACTCTTCTTAATTCTTATATGACATCAATCCACTTTTGAGAGTTAGAACTTTTATGGCCTGATGAAAAATTATTAGGTCATTTTCTATCATTCCATTGTTACCTTATTTTCTTGAAGAAATACAATATAATAATTTAGAATATTATTTCATCTCCCTCTCGTGGACTTCTTTTAATGACATTTGTTTTTTTAAGGTTGTTGAGTTTGTTCTTCTGAAACAATTACTTTATCTTGAATGAGAGTTATTCAACATTGTTTTGTTGAGGTACTTGATTCACTTCTTGATTAATGATAGGTGTGAAAACCTAAACACCGTCAAAAGTGATAGTAGGAATTAAATTATAATTCAATCCCTCCTCAATAGCAATATATCTAACCTTATTTCTCCCTCCAAACTCAACATCCTAAAAATATTATAAATGTTTCCTTAAAATAATCCTAATTGTGGGATCATAAATTTTACCGCCCATGGACCACTCACAATAACCGAAGTAGTTGCTCGCTTTTGAAGTTTAATTTCTTCACATGTCCTAACTAATACAAAAGAATAAACACTTTTGTAACTTATTGTTATTTCTTTTGACTAGAACCCTTAGCAACTTTATTCCAATATTTTCTTTTATTGCCCTTATTCTAGAGACACTAACTAAATGAGCACTAACCAAATAAGTATTTTTACACTTATAATGCTTCAACTTTTCTTCCTCTTTAACACAATCAGAAATGAGCTTAGTTAGAGTCTATTTCTCCCTTTGACAATTGTAACTTGAATTGGTTAAATTGTATAGGAAGTGGTGCCAAAATCATAAGAACAAACAATTGTTAGAAAGTTCGATCTTATGTTCCTTAAGTTTTGAAGCAATATTAAACATTTTAATAATGTACTCCCTCACATTTCATTAACCCTTATACTTCATAGACATCAAAGAAAGCATAAGTGATGTCATCTTAACCTTAATGTTTTGGGTAAAACATTTCTTAATTTTGTCAAGGAAACCCTTAATATGAGTAATCTCTTTAGATTTTTTATGCTCCTAAAGACTTAAAGAATGTTATTCATTATGATCATTAGACTCGTGCGGTTTGAATAATCTCACCTCTCAAAATCCCTTTTATGGGTGCTTACCGTGATGAGAGTTTCAAGTTATTCTTCCCTTAGTACAAAGTTTATGTTCATACAATCAAATACTATATGTAAGTGTCTTTTCTATTCCTTGAAATTAGTTTCACTAAACATGAGTATAGAATGTATTTACAAATATTGTGACAGCAAAAGATAAATTACTTAATATAGAACAAAAATAAGTAACTAAAATAAAAACAAGCTCACATAAATATTCATAAGTAAACAAATAAATTCAAAATAATGGCTAGTTCCCCTCAAGATACCAAGCACAACATTAGTATCAAGTCTTTGGACAGTAATATTAACTGTAAGCGGTACTCTTGTTGTAGCAATCAAACATTAACAATAAACTATGTCAAGCAATAGATTAATCTTTAAACTAACGTATTGCTCACATAAAATACCTTATAATTGTCACACATTTATCGCCACAATTGTCATTGTAATTCTGCCAAATATTAACTTTCTTTTAGGCCAATTAATAAACACATGAATTACAAAAACCCATAATTATCCTAATATTTTAAATAAACCAATCTACACAAAAGCAGTCACTTTGGTGGCATTATGTTTCAATTAATCCATTAAAATATTAGACACTCGAAGCCAAAATATGAATTTAATTGTTTTCAAAATATTTGTCTTAATTTTATCTTTCAATCAAATTAAAAGATAACCAAAATAATAATAAATTTGAATAAAGGTAACCCTCATATCAAAATACCGGACACTCCATTAATATTTCATCTTTGGACAAAACATTAACTTACAAGTGATATCTTGGTACAGTAATCAAACATTGATGATAAGAACATGTCAAACAAAAATCTTCCTTTGGGCCGATTTATTGCTCACATATAAAACTGAATAATTATCACATGTTTATTACCACAGTTACACATGTAATAATGTTAATTATTAATCTTCCTTTGGGTCGATTAATACTAACATAATCTGACTTACATGCACAAAACCTTCTATATTTTAAAATAAAATAATTTACACAATAGAGGTCACTTTGGTGACTTAATGTTTCAATTAATTTATCTTAAAATATATAATATAAATATACTGATATTTAAATTCAAAATTTTGTAACAATCAAAACTGAAATTTTTGATAACGCTAAAGTTTCCGAAATAACCCAAAATAAGGTTGTCTAAATGGGGCTATCAGAAATAGAAAAACCGAAATCTTTGACTGTTTCACAAAAAAAATTCCTTAAACATGCATATACCCAAATTTTCATTATAAACTCAAAGGCAATATTAGTAAACCATTAAACTAAATGCATTTGATCCTTGACTTCAAAATCACCAACATATTGAATTCAAAATAATCAAACTTAACCGAAAGTAAAAAAAAAAAAACTTATTAATGAATTCAATATGGATCACTAGAAGATTTAATATTAGTATATGTTTTTCCAAAGATCAAAACCAAACGTGATTCAACAATTCAAGCAAGAATTATTAGAGATAACCTGAATAAAGTTTCGAGAACTAACCTGATTATAAAGTTTTTAAGTCATGGTAAATTTACCACGACAAAGCCCAAGTCAAATTTTGTATTTTCTTTCTTAATAACTAACGATCAAAACTAAAATTTTGATCAAACCGAATTGAATATATATTTTATAAAGTAATAATAATGTATATCTAATACTAAATCCGAAATAAACATTTAACCCTCAGTTAGAACTTTAAAAATATATTGATAGAGAAAGAATAATAATTATAATGATTCTAAAAAACACGATATGATAAAAAAATTTAAATCAATTGCCGTTAACCATAGAATCGGTAATGAATTTTAAACCTTTGGGTCCATTAAAACCTTTGATGTTTCTTAGAGAAATCAATGGTCATGAATTTTGCAGCAAGCATGGACGAATGTTTCCCAGTAAGCAAAATGTATTTGCTTGAATTAAGATATGCAATTATGATCGCATAACAGATTTAGCCTAACCCTTAAAAGATTGCAACTGCTTTACCCAAATACGAAGCATGCTTGACTTCTAATACAAAATTCATGGTTTATAATTCTGAGGGGAAAAAGTGCAACCAAAATTGAGCATTCGAAATCCACAAATTACACTTATGATATTTACCAACATGATTTTGATTGATTTATTATTATTATTATTATTATTTTAAAAATAATAATAAAATCTGCTTCTTTTCAAAGCCATGGAAGCGCACAATCTATATTTATAGAACCCTAAAATCAAAAGATTCAACGCAATTCCTTAACCGAAATCTAGCATCATAAAACACAAACTGTAGCAATTCTAAAAAAATTAATTAACCGATTCTCAACGATTTAACATAACGAGTCTCTGATGCCACTTGTAAGAACCAAATCATAAATTAATATGAAATTTAATACCCAGGATCTATCATGTCAAATCATCAAGAACAATAAACCGAATAAACTAAATGCGGAAGCGTACCAGAATTCATTGATGGACTGAAAACTTTGAATCCTTTGATGGAGATCGCCTAAAAGTGGTTGTTATCTTCCAAAAAGATATGTTAGCGCTTGTCGTAAAAACTCTTTGACGGGACAAGAGTAATACAAGTTAACATATTTCTTGGGGACCACTACCTCTTTATATAGTTGATTATTAAATCAACTATTAAATATTTATAACTCTACCCATCATTGAATTATAAATATATCTTACGGTATCTACACTTTTATTTCCATGATACTTTAATACCTATGACACGCTTAACATAATTGGTCACTTGATTTTGTATCATACTTTATAATAGCAACATACGTACCTACAATTACGAATTTTAATCAACATCTCCTGGATTCTCTTCGGCTCCATGAACATCCTGGGGAGAATCTTAAGAAATATGTCAATTCAAGTTTCCATTCCTAGACTCGGGGCCAAATAAACAGACACAAATGAGGTCACCTACCAAAATAGTCGACTCTTCAACATTCCCCTGCTTTGGTGCATCAACTTTTAACTTCTCGTCAACACCACTTAAGTTTTCTTCATTAGATTCTTTTAGACTTTCGTCCACTTTATAATAAATCTATAGAAAATTTATAAAAAAATGTCAGCCCATGTTTTCCTTCGGAGGCACAAAGACCATAGATTCAAGTAGATATTTGATGCCATTCAAAATCTCAAAAGCTATAAGCCTAAGTGCACAATAATAAATATACACAATTATATCCAAGGCAAAGCATGGAAAGTAGGAAATCAGGTTCATTTCCATTCCATAAAAAGAAAAGGCAATAAAACTTCCATACCAAAATACCATTGTTAGTGGGTTGTGAATATAAATGATATAAGATAATCAAAAAGACCAGGAAGATATATTCATACCATACATGTGCGAGCTGGTGGCGGTACTTTGAAAGAATTAGGGCGATTGTTGAAATTAGTTTCAGGCACACCTGGAATTCCTTCTGGCGATGTAAAATGGTCCACATCATGAGTCATCTACCACAATAATTAATTATGGCATTATCAGGAGAGAAAACAATGTATAGGCGAGAAAGAGAAGCTTTAGATGCCACTGCTTCGTTAGTAGCGGTATCAGGATAGTACTAAATTGATTGAGTGTGTAAATATAGAAGACTAAATGTGTTATAGTATACAAAGTTTCATAACAGTCACGTTATGTATTTAACGGTTGAGTTACCATTTTGTAACAAAACACAAAGTTTCATTGTCATTTTGTAACATTTGAATGTTTGGTTACCATTTTATTTTTTTAACAAAATTCAATTACCGTTTTGGTACTTTAAAACATATCAAATATATAATTGAGTCACATGTATTTTAAAAAATAAAACAAAATGAGGAAAGAATAAGTTTAGTCGGGGAAAACAATAAAACATAGTAGACATGATAAATCTTGTTTTAGAATTTCTTCTGGCGTGGCAAAACATGGCAACTCTAGGTAATACAAACAAAACTAAAATAAAATAAAACAAAGTGTCTAAGTTCTTTATAATCATGTTAACCAAATTAGATGACTGGATTTGTTGAAGTTACTAAAAGTATGGGTTCCTTTCAACTTTTCTTGTTCTTCATTTTCTTTTCTTTTCTTTTGAACCATCAAGAAGCATTGACTCTTGCGTTACCGGATGCGGATCCCATATTATTCGTTTCCCTTTCAGGCTTATAGGGCAGCCCCAACACTGCGGCTATAATGGCTTCAAATTCAATCTCTCTTGCCAACTCCAAGAGACGACAGCCCAATACCTACCAATCCTCACTCTCCCATACGTCGGTAACTTCAACGTGTATCGAATCGATTACACCCAACATATTCTTCGAACTGAATACTCCCAAGGTTGTCTCTCCAGCATTCTTCTTCAGGGTCTCGATCTCTCAGGCGGTCCATTTAAGCAAACATTCACTCAAAGCTACACTTTTTACAACTGTACAACCGATGTAACTGTGGTTCTATATTCTGGAGTTGTACAAATTCCATGTCTTAGTGGATTGAGCTTTTATGTCGTGGCTGTACGGACGGATGTCTATAACCCGCCGACCTCGATGTGTACGGAAATATCAACGGTTTCTGTCCCATATTTTGTAACGGATTGGTTGGACGATATCATAACTTTGAGGTGGACAGAACCTGAAACCCACAAAGGTAAGATCGATAAATTTAATCCTTAATATATACATTTCTTTTCATTTTTGCTTTAATTATTTTTAAGCTAAATTTGTTTTACGACTTCTTTTGGTAAATTGCTAAAAACAATAAATGGATCGTTAGCTTTTTTCTTGCACCCATTGTACATTATTTTGTATAAATTATTTTTCAAAATATATTTTTAAAATTTTAAATTTATATGCTAACATGTCATTGTGTCACATGAACAATAAGATCCATGGAGATTGACACCTGAATTGTGATGCCGACACCATAAAAGTATTAACAGTTTAATCAATATTTCTATTAAAATCATAGCAATTTAATCAAAGGAAGAAAAAAAGACCATTAAATTTACTTCAAAAAATAATAAATGAAAATTTGATTAAATATATAAATAGAGCTAAGTTGATTATTGCAATTTTTAAATTATATAAAACTTATTAGGTTTCAAAAGAGCATCTTTTCTTTGCATTCCATTGGTAAAGTAAAAGTCCAAAGCTTTTAAAGATACTAGTAACGTGACACTGCTATTTCCTTAAGAAAACATGTGGTCTGTGAAAACAAAATTTTAAAATTATTAGAAAATAATTTAATTAATATAGTTTATGAAAATAATTATTTTTAATAATAGTTATTTATTAATAAAAGAAATTAAATTATTATTATAACCGTATGAAAAGATAATAACATTTGTAATGATATTGATTATAATTTATACTAAAAATATATTTATAATTTTCAATTGAATTGATATCTAAACTTACTTGTGACACTAAACTTGGTTATATTTTACACCCACTTTACATTATTTTGTAAAAATTATTTTTTAAAATATATTTTTAATTTTAAAATTATGTGCTAGCATTTCTTTGTATTGCGTGAATAATAAGATGCATGTGGATTAACACCTGAGTTGTCATGCCGACATCATAAAAGTACTAACAGTTATTCATCATTTCCATTAAAATTATAGTAATTTGATCAAAAGATATAGAGAAAGATAGTTAAATTTACTTAAAAATTATAAATATCAAATTGAAAAAATATATATAAATATTAAGAGCTAAATGTATTATTATATTTAAATTTTATTTGGTTTCAAAACAGCAACTTTTCTTTGCATTCCATTGGTAAAGTGAAAGCCGAAAATCTTTTTTTTAACAAAAAGCCCAAATCTTTTAAAGATATATACTAGTAACGGAGACACTGCTATTTTCTTAAGAAAACTTATCGTTTGTGAAAACAAATTTTAAAATTATTAGAATTTATTAAAAAATATATTGTAAAGTAATTCTATTTAATTAATAAAATTTATGAAAACAATTATTTCCAATAATAGTTATTGATTAATAAAAGAAATTAAATTATTTTATAATCGTATGAAAAGATTAAAACATTTACAATGATATTTACTATAATTTAAAATAAGGATATATTTACTATTTTTAAAAGAATTGGTGTCCAAATTTACTCATGACACTAAATCCAGCCATAATTTTAACATATAGTATAGGTTTGAATAAAAGTACATTTGTAGTTTTTAACTATTTTAATGTCGCCAACAATCTTTAGAGTTGGTGGTTAAAAGTTCTCAGTTGTTACTCTCTCATCTTTCTTAGGATGTGAATTCAATACCTAAATAAATTTTCTCTCCCCTTCTTAAGTAGTAATTGTTAAAAACCTATTTTAATATCCAAATTAACATAACACAAATTCTAATAAGTAATATAAATATAGAATTTCTAATATATATATATATATATAAATATAAAGAGAGAGAATTGGCTTCACTTCTAGGATTTACCAATGTGCATATATCGTTTTTTATTTCTACATGGATATTCCTTCAATATTCTAATTACATTGCTTTAGGAATAAGTGAACCATATATATATATATATATGAATGTATGCTAATTATTTTAAAGATGGTAATAGGATAAAAAAGGATTACAAGCAAACTTAGAATATTGTCATGTAATATATAGAAGAATAATAAAAAGATAAGTATTTCTTTTTCTTATTAATTTGTCTCTTATTGACTTTTGAATGTAATTTACTATTTGCTTTAACTTATTATTAGTCCTTATAAAATTCAATTATTTCAAATAGTTATGATCAAAATTTCATACTTTTACCACCAAAAGACAATATATGACAAGTTTGGTGGGTAGTACATGACAACATCCAACGGTAGATCTAGAAATTCAAGAATGAGTCTAAAATATTTTTTTTCCAAAATGGGTATACAATTTTTTACTTTATGCATTAAATTTAAAAAAAACTAAGGAAAATATCACATTAATTTAAGCTTGTTTCCGAAAAAATAAGATGCAACAGTCTCTCAGGAGATGCATACATCTGCCACTAATAACATCATAAATCAAATTACGAAGTATTTTTTTTATTTAACTACTTGTGTACCAAATTTTTAATTCCATAAATGAAATTAACAAATTATCATATTTGTTTTTATTTAATTTTAAAATTTTAAATATCTACTATTAGTGTACATTTTTAGGAAACTCTACCTTATAATTTCAACTTAAATTTCATGCATTTTTACAACTCTAGGGATTCCGTCGAGTGTTAAATATGGCCTACTTTTTGGCCTGGGAACGCCCCTTGTCTGCATCATGGCGATTATACGTTGCGTCAAAATCAACCTTACCGTCCGGCAAAACCACCCGGTCCCGGATGCCGATATCCTCATGACGTCAGTCACTGGCGGTGGTGCAACAAATGGCCTTGATAGCCAAACTATTGACGCATACCCTACAACATCGGTAGGTCCAAACCGACGCCTACCGAATCCGAATGATAACGTTTGCTCTATATGCCTATGCGAATATGAAGCCAATGAAATGTTAAAAGCTATCCCTAATTGCAACCATTATTTTCAAGTTCATTGTATAGACCAGTGGCTTAAACTCAATGCCACATGTCCCATATGTCGCGATAAGTTTGAGGAGCATGTACTATAATTTCTTTTGGTACGAAAATTTTGTTAAATCAATAATATTGCTTACGGTGAAATGGGGCTAACTCTTGTTTTATATCTAGGGGTGCTTCTGGATATTTTTAATGGATTCGACTATACAGGCCCCTAAAATGTGACTAGGGATACACAATTTCATTAATTTTTCAAATGCAACAATTGCATATAGAGTTTTATTGGTTATTTTTATTATTGTTGTTTCTGCAAAATAAAGCTCTTCAAAATTGAAGTTTGTGAAGTCATACTTATGGACAACTATGTTGCAATAAAGGTTAAATGAACTTACTTGATGGAAATCGAGGGCGATCTTTTAAAAGAAGTCGATATTAAAAGTTTTTGTAAATGATTTTGCTTTAAAACACGCAAGAACATCAACATTTTTTTAGGTGAAAATGTTAGTTTTTTTAGATGTTTGTAAGTTATTTTTATATTGATCAAAAAAGTAATCTAACATTTATAGTATTAAGAGAACTTTATTTGAAAAAAACATGATACTTCTTTCGTATTATAAATTAAGAGCTCTATTTTAATAAATTGAACATAACCTCTTAAATCTTTGAACCACCCTTTTTTATATCCACACTTACCATTTATGATTTTTTTTCTTTTACTGAAATGAATTTCATTTGTTTGAAGTATAGAGGTCATGTTATTTGCATTTGAGTTTTACACGTTATATATTGTCAGAAATTTCAAAACGATGTTATAAACTTATTTGATCGTATTAGTTTTATATTATTGGGCACTTTTTTCTCTTTATGCTCCCGGAGGTCCTGCTTCGGTATGAAGGATTTTTTAATGAGACACTTATTCTTATCAAAAGAATGTATATATATATATGCATTGTCAGAAATTTTAAAACAATGTTATATACTTATTAGATCGTATTATTTTATGTATAAAAGGATTATATCGTATTGATAAATTTAGTTACAAACTTATATTTTTTTTGCTTTTGTTTATGTTTTCTAACGTATCCACTGAAGTGAGCCGAATAAGTATTTCTTCGCATTCTGTTGGCCATGTAAAGGTAGACGATTGACTATTCCTTTATGTTGTTCTCTAGTTTCTGCTCGGAAAATCTTTTTTCTTTAAACAACATTGCCAGCTGAAGGAGCAGGCTGATACTTTCATTGAATGGATAAATTCTCATATTACGGACTTTTGGATTTGGTAAGTGACTACCCTTGATTGGAAACATACAGATACAGTTCATCTAATCTATACACACTGCAAGAGAGTGAAGACGAACGAGAAGAATAAAATTGCTTAATACACCAATAAATTAATCATAATACATGCAGTGCTTAATGTGATAACTAATTGCAATGTTTTAGGCCTCCCTCAAGTATGTTTTCCAGTGGAAATGATGGTGATCTGGACTGGCTTTAGATAGCATGGAGATGAGGGAGTGAAAAGCTGTTGCTGCAATTCTTGACTTGATCTGGCCCCTCTTTGGTATATGCCTTCTGCCGCTTGAACTCCTGCCAACTCCAATGGTTTCAACACCTTTCACCTTGTTGTCCATGCTGCACACTGGGATTTTCTTTAACCAGCTACTGTTTCAAATTTGTAAGAGAAAAGATTGCAAATGGCTGATTGACTTGCATTGGTTGACAGTTTATATAGCACCGCAAAATCCCATCGGTCGACATGCCAGCCAATTTGTAAGGCTGTAAAAGATTCTTTGTGACCCTACTTGAGACAATACTAATTCGTGGCATCGTTTGGTGGCTGCATGAATTAGTTGTTTGGATGATAATTAATCCAGATTTGCCTTGGTATTAAACGCGTGTGGGTTTGAAAGATATCTAGGAGCTCTCCTATGAATCATGGTGCTGGTTTCTGGTATTTTTTAGTGGAGAAGTGGAAGGTATGTTGGGGAAACGTCTGAATTAATATATAAAGGTAAGATTCGATGTTTGTTCTATATTAATTTTGAGTGACAGATTATTTGTTTAAATTCAATTTGCCCAGGTTTTCTGAAGCACCCATTTCTAAATATGATTTTTTAATTTTTGTCCATGTATTTTTGTAATGTCATATAGCCAACGCCCAACAGGTTAAGCCACGTTGTTATAATATGTCTACTTGGTTCGGCATCACATGGTCAAGCTGTTGATTAATTTGCACGAGTCACAAAGCTTCACATGTTAGGCCTAATCAGTGTATTCGGCGCAGAGACGGACCTAATAAGATCTTGGGAGAGGCTCCAGTCCTCACGCAAGAACCTTCTTTTTTAGCTTAGTTTTAAATAATTATTTTGAAAAGTGATTAATTACAAATTTATCTCCTCCCACTTTTTAACGTTTGTATTTTATCCCCTAACTCTTAATCTTAATTTTGTTCCTAATTTGATAGCTACCTAGTCAGTTTTATGCACGGTTCCTTGTTGCCTATAACCAAAATATAATATTTTTGTGTCTTTCATTAATTTAGTGTTTGTCTTACGATCTAACATTGAGTATTGTTAGTAAAGTAGTGTGTTCGTTGTCTTGTCTTTTCGTGAATGGTATTTACCAACTCAATTTTTTTCTCTGTTTAATCTAAAAATTTCATCACAAGGTAAAGGCACATGATCAAGTACATATAATGGATTAAAATCATTAACCATTTCAAAATAGGAGTAACACGTAGAATAATGAATAAAGTGGTCATAAGTCGATTCCACGAACAATAAACATTCCTTCCAATTTTAAGATTCTTACCCACAACAACTTGAAGTAATACTCTCAAGATTCTATTGACGACCTTAGTTTGATCATTGGATTGGGTTGACAAGTGGTAGAATAAAACAATTTTGTACTAAGTTTACCCCAAAACACTTTCTAAAAGTGACTTAGAAATTTTACATCATGGTAAGAAACTGTGGTGCGTGGAGTGCCATTGTAATCACATCTATGATCAGCACTCGTGGTTTGGGATAACATTTGGGTCACTATGGTGTAACTAGTGTAGGCGACAACACTTTGGTGAATGCAAGGGAGCTTTGGGAACTTGTTTTCGTTGTGGTTCCATGGGTCACTATTTGAAGGATTGCGTGAAGAATTCGAGAGTTGCAATGTTTCTGAAAGACCTTCGCCGATATCAAGGGAATGTAGGCCACTTTTGCTAAGGCATGGTTTACTTAGTTAAAACATGCCTGGGCTCACTTATGCTAAAATAACCATACTATGTTATATATAGGAATATATGCTTGATATAAATCTTTTAATGTTTGCAATGAATTTTGAGATCTTTAAACTTTATATAGGTTCCTGAATATTTCCGATAGGTAAAATTCATATTACTTTAGGTATTTATTTCTTTAAAAATGGTTATTTGAACACATTGATTTCAAAAAAAAACTACCCTAAATGTTCATTCAGGAATTAATATAGTAACCTTGTTTTAAATTATCGTGTTTAACCTAGATCGTGTTAAGTTGAATAGTGACTAATTTGTGACATCTTCGACTTGGTTTTGATGGTCGGAACGGGAAGCAGTGCTACATTTATTAGTATTAGAGCTACAGGTTTAGTCTTAAAGCGAGCTTGTTATGAGTTAGTAAGTGTATACATATCACTAGGATGTCATATTACTGTTGTTGATGCTCGTATGACTTGATGCAACTCCTTACTAACACGTATTGATTGTGGTTGTATTAGATGCTTGAGCCTGAGGAATCACGTCAAGAGACTAATCCGGTGGGTCTGAATGAGGCCCATGGTGGGTGTAACGAGGTTAATCAAAACCTGCCTTCACCTTATCCTCATGCTAATGCACTGGTATAACAAGGAATGTTTGTGCAGGATCATGGAGTATTTTTTCTAGATTTTCGATGCAATACTCACGAGAAACAATTGCTAAAGAGTTTAAAACGTTGGGAGCTCCAAGTATTAAAGGTGACTCAGAAAGAGGCCTAGTAGCCACTAATCTTTGGCTTAATGATGTAAAGATCATGTTGGTTTGACTCTATTGTAGTGATGCTGAGAAACTCCACGAAGCAGTGTCATTGCTCAGGGAGCAAGCACGGATTTGGTAGACTTATGCCACTATGCATGTACCCTCGAAAGAAGTAACATGATAGTTTTTCTCGGATGAGTTCAAGAATAAATACATCATAGATCAGTTTGTTCAAAGCAGTTTTTCAATCTTAAGAAGGGTACTCGGGCAGTTTACGAGTACGAATGTGAGTTTAATAAATTGAGTTTGTTCTCTGCAGAGTTGACTCATATAGAAAAGGCTCGATGTGATTCATTTATTGAGGGACTTCATTCAAGGTCTAAGGAGTTGTTGATTGTTATAGATCTCTTAGTGTTTTGAAGAAGTGGTTGACAAAGCTAAAGCAATGGAAAGAGTTTAAGGAGAGAGAATAGAAGAACAAAAGGCCTAGTCATCTAATAGATTTGGAGTATCCTTTTATTTGCAACAATCTAAGCGTGGAAAAGGTTCTCATTATTAGAGTTGTGTTGGTGTCGACTTAGAAAATTAGAAAAAAAGTGCAACGGAAGCTTTTAAAATTTTTCTTTAAAACGGATGAAACGTGATATCTAATACAATAAATACAATCCATAATCAAGTACCTGATTATTAAGAATCTGATGCCGCAGCGATATCCTATTCTTGACGCAAATCTCCTAGTATGTCTCTCGATTATTTTCAATGACCCAAACTTCTACTAAATTTACGCTTCTAACCAGAAGATCTTCTTCGCTATTCTCACACTCATGGATGCTGGGTGTGTGGGCACCATTCTATTTATGAATAGAGAAAAAAATACCAAAAAACTCTAAATAACCCTTATGGTTATTTTCCAAGAATTTTTCTTGTTGAAAATTTCAAATAATTCCAAGAATTATTTTCCAAGAATTTTCCCTCTCTATTCTACTATATGTGTAAAGCTTTGTGGGAATTCTCTAGATTCAAAATAATGAAACCAAACATCTCTATTTATACGGAGAGAGATAGGAAGACTTTTGAATCAATTAGGAGTATTATTCTAATTATAACACAAATATTTTAGCTTATAAATAAAGCATCCATATATTTGTTTTAATAAAATAATTATATATATACGAAAAAGTTGGTTCATGCCAACTTATATATATTATATTTTTATTTTTTTAATTGAAAAGATAGACTAACTAGATAACCAAAGAGTGCATAAAAGAAGGGTTGGAGGAAGTAGGGCGATCCGCAGCAAGGACATGAACTGATCTGGCAAAGGCAGCTTGGCCATTGTATCAGCAGCTTTATTACCCTCACGAGGAGTCCATTGAAATGTAGTCGACCAAGAGCTGTTCCTCATAGCCGTGATAGCATGAATGAGAGGGAGAGAACTGTGTGCTGTGTCGTGATATTCGATCTACTTAATAACTTGGGAGCTATCAAACCGGATTTGTAGGTGTGTGAGGCGAAGGGACTAAGCGATCTTCAATCCTTCGAAGGTACCCCAAAGCTCAACTTGTAAGACTGCCGAATTGCCAACACATTTAGTAAAGCCCAACATCTAGTTTCCAGATGAATCGCGTAAAACACCACCTATGGAACCCAAAGCAGTGTTAGGCATAACACTTCCATCAGTATTGAGGCAATACCAACCAAGTGGGGGTGGTGGCCACGAAACCATAGTCCTTTCACTGGGTGTGGGGTGTGGTCCTTTCAATGGGGTAGGCAAGGGGCAGACATCCAAATATTAAGCCCAGGATATGCTACGTGATATCTCAGTCTCTTTTGATTGAGCTTCCCTAGCAAGATCAGAGAGTTGCGGTTTTTCCAAATTTGACATACTAGTGATGCGAAAAAAAGGGACCAATGAGGGCCCGGAGTAGAAAGTAAGAGTCTCGACGATTGATTGGACAATAATCATTCCTGAGGTCAAGCGAGAAAAAATTTAGGGTATAGGAGAAACAGGGAATGAGCAACCAAATGGATCGGGCAAAGTCACAGTCTCGAAGAAGATGTAGAATTAATTTTTGGTCAGATCTACACATAGGGCAAAAAGCGTCTTGAGTGAGAGAACGACGCAGCCGTTCCATGTTTGACATAAGCTTACCCTTGAGGGTCAACCATAGGAAGAGACTGAGACGTTGAGGGACCTGGAGCTTTCATAATATCTTCCAGTCACTATTGACATCATTCATGTTGTGTTTAACAAGCCAACTATAAGCCAAGTTAATCGTGGAGCGTGTAAGAGTCCATATCCAAATACATGAATCTGGATCTGATATATCTGGGGATTTAACGTTGAATATGTCTGGTAGGGTAGCGGGATGCAACATGGCTGAAAAGGGTGGCGAAGTCCCAGTTTCCATTTGAGTCTATGAACTATTGTGGATGTGTAGAATTATCGATGGCTAGGAGGTCCAATGCATATGGCCGTAGTGATCCCAAAGAGGGTAGCCAGATATCATCCTAAAAGCTAATAGAGGAGCCATCTCCAATGGCCCAGGTAATGCAGGGTCTAAGGGAATTCCATTCTTTTGACAATCCACGCCAAATGGATGAGCAGTTGGATCGGGTGATGGAGATAAGGCATATATCAATCAATTTGTATTTTTAGTGCAAAAATTGAAACACAAAAGCATTCGGACGACTTACAAGCGCAAACCCAATTTTCATTAGGAATGCCATATTACACTCGTAGAGACGAAAAATACCAAGACCTCCTCTATCCATTGGTTGCCAAACCGACGACCATTTGAAAAGAGAAACTTTAAGAGCACTATGTTGGAGTATGCTCAAAGACCAATCATGAGATAATTGTAAAAGACATACTTATTTTATCTTATTTATTAATATAAATTCGTTATTATTATTTTAGTCTCATTTTATCTATAAATAAACTGAATTATAATAAAGTCCTTAAAATAATATAGTTATTCTTGAATGTCCTTAGTCAAGAATTATTATGGGCTTGAACAACAGTAATGTATTAAGACTAATATGTAGTTGATTGATGACAAAGTATTGTCATTGACATGAAGATGTCAAAATCAATGCATAAGTATGTGTTAGGGAACAACATACTAGATTGACCAACTATGAACATGTTTCTTGGATTATTATGTGACAGTCACAACATTGCTGATGGTGATAACTACATGTTTGATCTTCAGACTTGAGATCATCATTATTTCAACATCGTGAGTGACATATTTTGATACGGTCAAATGTGTGTCGTAACTGACTACACTGTAAAGACTGATATTGGATATGTCATAATCCATGTAGCGAAATATGGTTAATCAAGATAGGATTTGTCCCTCCTACATAATAGGAGTAATATCATATGCCACTTGATTGAGTGAGACTAGAAAATGCATGGCCATGCTCGAATAAATTGATATGGGATATCATAGTTATTCGTTTATAATAGTCTACTCAAGATATCAAGAAACATTAGATGGACTATACAAGTGTGACTAATCCATGACTTGTGTCCGATCTAGATATAAGGACAAAAGGATAAAATACATAAAAGAAGTTAATCACAGAAAAATGTTAAATCGAACCACGATTTCATGTAACTTAGGTAGCAATGATATATTGCTAGATGCCACTCATTGCTTGTAATATTAGAATTGTTCTGGATATTACTGTTAACGTTACATGAACCTACAAGGGTCACACCCTATGATTGAAACGAACAAATATCGACTAGATAGCATGTGTACAAACTTGTTGTACACGTAATTAGTGAGAAACCGAAATTGTTATAATTATGGATAATTTCGTTTATATATATATGTGTGTTAATATTTGATAAGTTATTGTAATTATCAAATATTATTAAAGTCTATATATATATATATATCTAAAATAAACCTAATTAAAGTAGTATCAGATTTTACATATTTAATTATATTCGGTTAAATATGTATATCCAAAGAATCCAAATTTAATTAGAATTAGGTTTTTAAAAGCTATATAAAGACATAAGGTCTAGCAGCCATTTATCCCTATTTTTTCGAAATCCTCTCTAAACAATTAGAGAAGAGAAAATTTGTTCGTTTTATTCAGGTGGATTGCGTAGAAGTCGGAACGCTGATGTGACGACTCATATTCGATTTGGATTCTCCTATACTCGTTGCGGAATTCCAGATTACTTGAGGTAATGTTTTTCATCCTTTATCACCCCAAATTCGTTCATTGTACATGGATCACTGGTGGATTACGCCGGATAATTTTTCCCCTGCGCCATGGGGTGTACCGGTGTTTCCCAACAGTAGTATCAGAGTCACTTGTACGATACGAATTCGGACTTAAATACTTGGATGATGCTTTTGTATGAGATGCATGTTATTAGATTAGGGTTTATTCGATTTTTGACAAATATATGATATTTTCATGCTTTAGATCGATTCACGCCTAATTTGAATAAATTAAATTGATTGTTCCGAGTGACTAAAGAATTAGTCACAGTTTTGTTTGGGTTTCAGATCTTAAACGTTAACATACGTGGGTGATTATTATATTTTAGACTAATAGTTAGTCTATAGATCACGTGCGGGGAAAGTAACAAAGAGTTGTTCAAGTAAAAACCTCGTGTATTTTAAAATCCTAAAAAATGCGCTAATGTTGATAAAAGTTATCAAATCGTGAGGTTTTTACACAGCAATGGGGCTCCGCCCCTTGACCCCAAAAGGGGGCTCTACCCCTTAAACCCCCGCAAGGGGCTTCGCCCCTTAACCACTACGTAGGGACAATCTCATAAGACCTCAATAATAAACTACATCGTTGTTATGTCTGACATGCACGGTGTTTGAAATGCATGGTTATAACCCAATAGCCTATTTACTTTGGTTTTATATAAATACGGCCTGCGTGTCGTGTCTTTCTTTCTTCTATTGCAATTCTCTTCTCATCTTGCTCTCTCGTATGTAAAATGAGTTTCTGAAAAATTGTAATATTTGCAAAGAAAAGCGTGGACCAAAGGAGCAGAATGATGGGCCAATCAAAGGTGGATTAGATACTTGAGAAGTAATTTCTATCTTTAGTATTTTGGTTCTCCCATTGGCTTGGGATGGGCCACCTTAGTTTTAAGAGCTATAACCATTGCATTTATATTTACTTCTTTACATGTATGTGATACAATGTATGTTTTTTAGCTTGATTGTAACTGATTAGATCATAATAGAATGGTAAGATTAATATAAAAAAAATCCTCCATATTTAATTAAAATTATTCATCCAATATTAGCCCTCATTAAAACCTCGATCGATACTATGTAGGTTTTTCCAAAGCAAAATACTTAGGTATATCTTGGTAAAACACGAAGAATAAGCAAGTGATATTCACTGGTAGTAATATTGGTTAAACTATGTTGTTCTAATAAGATTAGAAACCTAAAGACTAATGATTGTTCAAGAACTTTGGTGATTGAAAAACAGTACAAAAGTGCATGTCTAGGATTGGTTCTTTGAAAGACTTGGTATTTAAACGAGCCCAGTACACCACCTCTCTTTCATAAGTTACCTACATGGTGCACTATTCATTATTGTTCTTTCTATTAGACCATATGAACTTTTGTTTTTGACAAATAGTTGTTCATCAAATATAGGAATTACATGAGATGTAATTAGCAAGTGTTGCTTACCTAAATAATTGAATTCTAGGAGTAAAGCCAAAGCTGCCTTAGAATGAAAAGAAATATGGATACCCACTAGAAATACTTTTAGCAAGTTTTTGATTTTGAGGGTTTTTAATAGTGGGAATGATATTACTTTATAAACATGATAAATAGGTACTTATAAAACATATTTTATTGTTGTAGATTTATGGCAAACACATTATCATTGTGATCCGTCCTTGAGAAGAACAAATTAAATGGCTTGAACTTCATTGATTGGTTCTGCAATTTGAAGATTGTCCTCAAACAAGAACGGAAACTAACAGTCATCGAAGATCATATCCCTAAAAATCCAGCAAATAATGCCTCTAAAGATGAATTGGAAGCGTTTGAAAAATACTCAAGCGACATGGTAGATTTTGGTTGTTTGATGCTTGCGACCATGACCCCTAAGCTTCAGAAGCAACACGAGGACATGGTTCCCTATGAGATGGTTAAAAAATTCAAGGAATTATATGAGGGGCAAGCTCGTCAAGAGAGGTATGAGACCTCTAAGGCTTTGTTTCGATGTAAGATGGTTAAGGGAACTCTAGTGGGAACTCATGTTCTCAAAATGATAAGGTATATTCAAACCCTGGAAAAGTTGGGCTTCCCTCTAAGTGTTGAATTGGCTATTGATGTTATCCTGCAATCATTGTCAGATAGTTTTAATCAATTTGTTCTTAATTTCAATATGAATGAAATTAACAAATAGTTTCCCCAGTTGATTGGTTTGTTAAGAACAACGGAGAACAACATGAAAAAGGTTGGCTGCAAACCTATTCTGATGGTCCGGAAGGATAATAGAAAAGAAAAGCCCAACACCAAGGCAAAGCCAAATCCCAACAAAGGAAAGGATACATTGAAACCCAAATGAGGAATTGCAAAAGAAGGAAAGTGTTTCCATTGCAACAATGTTGGACATTAAAAGAGAAACTGCCCTGTCTATCTTGAGGACATCAAGAAGGCAAGAGAAAATGGACAGTCCAGATCAGGTATTTATGTTATTGATATTAATATATCAACATCTACTTTTTGGGTATTAGATACCGGTTGTGGTTCACATATTTATACTTATGTACAAGGACTAAAAAGTAGTAGAAAATTGGCAAAAGGAGATGTAGACCTACGAGTGGAAAATAGAGCAAGAGTTGCTCCATTAGCTATAAGAACATATACTTTGTCACTACCTAGTGGACTTGTTTTAGATTTAGAGGGTTGTTATTTCGTACCTAGTTTGACTAAAAAAATTATTTCAATTTCTTGTTTGGACAAGATTGGTTTTGAGATTATTATTAAGAATAATAGTTTCTCTTTTTCCCTTAATAATGTTTTTTTATGGTACGACTCAATTACTCAATGACCCATATATCTTATATCAAGATAATTCCATATATAACATAAATACGAAAAAGATCAAAAACAAATGACTTTAATCAAACTTATCTTTGGCATTGTCGCTTAGGTCATATAAGTGAGAAACGCATATCAAAACTTCATAAAGATGGATTTTTAGATTCTTTTGTTTTCCACAATTTGATATATGTGAACCTTGCTTAATGGGAAAAATGACTAAATCACCGTTTGACGGTAAAAACGAGCGAGCAAGTGATTTATTAGGCCTAATACATAGTGATGTATGTGGGTCGATGAATACGCAAGTAAGATGAGGGTTTCAATACTTCATTACTTTCACTGATGTCTTTAGTAGATATGGGTATGTTTACCTAATGCAACATAAATCTGAAGCCCTTGAAAAATTCAAGAAATTTAAGAATGAAGTAAAATACCAACTAGGAAAGAGTATCAAAGCTCTTCAATGAGATCGAGGAGGAGAATACTTAAGCCTAGAGTTTGATGAACTTCTTAAAGGATGTCGGATTGTCTTACAACTTACACCTCCACGTACTCCACAACACAATGGAGTCTCTGAAATGAGAAATCGAACATTGTTAGACATGGTTCGGTCAATGATGAGTCATGCTGATCTTCCAACTTCTTTTTGGGGACATACGTTAGAAAAAATTGATTTCACACTAAATCGTGTTCCATCTAAATCGGTTCAAAAGACACCATATGAGATATGGACTAGGAAGCGTCCTAGTATGTCTTTTATGAAAAATTGGGGATGCAAAGTTTATGTTAAACATCAGATGTCTACAAAAATCGAACCCAAATATCATAAGTGTAATTTTGTAGGATATCTTAAAGAAACTAAAAGATATTATTTCTTCAATCTATCTGAGGACAAAGTGTTTATTTCTCGAATATGAGTCTTCATCGAAAGATAATTTATTTTCAGAAAAGGAAGTGGGAGAAATATTGAACTTGAGGAAATTCAACATCAACCATAGATCACTGAACTAGAGATTGAACAACAACAAGTTCCACAAATAGTTGAGGAACATCCAATCATTCTTGAAACACAACCACTGCGAAGGTCTATGAGAGAACGCAATGCGCTTGAGAGATATGGATTTCTTGTCACATTGCATGGAGATGTTCTTCTCATGGACCAAGATGAGCCTAAGACTTATCAGGAAGCAGTGGAAAACCCAGACTTTAAGAAATGGCTAGAAGCTATGGAATCCGAGATGGATTCCATGTCAGAAAACCAAGTATGGACTTTGGTTGAACCACCCAAAGGAATTAAGCCCATAAGGTGTAAATGGGTTTTCAAAAAGAAAACCGACATGGATGGAAATATACAAACATACAAAGAGTGGTTGCCCGCTAAAGGATTTCTTCAAATTCATGGTATAGACTATGATGAAACTTTTTCCCCTATTGCTATGTTTAAATCCATTTGGATATTGCTCGCAATAGCTACATATTATGATTATGAAATCTGGCAAGTGGATGTTAAAACCGCTTTCCTTAATGGAAAATTGGATAATGATGTGTACATCACCTGAGGGTTTTATTAATCCAAAAGATGCCCAAAAGGTATGCAAGCTACAAAGATCCATTTATGGACTGAAGCAAGCTTCCCGAAGTTGGAATCTTCATTTTAATGAGGCAAGCAAAGAATTTAGTTTTATTAAGAATGAATATGAGCCATGTGTTTTCAAGAAAACTAGTGGGAGCACTATCACATTCTTGGTATTATATGTGGATGACATACTAATAATAGGAAATGACATACCTACCTTACAGTCTATAAAGACTTGGTTAGAAAAATGTTTTTCTTTGAAAGACTTAGGTGAAGCAACCTATATATTAGGAGTCAAGATCTATAGAGATAGATCAAGACGACTCCTAGGACTAAGTCAAAATACATACATAGACAAAGTACTGAAAAGATTCAGTATGAAAGAATCTAAAAGAGGATTCTTACCTATGAGACATGGCATTTTGCCCTCGAAGGAAATGTGTCCTTCAACACCTCAAGAGAGAGAACGCATGAGTAAGATACCATATGCTTCGACCATTGATCTATCATGTATGCCATGCTATATACACGTCCAGATGTATCATATGCACTAAGTATGACAAGTCGATACCAAGTAGATCCCGGTGAAGTTCATTGGGTTGCAATCAAAAACATCCTTAAGTACTTAAGAAGAACTAAGGATACATTCTTTATGTATGGAGGTGAGGAAGAGCTAAGTATAAAAAGATATACTGACGCAAGCTTTCAAACTGATAAGGATGATTCTCGATCGCAATCGGGTTTTGTGTTTTGCCTTAATGGAGGTGTTGTAAGCTGGAAAAGTTCAAAGCAAGATATAGTAGCAGATTCTACGACATAAGCCGAGTATATTGCAGCAAGCGATGCTGCAAAAAAGGCTGTTTGGATCAAAAAGTTCATATCTGAACTAGAGGTCGAACTTAGCATATCAAATGCTATAGATCTACGTTGTGACAACAACAGAGACATCACACAAGAAAAAGAACCCAAATCTCACCAACGATCCAAACACATACTTAGGCGTTACCATTACATTCGTGAAATCATTGATCGATGGGATGTAGAAATATGTAGAGTACCAACGGATGACAATATCGCCGATCCACTGACAAAGCCTCTGACACAGCAAAAGCATGAGCGTCACACTAAGTCTCTTGGTATTAGATACATGAGTGATTGGTCTTAGTGCTAGTGGGATACTGTTGGAGTATGCCCAAAGACCAATCATGAGATGGTTGTAAAAGACATACTTATTTTATTTTGTTTATTAATATAAAGCCATTATTATTATTATTATATCAGTCTTATTCTGTGTATCTATAAATAAACTAAATTATAATAAAGTCCTTAGAATAATATAGTTATTCTAGAATGTCCTTAGTCAAGAATTATTGTGGGCTTGGACAACAATAATGTATTAAGACTAATATGTAGCTGATTGATGACAAAGTGTTGTCATTGACATGGAGATGTCAAAATCAATACATAAGTATGTGTTAGGGAACAACATACTGGATTGACCCGCTATGAGCATGTTTCTTGGATTATTATGTTGCAATCACAACATTGCTTATGGTGATAACTACATGTATGATCCTCAAACTTGAGATCATCATTATTTCAACATCGTGAGTGACATATTTTGATACGGTCAAATGTGTGTCGTAACTGACTACACTATAAAGACTGATATTGGATATGTCACAATCCATGTAGCAAAATATGGTTGATCAAGATAGAATTTGTCCCTCCTACATAATATGAGTAATATCATAGGCCACTTGATTGAGTGAGACTAGAAAATGCATGGCCATGCTCAAATAAATTGATATGGAATATCATAGTTATTCGTTTATAATAGTCTACTCAAGATATCAAGAAACATTAGATGGACTATACAAGTATGACTAATCCATGACTTGTGTCCGATCTAGATATGAGGAGAAAATGATGAAATACATAAAAGAAGTTAATCACGAAAAAAGGTTAAATCGAACCATGATTTCATGTAACTTAGGTAGCAATGATGTATTGCTAGATGCCAGTCATTGCTTGTAATATTATAATTGTTCTGGATATTACTGCTAACGTTACATGAACCTACAAGGGTCACACCCTATGATTGAAACGAACAAATATCGACTAGATAACATGTGTACAAACTTGTTGTACACGTAGTTAGTGAGAAACTGAAATTGTTATAATTATTGTAATTATGGATAATTTTGTTTATATATATATATATATATATATTAATATTTGATAAGTTATTGTAATTATCAAATATTAGTGAAGTATATATATATATCTCTAAAAGAAACCTAATTAAAGTAGAATCAGATTCTACATATTTAATTTTATTCGGTTAAATATATTGTATATTTAAAGAATTTGAATTTAATTAGAATTATGTTTTTAAATGCTATATAAAGGCATAAGGTCTAGTAGCCATTTATCCCTATTTTTCGAAATCCTCTCTAAACAGTTAGAGAAGAAAAAAAATTATTCGTTTTATTCGGGTGGATTGCGTAGAGGTCGGAACGCTACTGTGACGACTCAGATTTGATTTGGATTATCCTATACTCATTGTGGAATTCCAGATTATTTGAGGTAATGTTTTTCAACCTTTATCACCCCGAATTCGTCCCTTGTACATGGATCACTGATGAATTACGCTGGATAATTTTTTCGCTAGGCCATGGGGTGTACCGACGTTTCCCAACACACTAGGGGAAGAGCCCCAAAAGAATTGTCGGATAAGTCTTTCCATCTCATCACATATGAGCTTAGGAAGTGTCGTAGTTTGCATGAAGTAGGTTGGTATCGTGGCAAGGACTAATTTAGCGAGAGTAATGCGACTTACCATGGAAAGTGTTTGAGCTGACCATTTGGTAAGTTTATTGTGTATCATGTCAAGTATGAAGGTGTAGTCATTGTAGCTTGCTCTGCCATGCAAAACTGGAACACCTAGGTAGTTCCTAAGGGAATCAATGATCTGAAAGTCGAGTATAGTACCTATGGAGTCACGTATTTTCGGTTGGGTGTTTGGGGAAAAACTTGGGATTTTTGTTTACTGACCTTGCGATCAGAGTAAAGACCAAATTCAGTGAGGATGGAGTAAACAACATCAAATTGTAGTGCAATAGCTTTGCCATAAAAAGTTAGGTTGTAGGCGAAAAATAGATGGGAGAGAGGATATCATTTACTCTTTAATCTAGCTATGATTCCATATCTATAAATGTATCCACATCATGTATGAATCACATACCGAACATATCATCCATCAGCTTACTACTCCGAGACTTATCGGATATTGATATATCAAAGTATGCAAGTCACACACACACGATCCTACATTTTCTCAGGATTAAGGTAAATATATTTTGAACGTCACAAGTGAATTTAATCTTTAAACGGATTTAAGATCTTAATTCATCTTGAGTCTAGTCCAATGTGTTGTCTATCTAGACAAACGTATCTACGTTTCTGCTCAAGAGTCAACCGCTCTGATACCCAAGATAAGCTATCTCCTTATTTGGACTTTATACAACGTAATAGTTCTTTTGAATTATTTGCTCAGATAGTTCTATGAACTACAAACATGTTTAGATTACCAACTAATATAAGTTGTCTTCCGTATTATAATTGACCTTATAATACAACTTATATTCAGTTAAACCATATGTAATTAATGAGTCGATATTTGTTTATTACTTTATCACTTTACATACAATATCAAGTTTGAGGACAATGTACATAATAAAGCAGTATATAAATAACATATAGAAGTTTTATTTATTTCATTCAGTCCAATGATTCAGTAACTAAATAAATTACTTCACTTATGGCACAAAACTCCAACAATCTCCCACTTGCCCTAGTGGAGTAAATGAGTCATATTTCGCATTTTCATGCACCCATATTTTTTCCAAACTCCTAACAACCAGAGTCTCAGAGAACGGGCCCACACAATATCCTCAATGCAATTTTTGACTACGTCTATTTTTTCATTGTCTATGGCCTTTTTGATCATTAAGTATTATCACGTAGGATCAAATGATTATTTGATTATTCTTCCGCAAATACCTTATCCGATATTATTCCCCAAATCCCTGCAAGTCTAGATGTTGAAACTTGTATATCCAAGGTTGTCAATACCTTCTCAGAATATACTTTTCATATAATCCCTCAAAAATAGATCCAAATCAAATATTTTACATAATCCAATTTTAATCCCTTAAAATCATGATGACTTTACCGTTTTAAAATTTATGTGTAACTTATTTAATTTCTATTTGTACTTGAGTATATAGACCGCGACTTTCTAGTATTTGGTTCCAGAATTTCCCTATTATCAATTTTACTATTCTTACTGGATCGGACTTTCAGGTCGGATAAAAAATATTATATTATAAATATCGGAGTCATAATCAGACATACATAGCAATCGACGTAAGAGCTAAATACGCATGTAAAATTCAATAACCGAACATAAAATCACGAGATGAACAGAAATACTGTTGAGCTAATGTAGGCTAGGAAGCCTAACTACCTAGTCATGAGATTTGATATACAATGTTTTAGGCCTCCCTTAAATATGTTTTCCGGTGAAAATGATGGTGATCTGAACTGGCTTTAGATAGCATGGAGATGAGGGAGTGAAAAGCTCTTGCTGCAATTCTTGACTTGATCTGTCCCCTCTTTGGTATAGGCCTTATGCTACCGCTTGAACTCCTGCCGACCGCAATGGTTTCACGACCTTTCACCTTGTCCATGCAGCACACTGGGATTTTCTTTCGAATTTGTAATGGCAAAGATTGCAAATGGCTAATTGACTTTCATTGGTTGACAGTTTATATAGCACACCAATATCTCATCGGATACAAGAGGCAAGGATTTGATTACTATGGATGAGGGGACCATTACAGAAGTTGACTTTTGGAGATTTGTGGAAGTCGGTCAACATGCCAGCCAATTTTGAGGCTGTAAGAGATTCCTTGCATCCCAACTTGAGACGGTAGTAATTCGTGCGTGGTATCATTTGGGGGCTGCTTGATCTTCCTTGGTATTAAACCGGTGTGGGTTTTAAGTAGGGTGAGCACAATTCGACTCGACTTGAAAAAATTAATTTTTTTAATTTGATCTGAGACAAAAATATTTAATCTTTCTTGACTCGATTCGAAATTTTATAAACTCGATTCGAAAAAATTTCAAATAAAGTTAAAATTATAAAATAGAAATTCGAATAATTATTACTTTTTATTAATTAGTGGATTGATTTTTAAGTTTAAGTCGAGTCCCTTTATTTTTTCTAATATATACCGATATAAAAAAATATGAAGAAATATATGTCACTTATGAAAAAATGTATATATGTATCTTATATGATTAGTATAAATCTTTTAAATTAAAATGATACCATATTATAACATTATAAATAATTGCAATTAAATTTGTATAAGAACTTAAAAATTCGACGCAACTCGAATTTCATAAGCTTGACTCTAATAAAAAAATTAAATAAAATTTGAATTGTAAAATATAACGTGTCAATCAAATAAGTCAAAATTTTTTACTGACTTGATCGAACGGTCACCTTTAATTTCATAGATATCTAGGAGCTCTCCTATGAATCATGGTGCTGGTTTCGGGTATTTTTTTAGTGGATAAGTGGAAGGTATGTTGGGGTAACGTGTCAATTAATAGAGGTATGATTCGATGTTCTGTTCTATATTAATTTTGAGTGACAGATTTATTTGTTTAAATTCATTTGCCCAGGTCTTCTGAAGCACCCATTTCTATGGATGATATTTTAATGCCTGTCCATGTATTTTTGTAATGTGATATGGCCAACAGGTTCAGCCGCCTTGTAATAATATGTCTACTTGGTTCGGCATCACATGGTCAAATTCAGGGAGAAATGTAATAAGACTGTATGAGCGACAAAGCTTCACATGTTAGGTCTAATCAGTGTCTCAAAAGTTTTATTCAAGTTGTAAAGGCAACGGTTTTACATAAAAAGGCCATTTAGCAAGGCTTCATGTACCACACCGCTCAGTTATCATCAGCATCACGGTAAGACCATGTTTCCAAGAGTGAAAAAGCAACTAATGGTCCTAGAAAAGGTGGCTGTGGTGGAGGCTTACTGAAAGCAACCATAGGCTCATTCTGGTCCTTACTCATGGACCCTCCTTTGTCTTTCTTAGAGCCATTACCATCCGATTTCCTCGGTGTCGAAGTTGCCACAGTTCCTGGTTTCAATGATATGTTGAGAGCTATAAAAGTTTCTGCTTACAAAAATATAGGCAAAACAAAACAATGGGATTTAGAAGGGAGGACATACCCCATGATCCAGCCGTAGGACAGATTTTTTTGAATTTGTATTTTGCAGGCAAAATTGCAGCACTTCCACTACCACCACCACGCATGTTTTTTTTTTTTTTTTATGTTGTTGAGGTTGTCTAGCCAAGGCAAACATTCAAATATTAAGAAACTAGCAGAACACACAGCAAAGAATGAAACTTTTCATACTAAAAAATGTCACAGGCATCTTTAACATCGATCACACAATCACAAAGGTTGTAGTAAACCGAGAAACTGCACACATCAATGCAGCAAATTCTTAAGATCAGGCTGCAATTTCATACTAAAAAATACCCAAATCTTCTAAATAAAATGATAAAAAAGACGTCTGGAGTTAAGAGGGAAATAAAGAGTTGTACCTGGAAATGTGTCTGGTTCCTCTGGAGCAATAAAGAAACAGAAACAGAAACAGAGCCAACGTTGTTGAGTTACTAATTGGGAAACTGAGGGAAGTGTCGAGAATTTTCTCAATCTTTATTTCTGAATGCTTACGTGTGTCGATCTGCATCTTTCTGTTTCCTATTCTGGGCCGTTCGATGGATTCTGAAAATTTTCGTCATTTATGTAGTAAGCTGTCTGGTTTACGCGTGGAATAACAAACGCCATCATTTTAGGTTCGCTTAAAGTAAAAGATAGTAATTAAACTATGTTTTATAAATGTATTTAAATTATTTTTTTTCAAAATAAATATCTAAATTGTAACCGCCTTATGGTTCGTTAATCTTGCCGGATTAGAACAATAATTAATGAGACCTTAACATTTTACAAAGATTTAGGTGTTTATTTTAACAAAAAAAATAAGTAATTACAGAAAAATGTATAATTTATATACTTATTTTTAATTAAAAATAATTTAAATATTTAAAGTGGTCGCATATGATAATTTATGGACTTATTTTAATAATAAAAAATAATTTAAGTACTTAAAAGAATCACATATAATAGTTTATAAACTTATATCGGTAAAAAATAGTTTAAATACTTAAAGGGGTCACTAATTTATTTATGAATTTATTTTTATTTTTAAATATTCATATTTTATCCCCTCTAACCTTAAATTCTGACTCCGTCTCTAACCACAGTGTTTTCTTTGATGAGAAGAGCAGGGACGGAGCCAAAATTGAACATTTACAGGGGCCAAAATATTAAATTTAAAAAATATAAGGGTTTATTAAGTATTTAAAACTTAAAATTTATAGGGCAATGCCTAATTTGTCGAATACTTAAACTTATAAAGACTTAAATTGATATTAGACTAAAAAATTGATAATGCGGACTCATTATTTTTTGTTCAATCCATACTTGATTATATATTTAATAAATTCTTATATTTTTTATTTGAACATTTATTTTTACAGAAACCAAATGATAATTAAATTAAAATCGATCAAATATATTAATTTTATAATAGAATCGAAGCCTTGGGCACAAGGGCGAAGAGCTTTGGTTCAAACAACCGTAGTGACATCTCCTTTATCATTAAGTTTAAACTCGACCCCTTGGAATACTTGTTAGTCCCACTGCCCTCCAAAGACATCCCGCATGGTGGATTCAGCGTTGGTCTTAACGTACGACGTCAATCCTGTACCTTCGATGCCCCTTACTGCCTACTTGTTTCCCTCCTAATCTGGTTCTCCGACCACTTAATTGGGTCACGTTTTCCCTTTGTAATCATTAGATAAATGACATTTTTCCAAATAGTAACACAAATTGAGCCCAGTTGTTTGGCGTTAGTTGTGGGATTGGAGGTCTTAGGTTTAACCGTTTAATCCATGCCAACATATTCTTCATTGTATTATTTTCATTTCTTTTATTTTCTCCGATTAAATGATGGTGGGTTAAATTTATTAAATTAATTTAAATAAAAATGAGGATCAAATTAGAAGGATTTTTAAATATTACTGATTTATTGAATAATTTTGAATTGTGACTAAATTGATAGAATGTACAATTTTAGAACTAAAAATGTTATTATACCATGTAATGTCACATTTTCCGTTAAGCCAACGGTCAAACTTAACGGCTAGTGACCAAAACAGAAACAAACTATAACATTATTGATATCGACAATAATGCCACCATGAATGTTCAAGTATACACGTCGTTATCAAGTAATAAAATGACCAAGTCATGCCGAGTATTGTTCCCACAAAAACTAAATATTGTTATAAGGTTTGTTATTGGGTAGACAAACTAACTAGAAAAATAATAGTTAATGTGTTCACGTTGAAAACTGATAAACTAAAAACTAAGTAAACAAGAACCCAACAAGTATTTTAGTGGAAAATCGGATGATGTTCATCTTAGGAGACACATTTAAATATCTTATTTTACAAGGTGTATGCGTATTGTCAAAGAGTTAATAATATCTATGAATAGATATTAAAAAAAAATAAGTAAACAAAGTGAAGGCAACGGAATCAGAACACTCACAATTTGACCAGGACTCAAACCAAAGTGATGACAATATTCAGTAATGCTCGCGACTAATTCTACAAGGAAATCATTTCTCTCTCTTTTTGAATTATTGATGACGAAAAATAGACATAGATTATGGGTTAATTTCTTGTTTAAGGCTTTTAAATTGTTGTTACAGATCTAAGGCAACTACAGTCGTTGTCTTATTGAAATTAATACATTCCCCAGTAATATTATATATGTATTCAAACAGCCATAGTGGCATCTCCTCTATCATTTAGTTTAAAGTCGACTCCTTAGAATACGTGTTAGTCCGACCGGTCTCCAGAGACTTCCCGCATGGAGGATCCAATGTTGGTCCAGACGTACGATGTCAATCTTCTACCTTGGGTTCTCATTGCTACCTGTTTGTTTCCTCTCCATCTGGTTCTCCGATCACCTTGTTGGAATATTGATCCCTTTTCTCTATTGTATTGTTGGTGTTGTTTGGGAATGAAATTTTTTCTTTCTAATAAAAAAATGGTTTGCATATAAATACAATTTAGATGTAGGTGAACGAATATATTTTAATAAAATGTATAATAAAAAATAATTAATAAGGTGGAGTAGTAAAAGGTTTGTATAGAAGTTCGTAATATTACTATAATAATATTTTATTATCATTTAAAAAATATTTTTTGTCTTCTTTCAATGGAGTTGATATACAAATAATATGTAATATCAAGAAGTTTTTTTAAAAAAAAAATTATAATAACAATTAGAAACAAAAAATGCTCTCATCCAAAAATATCGCCAGCTCCCCACTAGAGCCCGGTTCTAAAGTTTTTGATGGGGTTTACACGACCTTTGTGGATAACCTCAGCAAGAGGGTATCGAGGAAAGCTTTATGGGAGCTATTTAGCCACCATGGTAGTGTGTAAAAAGTTTTTATCTCGTTCGTCAGCTTTGATTCACCTTCGCGTTTTTCAGCTTTGATTTCCCTAAAGATATGGATAACGCCATTGAAAAGGTTAATGAATCTCTTATTGATGGTCGAAGGGTTAGAGTGGCCAGGTCCAAGTATCTGAGGCTAATGGGGCAGTTAGAGGACGCTAAAGAGCTCCAAAGGCAGTTAGGGGTAGGGCTATTAGGAGGAGAACGTTAACAACAGATTAAAATTTTTTCGCGATGAGGGATCCTATAGAATTGTTCTCTTAGGGAAACCCATGGGGTATGAGTGTCCTCTGGCTAAGGTGAATCTTAGTTTTGGTGGTCACAACTTGTTGTTGAACAAGAAAAATATCTCATGGATATTCACATTCCTTCTAGTGGTTTGGAATGGTTAAATCCTAGTCTCGTCGGTATCATCTAGGACCTCTATAGCATAAAGTTCGTTCAACAAGCTCTCATCAGTGATGGTATCCAGGTGAAACTCGCAAAGTGGGGCAATGATTATGACTATGTCATTGTCACTTTTCAGTCGAAGCAAGCTTTTGAATAAGTGTTGCCGTTGGAAATGGACGTTTTTAATTGTTGGTTAGAGGCTTTAACCCCCCTTCTACTCGAAGATAGCCTCTCATATATGATGAGGACTATCTAATTAAGTGGAGTCCTCCTATTTGTTGGCACAAGGGCTTCTTCCAATCATTGGGCCATAGATGGAGTAAATTTGTTAATCTTCACATAGACACTAGAGAGAACAATAGATTCAACGTTGCGAAGATGGTGGTTAGGATCATTAGGCCCTCAGATGTTTCTGGTTCTGTTAAATAAATTTCGAAGGGTGTCCCTTTAACCATTCAAGTTTCTGTAAAAGGTGACAATCTTGATGCTCTGAGAAATATCTTTAGTTCTGAAAATGTGGGATTTATTGATGAGAAATATCTTTGGTTCTGGAAGCTAATTCGCCCTTGAATTTTGTTAGCCATCAAGCTTCTTTGGTGAGTAGCTCTCATCATCCCAAGGCTAGAGTTGAGATTCCCAAGGTTCTTGTTGGGAAACGCCGGTACACCCCATGACGCAACGAAAAAATTATTCGGCGTAATCCATCAGTGATCCATGTACAAGCGTTGAATTCAGGGTGATAAAGGATGAAAACATTACCTCAAGTAATCTGGAATTCAGCAACGAGTATAGGAGAATCTAAATCAAATCTGAGTCGCCACAACAGTGTTTCGACCTCTACGCAGTCCACCCAAATAAAACGAACAAATTTTCTCTTCTCTAACTATTAGAGAGGATTTAAAAAAAAACATATGTTGGCTGCTAGACCTTATGCCTTTATATAGTATTTAAAAACCTAATTTTAATTAAATTCGAATTATTTAAATATACAATATATTTAATTGAATATAATTAAATATGTAGAATCTGATTCTACTTTAATTAGGTTTCTTTTAGAGATATATATTTAATAATATTTTATAATTACAATAACTTATCAAATATTAACATATATATAAAAATGAAATTATCCATAATTACAATAATTATAACAATTTCGGTTTCTCACTAATTACGTGTACAACAAGTTTGTACACATTCTGTCTAGTTGATATTTGTTCGTTTCAATCATAGGGTGTGACCCTTGTAGGTTTATGTAACGTTAGCAGTAATATCCAGAACAATTCTAATATTACAAGCAATGAGTGGTATCTAGCAATACATCATTGCTACCTAAGTTACATGAAATGGTGGTTCGATTTAACCTTTTTTGATTAACTTCTTTTATGTATTTCATCCTTTTCTCCTCACATCTAGATCGGACACAAGTCATGGATTAGTCACTCTTATATAGTCCATCTAATGTTTCTTGATATTTTGAGTAGACTATTATAAACGAATAACTATGATATCTCATATCAATTTATTCGAGCATGGCCATGCATTTTCTAGTCTCAGTCAATCAAGTGGCCTATGATATTACTCCTATTATGTAGGAGGGACAAATCCTATCTTGATCAACCATATTTTGCTACATAGAATGTGACATATCCAATATCGATCTTTATAGTGTAGTCAGTTACGACACACATTTGGCCGTATCAAAATATGTCACTCCTGATGTTGAAATAATGATGATATCAAGTCTAAGGATCATACATGTAGTTATCACCATGAGCAATGTTGTGACTATCACATAATAATCCAAGAAACATGCTCATAGCGGGTCAGTCTAGTATGTTGTTCCTTAACACATACTTATGTACTGATTTTGACATCTCCATGTCAATGACAACACTTTGTCATCAATCAACTACATATTAGTCTTAATACATTATTGTTGTCCAAGCCTATTGTCGCAACCCCTTTTTTAAGAAGGTTTTGACGTTTTGGAAAACTTTATAAAATCACGGAGTCACCACCAATCTTTTTTTTAAAAAAATGTGATTGGATCACTTTTTGAGACAATGCTATTTTGATAAAATATTTTATTTATCAAAATTACATTTTGGTGTACGAAAGCAAGAGAAAACAGGTTCAGGAGGCGATTACGCGTGGGGAAGGATTAACACCCAACAATGCCCAAAAATCGGTACCTAATTGATTTCAAAAAGCATTTTTAAAACTGGGATTTGCAAGTTCACAAAATTTCGATTTTATTTGTCCGTAAAATGAATGTAAATCTATTTTAACGGCCTTATCGCCCGGGAAATGAACTTTACTCACCGCCAACACTCATGGCGCTAACCCGTCATTCCCATTTGATAAGACACTGCATTAATTAAGTTTTCACTTTTTTAAAAAATAAACAAGAAAATTAAATGTATTAATGAATTTTAATTTAAATTCTAAATAGTGAATAATCCTGGAAATGTCTATATTCCTTTTAATTATTAAGGTTTAAATATAGTTAAGTGTATTTTATTGAAATGAAGAATATTTTACAACATACATGTCACTAATCTAAGTTTTAAGTCCCTAATGTTAAAGTTTAACATGCATACAAAAATATACATAAAGTCAAACATGAAATAATTAATAAATAACTAAATAATTACTTAAAATTAAATAAAGAAAAAGGATTTGTATTTATATTTTAAAAAAAAGAAAATCTAAATCAGGGACTAATTTTGAAAGAAAGTAAAATGTGAAGGTTAATTTGAAAATAATTTAAAATTAGGTGCCGAATTGAAAAGAAAAAGGGACGAAATTGAAACAATTGAAAAACTGAAGAGCTGCGGCGTAAGATCTAGGAAAGAAGGGTGCGGGTTATACTCGTGTTCGGGTCGGGTCAAACGGGTTAGTATATATACTAAATATTATAACACGTTTTATTTTATAATTCCCCCCAAATAAATCAAAACCGGCTCTATTGAAATCCTCTAAAGACATTCATCGTGTTCTTCATGGATTGAAGAACACGGTGGTGGTCCACCGTGCCAGCCGCCATCCACTGACGCCGATCCCCGTTGTCGGCGGCAAAATTCCCAGATTCTGATCAAATTTCCAGATTCCGGCGACTTCGAAATCGCATTTTTTCACCGGATTTTACATCAAAACCAAGCTCCTCGATGTTTCAAACAAAAATAAGGTAAAACCAACTCCTTTCTTCTTTATTTAAACCAAAACAGAAAGTAAATAGATAGGAAAATTACCAGAACTTGATTCTTTTTATTGCTTCTGAATGCCGATTACAAATTGCTTGCTCCTACGAATTCTGAATGCTAGTATGTAATTGCTATGTGTAATTCTTGTGAAATTGTTTTGTGTTACAATGATTTACAATGCTATTTATAGTACAAGAGTTTCCTAAATCCTAAGCTTAAATCCCCGATTTCTTCCCCTCTGATTGCTTGATTTTTGCCATGGCACCGATTTGGGGATTTTGGTCTTTTGCTTTGGTTCTGAATTGCCTTTGGCATATCCAATTGTAGCTTGATTCTCGCTAGGGCTTCGAATTAGGGATTATCCCTTCCCATTTGGTTTTGATTTTTCCAGCTAGGGCTTTGAATTAGGGATTTAATCCCTATTGATTCTCGAATTGCTATGCCCCCATTTAGGGATTTAATCATTTTGTTCCTCTGTTTACATGTTTCTGATGATTCAAACGGAGTCGGCGAGGAACAATCAGAGTGAGTGAAGCATCGGAGAAGATGAAGTGATCGGCTGGAGCTGAATCGTCGTGAGTGTGGCTGCCACGCGCGAGTGATGATCCGTATGAACACCCCGAAGCAATCTGGGCCGCCAGATCGCATCCTGATCAAACGGCTAAGAAGTGCGGCTCTATATCATCCCTAGCTGGCATGATTTACACCGTTGGATCGGCCCTTTGATCCAACGGTCCTGCTTTAGCTGCGCATAAAGAAAGAAGACGAGAGTTAGGGTTTTCTTTTTGGGTTATAAACGGGCCAGACGGGCCTTTTTATATTGGACTCTTTTGTATTTTTTGTTAATGGATTCTGATTTGAATTAAATCCAATAGACCTTTATTTAATTTCTAATTACAATTGGGTTATGTGTTCTATATTTTGGGTTTTAATATCTAATGTATATAACCTATGCTAATTCTATATAAACAACTATATACTAATTAAAACATACGACATATTTAATAATTCTAACTAATTATAACATATTGTATGAGACCTAAACTATTCCAATACTACATTAATCTTTACATATAGTACTTATTATAATACCCTAAGTATATTGGCAATGTTACATGATATTCAAATAATCCTAATACTAATTGCAATATAAGACTACCTAAACCAAAATGACAGAGTTAAAAAAAAGAAGTTAGGTGAAAATTTAGTGACAACAGCTGCCCCTCTTTGGTCATTTCGGTGAAACATGAATAGAGCAAAAAAAAGAATACACTAATTTTCACCGATTACCAAACCATTTATGCTTGAAAAGACATACGGGTTCTATTCTCCTTGTGCTCGAATAGATGAGCAGGTTCCATTCTCCAAATCCGCGAACGGTTAGGCGGGTTCTATTCTCCTCATGCTCGAATAGATAAGCAGGTTCCATTCTCCAAATGCCCGAACGGATAGGCGAGTTCTATTCTGCTCATGCTCGAATAGATAAATAGGTTCTATTCTCTAAATGCCCGAACGGATAGGCAGGTTCTATTCTCCTCATGCTATAATAGATAAGCAGGTTCCATTCTCCAAATGCCCGAACGGATAGGCAGGTTCTATTCACCTCATGCTCGAATATATAAGCAGGTTCCATTCTCCAAATGCCCGAACAGATAGGCGGGTTCTATTCTCCTCATGATCGAATAGATAAAAGGTTCTATTCTCTAAATGCCCGAATAGATAGGCATGTTCTATTCTCCTCATGCTCGAATAGATAAGCAAGTTCTATTCTCCAAATGCTCGAATGGATAGGCAGGTTCTATTCACCTCATGCTCGAATAGATAAGCAAGTTTCATTCTCCAAATGCCCGAACAGATAGGCATGTTCTATTCTCCTCATGCTTGAATAGATAAGCATGTTCCATTCTCCAAATGTCCGAACGAATAGGCAGGTTCTATTCTCCTCATGCTCGAATAGATAAGCAAGTTCTATTCTCTAAATGCCCGAATGGATAGGCAAGTTCTATTCACCTCATGCTCGAATAGATAAGTAGGTTCCATTCTCCAAATGCCCGAATGGATAGACAGGTTCTATTCTCCTCGTGCTTGAATAGATAAGCAGGTTCTATTCTCCTCATGCTCGAATAGATAAGCAGGTTTCATTCTCTAAATGCCCGAACGGATAGGCAGGTTCTATTCTCCCCATGCTCGAATAGATAAGCAGGTTAAAAGATGACTTTATCCTCCATACGCTTGGATGAATGAGCAAATTAAAAAAAAACTGTCAAAAATAATTACAAATTATTAAAATGCATATGCTCCTAGGGATGCCTAGTCATGAATGCATGTCTTATCCCTTTTGCTCGTTTTATTAACATTTTTCCTAATCAATATAGTAGAAAACTGTGAAGCTCCAGGAAACTCAGATTATATCATCTCAAACATTTTCTCAACTCTGGCAACTGATGGTGTGTGTCTGCTTTGGTTCATCCCATCAGAAAAGACGGTATGATTATTGAATGACTCATTCTTTAATACTATCTGGCTTCACTTATTTCTTGTTGTTAAAATTCCATCTTCCATTCCTTGGAAAATAATCTTCAACATTGCTTGCTTCATCGCATCGTGGGTTCAAAAGTACTTTGGACAATACATTCATCCTTTCCTGTGATTTCTACCTTGATTTTTCAAACAGGAAAGCTCTTTGTTGCTAAAACACCTAAGAGCGAAACTCCGAGGGGATATGGGAAATGCATCGGTTTGCCATAATGCATGGGGAAATCCTATAAAAATTGTGACTAAATGCTTAGATGGTAGACTAAATAATCATAGATAATCATCTCCATCACTTCTATTTTACCATTCTCATTCTTAGCACTTCCTTACTTCATATGATCTTTGCACATTTGCTCACTCATTCCATTTATCTTGTACTCCTGATTGGAAGGTCTGATTTCATCCTCATATTCTTCAACACTCTTTTATCATTGCAGTTGATACATCAATGTTCAGTGACAAACTTTCTGGAATCTTACTGCTCTTCCGATATCTCATAGCCTTATTTATTTCTCCAATGTCTGTAAAATTGTTCTCATTGTTGTAGAAGACAAGTTATCTTGTGGAAGCATCTCTGTTTTGCAACATGCTACCTTAAAGTAATGTGAAAGCATTTCTTGAGGGTTTTTTGCTGAAGTTTGTAGCAAAACCTATTTCCATCTTGAATTTCCTTATTAGTTTTGCTACTTTTTGCGTCCTAAGCTCTAAATTTGACCATTGAACGCCTTATAGTTCCAATACTTCTAAACAAATTTCAAAGTAATGCTAAAAAATCTTATGTATATTGCAAGTAATGTCAAATTTTAATTCTCATTTCAATGCAAGATGCTTTATGGAAAGATGTCAAATAAGGAAAGAAGAGGTCTACACAACAAAACTTTATTGGTATTTGTGGCAAACACAAAAAGAAATTACAAGGAAAAGAAAAGATATTCAGATATCAGAAACCAAAATTCCTCCTGTCATGACTTCATAAGATGCCTTGAATGTCCTCTATGCTGAGTAGACCCTGAAGATAATGATTATGATGAAAAACATGAAGCTCCCAAGCCAATCCCCAAGGAAAGTCTTATTTGCAAATTGTCTGAGCCGCCCTTTACGGATTTTCAACTCAGGTCCTCCTTTGGTTTCAAAACGCCCTTTGCGGATTTGCATTTTAAGCCCCACTTTTCTTTTCTTTTTCTTTTTTTGGTTCTTTTTTCTTTTTCTTTTTTCTTTCTTCAAACATAATAATTTTTCACCGAGTCTGAATTTATCGGGCTCTAGAGTTCGTCTTCATCCATTTTAGCTAAAATTAACACTCCTCAAGAGAAGACCTTTGTTACAATGTAAGGTCTTTCCCAATTCGGTGCCTATTTTCCTCGAGAGTCACTTTGGATTGGCAGCTTCTTCCTCAACACTAAATCCCCCTCTTTGAATTCTCTTAGGCGAACTTTCTTCTTGTGAGTCCTTATCATCTTTTTCCGGTACATTTTCCCATGACACAGTGCTTTCAGTCTTTTCTCTTCAATTAAGTTCATCTGATCGTATCTTGCTCGAACCCATTCTGCTTCTTCCAACTTTGCTTCCATTAAGACACAGAGTGATGGTATTTCAACATCAGTGGGTAGCACGACTTCCATTCCATATACCAATGAGAAATGTGTTGCCCCAGTGGAAGTTCTTACTGCAGTTCGGTAAGCGTATAAAGCAAACGACAGCTTCTCATGCCAATCTTTATAGGTATCAGTCATTTTTTCAATTATCCTCTTAATATTCTTATTCGCAGCCTCCATTGCCCCATTCATCTTCGGGCGATATACCACAGAATTATGATGTTTGACATTGAACTGTTCACAGACTCTACTTGTCATCCTATTGTTCAAATTTGAAGCATTGTGGGTGATGATACTTTTAGGCAAGCCGTATCAACAAATGACTTCCTTTTTTCAAAAACTTGCAAACCGTGGATCTGGTGACGTTTGCATACGAGGCTGCTTCTACCCATTTCGTGAAATAATCAATGGCTACCAGGATAAAACGATGTCTGTTTAATGCCTTAGGGTGAATCTGACCTATGACGTCAATGCCCCACATGGAAAATGGCTAAGGGGCTGTCATAACATGAAGAGGTTGAGGTGGCGTATGAACCTTGTCAGCATAAATTTGGCACTTGTGGCATTTGCGAGAATAGTTGATGCAATCACCTTCCATGGTTGTCCAATAATACCCAAGACGCATGATTCTCCTGGCCATGGTGAAACCACTAGGATGAGTTCCGCAGACTTCTTCATGAACTTCTTCCACAATTAATTGTGCCTCTTTTGCCCCCACACATCTTAGAAGCACTTGATCATGACTTCTCTTGTTTAAAATATCACCGTCAAGAACATACCCTGACGCTATCTTCCTGATCATTTTCTTTTCATTCTCCGTGGCTTGAGGCGGGTATTGCTGGAATTTTACATATTGTAAGATGTCATGATACCATGACAATCCATCCACTTCTTATTCCACATCATAACATTGAGCCGGAGAGTCAAGCATATATAACCTGATGGGCATCATCTTAGAACCTTCATTTACCCTAAACATGGCGGCTAAGGTGGCTAAAGCATCAGCCATTTGGTTGTCTTCTCTGGGGAGATATTTAAAGGTAATCTTATCAAATTCCCTGGTCAACTCAAGGACCAGCTTGTGGTATCCCAACAACTTTACATCTTTTGTCTCTCATTTGCCACGTATTAGATAAATGACTAATGCAGAGTCCCCAAAAACTCATAAAGTACGAATTTTCCTTCTTATAGCTTCTCTTAGACCCATTATACAACCCTCGTATTCTGCCATATTATTAGTGCAAAAAAACTTCAAACGACTAGTAAAAGGGTAATAATCTCCTTCCGGTGATACCAAAATTGCCCTATACCTCTTTCCAATGCATTTGCTACACCATCAAAATTCATAACCCAAGATTCTATTGAAGCTTCATCATCTTCTGTGATACACATCAAGTTTTTATCTGGAAAATTAAGGTTTAATGCTTCATAGTCATCACATGCGCGACTTGCCAAAATGTCTGGTATGGCACTCCATTTTATCGCTTTTTGGCTTACATATTGGATATCAAATTCTGATAATAACATTGGCCAACACGCTAACCTTCTTGATAAGGCTGAAGCTTCCATCATGAACTTCAGTGGATCCAACTTCGAGATTAGCCATGTAACGTGATAAAACATGTATTGTCTTAGCTTTCTAGCTGCCCAAACCAGAGCACAACATAGCTTTTCAGTTGACGAATATTTGGTTTCACAATCAGTGAACTTCTTACTCAAGTAGTATATCACATTTTCTTTTCTTCTAGTATTGTCATGTTTCCCTAACACACAACCCATGGAATTTTCATAGACTGTTAAGTACAAGATCAATGGTCTCTCTGAAATAGGTGGTACTTCCTTTTGCGTAGCCTAAACATTGGATCACACTTATCAGTTAGCTGAGAAATGAAGCGTGCGATGTAATTTAATCGTCCCAGAAAACCTCGTACTTCCTTTTGCGTTTGAGGTGTGGGAAGTTCCTGTATAGCTTTTATTTTATCAGGATCGATCTCAATTCCTCTTCTACTTACAACAAAACCCAATAACTTGCCAGATGTGACCACAAATGTGCACTTAGTCGAGTTGAGCTTCAACTGGAACTTTCTTAATCTTTGGAAGAGCTTCTCTAAATTGACCAAATGTTCTTCTTCAGATCGAGATTTGGCGATCATATCGTCGACATAAACCTCTATTTCTCTATGCATCATATCATGGAAAAGAGTGACCATGGCCCTCTAATAAGTTTCCCCTGCATTCTTAAGTCAAAAGGGCATCACTTTATAGCAAAAAGTTCCCCATTAGCGTCACAAAAGTTGTCTTTTCCATGTCTTATAGACACATCTTGATCTGGCTTTACCCAGAGAAACCATCCATGAAAGAGAAGAGTGAATGACCTGCCGTGTTGTCGACTAAAGTGTCAATATGTAGGAGCGGGAAATTGTCCTTTGGGCTTGCCTTATTGCGGTCCCTGTAGTCAACACACATTCATACTTTTCAATCCTTCTTCGGTACCGGGACAATATTCGCCACCCATTCCGAATACTTGGCTACCTCAAGGAATCCTGCATCGTATTGCTTCTTTACCTCATCCCTGATCTTGAGGAGTGTTTCAGCCTTCATTTTTCCAAGCTTTTGTTTTTAGGTGGATTGAAATTATACTTTAACCCAACCATCACTCATACCAGCAAACGCCTGAAGCTTTGCATGCGGGTTTTTGTTTTTAGGTGGTTTGGCATAGATCCAGTTCTTCTTCACTTTGCACAGGTTGAAAAAGCATAAGTACTTTTCAAATGTGGGCATCATGTCATCTTTATTAAAAGTAAAGCAGCAATACCCAAGATTCCAGAATTGAACTAAGGCTTTCAGGACTTGTTCATCAACCTTCACGTACAAGAGATAGGCTATGTCACCATAGACTTCATGGAACAACTGCTTAGTCTCGTAATCAAATTTCTCCTAGATTTCCCATAATTCTTGCATATTGTTCTACTTGATGCTGATGTGAGCATATTCTGAAGTATCTGTCTCATGATCAGCTACCAGGCTATCTCCAAATGTTCGTTGATTCATCTCAGACCAATGTCGAATCTTTGCATTCTCATCTTCACTTTTCAAAATCCTTCCGTCCATAACAAGAGCTTTTCGAATTTGAGCAATGATTTTGAGATTCAACCCCTTCTAAATATGTAATGATGTGGCATGAATGGTTATGCAAAACAATAAGACAAGGGGAACAAATATTAGAATCAAGAAAACACAGAGTATTCACAAACAATTCTGGGCAGCACATTCCAACACTCCAGAACATGTCTACCTTTATTACTAAAACCCTAGGTTTTTCGCATGGCTCTATTGGGGTGGGCTCTAAGTTCTCAAACAGTTGAGTTCTAAAAGGTATCCGAGCTGTCCTTGTTGTCCCCTACTAAGGGTATCAAGGCCCCTGGTTCTCACCCATTATAAGCTTCAAATGAACCAAGTTCAACTCAGGAGGACTCACTTCCTATGTCTTCTCTAAGAATCAGTATCCTTACGAAGACATGAGGCATATGAATCACGAAGGTACTTGCTAGGCTCATACGGAGAATTAATATTCTGACACGAGCGAAGCATTTTCCACTCACTTAACAATTGGGTGGAGCTCGAGTATAGATCTTTTTGCAACAAATTTTTTTAAAATGCGTAAAATAGAATTACATTCATTAAACGGACGAATAAATTGAAACCTTTGTGAACTTGCAAATTCCTTTTCTAAAAACATTTTGAAAACAATTTGTGGTCTGACCCTCTTTTGTTTTAAAAAAAAAACAAAATTTTCCCAGCGGAGTCGGCAAGTGTCGTAACCCCTTTTTAAAGAAGGTTTTGATGTTTCGGAAAACTTTATAAAATCACAGAGTCGCCACCAATCTTTTTTAAAAAAAGTGTGATTGGATCACTTTTAGAGACAAAGGTATTTTCATAAAATGTTTTATTTATCAAAATTACATTTTGGTTTACGAAAGCAAGAGAAAACAGGTTCGGGAGTCGATTGCGTGTGGGGAAGGATTAGCACCCCCACAACGCCCAAAAATGGTACCTAATTGATTTCAAAAAGCATTTTTAAAACTGGGATTGCAAGTTCACAAAATTTTGATTTTATTTGTTCGTAAAATGAAAGTAAATCTATTTTAACAACCTTATCACCCGGGAAATGAACTTTACTCACCGCCAACACTCCTGGTGCTAACCCGTCATTCCCGTTTGATAAGACACCACATTAATTAAGTTTTCACTTTTTAAACAAAGAAGCAGGAAAATTAAATGTGTTAATGAATTTTAATTTAAAGTCTAAATAGTGAATAATCATGGAAATGTCTATATTCCTGTTAATTATTAAGGTTTAAATATAGTTAAGTGTATTTTATTGAAATGAAGAATATTTTACAACATACATGTCACTAATCTAAGTTTTAAGTCCCTAATCTTAAAGTTTAACATTCATACAAATGTATACATAAAGGCAAACAAGAAATAATTAATAAATAACTAAATGATTACATAAAATTAAATAAAGAAAAAGGATTTGTTTTTATTTTTTTTAAAAAAAGAAAATCTGAACCAGGCACTAATTCTGAAAGAAAGTAAAATGTGAAGGTTAATTTGAAAACAATTTAAAATTAGGTGCCAAATTGAAAATAAAAAGGACGAAATTGAAACAATTGAAAAACTGAAGAGCTGCGGCGTGAGATCCGGGAAATAAGGGTGCGGGTTATACTCAGGTTCTGGTCGTGTTGGGTCAAACGGGTTAGTATATATACTAAATATTATAAAATGTTTCATTTTATAATTTCTCCCCCAAATGAATCAAAACCGGCTATATTGAAATCCTCTGATTCATCGTGTTCTTCATGGATTGAAGAACACGATGGTGGTCCGCCGTGCCGGCCGCCATCTATCAGCGACGAAATTGCCAAATTCTGATCATATTTCTAGATTTCGGTGATATCGAAATCACGTTTTTTCACCGGATTTTACATCAAAAGCAAGCTCCTCCGTGTTTCAAACAAAAATAAGGTAAAAACAACTCATTTCTTCTTTATTTAATCCGAAACAGAAGGTAAATAGATAGGAAAATTACCAGAACTTGCTTCTTTTTATTGCTTCTAAACGTCGATTTGAAATTGCTTGCTCCTACGAATTTCGTATGCTAGTATGTAATTGCTATGTGCAATTCTTGTGAAATTGTTGTGTGTTACAATGATTTACAGTGCTATTTATAGTACAAGAGTTGCTTAAATCCTATGGTTAAATCCCCGATTTCTTCCCCTCTGATTGCTTGATTTTTTCCATGGCACCGATTTGGAGATTCTGGTCTTTTACTTTGGTTCTGAATTGCCTTTTGCATATCCAATTGTAGCTTGATTCTTGCTAGGGCTTCAAATTAGGGATTATCCATTCCCGTTTTGCTTCTGATTTTTCCAAATAGGGCTTTGAATTAGGATTTTAATCCCTGTTGATTTTCGAATTGCTATGCCCCTATTTAGGGATTTAATCCTTTGGTTCCTCTATTTACATGTTTCTGATGATTCGAACGGCGCCGACAAGGAACAATCAGAGCGAATGAAGCGTCAGAGAAGATGAAGTGATCGACCAGAACTGAATCGTAGTGCGCGTGGCTGCCACGCGCGAGTGGTGATCCACGTGAACACCCCAAAGCAATCTAGGTCACCAGATCGCATCTTGATCTAACGGCTAAGAAGTGCGGATTTATATCATCCCTAGTTGGCATAATCTACACCGTTGGATCGGCCCCTTGATCTAACGGTCCTGCTTCAGCTGCGTATAAAGAAAGAAGATGGGAGTTAGGGTTTTCTTTTTGTGTTATAAACGGGCCAGACGGGCCTTTGTATATTGGACTCTTTTGTATTTTTTATTAATGGATTCTGATTTGAATTAAATCCAATAGACCTTTATTTATTTTCTAATTACAATTGGGCTATGTATTCTATATTTTGGGTTTTAATATCTAATGCATATAACCTATGTTAATTCTATATAAACAACTATATACTAATAAAACATACGACATATTTAATAATTCTAACTAATTATAACACATTGTATGAGACCTAAACTATTCTAATACTACAATAATCTTTACATATAGTACTTATTATAATACCCTAAGTATATTGGCAATGTTACATGATATTCAAATAATCGTAATACTAATTGTAGTATAAGACTACCTAAACCAAAATGACAGAGTTAAAATAAAGAAGTTAGGTGGAAATTCAGTGACAACACCCACAATAATTCTCGACTAAGGACATTCAAGAATAACTATATTATTCTTAGGACTTTATTATACTTAAGTTTATTTATAGATACACAGAATAAGACTAAAATAATAATAATGGCTTGTTATTAATAAATAAGATAAAATAAGTATGTCTTTTACTACCATCTCATAATTGGTCTTTGGGCATACTCCAACAATCTCCCACTAGCACTAAGACTAATTACTCATATATCTAATACCAAGAGACTTAGTGCGACGCTCATGCTTCTGCTGTGTCAGAGGTTTTGTCAGTGGATCGACGATATTGTCATCCGTTGGTACTCTGCATATTTCTACATCCCCTCGATCAATGATTTCATAAATGAGATGGTAACACCTAAGTATGTGTTAAGATGGTTGGTGAGATATGGGTTCTTTTGGTTGCACGATGGCTCCGTTGTTGTCACAATCTAGATCTATAGCATTTGATATGCTAGGTAGGACCCCTAGTTTAGATATGAACTTTTTGATCCAAATAGCCTCTTTTGTAGCATCGCTTGCTGCAATATACTCGGCTTCTATCGTAGAATCTGCTACTATATCTTGCTTTGAACTTTTCTAGCTTATAGTACCTCAATTAGGGTAAAACACAAAACCCGATTGCGATTGAGAATCATCCTTGTCAATTTGAAAGCTTGTGTTAGTGTAACCTTTTATACTTAGCTCTTCCTCATCTCCATACATAAGGAATGTATCCTTAGTTCTTCTTAAGTACTTAAGGATGTTTCTGACTGCAACCCAATGACCTTCACCAGGATCTACTTGGTATCGACTTGTCATACTTAGTGCATATGATACATATAGATGTGTACATAGCATGACATACATGATAGATCCAATGGCTGAAGAATATGGTATCTTACTCATACGCTCTCTCTCTTGAGGCATTGAAGGACACATTTCCTTTGAGAGCGTCCTATATGTGTTAAGACACAAGTGAGGAACCCATATTTGAACCTGTGAGGCCTGATTTGTTTGAGCCTGGTTTGTGTGTGTATGTGAACCAAACTTGGCCCTAAATCTGACCAAGTAACTCAAATAAGTGAACTGGATCGGTAGAATTGACCTGAACTAGTCGGTGAACCAAACCGAACCGAATTGAGTAAACTGAACCAATTTTGTTGACCTATTTTGACCGAACAGTTTAATCGTTGACCCAATTGGACCTTGACTATTTAACCATGTGGAATCATCATTGACCATTTGATGAGTTGACTTTTACCATTAAGGTTGACTTTGACCTTTGACTAGAGTTTACCAAAGTTGACTTTTTTCGGACAACTTTCCTCTTGACCTTTTTTGACGTACTGAGTTTGAATTTGTTGTCCGTTTTATCTAATTCGAGCCTAAAAGCTCATTTTTCTTTTTAAAATTATTTTGTGTTTAGAATCTGAAGAGTTGTAGTTTTGAAAATAAATTCGGAGTATGCTCGTGTTCAGGTATCGCCGTTGGGGCCGTTGAGCTACCTCATCCTGTTTAAACTGATAGTGCACGTTTCTCGAGGTCCTTACATAAGTATGCTTTCAGATTAGTTTTATTTTTATAGTGGGTGGCTTAGTAAGATTGATGATTAATATTATAGAGATCTTACTTCGTAGGTTCTGATTCAGCTAGATCTCAGCGTGAGACACGTTTTCTCAGCATTAGAGTTACTGTTGCTTACGGTGTATCTCTTCCTATGCTATACTTGTGAGTTTTCTCTCGGTGTTATAAATGGTTGATTCTTCTGTGTGTTTCATCTGTGTTATGTATTTGTGGAATGATGATTTAGAGTTGCTTGATTTATTATCTGAATCGTGACTTGAGAATGTTTTCAAACATCATGCATGGCATCATATTAAACTGTGTTTTAAAATCAAGCATCATATTTTCAGAAATAAAACACTCGTAGGAGTTCGGATTTTATGATTTTCAAAGCATATCATGAGTTATGGGATCAGAATTATGTTAGGTAAAAAAAGTAAGGGAAACCTCCACTCTAGAGAGGGGAACCTCCACACTGTATGATATCGAATAGTCGAGTATTGATTCATGCATCGGACATCATATCATTATGATTTGGATTTATCGAATTTACTATGTTTTCAACAGATTTTATCAGAAAAAGTAAAATTTGATTTTCCTTTTACGATTGCTTGCACTTTAGAGACACACTAAGCTTTTTAGCTTACACCCCTATAGTCTTTCTCTTTCAGATACTTAGACTCTTAGGCGACTTGGTACTTGGAGCATCTCGTATTGTACTCGGATATTATATCAATATGAACTATCATATTTAAACTTTCAGATTACTAATTTATGATTTAGGACACTTATGTAATTGGACTTTGGAAATTAAAATATTTTGGGATTATATTTTTGCATGCATTTTCAGATTTTAATTTAGTTGTTTTGTTAAATAATCGAAGTATGTTTTAATGATGAATTCATAAATAATTCTGGTATTTTTATGGTAATTATTGTTATTTAATAACAATTATGTTTAATAATTATTTTAACCTAAAATCTGTTACTTGAGGGGAAAGTTTTCAAATGCGACTGTTTAGATTTGGCCCATTTCTTCTAGGTCTGGTTTAGGGGGTTACATTGAACTTCTTTAAGTTCAATATTTCTCCCACTTCTCTTTCTGAGAATAAATTCTCTCTCGACTGTTGGGCTCACAAAAGTTGTTTTCAAATGTTTTCAATTTCTGCATGCATTTAAAATAATTTGATATAAATAGGAATTTTCAGAGAAACTTACTGTGATTTCAGTTGAATTTTGTTGAATCACCTTCTACGTGTTTTAAATTCGAGACTCCAGTACCGAATCTGGCTCTAGGTTCTTTACTTTTGTAGATAGTTTGTTATGCCGCCGCATAGGAGTTATAGCTTTGTGATAAGTCGAGGTCGTGGCCATACTGCCATTTCTGGTAGTGATCATCTGTCTTATGTTGATCAAACAGAAAATCAAAATGAGTTATCGGATAATGAGGATAGTTGATTAGAGGACATCAAACTGGGAGCGATAACGCACATGATGTTGAGGACATTGAGACAATTCAGCCAGATAGTGCCACGGTGCATCGAGAGTTGTTGCATTATCTCCGTTAGTCAGAGGGTTCGAGGTATCCCATATCTACAAAATTCATAGCTGCTAGGATGAAATTGTTTGAGGGTAAAACTGGTACACATCTAGCTGATGTAGAGTATTGGCTAAATAAATTACAATGATTGTTTGTTGAGATGGATTACCCTGCCAATCAGAAATTAAGGGCCATTGTATCACTATTAAAGGGTGAAGCACAAAATTGGTGGGAGTCTGTGGTAGATACTATTCCATCTAGTCAGGTCACATGGGAGTTTTTTCGACAGGCTTTTCAGGATCGATATGTGGAGCTGAGTTTCTAGCAAAGTGTCGCAATGATTTTATGAATCTAAAGTAGAATGACATGTCTATAAATGACTATGAGATAAAGTTTTAGAGGTTGGCCAAATATGTTCGGGGTTAGCTGCGACCGAGAAAGATAAGTGTGCTTGGTTTTTCAATGGGCTTCGCCTACTGCTTCAGAGAGAAGTTGCTACACATCATGATAAGGTGTTTAGCAAGTTGGATAGCTGCACTCATGGAAAAGGAGGAACTTTAGAATGCTGGTCAAGTCAGAAAGCAATCGGACACATCTGTTCAGCCAAGATTTGTTAACTCGTCTGGAAAGAAGCCTAGAGATGAGTCCGTTCCTCATAGTTATCGGAATGTGAGGCTTGAGTATCAATAGTTCTGACTAGTAGCGTAGGTAGTTCAAAAGTTCGTCGGCCTATTTCTATTTGTGGTTATTGTAATAAAAGCATAATGGAGAGGTAGATTGTTGAATAGAGCGTGTTTTAGATGTGGTTCTTTGGATAATTTCTTAAAGAATTGTCCACGTTCACCTACCGGTTCATCTGTGCAGAGTTAGACACATGCTTCTGTTCAGGCACTTCATAGAGGTAGAGGGCAGCTTAGGTCAGCTCCTTCTGGTACTGCTAGTCGAGGTAGACATGCTCAGAGTGGTGGATCAGCTAGATTCGAGGTTAGATGACCAGGTTTAGTAGATGCCATCAGAGTTCGTAAAGGATATGGTGATGCATCTAAGGATATGGCAAGTACATCTTGGATGTGTTTAGTTCTTACTTTTGGTTATAATGGTTTATGAATTCGGAATGAGTCAGTGAGTATGTGTCGGTTGGTTTTGATATTTGTGGTCAAGTCTGAAAATTTCGAGGTCGAAATTTCTTTATGGGAGGGAGAGTTGTAACACCCCAAAATTTCCCTTAATTCGAAAAACCTAAATTATAAAATCTCTAATTCGGTAACCCTAATATTTTAGAATTTTGATTCATAAACCCTAATACAATTTAGGTCTAATTCTTTAAGAAATCAGAATTGAGGGACCTAATCGATAAAATCAGAAGTTTAATGATTTTTTATAAATTGGGTTAGTTTAGGGGCCATTTTGTAACTCGAGTAAAGATTGGGCGTTGTTCTGCAAACCTCTAAAGAGTTGGATGACCTTATGTGCATTTTACCCTTTTGAGCTTTATATTTAGTTAATCTTTTAGCCCTATAGGCTTTTTAATGCCTTTAGCATCAACAACCGCACCCCTCACCTCTCTCTCTTGTAAAAATAATGTCCCCAACCCTCAGTTCTGGTCAAGCTCCGACGAGGGTGTTATCATCGTCCGTTCAAAGCGCCATCATCACCATTCAATTCCTTCTCGCCGTCCGACCAAAATCCACCCATCCGTTCACCTTTGTTCCTCACTGGTTGCTCAGTATTCGAAAGAAACCCTTCGACTTTGCTTTTGTTGCCGCTTGCTCCGCCATCCTCCTTCCTTCGTGTTCTGGTTTAGTCAAACCGCATCGCGTGCTCCTCCACTCTCCATCACCGTTTTGAGTTTGGGTAAGCCTTAATGTTTTGGTTTTAATCGGTTGTTTTAAAGTTGTGGTTTGTTGATCTCATTTTCTTTTGGTTTTGGCCGGTAATGATCTTTTGTTCTTTGTTCCTTACTATTGCCGTTGTTGTATGATGTCACTGCCGTCGTTCTTTCATCGCCCGCCACCATTTGTCCATCTATTATCCTTATCGATCTGGCCGCCGCCGTCAAGGGGTGTGCAAACCCTTGGTTTGTTTTGAATAATGTGTTGAGGGTTGGGTTGTATGTTTTGGTTGAGCCCAATTGTGTGGCTTATTGTTTGAGTGAGGCCCATATGTGTTAAGACACAAGTGAGGATCCCAGATCTGAACCAGTGAGGCCAGATTCTTTTGAGCCTGGTTTGTGTGTGTATGTGAATTGAACCAGACCTTAAATCAGGCCAAATGAATCAAATCAGTGAACTGGACTGGTAGAATTGAACTAAACTAGTCAGTGAACCAAACCGAATCGATTTGAGTAAACTGAACTGGTTTTATTGACCTATTTTGACCAAACTGTTTAATAGTTGACCAGATTGGACCTTGACTGTTTGACCGTATGACATCAGCTTTGACCATTTGATGAGTTGACTTTGACCATCGGGGTTAACTTTGACTAGAGCTGACCAAAGTTGACTTTTTCGAACAACTTTCCTCTTGACCTTTTTCAACGTCCTGAGTTTGAATTTGTTGTCCGTTTTATCTAATTCGAGCCCAAAAGCTCTTTTTGCTTTTTACAATTATTTTGTGTTTAGAATCTAAAGAGTTGTAATTTTGAAATCTGATTCAGAGTATGCTCGTGTTCAGGTATTGCCGCTGGGGCCATTGAGCTATCTCATCCTGTTCAAATCGATCGTGCACGTTTCTCGAGGTCCTTACGTGAGTATGATTTTGGATTAGTTTTATGTTTATAAGGGATGGCTTAGTAAGATTGATGATTAATATTATAGAGATCTTACTTCGTAGGTTATGGTTCAGCTAGATCTCAGTGTGAGACACGTTTTTCTCAGCATTAGAGTTATTGTTACTTAAGGTGTGTCTCTTCCTATGCTATACTTATGAGTTTTCTTTCGGTGCTATAAATGGTTGATTCTTCTGTGCGTTTCATCTGTGTTATGTATATGTGGAATGATGATTTAGAGTTGCTTGATTTATTATCTGAATCGTGACTTGAGAATGTTTTCAAACATCATGCATGTCATCATATTAAACTGTGTTTTAAAATCAAGCATCATATTTTTATAAATGAAACACTCGTAAGAGTTCGGATTTTATGATTTTCAAAGCATATCATGAGTTGTGGGATTGTAACTATGTTCAGAAAAAAAGTGAGGGAAACCTCCACTCTGGCGAGTGCAACCTCCACTCTATATGATATCAGATAGTCGGGTATTGAGTCATGCATCGGACATCATATCATTATGATTTGGATTTATCGGATTTACTGTGTTTTCAATAGATTTTATCATAAAAATGAAATTCGATTTTGCTTTTACGATTGCTTGCACTTTAGAGACACACTAAGCTCTTTAGCTTGCAGCCCCATAGTCTTTCTCTTTCAGATACTTAGACTCTTAGGCGACTTGGTACTTGGAGCATCTCGTATTGTACTCGGATATTATATCAATATGAACTATCATATTTAAACTTTTAGATTACTAATTTATGGTTTGGGACACTTATGTAATCGGACTTTGGAAATTAAAATATTTTGGGATTATATTTTTGCTTGCATTTTTAGATTTTAATTTAGATGTTTTGTTAAATAATCGGAGTATGTTTTAATGATGAGTTCATAAATAATTCTGGTATTTTTATGGTAATTATTGTTATTTAATAACAATTATTTTTAATAATTATTTTAACCTAAAATCTGTTACTTGAGGGGAAAGTTTTCAAATGCGACTGTTTAAATTTGGCCCATTTCTTCTAGGTCTGGTTTAGGGGGTTACATTGAATTTCTTTAAGTTCAATATTTCTCCCATTTCCCTTTCTGAGAATAAATTCTCTCTCGAGGAAGACTCATGTTCGAGCAACAAACACTTTCTTCTCAAATGGATTGAAGAAATAGTATCCTTTAGTTTCTTTCGGATACCCTACAAAATTACATTTATGAGATTTGAGTTCAAGTTTTGTAGACATCTGATGTTTAACTTAAACTTCGCATCCCCAAATTTTCATAAAAGACATACTAGGATGCTTCCCAGTGCACATCTCATATGGTGTCTTTTGAACCGATTTAGATGGAACATGATTTTGTGTGAAAGCAGCTGTTTCTAGCGCATGTCCCCAAAAAGAAGTTGGAAGATTAGCATGACTCATCATTGACCGAACCATGTCTATCAATGTTCAATTTCTCCTTTTAGAGACTCCATTAAGCAAGGTTCACATATATCAAATTGTTCGAGAACAAAAGAATCTAAAAATCCATCTTTATGAAGTTTTGATATACGTTTCTCACTTGTATGACCCAAGCAACAATGCCAAAGATAAGTTGATTAGAGTCATTTGTTTTTGATCTTTTCATATTTATGTTATATATGGAATTGTCATGATCTAAGATATAGAGGCCACTGATTAATTGAGTCGTACCATAAAAAACATTATTGAGGGAAAAAGAACTATTATTCTTAATAATAATCTCAAAACCAATCTTGTCCAAACAAGAAATTGAAATAATATTTTTAGTCAAACTAGGTAATGACAAAGTATATGTTCCTATAGCTATGCAGCAACTCTTGTACCATTTCCCACTCGTAGGTCAACGTCTCATTTTGCCAATTTTCTACTCCTTTTTAGTCCATGTACAGAAGTACAAATGTGTGAACCACAACCGGTATCTAATACACAAAAAGTAGATGTTGATATATTAATATCAATAACATAAATACATGATCTGGACTGTGCATTTTCTCTTGCCTTCTTGATGTCCTCAAGATAGACATGGCAGTTTCTCTTCCAATGTCCAGCATTGTTGCAATGGAAACACTTTCCTTCTTTTGCAACTCCTCCTTTGGGTTTCAATGCAAACTTTCCTTTGTTGGGCTTTCCTTTTCTGTTATCCTTTCAGACCATCAAAATAGGTTTGCAGCCAACCTTTTTCATGTTGTTTTCTGCTGTTCTTAACAGACCAAGCAACTGAGGCAATAATTTGTTAATTTCATTCATATTGAAATTAAGAATAAACTGATTAAAACTATCCGACAACGATTGCAAGATAACATCAGTAGCCAATTCAACACTTAGAGGCAAGCCCAACTTTTCCAAGGTTTGAATATACCCTATCATTTTGAGAACATGAGTTCCCACTAGAGTTCCCTCAACCATCTTGCATCGAAACAAAGCCTTAGAGGTCTCATACCTCTCTTGACGAGCTTGCCCCTCATATAATTCCTTGAGATTTTTAACCATTTCATAGGGAAATATGTCCTCATGTTGCTTCTGAAGCTTAGGGGTCATGGTCGCAAGCATCAAACAACCGACATCTACCATGTCACTTGAGTATTTTTCAAAGGCTTCCAATTCATCTTTAGAGGCATCATCTGCTGGCTTTTTAGGGATAGTTTCTTCGATGACTGTTAGTTTCCGTTCTTGTTTGAGGACAATCTTTAAATTACGGAACCAGTCAAGGAAATTCAAGCCATTTAATTTGTCATTCTCAAGGACGGAGCACAATGATAATGAGTTTGAATTTGCCATAATAAATTTACAACGATAAAATATGAATTATAAGTACCATTTTACCATGTTTATAAAGTAATAATATTATCACTATTAAAAACCCTCAAAATCGAAAAACTTGCTAAAAGTATTTCTATTGGGAAATGATCCATATTTCATTTCATTCTAAGTCAGCTTTGGCTTTACTCATAGAATTAAATTATTTAGGTAAACAACACTTGCTAATTACATCTCATGTAATTCCTATATTTGATGAACAACTATTTGTCTAAAACAAAAGTTCATATGGTCTAATAGGAAGAACAATAATGAACAGTGCACCAGGTAGGTAACTTATGAAAAGAGAGGTGGTGTACTAGGCACGCTTAAATACCAAGTCTTTCAAAGAACCAATCCTAGACATGCACTTTTGTATTGTTTTTCAATCACCGAAGTTCTTGAACAATCATTAGTCTTTAGGTTTCTAATCTTATTAGAACAACCTAGTTTAACCAATATTACAACCAATGAATATCACTTGCTTATTCTTCGCATTTGACCAAGATAGATCTAAGTACTTCGCTTTGGAAAAACCTACATAGTACCGATCGAGGTTTTAAAGAGGGCTAATATTGGATGATTATTTCAATTAAATATTGAGGGTTTTTGTTATATTAATCTCACCATTTTACTATGATCTAATCATTTATCATCATGCTAAAACATACATTACATCACATACATGTAAAGCAATAAATATAAATGCAATGGTTTTTGCCTATAAAACTAAGGTGGCACATCCCAAGCCAATGGGAGAACCAAAAATACCATAGATAGAACTTGCTTCTCAAGCACATAATCCACATTTGATTGGCCCATCATTCTGCTCCTTTGGTGCACTCTTTTCTCTGCAAATATTATAATTTTTCAGAAACTTGTTTTACATAATAGGGAGTAAGATGAGAAGAGAATTACAAAAGAATAAAGAAAGGCAGGACACGCAAGCCGTATTTATATAAAACCAAAGTAAATAGGCTATTTAGGCTATAACCATTCATTTTAAACACCGTGCATATCATCCAAAACATAAGCATGTTTTATCTTGTTAATTAAAGTTACCTAAATAGTTCCTACGACCTTTGTTGCCTACGAGTCCGGCAAATCCGGGGCCGTCTGGTCCACCTAGTTTTGCACTTCGATTACTATGGAAAAACCTCATGATGATAACTTCTATCAACAGATTCATATTTTTGTTATTTTTCAATCCATAAGGTTTTTCACTCTGGAACAACCATTATTCATCTGCCAAAAATAATCTGCTATCTTAACTGCATGTTCATCATGTCAACTATTAATATATGATTATCAAAAGCTTACCGCAACAAACACATGATTAACACTTAACCATCGATCGTGAAAACTTGTTAAAATAGATTAACATATTAATCGTGATTAGATTCAATTTCTATGTTTCGTACAAACATTGCATGCTCGTCAAAACAGAAAAAGTAAAACATGCATCTCATACAAAAACATCACCAAGTATTTAAGTTCGAATTCATATCGTACAAGTGGCTCTGATACCACTGTTGGGAAATGCCGATACACCCCATGCGCAGCGAAAAAATTATCCGACGTAATCCACCAATGATCCATGTACAAGGGACGAATTCTGGGTGATAAAGGATAAAAACATTACCTCAACTAATCTGGAATTTCCCAGTGAGTATAGGAGAATCCAAATCAAATCTGAGTCGTCACAGCAGCGTTCCGACCTCTACGTAGTCCACCCGAATAAAACAAACAATTTTTCTCTTCTCTAACTGTTAGAGAGGATTTTCGAAAAAAACATATATTGGCTGCTAGACCTTATGCCTTTATATAATATTTAAAAACCTAATTCTAATTAAATTTGGACTCTTTAAATATACAATATATTTAACCGAATATAATTAAATATGTAAAATCTGATTCTACTTTAATTAGGATTCTTTAGGAGATATACATATTTAATAGTATTTGATAATTACAATAACTTATCAAATATTAACACATATATAAAAATGAAATTATCCATAATTACAATAATTATAACAATTTCAGTTTCTCACTAATTACGTGTACAACAAGTTTGTACACATGCTATCTAGTTGATATTTGTCCGTTTCAATCATAGGGTGTGACCCTTGTAGGTTCATGTAACGTTAGCAGTAATATCCAAAACAATTCTAATATTACAAAGCAATGAGTGGCATCTAGAAATACATCATTGGTACCTAAGTTACATGAAATGGTTGTTCGATTTAACCTTTTTCGTGATTAACTTCTTTTATCTATTTCATCCTTTTGTCCTCATATCTAGATCGGACACAAGTCATGGATTAGTCACTCTTATATAGTCCATCTAATGTTTCTTGATATCTTGAGTAGACTATTATAAACGAATAACTATGATATCCCATATCAATTTATTCGAGCATGGCAATGCATTTTCTAGTCTCAGTCAATCATGTGGCCAATGATATCACTCATATTATGTAGGAGGGACAAATCCTATCTTGATCAACCATATTTCGCTAAATGGAATTTGGCATATCCAATATCAATCTTTATAGTGTAGTCAGTTACGACACACGTTTGGCCGTATCAAAACATGTCACTCACGATGTTGAAATAATGATGATATCAAGTCTAAGGATCATACATGTAGTTTTCACCATGAGCAATGTTGTGACTATCACATAATAATCCAAGAAACATGCTCATAGCGAGTCAGTCCAGTATGTCGTTCCCTAACACATACTTATGTATTGATTTTGACATCTCCATGTCAATGACAACACTTTGTCATCAATCAACTACATATTAGTCTTAATACATTATTGTTGTCCAAGCCCACTGTCGCAACCCCTTTTTTAAGAAGGTTTTGACGTTTTGGAAAACTTTATAAAATCACGGAGTCACCACCAATCTTTTTTAAAAAAGTGTGATTGGACCACTTTTTGAGACAAGGGTATTTTGATAAAATGTTTTATTTATCAAAATTACATTTTGGTGTTCGAAAGCAAGATAAACTAGATTCGGGAGTCGATTACGTGTGGGGAAGGATTAGCACCCCCACAACGCCCAAAAATTGGTACCTAATTGATTTCAAAAAGCATTTTTAAAACTGGGATTTGCAGGTTCACAAAATTTCGATTTTATTTGTCCGTAAAATAAATGTAAATCTATTTTAACGGTCTTATCGCCCGGGAAATGAACTTTACTCACCGCCAACACTCCTGACGCTAACCCGTCATTCCCGTTTGATAAGACACCACATTAATTAAGTTTTCACTTATTAAACAAATAAACAAGAAAAGTAAATGTGTTAATGAATTTTAATTTAAATTCTAAATAGTGAATAATCCTGGAAATGTCTATATTCCGTTTAATTATTAAGGTTTAAATATAGTTAAGTGTATTTTATTAAAATGAATAATATTTTACAACATACATGTCACTAATCTAAGTTTTAAGTCCCTAATCTTAAAGTTTAACATTCATACAAATATATACATAAAGGCAAACAAGAAATAATTAATAAATAACTAAATGATTACTTAAAATTAATTAAATAAAAATGATTTGTTTTATTTTTAAAAAAAAGAAAATCTGAATCAGGGACTAATTTTGAAAGAAAGTAAAATGTGAAGGTTAATTTGAAAATAATTTAAAATTAGGTGTCGAGTTGAAAAGAAAAAGGACGAAATTGAAACAATCGAAAAACTGAAGAGCCGCGGCGTGAAATCCGGGAAGGAAGGACGCGAGTTATACTTGGGGTCGGGTCGGGTCAGGTCAAACGGGTTAGTATATATACTAAATATTATAACATGTTTTATTTTATAATTTCTCCCCCAAATGAATCAAAACCGACTCTATTGAAATCCTCTAAAGACATTCATCGTGTTCTTCATGGATTGAAGAACACGGTGGTGGTCCACCGTGCCAGCCGCCATGCACCAGCGCCGATTCCCGTTGCCGGCGGCGAAATTCCCAGATTTCGACGACTTCGAAATCGCATTTTTTCACCGAATTTTACATCAAAACCAAGCTCCTCGGTGTTTCAAACAAAATAAGGTAAAAACAACTCCTTTCTTCTTTATTTAATCCATAACAGAAAGTAAATAGATAGGAAAATTACTAGAACTTGCTTCTTTTTATTGCTTTTGAATGCCGATTACAAATTGCTTGCTCCTACGAATTCCGAATGCTAGTATGTAATTGTTATGTATAATTCTTGTGAAATTGTTGTGTGTTACAATGATTTACATCGCTATTTATAGTACAAGAGTTGCCTAAATCCTAAGCTTAAATCCCCGATTTCTTTCCCTTTGATTGCTTGATTTTTGCCATGGCACCAATTTGGGGATTTTGCACCAATTTCTTAATAATTTCTCTGTTGCATAGTGCATCGGAGGTGATTTTAATGATTTCCTATATTCAGAAGAGAAAGTTGGAATGTCTTTGAATGTGGGTGTGATGGACCTTTTCAAAGATTTTATTCAGAAGAGAAAGACATGGAGCTCATTGATCTGCCCCTCGATGATGGATCGTTTACATGGTCTAATAGTCTCGACCCTCCTACCTTCGTACGATTAGATAGAATTCTTATCTCGACAGTTTTTTCTATGGAATTTCCTGATGTTTCACAAAAGCTACTGATTAAATCAATTTCAGATCACAATGCAATATCTTTGGTTGAGGTAGCCGCTATGGGACCCTAGGCCCTTTAAATGCTTCAATCATTGGTGTGAAGATAATGGTTTTGATGATGTGGTAGTGTCAACCATCAACGAGGTAGAAAATAAGAATCACAAAAATCGAATTGGTGGCCTTCTAAAGGGATCTAAGTTAGCCATTTAGAAATGGGCTAAGGACAAGAAGTATGATTTTAAGAAAATCATGGATTTGGAGAACATCCACGAGCTTGAATCAGAGCTTCTGTCTAAGGGGTTGACTCGGATATTTCTAATAAAATTAAGGTTCTCCATTTCGAACTTTGGAAAATATATACAGAAAGGAGGAAAGTACATGGCTAAAAAAATCTAGAATCAAGTGGTTCATGGAAAGGGGATCACAACACCCATTTTTTTCCATTTGTCAGCCTCGAACAAACGAAGATGCAATAAGATCAACTCAATTCAAACTGACAGTGGGGTTACATCGAATCCTATGTGTGTTAAGAAATTTGTTTTTGAGCACTTCAAAAAGCAATATAATACCAAATGGGCTATGGAGGTCGAGGAAATGCATTTGGAACATAACAAATTTTCAAATGACCAAGATGGGCTGCTGGAATCTCAGTTCTCTAAAGAAGAAATTTGGAATGCTATATGCTCATCGGATTGCAATCGTGTTCTTGGACCTGATGGTTTCAACATGGGGTTTTTTAAAAGGTATTGGGATGGTTTTAAAGCTGACCTCCTCGCAATATTTTCTGATTTCTTCCACAATAGAAGTTGGGTAGATTGTGTTAATTATTAATTCCTCACTCTAATCCCAAAGAAACCCTATCCATGCTCTTTAGATGATTATCGTCCCAACAGCCTTGTTGGGGGAGTGTATAAAATTTTATCAAAAGTCCTTACGAATCGGCTTAAAGGTTGTATCGATAGTCTTATTGGCAGTTCTCAATTATCCTTTATTCCAAGTCGACAGATTCTTGATTACTCCTTAATAGCTAATGTGGTTGTTGACTTCGTGTCTAAAAAGAGAGAGGGTGGTATTGCATTGAAGATTGATTTTAAAAAAACATACGATTCAGTGAATTGATCTTTCCTATTAAAAGTTATGAAGGAATGGGCTTCAGCGAGCGATGGTGTAGCTGGATCTTTCAATGTATCTCAACACCTTCGGTTGATGTCCTAGTAAATGGTTCTCTGATAGACAAGTTTACCCTATCGAGAGATTTGCGTCAGGGTTGCTCCTTATCTCCATTACTATTCAATTTGGTTGGAGAAGCTTTGAGTTTGATGCTTCGTAATGCCACTACTGTTGGCCTCTTCTTGGGTTGTTGTATTGGCCAAGAGGAAAATGAGGTTTGTGTAGCGATGTTTTTTGGAAAATTATTTTAGAGATGTCTTATTTTTTTAAAATAAAGATTGTTTAAAGGAGGAATTTCTTTTGAATTTTTTTTTTCTTTTAAAAATCGATGAAAACTTAGAGTCGCCACCGACCACATGGATAAGGTAGGCTGGACACCACAAAACCAGAGATTCGATTTGAAAAGAGGGTTCGGGAGTTGGTTACGGTGGGGAAGAATTAGCACACCCATCACGCCTAAAAATCGGTACCAAAATACTTGTTGCTTTTAATCAAAGGAAATTGTCTGAATTTGAAAGGAATTTAGTTCGGTGACCTTAATTGAAAATTAACCTTAATTGAATGAGCTTTATCAAATTGGTGGATTCAAATTAATTGGACATTTAATTAATAAGGTTGACGATACATCGAACCATAGATTAAACCAACATCGAATAAGCCCGATTGCCGTGTTAATTTATGGCTCGAATCTCGCACGTCACCTTTATGCATGGTGCAAGCAGTTAAAGAATGATGTAATGATTTTTATCATGTTTTAATTCTACCTTGAGTCGAAAAAGATTAATTAAAATATTTGATCAACATCCTTTAAGCTTAGATTGTTATGACACAAATATCGGAATTAATGAATACCTCCCTTTTTATGGTTTAAACTAATTAACATGTAAACTAATGGGGCCAAATGATGACAAATAAAATGGATGGCAAGTAAAGGCTAAAGATAAACACACAAAAACCCTCCCAAGATCCTATCCTAAAAGGCACAAATCATGAGAATTCAATTAATGTTCTAATTAATAACTAGGTGAATTTAATATTAACCCTAAATTAATTAATCCTAAAAGGGCTAGAGAACTCTAATAAATTATGAGTTATCTTGTGATATGATGATTAATTCAACTAATTTTAAACTAGCATTCCAATAAGCCAAGAATGCTATTTAAAATAAGCCAAATTAATTAATCATAGTTTTAAATTAAAATGTTAGTCTAATTTTCATGTCAATTTTATCTTAAAAGATAATTAAGAGGTGTTCAACCAATTTTAATGAATTTAACATTTACCCAAATAAGCCAAAGCCAAATTTAAATTCACTAAACTAATTCGAACCTTAGGACTAACTACGATTTTAAAACTAATCCTAAATTAATCTAATTAATTTAAAACCGTGCCCCTATGAGACGAGCACACGACTTAAATTAATTAAATTAATTCTTGGAGGCCGTTGGATCTGCCAGTATGGAGATGGGATCAGACGATCAATCGCCGCGCGTGAGAAGTGAAGAGGCAGTTGCGCGAATGGGAAGTTAATGAGCAATGCGTGAACTCCACGCACGCGTGGGATATCTGAGTGGTCGCACGTGTGGCGCGTGGAGTCTTTGAAACATTCCGCGTAGATCTCAGCCGTCCGATCATAATCCTAGATCTGACGGCCTAGGATTAGTTGCACAAAGGAAACATGACAATTAGGGTTTCGATTATTATTAGGGCTTTGTGTATTTAGGGCCCTATTGGGTCGGAAAGTGAATATATATATACATTATATATTTTTGGTTTTTTTTTTTTGTAATTGGACTGATATATATAAGAATTTGGGCTTTTATTTATTTATTGGGCTTATTTACTTTAATTAGTCTTTTTAAGTTTTTAGTTTGGTAATAATAATAGCATACGATAATAATAAGTAATATTAATAGTTTTTTTTTCAAATCGATAATAACAATGACTGCAATAATAATGCTATAATGATAATAAAATGACAATAATGTAACTACTGTAATAATATCACAATAATTAATTAATTCGGTAATAATGTTTAGGTTTTTTCTTTTTCTTTTCTTTCAAATGGATGCTAACAAGAGGTAGCATTATATATATAGCTATGATAATAATACTAACAATCCATTTTTTTTAATGATAAACATAGTAATAGATTAACAAGGCCCTTTATTGTCAAATAAAAAAATGGGTTGACCCCGGATAAAATTTGTGCTTACAGCCGCCCCTCTTTGCTTGTCATTGTGGAATAAGAATAAAGCAAAGACCATAAGCACTAGTTTTATCCGACTTCCTTGTCGGATGATTTTGCTCATCCGAAGTGGCAACGAACAAATCTAAGCAACTTGTTTTCCCGAAACGGCGAAAACAACGGGTAGCGCTGGCATGTCCTTTCGAAGCGGCAATGGACGACAAATAGCAAATGACTCATTCCTCTGAAGCGGCAACAAACAAATCCAAATAGCTTGCTGTCCCAAAGCGGCGAAAACAAAGGTGATGCTGACATGTCCTTCCAAAACGGTAGTGGACGAGCCAACTAACCTTCAAATGACTCATTCCTCCAAAATGGCAGTGAACAAGTCAACATCCTCGGATAGTAGACGAACTTGTTTCCCTGAACGACATGTTCCTCCAAAGTGGTAATGAACACAAGGCAAATCTTCGAGTGAAGATCCTATTCCTTTTGGGCCTAAGGATTGGTTTTCTTTCCCATCTCTTTAGTTCTGAAATCCTTGGGTGATGGTTTTGAAATTCCTTGCTTGGAAATCCCTTCTTAGGCTTTTGCTTTGTTTTACACCCCTCTCATGGAGTATCTGATCTAACCTTTGAACCTGTAAAATATGAACGGTTATGAAGAAATGAGTTAGCATGCTCCAAACTTAGGGGCACCTAGCTAAGTATGATGCATGAGTGAAGTCAATTTTCTTGGACACTTTCTCTTTATGGTTCTTCAAATTCAAACTTCCCTTGTTCTCCCCTCCTCTTTTTGGTGAAAGCGATGCCCAATCTCTTACTCGGGTTCACTCATTATGCCTCACTTTTCTCGAGTCCTTGATCCTTTTGGTCTAAAGTGCCTTTTCAGGTTTTCACTTTAGAAATGTTTTTTTTCTTTTTCTCATTTTCTTCTTTCTTCTTTTTTATTTTTCTTTTTATCTTTTTTTTCTAGCTTTATTTTGTTTTGTTTTTTTCTCCTTTTTTGTCTTTGGGCGCCCTTACGGGTTCTCGCCTATCACTCTTGGATTTTAACACGAGCTGCATTGAAAACCTTGTTCCGGTGGATCTTGTCGCCTTCGCCTCCAATGATCTTTCGTCTTATCTTTGGCGGACTCTTTTCTTATCTGGGAACAATCCTGCACTTAATAGATTAGATCATAGTAATGACGAGAAATCCTTTGCTTTTTCACAATCTATGTTAATCTATCTGCATGATGTTTGTGAAATAGACAATAGATATTAGAATAAAACTTTATTAATACTAGAAGGAATAAAACTTTATTAATAAACCCTACTCGAAACTCCCTTGGGCGAACCTTCTTGTTATAAACCCGCATCATTCTTTTCTGATACATTTGGTTGTGACAGATGGGCTTCAACCTTTTTTCCTCAAGAAGATTCAATTGATCAATCCTAGCCTGCATCCATTCGGATTCGTCCAACTTGACCTCATTCAAAATTCGAAGCGAAGGGATCTCTACCTTGATGGGTAATACTGCCTATGTGCCATATACCAGAGAATATGACGTAGCCCCAGTGGAAGTTCTTTCAAAGGTTCGATAGGAAAACAGGGAAAATGGTAGCCTTTCATGCCAGTCCCTGAAAGTCTCTGTGGTCTTGGCTATGATCTTTTTGATATTCTTATTTGTTTCTTCTACTGCCCCATTCATCTTGGGGTGATAGGTAGTAGAATTACGGTGCACAATTCTGAAATGTTCACATGCGTCAGTCACGATTTTATTATTCAAGTTGGAAGCATTGTCGGTGACAATTCTTTCAGGCATACCAAAGCATCATATAATTTCTTTCTTTAGGAACTTACAAACCGTTTCTATTGTGATGTTGGCATATGAGGCGGTTTTCACCCACTTGGTGAAGTAATCTATGGCTACCAAGATGAACCGATGCCCGTTGGAAGCCTTCGGGAGTATTTGACCAATGATATCCATGCCCCAAGCAACGAAAGGCTATGGAGAATTCATGGTATGGAGTGGAACTGGCAGGGAGTGTATCTTATCGGCATATATTTGACATTTGTGGCACTTCTTGGAATAGCTAATGCAATTTCCCTCCATGGTTGACCAGAAGTAGCCATATCTCATTATCTTTCTTGCCATTGAGAATCCACTAGCGTGAGTCCCACATAATCCTCTGTGGACTTCGGTTTCTCGAGTATCGACGCATCTTAACAGTACATGATCTTTGCTTCTTCTGTACAAAATCTCCCCATCAAGGACGTATCTTGATGCTAGCCTTCGAATAGTTCTTTTATCATTACATTGGCCTCTTTTGGGTAAGCTCGAAACTTGATGTATTGGAGGATATCATGGTACCATGGTTTACCATCTTTATCCTTCTCCAAACTATAACAATGAGCTGGTACCTCAAAAGTCTATATTTCAACTGACTTTATTTCGGCCATCGAGTTCAAATCAAAAACACCGGCCAAAGTTGCCAGGGCCTCGGCCATCTGATTGTCCTCCCTTAGAAAGTAAACAAAGCTAACTTCTTTAAAATTCTTGACCAACTCTTGAGTCAATTCATAGTACTTGATCAATTTTGGATCTCTAGTTTCCCACTTCTTCCGAAGCTGGTAGATCACCAAGGAAGCGTCTCTAAAAACTTAGAGTATTTCGACTTTTCTTTCAATGGGCACACAAAGCCCCATGGTGCAAGCCTCGTACTCGGCAATGTTACTAGTGCAGAAGAATTCCATCATACTGGCAAAGGGGTAGTAGACCTCATCAGGAGAAATCAATACTGCCCCTATTCCATGATTGTTACCTCCTCAAAAGTATTGTTTTTCATGACTATTTTGATATGCTTTTGCTTGTTTTCAAGTACATTTAGTTGCATTAGTTTGTTAGAATCATGCATTTACATAAAAGAGTTAGTAGGTTGCTTATGCTAGTGTCATGGGTTATTTTTAGTGGCCTTTGCGAAGGTTGGCAGGTGGAATGGCATGAGGAATGGACGCAGGACGCAGGGACGTAGTTAGGAATGCCAAGGTAAATGCCAAATGCTGTGGCACGGAAGGATCAGAGGTGTGCCAAGCATCTTTTGGCATCAGGTGTGCTAGCAACCATGCCAAGAGAGGAAGAACCTCTGAAAAAATAGGACACATTCAGGCTACTTAAAAATCGCATTAGGACAGCCTTCGAAAAAACAACGATAAGGTCATGCCAAGCTGTGTTGGCAAGGTCGTGCCAAGCTCGTGTGCCAGAATGACCATGGCATGATGACGTCATCCCTATCTTGATAAGCTATCACACCAATCACATGAGGCTTATCTCTTATCCATGGAGCATTTCAAATTTCAAATGAAGAGAGAGTTATCCTAATCCCTTCCCTTGAGCGCCTATATATACACAATCCGATCAAGCATTGAGGGAGATCGATTGACTGAGAAGAGGAGACTAGACGAGAGGTGGTCGGAGTGAGGTGTTGGAGCGATGGGTGACATTCGGTGCAACTGAAGAAGGGTGGTTCGACTTCTTGGCCGAGAGCCTGGCGTGGAGGGTTGCATCGAGAGACCCCTCTGCCTATTCCCTTGGCTGAAGTTGTTTTTCTTTTGTTTTCATTATGACGGGATGTTAAAAATGTTTGTTGGTTAACCCCCACACCATGAAATAATTTAATAGTTGGTAGGGGGATGTTTTGGTTTTACACATTGGCTTTTATGCCTTAGCTCCTTTATAATAATTCTGCTTTCGGCAAAGTTTGTCTGTTTTGCATACTTCAATTTTTCCTAAGTACTGTGCCAAAGCGAGAGCTGGAACAGTTAGCTTATTGCCTTCCAATATCTTAACAGACTTGTGTTGGCAACGATCAAGTTGCTGAACACTTGGGAGAAAAGCTTCGAGAGAAGTCGTTCAAGTAGATGAACTTACTTCGGAAGTGAAATCTAGCCCCACGGAGTATATATTGGCTTTTAAATCAAATTGGTTTAAGGAAAACATACACTATAGAGTTATAGGGGTTTTTACTTGGCCAGTTTAGGGCAATGACCATCGAGAGAGGCTTTGCTATTTTTGAATCTACTCCACAACCAATGCCAAGACAATTTTGTCAATAAAGGCTGGCATGAACCACGTTTGAACCAGGCATTCCCTGCCAACATTTATCATTCATTTAAAAACAATTTTCTTGCCAAAGCTTCACTTTGGTTTTATTTTATTTTTCTTTCTTAGTTTTAAAATCAACTCTTTTAAACTACAATATTTTCTTCCAAAACAAGTAACAAACTAAACAATCGAATTCCAAGTCAATCTCTGTGAGATCGATACTCTGCTTACCAAGCTGTATTACTTGTCGACCGTGTATACTTGCACACAAATACTCTTGGCACAGTTTGTCTTGCCCAAATACATACCATTTATAACTTTTGCCAACATTCATTTTACACATCTTTCCGAGAGTCAACAAGTTTTTGACGTCGTTGCCAGGGATTGCAACGGATTTGATTGTTTTTAAATTTTTACTTGTTTTGTTTTCATCTTTATTTTCACCAGTGTATGACCAGAAACCACCAGTGGTGGATGAGTGGCCATACGATCTGGAAATTGAGAGAACCTTGCGGAGGTTGAAGAGGTGATACCGAGAAATGAATCAAGGCAATCAGAGGAATGGTGTGGTGAATAATGATCCACCCATTAACAATCAGCCTAATAACAATGCACCACCGCCTCCTAATGTCCCATATATGGTTGAAGAAGAAAAGAGGCCAATCCGAGAACATTTCAGCACCTAACATTGCAAATTTCATGCCACAACTTATTGGCACTGATGCCGATGAGCCTAACTTTGAAATTAAACATGTAATGATCCAAACTGTTTTGAATGTAGGTCAATTCGATAGAGTACTTACTAGAGACCCGAGATAACATCTCAAACAATTCATGGAGATATGCCAACTGTTTCAACAAACTGGAGTATCTGGAGATACTGTGAAGCTAAAATTGTTTACTTTTTCCTTGAGAGGCAGAGCCAAGGCATGGCTCAATTCTTTGCCACCAGGATCAGTTACTTATTGGGAAGACCTTTGCTAGAGGTTCCTGACGCGGTTTCAGCCACCTACACTCGCTGCCAAGTTACGTGGTGAAATCATTACATTTAAACAGGCTGAGGATGAAACTCTTTATGAAGCTTGGGAAAGATTTAAAGATTTGTTGAGAAGGTGTCCAATGCATGGGTTCCCAAATTGGAGCCAAATACAAACCTTCTACAACAGATTGAATACACAAACAATGACTGTTGTGGATGCTTTAACAGCCAGATCGTTGCTTGATAATAAGTACATTGAGGCTATTGATATCCTTGAGAGAATTTCGATCAATGACTTTGAGTATCCTATTACTAGACTTGGGACCGGAACTAAAGCTAGTGAGAGATTGAAAGTTGATGCACTCACGTCCATTCATTGCGAGATTTCCAACCTTACTAGCATAGTGAGAACGTTGCAAAAGAACAATAAGGCCCAAGAAGTCAAAGCATTGGATCCATTTTGCACCATTTATGGAGAAAACCACCATGTGGATGAATGCCCTGTTAATCCTACGTCGGTAAATTTTGTTGGGAATGCTTGTCGTTTTTATAATGCTAATACCTATAATGCAGGTTGGAGATAACACCCTAACTTAGCTTGGGGAAATCAAGGAGGAAATCACTACAATGCCCTGCGCCAAAACATCCAACGGCAGAACAACAATGCCATGCCAGTATTTCATCAAAATACCATGCCACATAAAGCTCAGAACAATTTCCAGCAAGGGCAAGGAAGCAACCAAGGAGGAGATCTTACACAATATAGGAGCGAAATGAAGTAATAGTCCAAAGTTTGGCATCATCAGTAAGAAACTTAGAAATACAAATTGGGCAGATTGTTGATGCACTTAGCAATCGACCCCAAGGTACTTTGCCAAGTCACACTGAAGATGCCCGACACAAAGAAAATGAACAATGCAAGGTAATAACTCTTCGGAGTGGTAAGCAGTACAAAACAGAGATGGCTGCCAAGCAGCCAGTCGTTAGCCAAGATGTAAAGCTTGTGCCAGCAGACATACCAAGAGAAGTAGAGAAGCAGAAAGTAGATGATGCTAGCGATCATGCCAGTAAGAGTGCCAAACAGGATGCCAGTCCCAGTGCCAACAATGACGCCAGCAATGATGATAAGCAGACTAATGCCAAAACAGATGCTAGAACTACCTCGGCAAAGCCGGTAGCGCCAACATATGTATATCCACTGCCACTATTTCCAGCAAGACTTCAAAAGCATAAGCAGAACCAGCAATTTAAGCGCTTTTTGGAAGTGCTTAAACTGTTGCAAAATTAACATTCCATTGATGGAAGCCCTTGAACAAATGCCCAACCATGTAAAATTCATGAAAGACATCTTGTCCAAAAAGAAGAAGTTGGGAGAATTTGAAACTGTTGCTCTCACTGAGGGATGTAGTGCCATGATCCTAAACTGATTGCCACCAAAGCTGAAATATCCAAGGAGTTCTACTATTCCTTGCACAATTGGCGACAAGTTCACGGGGAAGGCGCTGTGCGACTTGGGAGCCAGCATCAATTTGATGCCACTATCAGTTTTCAAGAAGTTTGGCATAGATACAAGACCTACCACGGTGACACTTCAATTAGCAGACCGATCCTATGCACATCCCAAGGGTAAGATTGAGGATGTGTTGGTAAAGGTAGACAAATTCATTTTCCCAACTAATTTTATCATTTTGGATTATGAAGCTGATATTAATGTGCCAATTATTATGGGTAGGCCATTTTTTGCTACTAGCAGGGCTCTTATTGATGTTCATAAAATTGAACTAACCATGAGAATGAATGATCAACATGTTACTTTTAACGTGTTTTAAGCTTTGAAATATGCAGATGAACCTGATGAATATCAAGCCGATGGAATGATGGAGTCCATCTTTACTTTGGATATGGCACAGTTGTGCCAGGATATAACAAGTGATGACGGCATGCTTGATGGCATAGCTGAACTATTTGAGGAACCTGTGGAATCAGCCTTGGAGGCTAAAGATGTAAGTTACTTCGAGCCACTCCATTTGGCCGACAGAGAGATAAAGAAACCAAAGCCATCTATTGAGGAACCACTAGAGTTGAAGCTTCAACCCCTGCCAGAACACTTCAAGTATGCTTATTTAGGTAAGAACTCGACTCTGCTAGTGATTATTGCCACTGACCTCACTCATGATCAGGAGGTAAGACTGATGGCAATACTAAAAGATTATAAGCAAGCATTGGGTTGGACCTTGGTAGACATCAAAGGTATTAGCCCAACCATTTCCATGCACAAGATCATACTAGAAGAATACAATGAAAGGACCATTGAAGGCCAAAGGCGGCTAAACCTAAGCATGAAAGAGGTTGTAAAGAAAGAGATCATAAAATGGTTGGATACCGGGATCATCTATCTCATTCCCAACAGCTCTTAGGTTATCCCGATGTAGTGTGTGCCAAAGAAGGGTGGCATGACTTTGATCCAAAAGAGTAAGGCCGAATTGATTCCCTCTAGAACCATCATTGGATGGAGGGTGTGCATGGATTATAGAAGGTTGAACAAGGCTAGAAGGAAGGACCACTTCCCATTGCCTTTCGTTGACCAGATGTTGGACAGGTTGGCAGGTAAAGCTTTTTACTATTTTTAGATGGTTATTCGGGATATAATCAGATTTCCATCACCCCTGACGACCAAGAGAAGACCACATTCACGTGTCTATATGGGAAATTTGCCTTTAGAAGGATGCCATTCGAGCTGTGTAATGCGCCAACAACATTTCAACGTTGCATGATGGCCATTTTCTCTGATATGATTGAGCATAACATGGGAGTATTCAAGGATGATTTCTCATTGTTTGGTGTAACATTTGAGGAATGCATCCATAGCCTGGAGCAAGTTTTGAAGAGATGCATAGAGACAAACCTAGTGCTGAATTGGGAAAAATGCCACTTCATGGTGAAGGAGGGCATTGTTCTCGGTCATAACGTAACCAAGAGAGGACTAGAAGTTGATCAAGACAAAGTGGAGGTAATTAAGCAATTACGACCTCCAACAAGTGTTAAAGGTATAAGGAGTTTTTTAGGTCTTACCGGTTTTTATCAGCGATTTATTAAAGATTTTTCAAAAATTTCTAAACCTTTATGTTCATTGTTGGAACATAATGCCACTTTTGCATTTGACGATTCTTGTTTGAGAGCATTTCAGGAGCTTAAAGACAGATTGATTAATGCCCCTATAGTCATGGCACCGAATTGGAATGAGCCCTTTGAGCTCATGTCCGATGCCATCGTTTATGCTGGTAGAGCAGTTCTGGGACAACGGCGTGGCAAGATGTTCCATGCCATCTACTATGCCAGCAGAACCTTGAATGAAGCACAACTGAATTACTCTACAACCGAAAAAGAATTCATCGCGGTTGTATTTGCTTTTGATAAATTTAGATCATATCTAATTGGTAATAAGCTTGTGGTTTATACAGATCATTTAGCGTTGAAATATCTCTTGGTAAAGAAGGATGCCTAAGCTAGACTAATCTGATGGACGCTCTTACTTCAAGAATTCGACCTAGAGATCAGAGATAAGAAAGATAGTGAAAACTTAGTAGCTGACTATCTCTCTCGGTTGGAGCATCACATTAAGGATGGTAAGTCCATTATAATTAAAGACAAATTCCCTGACGAGTATTTGCTTGCAGCCGATGCTATAACATGGTATGCTGACATAGTCAGCTACCTGTTAAGCAATATTCTTCCATCAGATCTGGCATATAATGTCAAGAAAAGATTTTTACGAGAGGTGAGGCAATACTATTGGGATAAACCCATGTAGTACAAGTAGTGTGCTGACCAAGTGATTCGTCGGTGTGTGCCAGAGGACGAGCAACAACATATACTACATCTATGCCATGCCGCACCATATAGAGGACACTTTTTTGGGAAGAAGATTGTTTCCAAAGTCTTGCAGTTAGGATTCTTTTGGCCCACACTGTACAAGGATGCCTACGAGTATGCCAAGGCATGTGATCAATGCCAACGGACAGGGAACATCTCTGGCAGACACCAATTATCACTCTAGAACATTCTACCAGTGGATTTATTTAATGTATGGGGGATCAACATTATGGGTCCTTTTCCCCATTATTCGGTAATGTATACATTCTCTTGGCTGTTAACTATGTGTCAAAGTGGGTAGAGGCTGTTGCCTTGCCAACAACTGATGCCAAGGCTGTTGCCAAGTTCTTGCACAAAAACATTTTCACTAGATTTGGTGCTCATCGAATGATTATTCATGACGAGGGTACTCATTTTAAATGTAAATTAATTTAGCATTGTGCAGGTATGGGATTCAATAGCGAATCACCATAGCATACCATCCATAAACAAATGGGCAGGCCGAGATATCCAATAAGTAGATTAAGATCATTTTGGAGAAAACTATGAATCCAACAAGGAAAGGCTGGTCCTTGAGACTAGATGAGTCCTTGTGGGCTTATAGGATGACATTTAAAACTCCTTTGGGTATTTCCCCATTCAAACTTGTCTTTGGCAAACCATGCCATCAGCCAGTAGAACTTGAACATAAAACCTATTGGGCCATTCGGAAGCTTGACATGGCATGGAGAATTATTGGAGGAAAGAGGTTGCTTGACCTCAATGAATTGGAGGAATTTAGAACACAAGCCTATGAGAACGCTAAGATATACAAGTAGAAGGCAAAACGTTGGCATGATAGTCGAATCCTGCCAAGACAGTTCGAAATAGGTAAGCTTAAGTCAAGATGGACGAGTCCTTATGAAGTTGTGAAGCCATATGCTCATTGGGCTGCAGATATCAAGAACTTACAAACCAAAGAAATTTTTAAGGTGAACGGCCAGCACCTAAATCATTACTTGGAAGGTAAGCAAAGTCATACCAAGGAGGTAATCCTCTTGGAAGAATAGGAATAAAGCATCCGCAGGTTTGAAATTCATTGTAAATATTGGGATAGTTGTTTTTATTTGTTTTAGGATTTAGATTTTGTTTTCTTTCTGTTATTTTTCAGTTTTATTATTTTACTGTGTTGAGAAGTTTCCTCTGAGTGTGTACATAATTGATGCCAGGAATATTGCCAGGAACATTGGAGGATGATTGTTAGCTAGAGTGCTTGCCAAGGGTGATGCCATGCACCATGCCAATACAGCTTGGCATGCGACGGTTTTTGTGTTGAAAAAGAAAGAAGAGAGAAAAAAATCCTTAAGATTACCCTAGCCGCCCAATTTAATGAACATTCAAATTCATCATAATTATCCTATCACTTCAAGTCTTTCCTTATCACTTCACCTTATCACTTTTAACATCCATCCCAATCAAAACTTTTAAACTTCCATCATTATCCCCCTCTTTTCGGCTACCATCATTAAAACCCCCTTAAACACTCCACCTTCTTTATTCTTTTTCTCTACCCTAGCCGATTTCCCAAGAACCATAATCTCTTAATTTCTTTCTCGAGCAAGATTCAAGAAACCATTCAACTTCTCTTCTTCTTTTCTTCATCACCGATTCAAGCTCTGCTTCTGTATGGCATCTTCATCTCTTCCCTTCGAAAGATTCTTCAATGAAGATATGTGAAAGAAGTTTGAGACGAGCTTTGCCTCAAGATCCTTTTTGTACAGAAACACTTCGACTTTCAAACTGACACCACCATTGGATTCCCACTGGAGTTCATGGCCATTGTCGACATGCATGGTTGGAGTTCTTTTTGCCAACAAAAAGATGAGATCTATGCCACTATCGTGCGAGAGTTTTATGCCCATCTCACAAAATATTCTCCATTCTTGATGATTAGAGGTAAATGTGTGCATTTTGATGAAGGATATTTGAACTCACTTTTTGCTTTAAATGCTATGGAAGATGAGCAGTTGACTATGTTGCATCTATGACCGTTGCCAAATGCAAGAAACTACTGGTAGACTTGTGTGAGCCTGGCACAGATTGGATAGTTTCATCAACAGGCCACCGAACGGTGAAGAGGTTGGCGTTGAAGCCACAAATGGAAGGATGGAACCATTTCATCAAAGCAAATCTATTGCCCACATTTCACAACGACACCGTCTCGGAAGACCAGTTGATTTTGCTACATTCCATCATCAAAGGACACAAGATCAACATTGGCAAAATCATTACCCATGAGGCTTATAAATGTGCTAACAAGGGTAAGGGCAGTTTATTTTTCCCTTTGTTAATTTCTAACATTTGTTTGCTCCATGAAGTGCCTAGGATGGATGAGGATATCGGCCAAAAAATCAAGGGAACCACCATTACTGCCATTATTTGGAAAAACCTCACGACTTTTGAGCCAAAGGAGAAGGGCAAGGTAAAGGCCAAGACAGCCATGCCAAAGCCCAAGCCAAAGGCAGAGCCCAACAGTGTGTTGAAAACTATGCCAACAAGCTCATTGGCAGTGTTATCGCAAGTGTAGGACTGCCAGGAGATTATTCTCCAAAAACTAGAGGCATCTGAGGCGCTTAACATCGAGATGAGGCACTACACAAAGAAAAGGGATGTTATAATCAGGGAGGTGCTTGTCAAGCTTTCCCCTAAAGATGTGCCAGCATTTCTAGTTTTCCTTGTCGGGTCCTCCGCCAATGAGAATATCGTGCCAACTGGTCCTGCAAGCCCAATAATGCCATCCAGTCCAACGATGCCAGTCAGTTCTGCCAGTCCTACCAGTCCAGCAAGTTTAGAATCCATGGCCCCAACTCCAATGTCCTCGGTGCGTGTTGAATCTTCCAGCATTGATTCCTCATCTGAGCTGGAGGAAATCCATGACAAAACGCCCAAAGCCAAGCCAGCTGCACCTCTAGCAGTCCCTGCCAAGAAGAAGGAGAATATTGGAGCCTCCACTGCTGCCTCAAACCAGGGCTGAAAAGGGAAGAAGAGAATGGCCCATGACCGTGGGAGCCTATCCATGAGGAAGACCCGTGCCACAAAAAAAGAAGAAGCTCGTGCCAAACGGAATGAAGCCTCATCCGAAGGGGAGCCTTCTTTTACCTAACTACTTCGCATTTCATGTTTGCATTTTCATGATCAGGCATTTTTTTTTCTGTATATATGTGTTATTTCATGCATTGAGGACAATGCACATCTTGGGTTTGGAGATGTACATTTTCTCACATTAATGTCATGTCATGCATTTCATGTTTAATCTGTTTTATTTACCATGTAGTTCATGTAGAGTGGTTGCATACCGAACCATTAAAAAAGTGAAAAAGAAAATTTTGTATCGGCTTAAATTTGATGTTTGTTAACAGCTATTAGGCAAGCTTATTTTGATCTACTTGTTTGCCCGATGATGAGTTTATAATATTCAGTTTTCCATGCTAGTAGAGTTGTATGCCATGACAATTGATCTTTAGCTCAGGTAATTATTTATACATTTAACACGTGGTATGTATCTAGTTCCCTAGCAAACTAAGGTAATTTGAAACTATGCTCAACTTTGAAAAAAAAAAGAAAGAAAAATGATGCTAGGGTTAAATGTAAATAAGACAGCAATGTTCTGCCATGGCAAGAATTTTCTTTTGAATTCTCATCTACCTAGGGATAATAAGTACTTAGGGCTTCGTGGTATGCTCCCTCTTAGTTCTTAAGTCCAAAACCCTGGTGTATGAGTTGAAGAGAAAGCCTAATGGTAACTGGATTAAGGTGGGGATTCGTGGTATGCTCCCTCTTATCACTCACGCTAAACAGTACCATGAAGCAAGCTAAAAGATAATGCCAATACCCTTCGACATGAAAATATAGAAAATAACAAAACTGAGTTTAGAAAGTAAAATTGGCTAAGGGAGTGATCAGACGCTAGATGCATACTGCCCACACTTTGTGCGCACAAATCATGCACTTAGACTAGAGTTATATTGTTTCACTTGAATTACTGTCGTCTTGGCATTGTGCACTAAGATTTCTGAGGGTAGAATTAGAATCAAACTCTGCTTGCCAACATTTGTTTGGCATTCCAACCAAACTTTTGTCGAGGTATTATTTTCACTGTTTTTGTTTTCTCTTGCATTACTTGAGGACAAGCAATGAGTTGGGTTTAGGGGTGTGTTACCTCCTCAAAAGTATTGTTTTTCATGCCTATTTTGATATGCTTTTGCTTGTTTTCAAGTACATTTAGTTGCATTAGTTTGTTAGAATCATGCATTTACATAAAAGAGTTAGTAGGCTTCCTATGCAGTGTCATGGGTTGTTTTTAGTGGCCTCTGCGTAGGTTGGCAGGAGGAATGGACGCAGAACGCAAGGATGAAGTTAGAAATGCCAAGGTGAATGCCAAATGCTGTGGGCACGGAAGGATCAGAGGTGTGCCAAGCTTCTGTTGGCATGAGGTGTGCCAGCAGCCATGCCAAGAGAGAAAGAACCTTTGAAAAAATATGATACACCTAGGCTCCTTAAAAATTGCATTTGAACAGCCTCTGAAAAAATAGCGGATAAGGTGATGCCAAGCTGTGTTGGCAAGGTCATGCCAAGCTCGTGTGCCATAATGGACATGGCATGATGACGTCAGCCCTAGCTTGATAAGCTGTCACACTGATCAGATGAGGCTTATCTCTTATCCATGGAGCATTTCAAATTTTAAATGAAGAGAGAGTTATCCTAATCCCTTCCCTTGAGCGCCTATATATACACAGCCTGATCAAGCATTGAGGGAGATCGATTGACCGAGAAGAAGAGATTAGACGAGAGGTGGCCAGAGTGAGGTGTTGGAGCGACGGGTGACATTTGGTGCAACTGAGGAAGGGTGGTTTGACTTCTTGGCCGAGAGCCTGGCGTGGGGGTTGCATCAAGGACCCCTCTGCCTATTCCCTTGGTAGAAGTTGTTTTTCTTTTTTTTATGATGGTGATGCTAAAAACATTTGTTGGTTTGTTGGTTAACTCCCACACCATGAACTAATTTAATAGTTGGTGGGGGATGTTTTGGTTTTACACGTTGGCTTTTATGCCTTAGTTCCTTTATAATAATTCTTCTTTCGGCAAAGTTTGTCTGTTTTGCATATTTTAATTTTTCCTAAGTACTGTGCCAAAGCGAGAGCAGACACAATTAGCTTATTGCCTTCCAATATCTTAACAGACTTGTGTTGGAACCGATCAAGTTGCTGAACACTTGGGAGAGAAGCTTTAAGAGATGTCGTTCAAGTATATGAACTTACTTCGGAAGTGAAATCTACCCCCATGAAGTATAGATTGGTTTTTAAATCAAATTGGTTTAAGGAAAACATACACTATAGAGATATAGTGGTTTTTACTTGGCCAATTTAGGGCAATGACCATTGAGAGAGGCTTTGCTATTTTTGAATCTGCTCGGCAACAAATGCCAAGATAGTTTTGTCAATAAAGGCTGGCATGAATCACGTTTGAACAAGGCATTCCCTGCCAACAATCATCATTCATTTGAAAACACCTTTCTTGCCAACGTTTCACTTTGGTTTTATTTTATTTTCCTTTCTTAATTTTAAAATCAACTCTTTTAAACTACAATCTTTTCTTCCAAAACAAGTAACAAAATAAACAATTGATATCCAAGTCAATCTCTATGGGATCGATACTCAGCTTACAAACTAAACAATTGATATCCAAGTCAATCCCAAGGTGTTAGACGCTCTGTCAAAGTAAAGCCTCCAAGCTCTTCCTTCGGCGATGGGTTCCTGCTCGAGCACAGTGTTGATCAAATCTTCATTCGGGAAGTTAAAGTCCAATGGCTCGTAGTGGTCTGCAGTGCGACTGGCCAGAAGATCTGCCACTACACTACCTTTTACCGCCTTTTGGCTCATGTAAACAATATTAAATTCTGACATTAGCATTTTCTAGTGAGCCATTTTCCCGATAAGCGCTGGTGCCTCTTTCAAAAATTTTAATGGATCCCATCGGGAGATTAAGTAGGTGGTATGATACAACATGTATTGCCTGAGCCACTTTGTAGCCTATACCAAGGAACAACACAACTTTTGGATCACGTGGTATCATGTTTCACACTAAGTGAATTTCTTGCTTAAGTAATAAATCACCTTTTCCTTCTTGTTAGAGTCATCGTGTTTGCCTAATACGCAACCTATCAAATTTTCAAACATGGTTAAATATAGGATTAATGGCCTATCTGGTACCGGTGCTACCAAAATGGGAGTGCTGGTCAAATACTTCTTATTTTTTTCTAGCGCTTCTTGACAATCTTCGTTCCAGGTTCCCGGGTTATTTTTTCAAAGAAGCTGAAGACGGAATCATATTTTTCAGTTAACTGGGAAATAAGTCGAGAGATGTAATTTAGCCTTCCCAAAAATCCCTAGACTTCTTTCTGTGTCTGAGGTAGCGGGAGCTCCTGGATTGCGCTTTCACCTTATCAAGGTCGATCTCGATTCCCTTTCAGCTTACTATGAAGCCCAATAGTTTCCCGGATGTGACTAGAAAGGTACAGTTAGCCAGATTGAGTTTCAACTAATACATCCATAACCTCTAGAAGAGTTTCCACAAATTTTGAACGTGCTCTTCTTCGGTTCATGATTTGGCTATCATGTCATCCACGTACAACTCGATTTCCTTGTGCATCATGTCATGAAACAAGGTCACCATGGCTCTTTGGTAGGTCACCAAGCATTTCCTACCGTGTTGTCAACCAATGTGTCAATGTGAGGCAAAGGGAAATTGTGTTTGGGGCTCGCTTTGTTAAGGGTCCTTGTAATCTACGCACATACGGACCTTCCCGCCTTTTTTGAGTACCGGCACTATGTTGGCTACCCGCTTCGGGTACTTTGAAACCTTTAAGAATCTTGCCTCGAACTGTTTTTGCACTTCTTCTCTAACTTTTAGCAACATGTCCATCCTCATTCTTCGAAGCTTTTGCTGGACAAGCGTGCATTTTGGCCTGATAGGGAGCTTGTGCACCACAATATCTATGTTCAAACCTGGCATATCTTGATATGTCCATGAGAACATATCCTTGAATTCTAGAAGTAATTCCACCAACTCTTGCCTAACTTCTGATGACAACGTGCTGCCGATTCTCACTTCTTTCTTTTCTTCGTCAGTCCCAGATTCAGAATCTCTATCTTCTCCTGATACAGAATGATTTGCTTTTCTTCACTTTCTAGCATCATCAACAACTCCTCTGGGACCTCATCATCCTCCTTGTCAATTTTCGTTGGGCATGTGGGTCACTCGAAATCCACCTCAAGATTAGGTTCCAAGTCATTCATACAGTTTACGTTAAGGGGCTTGCACGATTTTAAAAGTATGTATTGGGGAATAGAAAGAAATGGCTTATGAATAAATAAATAACAAATAAGTAAGTAAGTAAATGAATAAATGAATGAATGAATGATAAATGAAATGAATGCTATGTTTGCCTTTTGAGAAAGTGATATATAAAAGGGCTCATTTTTTTTAAAGCAAATAGATAACGACATATCGGCCCTTTTACAAAAGACGCATGTTACTTTTGGGCCAAAAACAACGTGGATGTTCTGGGAATTACTTTGATTCGAGTCTAATAGCCACAAGCATGTCCTCATAGGCCCAATTGGTGAGTTCTTCATCTAGGAGACATGGGCGAATCTTGGCCAAAGGTTGGATAACCTTGTCGTCCTTGCAAATCACATTCACGTCCATTCCTTCCAAAGCTTAGTAGACCAATTCCTCACAGAGGTGTTTCTCCCCTTCTCGAATCGCTTCTTGGGTGTCCCATTCAAGATTCCTAAGTCCGCATGATTTGAAGTTGCCTTTGAAATCAGTATAGGTTACAGGGGTCCAAAGAATATTTTCCCCTCTGAGCCGAGCTTTCCTTTGCTCTTGTCTCTTCCTCCACTCTTGACTCTTTTGTAGAAAATTTGGCCTATAACCGAGTCTGAACCGATCAACCTTATGGATTACCCTGATGGGCCGAATGCGTTCATGTAGATTTTTTCCCAAACCTTTTGCTTTTCTTTCCCCTCTTCCTAGGGTCTCAAACACTACCATTTTGGTACAACTTGACAACTTAGGACTAGAAAATGGGCTCCCCACAGCGACAAAGGTAGCGTTGACAAACTTCAATCCCCTAAATTCACATTCTATCGCCTCTTCATCGGTATAAATATATGGTGTGTCTAAGGTCACCGAAGCGATGACATCTTGCTCGGTATCACTATTACCAACTTCCACTCGATAACAAATTTAAATTTCTGGTGTAGCAAAGATGGGACAGTGCCGGCTAAATGTATCCACGGCCTTCCTAGCAAGCAATTGTAGGATGGCCAGATGTCCATAACCACAAAAATCAACCATATATTCGGTAGGGCCAACGAGAAGGGGTATTTATACCTTCCTGACCATATCTTGTTGGGTCCCATCGAAGGCGCGCACTGTGTTATAACAAGGCTTCATATGTGAATTATCGATTGGTAACCATTGTAAAGTGGCCAGTGGCATGATGTTCAACGTGGAGCCATTGTCAATTAGCACTCCTAGTAACACATAGCTCTTACAATGAGTGGTAATGTTCAGGGCCTTGGTGGACCCCATACCTTCTCCTGGTATTTCATGATTTTTGAAAGGGATGAAGTTATCAACGATGATATGTCCAACGATACTATCCAACTTCTCAACCGAGATACCATTCGGGACAAAAGTCTAATTCAAGACTTTCAACAGCGCATCTTGGTGCTTTTCTGAGTTTAGCAGAAGATCCAATATCGAGATCCGAGCTGGGTGCTTCCGTAGTTGTTCTACAACATTATAATCACTGTGTTTCAGAAATCTCAAGAATTTTTGAGCTTAGGTTTCCGTAACTGGTTCCTTAATCCCTAAAGGCGGATTATCTCCGAACATCTTCTCAGGTTCAAACCTGACTTCCCTGCCTTTTCCTTCTTGTTGTCCTGGTGCCTTTTGGTCCTCCGGAGCGTAGCATAGGCCACTCCTTGTTAGAATCCCTACATCTTTTACTTCTTCATTGTTTGGCTCCAAAAGGGCCCGATGATCAGGCTTCGTTTCCACACCCATCTCCTCTCCTTTTAATGAACTAGAGGAACCTGGCATCGTAACGCTCGCAATGTAATTCCACGGGACCATCTGCGTATCCTTGAAAGGGAAAGACTTCGGGGTAGTAATTATAATCTTGGGGTTCACCTTTGGCGTGCTTGCCTCGCCAGGCTGGAGACAGAGGACAAATGGTCTCTTCGCACTATACTTGGCATTTTGATCCTCCAATGCGCAGACTTCAGATTCCTTTTTCTCTCATTCATTCTCAAAAAACTCAATCTCCTTATTGTTCATCATATGCTGAACTAATTGGCGAAACTCTTCACAATTTTGAATCTCATGATCCCTTCAATGATGGTATTTGCAGTACGGGACACAACCCTTTTTCTCGATTACCATTCCTCAGTCAACGAGACAGGCCATACACAACTGTTGGAAGACCCATCTCAATAGGGATCGTACCTCAGACACTCTTACCTTGCCCCCCGTGGTTCGGTAGGGGGTTATTGGCTGTGCTGGGTTCCCTTAACTATAAGACTCTGGTCTGAATTAAATTCTGGACAAACTTCTTAAAAGCTACGCAGTTCTCAATTGAATTCCCTGGGATGTCAGCATGGTACTCATAGTGTACCTTAGGGTCATACCACGCCGGGTAAGAAGGGTTGTAAGGCGTGACGTGATAAGGCCGAACTAGATCTACCTTATAAAACTGTGAGTAGAGTTCTTTGTAAGACATCGATATAGGAGTGAAAAACCTATTCTCATTCTCCTTCTTGGAGCCCCTATCTTCCATCTTGTTAAAACCTCGAGCACTTCCTGTTGTTGCCTGGGGTTGGGAGATAGTGAGGTTCTTGAAGGCCTCATAAATGTTGGTGTTGTTTACTTTATTGTCTCTTTTTTTGTAGCTCATTATCCCTGACTCCCCGCTGTCAATTCTCCCGCTTTTAGTAGCTGCCTCAATGAGTTCACCGGTCATTACAATTTTTGCGAAATTGCTAATGGGGTTGCTGATCAATCGATCATAGAGTGTCCTCTTCAGTGTGTCAATGAACATCAGTGTGATTTCGTTTTTAAAAAGTGGTGGCTGAACTTGAGCTGCTATATTGCACCATCGCTGGGCATATTCCCAGAGGGTTTCATTACGCCTTTGCTCCATTCCTTGTAACAAAACACGATTAGGGACCATATCAGCTATATGATTGTACTGGTCATTAAAAGCCTTGGCCAAATCTTTCCATGACTTGATTTGAGCGCGAGTGAGCTGATTATACCATCTCAAAATGGATCCTGCTAAACTGTCTTGGAAACAGTGGATTAAAAGATTTTCATTATCCGTGTACCCTGCCATTTTTCGGTAAAACATGGTCAGATGGGTAGTGGGACAAGTTGTTCCAACAAATTTTTTTAAAGTCTAGAGTTTTGAATTTGTATGGAATTTCCACATCCGGGACTAAGCTGAGTTCTCTCGCGTTTAGCCCGTAGGGCCCTTCTTTATCTTCCTTCACCCGAAACTTCTCTTCTAGGTCCTTCCGAGTGTCATCTAATTGTTATGAGAATCCTGTCTTTGGTTAAATTTCTCCAACTCATCGAAATCTGGGATGCTATCCCCAACATTTTTTACGTTTCTAATCGTTACGCCCGGCTGAGGTAGGGCAGAGGCGCCGGCCTGATGAGATGAGGACACTCCTTGCGGAGGGTTTTGTGGGTTAGTAAAAAGAGTGTTCTTGAAAACCGGAGCATATGAGCGATCCCCCAAGTCTTGAGTTGGGTTCTCGATGGTCTCCTTTCCTCACAAATTGGACTTTATTAGCTGAGAAATCTCCTTCATCATGTCTTGTTAGGGCTTGATGATGGTGTCCCATAGTTCATATTGAGCTCATTCCAACTGGCCTCTAAGGCTGGCCTCCAACTTGGCAAAGCCCTCTTCCATTTGCCTTGTTCGTAAGCGAGTACGGTAGGGATGTGGAATGATTGTAATGTAAAGAACCAAAATGCTATCTTTCTGAAATAAAAACCATTTTAATTAATCGATGGCAATTAGTCAAGATGCAATGAAAGGTACTGACTAAAAGATTATTAGCATTCAAACAAAAAATGTAGACGAAACACAAAATAATGCATGAATGCAAAGAACAACACTGAGTTCATCAAATATCATCGTTAAATGACTTGCATTAATGGAAACGTAGTCTGGTTACAATAACTTAAAGAAACCCCACTACACATATGGCTTCAAGGTAGTATCGAGGTTAATAATCTACCTTAGGATTCACACAATCCTTTATCCTTCTTCGGATTCATCGTCTACACAGTCATGAAGTTCGGCAGCGTCTTCTGCCAGAAATTGTATCTTTTGTGCAATCTCTTGCATCTGAGCGGTCCACCATGCCAACCCTTGCTCTTGTCTGCAATGCGACAAAGTGCAATTGCTCCAAACTCGATGTCGGGTATACTTGAATTGCTCCCCTAAGGCTGGCCACATGATCTTTAAGCTATTGGACCTCGGCTTCTAATTCTTCGACACATGTCATTAGAGCTTGGTTTTCCGAGTTGCTAGCCTTTAACTTGTTAGTTGAGCCCTTGTGCTTGAAAAAAGACTTTTCCAAACATTTCACCTGATCTTTCAAGGCCTCGTTTTGGTGTTGTTCCTTCTCAATCTGCCTAGAATGGAAGGTTTTTAGATTCTTCATTTTTTGGGTCAAAGCGAGCACTTGATCCTTGTGCTCGTAATACATGCTCTTATAGTTCTCAGCTCGTGCCTTTTCTTCCTTAAGTCAGAGTTCTAACCCCTCGCTTGGTCCACCTTCTGCGATTCTCTTACCCCTGTTTAGCCTTTTAAGTTTATGAATATCTTCTTTCTCCATTTTGAGCTCGAGTTCCAACTCATCCTTTTTCCTCTGTAAACCCTTAATTATTCCTTCAAACTACGTACTCTCTAGCTCAAAGTCGATTTTTTCTTGGTGGGCCTTCTCTTTAAGCTTGAGGTACTTGTCTTGCTCTTCCTCTAGTTGCGTCCTCATTAACTCGGCTTCGGTAGGGAGTGTAGACAATCACTCTTCCATAGATCTTCCTCCATCGAAATTCAATTGAGGGATGTTGTCGTTAACACGATTAAACTGCCATGCTTCGTATTCAGGAGTGACCATGTATGGGGCATTTACAATCCTAACCCGTCTTGCATTATTCTAGGTTGAAGAAGCGTTATATACCATCGCCCTGTAGCTTTTCTCCTTCGTATAATCTATGTTGAATTCATTCAAACCCTTGGTGGCTGGCACAAATTGCTTGGAACCATTCTGTCTCAAAACTAGAAGAGGTGCATACGCGGTATGCCCCCAAAGGCCAAGTAGTGGTACCCATGGATGCTCTCTACATCTATAGATAATGTTCTTTTCCAATAACCACGGTGCTCTCTAAACTACATCTTCCTCTTTTGTATTCTGGAGGACATCTTGCCATACCTCCTCAGACCTTCGGGTTGGCCAATCGTTCTTTCATAGTAACTCCTCTAGGGGCGAGAACTTGCCGTTGTAAAGGGGCTTGGAGAAACTAGGATTGGTCCAAAGGTGGCTGTAGAACCAAACAGTCAGAAGCTGTGGGCATCCTCGAAAGTGCCCTCCATCATTCTCCCGACAAAACCTCAAAGATCGAAAAGTTTCAGCCAAGATTACGGGTTCCAGGTTAGTCCCACTACTCAAACGATCAATAAGATCTAAAACTAACAGATCAATAAGTCCCAATGCTTGAGGAAAGAGTATCAATCCGTAAATCAACAATGCAAAGAGATTGCGCTGGACTCGGCCCACAGGGTGTACAGAGGCTAGGCTCAAAATCCCTTCCCACTTAAGATACTCCTTATTGTTCCAAGTAGTGACATGCTGCTCGACCCATGTTAACAACGTGTCTGAGAACTTCTTTAGCTTAGCCCGAAAAGCCTTGTTCTTACTCGGCTTAGAATACACCTGATCCATGTCTATCCTCCTACAATTTATAAGGCCCCATATTTTTTGATTGTCGGGGTTAGATCAAAATTATCGATTGTGAAGCAGCTGTAGGCGGAGTTCCAAAAACCCACTAAGTCTTGCAATAGTGCTTGATCAACTGGAACCTCTAGCAAATACGCGATGTCGCCATACTCTTCCCTGAAAGTGCTCTTTATTTCAAAGTCCCAACTATTCCAAACTAACTTCAGATTAGACACATCATTAAACCATGTGTTCAAGAATGTCGTGGCTGACATGGCTGATCTGAACCCAGCGGTAATACTGTCTCCCTCATGTAAATGCTCCCCTTCCGACCATACCTGAACATTAGAATTCTTTTTGTCATTGCTGCGGACTAAGTCTCCCATTGATCCAGTCTTTAACTTCAAACTATTTCTAACTCAGTGTGCTCTTCATGACACGATTAAATATGCAAAATAAGAGATAAAATGAAAAAGGAAAGGAATAAGCGTTAGTCAAGTGATGGTAAATAAATCGAATAGCAAGAAACAGGTAAATGCAAAATGAAATAAGCATAAGTATGCAAATAAGGGAATAAACCTAACCACGTGATTTCTAGTTCACTAAGGTTATCTGTATGGCTCTAACGGGGTGGGCTTCTTAGATTCTCACATATTGGTCTGGTTCTAGACAGGGGTACCTGAACCTATCTCATTACCTACTAAGGCAACAAGAACCCCAATTTTGGCCATTACAAGCTTGTGAATTGGTTTCGGTTCAAGGGAAAGCACGACCTAGTGACGTGGAGGGCTGCTCACGTGTCAAAAGGCGTGGATTTCGGAAGTGAATTACTGACCCGTGGAGGGCTACTCATGTGGGTATGTGGCGTGTCACTCCCACTTAAGGGACAAAGCTTGGGTATAAAGCTTGATGAACATGGTGCAACACATGTCGATGATTCCTTAGAAATTAAATGAAAAATTAATTCGAAGACCACCAATTATCAAGGCCTGTACAATAGCAGTTACCTTTTCAAGAAATGATCAACCTTACTAGAATCGATTAAAATTCTGACAATTCTCCATTATTGAAAACAACAAATATTTTCTTGGCCTAACTCTCTATTTGTTTTATAAAAACAAAAAGCATCCCCAACGGAGTCGCCATATTGTAATGACATTTTTTGGAAAATTATTTTAGAGATGTCTCATTTTTTTTAAATAAAGATTGTTTAAAGGGGGAATTTCTTTTGAAAATTCTTTTTCTTTTAAAAATCGATAAAAACTTGGAGTCGCCACTAGCCACTTGGATAAGGTAGGCAAGACGCCACAAAACCAGAGATTCAATTTGAAAGGAGGGTTCGGGAGTTCGTTATGCGTGGTGAAGAATTAGCACCCTCATCACGCCCGAAAATTGGTACCAAAATACTTGTTGCTTTTAATCAAAGGAAATTGTTAGAATTTGAAAGGAATTTAGTTCTGTGACCTTAATTGAAAATTAACCTTAATTGAACGGGCTTTATCAAATTGGTGGATTAAAATTAATTGGACCTTTAATTAATAAGGTTGACGATACATCAGACCATAGATTAAACCAACATCGGATAAGCCCGACTACCGTGTTAATTTATGGTTCGAATCTCGCACGTCACCTTTATGCATGGTGCAAGCAGTTAAAGAATCATGTAATGATTTTATCATGTTTTAATTCTACCTTGAGTCGATAAGGATTAATTCAAATATTTGGTCAACATTCTTTAAGCTTGGAATGTTACGACATAAATATAGGAATTAATGAATACCTCCCTTTTTATGGTTTAAACTAATTAACTTGTAAACTAATGGGGCCAAATGATGACAAATAAAATGGATGGCAAGTAAAGGCTTAAGATAAACACAGAAAAGCCCTCCCAAGATCCTAACCTAAAAGGCACAAATAATGGGAATTCAATTAATGTTCTAATTAATATCTAGGTGAATCTAATATTAACCCTAAATTAATTAATCCTAGTAGGGTTAGAGAACTCTAATAAATTATGAGTTATCTTGTGATATGATGATTAATTCGACTAATTTTAAACTAGCATTCCAATAAGCCAAGAATGCTATTTAAAATAAGCCAAATTAATTAATCACAGCTTTAAATTAAAATGTTAGTCTAATTTTCATGTCAATTTTATCTTAAAAGATAATTAAGATGTGTTCAACCAATTTTAATGAATTTAACATGTACCCCAATAAGCCAAAGGCAAATTTAAATTCACTAAACTGATTCGAACCTTAGGACTAACTACGGCTTTAAAATTAATCCTAAATTAATCTAATTAATTTAAAATTGTGCCCCTATGAGACGAGCACACAACTTAAATAAATTAAATTATTTCCTAATCTAAAACTAACTTAAAATTAAAGCCCAAAAGGCTAATCCCGAGGCCCACTAAGTTAAGGTTAACCCTAAGCCAAATCTATCCTAACTCCCAACTATACCCAACAAGACCAAAGGCCTAAGTCAAAAACTAAACCTACCAAAGCCTAAAATTACACAAGGCCCAAAACCATATAAACCCAATAAGCCCAAACACATAAATATGTTTTATAAAAACATATTATACTAAAAAGAACACATCAAGATAAAGCAAATAAATTAGGCATTAAAAAGAAATAAAGAGCTAAAATTAAATGTGCCAAATCTAAACTTAAATAAATGAAAAAAGAAAACAAACAAAAAGATTTTTTTTAATACTGAAAGGGGGCAAATTGAACAAAAAACGAAGTTAGGAACCAATTTGGGAGTAATAACGAGGATTGAATTGTATGCCTCCCCAAAATTCCAAGGATCAGGAGCATAATTTACAAAGGCGGAATGGCTCACGGGGAAATTTTAAAAACACGAAGGGACTAAAGTGGTTATTTCAGAAGGTGGCATAGCTTGTATAATGTAAATAAACTGGGCGGAGGGACTGATAGGGTGATTTACGCATGTGAAAGCCCTCCGGGCATATTTGAAACAGGGCGGAGGGACTCATAACGTAATTTTGCCAAATTTAAAAAAGGAACTAGTATATATTATAACATTTTCTAGTTTTTCCCTTTTTGGCATGAATCCTAAACCGAGCTCTCTCTCTGCCCCTTTTCTTTTTTCCAGAATGGGGATGAACACTGCCGTGGTGTTCATCCCCAAACCCAAAAACCACCGCACTACCCAGAATCTGGCTACGTTTCATCGCGTCAGCCGCCACTTGCCGGCGGCCAGCGAACCTAAAAACAAACCCAAAATATTCTTTTCTGCCGCTAAACCCTGATCTGAGCCATGTTTGATAAAAACCAAACAAAGATGCCTCTTTTTTTAAAAACTGAAGCGAAATACCCCTTTTTTTTAAAAAAAAAAACGAGATAGAAATCACCTCTCCCCTTAAACTGATTCACCTCACGTGGTCTTGGAGGACACCACAAAGCTTATCATTGGAGGGGAATAAGCTTCAACGACAGAGGTAAAATTCTAAACCTAATTTCTATATGCATGCTTTGAAAAGAGTAAATATACCTTAGAAGATTGTTCTCTATTACTTTCTGAGATCTTGAATGGGTTTACATGTCTTTTGGGTTTCTCCTTTTATACCTTGAGTATTACATTGTTTAAATGAGATAAAAAAGAAAAATAGAGTTCCTATTGGCTGCCTCTGTGATATGATATTTTTTTGATATCCTTTGATTTTCTACCGATTATTGTCTCTGATCCTTTTGTTCTTGTTCCTTGCCCGTGAGCTGTGACGTTTGGCTATGGAGGAGGGCAGTCAGATGGCGGGCAGAGCTTGTCTCCTTGGGCGTCGTGGCGGTAAGAGAAGGGGAGGGGACTAGAGTGAGAAGTTACTTGGAGAGCAAGGATCACTGGAGGCCGTTCGATCTGTCAGCATGGAGATGGGATCGGATGATTAATCACCGCGCGTGGGAAGTGAAGCGGCAGACGCGCGAGTGGGAAGTTAATAAGCCGTGCGTGAACTCCACGCGCGCGTGTGATATCTAAGTGGTTGCGCATGGAGTCCCTGGAACGTTCCACATGGATCTCAGCCATTTGATCATAATCCTAGATCTGACGACCTAGGATTAGTTGCGCAAGGGAAAAAGGACAATTAGGGTTTCAGATATTATTAGGGCTTTGTGTATTTAGGGCCCTATTGGGCTGGAAAGTGAATATATATATATACTATACATTTTTTGTTTTATGTTGTAATTGGACTGAAATATATAAGAACTTGGGATTTTATTTATTTATTGGGATTATTTACTTTAATTAGTCTTTTTAAGTTTTTATTTTGGTAATAATAATAACATACAATAATAATAAGTAATGTTAATAGTCTTTAGTTTTTTTTCAAATTGGTAATAACAATGACGCAATAATAATGCTATAATGATAATAACATGACAATAATGTAACTACTGTAATAATACCACAATAATAATTAATTAATGCGATAATAATGTTTAGGTTTTTTTCTTTACTTTTCCTTTTTTCTTTTTCTTTTTCTTTTTATTTTCTTTTCTTTCAAATGGATGATAACAAGAGATAGCATTATATATGTAGTTATGATAATAATACTAATAATCCCTTTTTAATGATAAACATAGCAATAGATTAACAAGGCCCTTTATTGTCAAATAAAAAAACGGGTTGACATCGGATAAAATTAGTGATTACAGTTTGTATTTCACACATACTGTTTGCAAATGACCTAATGATATTTTGTAGTGCTTCCCAATATCAAGTTCTAATTGTCAAACGAGTTCTACGTGTCTTCAAAATTGCCTCGGGCCATCAGCTCAACCTTATGAAGAGTAAAATCTTCAGAAGTCATGAGCATCCTCATTTGGTGCAGGGGTGGGCTGAGTCGGTTGGTTGTGGTGTTCGATTATTTCCTTTCGAGTACTTGGGGCTCCCTTTAAGAGTAAAAAAAAATCGTATGCACTTTGGGAACTAGTTATATCCAACACGGTTCGTAGGTTTGCTAGTTGGAATTTATTCGATTGAGAGATATCCCAATGAGATGAATTTAGAAGACTCTTGGATGGGTTCATGGGTTCAGGAATGGAGGAAGAATGGGTTTGTTGGCGTGGCTCAAGTGATGAAGTTTATTCTATGAAATTATTCGGGTTATTATTATCCCCTTATTCTCCAACATATTTAAATTGGAAGAATATTGTTTGGCTTGGGATTGCTCCTCCCAAAGTTGAACCTTCCCCTTGGTTGATTCTTCATCGGAGAGTTTCGGTCAAAACAAAACTGATGAAAAGTGGTGTAAGCATTATTGATAATAATCTTTGTCCTCTATGCAATGTGTTCGTGATTTAAGTGCAACACAAACGGTGCAAGCATACACGTCGTAAGTGATAGTATAGATTAAGATTGTCTCTACAAGGATTGGAAGAGACTCGTCTTTTAATTGCTTGCATTGAAAAGAGAAATAGATTGTGATGGTAGATTGTGATTTTAACTACGTAAAATAAACTAAAATTGAAGAAAAGTAAATAAACGGGGAAGGAACCAAATTGTGATAGTAGGCCGGGTTATTGAGTTGAGCTGCGCAGTTGCCGAATGAATTGTTGTGGCTAGTAATTGTTGAGGCAAGTAGACTGTCGTGGCAACTGGGTTTAGTAGATTTTCGTGGCAATTGGGTTTCCTCCTTTAATGTTTGGTGGAGTGTTTTTCAATGCCTTCATGTTATCCATAACCGAACAACTGATGTTTGCGCAAGCCTTGGTGATACATCCTTACGTTAACCTTGGGTGAGCAACATCGATCTTTCCACTCTTCTTAGCCGCTAAAATCCGATCCTTATTCATAAGGCGAATTAGTTTCTACCAATCGGCTGATTCAAATAGAAATTGTATCCATTTCATTTCGTGAATCTAGTTCTCCTGAACTTAGATAAATAAATTCATTCAAGTCTCTCTCTCGAGTTCACTTGAAATTAAATGAAAAGCCAATAATGGGCCAACACAGAAAAACTTGAATTAAAACCAACATCAATCATTCGTCCTCATACACACAAAACCCAACAACCCGAGCCAATTAAATCTAGTTCATGGCTAGGTGAAAAGAAATCACAAAGAAAATAAAGTTAGACATTGAAATGAGAAAAAATCCTAAACTCTTCAAAGCCCGACCACGATCCAGCTCTTCACGCCCAACTCCCTCCTTGCCCCATCACGATTTCTGCGATCAACCTTTTATAGGAGGGGAGAGTTCAATCTAAATTTCAAAGATGAGGTTTATCCATATATCTTGAGGAGAGAAATTAGGCTTTATTTCCTTATCTAAAGATATGGTTAGATAAGGAAATAATTCAAGCTTTATTTCCTATCCTTATTTGCACATCATCTTATTTATGAGGAGATAAATCATGATTAACAGTTCCAAGATTCTCTCATCTTCATCTTCATCTTCAACAACTTATAAATTAAATCTAGGCTTTATCCTATGCGATAAGGATAAATCTTGAAAAATCTACATTTATTCCCAACAAACGCTCGATAATTCATACCTGCACAGATAAAGAACAAAACAATAGTGATTTCTCCACAAAAATAGCATAACACAAGGCCAAGCCCAATAAATGGATGGACTACGAATTTATGCATGAATTACTACAAATGCAACTAAATGGGCCTAAGTCTAAACAATAATATGAGTAAAAAGGGTATAAAATATAGTACTTTTTCACACTTAACATACCCCAAACTCGAACAATTGTTTGTCCTAAAGCAATGCATGAACTAACAACAGTTACCTGCCAAGGCATTTACCAAACAATCATGCTTCAAACCTAACTTCAATCCTTAGAACCGTGGCATAAAGATTCAATTACCTTTCGACTTTCGGGAAGCACAGAATGTCACCCAAAAATAAACCATGATATCGGTGCAAGTGTGTGAGCATAGTTGTGAACAAATCAATCAAAATGATTCGAAAGAAGTGTGTTTTTTAACATAAAAACAACAGTATTGTCGAGGCAATTCATTAATAGCAAACCATGGTTAATTTAGGGCTTCCGCTCATCACAACTGCTTTTCTAGGCTTGAAGATAAGATGAAGCAAACAACAAACCCCCTAGCCTATTGAGCAGAGTCATCATGTGAAGTCATTCATTCATTCATGGTAAATTATCTTTTTTTACTTGGTTTTGGCCAAGCGTACCAGATTTTTGCGTGGCAGCGGAGTGTCCTAAGAACATGGTATTTTATTCGACGAAAGCCATAAAGGTATATCTAGTATAAATTCCTTTTTAACAGGTTTTGTTTTTTTCGATAATCCTAAGATAGACAAGCCACAACAGTGTAATTATTTGGCAACATCATCGCATATTTTCAAGTTAAATCCATGGCAAACCTAAATTCTAAGGTCCTCTCATCTACATGCAATGGCAATTAACTCATCATAGGAAATCACAACATATTTTTGGCACTTTTACAGGTTATTGTAATGACAAGTAACATATGCAAACTAACATGAGACAAACAAGAACAAATGTTAACCTTGTAAAAGGTTAACATTTCATGCCCTTTTTACTTAAGTTATTGTATGAAATCAAGCCCATTTTATCTCATTTCATGGCATATAGATGCGTTTAGTTCATGTAATTGCATTTGGTGTTGTTGGTTCTATTTTCTTTGTTTATTTGCAAAAATGGTGCTGATTGGAAAGTTTTGGTTGGTGTGGTGATGTGTAGGGAAAAGAGGAGCAAGGCAGGGAAAATGCCATAGCATTTTTGATAGCATTTCTAGGTGCGCTAGAGGACAAAGAATTGAGGATACATTGTAACCCCACATGTGAACCTATCAGCTAGCTGTGAGCTCCACATGTGAAGGGGAATATTCCCTAGAAATTAAGGGCACAAAAGCCTAGGAGCCCCCACTATATAAAGAAAATGACGCCCACATTAAAGTGTGGTGAAAAAAGGGACTTTGTGAGCGAAGAAAGAGAGAAAGAGGCGGCCACCTTTATTCATCCTCTCTATCGTGGGGTTCTCCATTGTTGAAGCTCCAAGGGGTGTTCTCCTGGCCTTTGAGAGAAGCAGCGGGCTTAGAGTGGTTCACGGCAATCCAAGGTGGCTTTGGATTTTTTCCCTTCCTTTACTTGCTTTGGCTATTTCATTTTCTATTATTTGGATAGGTTGTTTTAAAAGAATGATTGTGGATGATATTTTCCTAGCCATGAATTGATTTTAAGTGGCTTGGGCTTGTTATGGTTTTTATGTTTCAAGTTTGAATGAATGTTTCTTTGCTTTCTTGTTCCTTTCATGCTTTTCCATTGTTATTTTATGCCTTAAGCTTGTAAGAGCTTTCGAGAGTTAGCCCTTGCTTAGGTGTTGGATAGTTTAATATTTGAGAGAGTTAGGCTTAGATTTACGTGGACAATGGGGTTTGATGCTGAGAGACAAAACCCTAACTCATCTAAGAGATAAGGATAGAGTTTTAATGGCTAAAAAGAGTAGAACTTAAAAGATAGTTGTATGTTAGGGTTGACGCTGAGAGGTATTGCCGTAGCATTCTTCCAATCAGGTTTCTTGCTAGAGATAGTGTAGAGACATCTTGGTAAGCTTTGTCGAGCATGTGTAGGAAAGGTAGCTCGAGACATTCTTTTGGCTTAGACATAGAGATCCTTAGCAAGCCCAGCCTGTCATCCCATTAGTGAGTTTCGTACACTTGAGAGGACGTTTGAAGTATCTTTATTTCAGCTCAATTTTCATTACAATTAATTGCTACAGCATTTCTGAACCTGTTTCCTATTGCTATCGCATTTATTTTCAAGTTGCAAATTTGTGTGTTTTGACTAAGCTAGTTTGGCCTCCAATCTCTGTGGAGACGAAACTCACTCATCACTGTATTACTTGTTCGATGTGTATACTTGCACTATTTGTGTATCATTTATAGTATATCATAACACGCAACAAGTTTTTGGCATCATTGCCTATGATTGGCAATTGGTTATTTAGAGTTTAGTCTTTGCACCGGTTTATTTCTTCTTTTTGTTTAATGTTATTTGTTGTTTTTGTTTAATCTTTTTCGGGTGTTGTTCTGTTGCATGACCCGAGGAAGACCCGAAGAAACATTAACACCTATAGTGCCTGAAATCGAGCACATGTTTCGCCAAAGAAGATGCATTCAAGAAGCCTTAATAACCATGTATAGAGGTGGCAATCAAGTAGATGAAAATCTGGATGAACCTAATGCTACAGCAAATCATGGAGTGATAGTTTGACCTCGAGCTATCAAAGACCACTTGAATCCTATCTTGGATGATCTCAATCCTAGAATTGTAGCTCCTGAGATTCAACCAGCTCATTTTGAACTAAAACCTGTAATGTTCAACATGTTGAACTCCATTGGTCAGTTTGGTGGATCGCCTCATGAAGATGCAAGACAACACGTTTGAGCATTTTTGGAAGTATGTGATTCTTTTCGACGACAGTGTGTGCATAAATATGTATTGGAGCTCAAGATATTTCCTTATTCTTTGCGTGATCGAGCACAAGCTTGGTTGAGTGAAATACCAGCCAGTTTTATAGAATTATGGACAGATCCGTGCAAAAGTTTTTTCTACGGTATAATCCACCTAACATGAATACCCAATTGCGGAATGACATAGCCTCCTTTCGTCAAGCTGATGACGATCCAATGTACGAGTGTTGGGATAGATATAAGGGACTGCTCCGCAAGTGTACAAATCATGGATTTCAAGACTGGACGGAAGTCGTCATGTTCTACAATGGTGTCAATGCTCCCACAAGGATGATGTTGGATGCTTCAGAAAATGACACTTTGCTGGACAAGTCACCTCAAGAAGCATTTGATATCCTTGATAGGATTGCAAACAATGACTACCAATTTCCTACTTCGAGACTTAGTACGAGGAGGAGAACTCATGCGACGCGTGAGCTTGACAACAACGAATCAGTTTCAGCCTCATTGTTTGCCATCACCACCATGCTAAAGAATCTCCAACGTCTGAGTAAGGTGACAGAAGAAAAAGTGGTCATTGCTTATGTTCGGTGCAATGGAACCCATCATGTGAGCGAGTGTCCTGAAAATCACGAGTCCACCAACTATGTGGGGAACTTTAATAGGAGTAACCACAACCCTTACTCAAACACTTATAATCCAGGGTGGCGTCAGCATCCTAATCTTGCTTGGGGGAATCAAGGAAACCACAATGCTGGCAGCTCGAGTAGGCACCATAATCAGACTGAATCCCAAGGTTTTCAATAGAATATGCCATGGCAAAATGATAACAAGGGTTCAGTATCTTCATCGAACAACAGTTCCTTGGAAGCTACTTTCCAAGATTTTATGACAACCACAAAGGCTTTATTCCAAGATCATGCAGCGTCAATAAAAAGTCAAGGTGCATTGCTTCAAAGCCATAGCTCTTCCTTGAAGGCTTTGGAAACCCAAGTAGGACATATTGCACAAGCTCTGAATGCTCAGCCTCAAGGTAGTTTTCCTACTGATATTGGAGTCACTAAAAATCATGGCAAGGAGCATTGTAGTGCACTCATTTTGAGGAGTGGCACCCAACTTAACAAAGAAGATAAGTTTAGGGAAAGAAAGTGGAAGACCCTAACCCTATTTATGGCTAAGGAATCAGCTTTGCAAGAAGAGTCAGCTCAAGAAGGAAAAGAGAATGATGGCTCGACAAAAGAACCTACTGATGGAGAACAGAACATTGCTATAGCAAAAGAAAGATCCCCTCCAGTAGAGGAAGAAGTCCGGCCCCCACCACCCTTCTCTTAATGGTTGAAGAAGCAAAATGATGACCTTCAATTCAAAAAAATTGTAGATATTCTTGACCATCTACATATCAATGTCCCATTCCTGGAGGCCATTGATCAAATGCCTACATATACTAAGTTTCTCAAGGATATTGTTACCAAGAAAAAAAAAGGTTGAGATGTATGAGACTGTTGCTACAGAAAAAAAAATGCTATTCTGTATTCAGCAACTTGCCTCCTAAAAGAAGTGATCTGGGTAGCTTCATCATTCCATGTTCCATAGGAGATAATTATGTGGGAAAAGCCTTATGCGATCTTGGATCTAGTGTCAATCTAATGCCCAAGTCAGTCTTTATGAAGCTTGGAATGGGAGATGCAGGACCCACCACATTGATTTTGCAACTAGCTAATAGATCTCATGTCCGACCGGAAGGAAAGATAGAAGATTTTGTGGTCAAGGTGGGGAGATTTGTCTTTCCAACTAATTTCCTCATCCTCGATTGTGATGTAGATAAAAAAACACCCGTTATCTTAGGACGACCTTTCTTGGCAACCAGTCAAATCTTAATCGACTGTGAAAAGGGTGAGTTTACCATGCGAGTGGCTGACCAGAGGGTGACTATAAATGTCTTCAACACCCTCAAATATGTGGATGAATGTGAGGAGTGTCAACACATAGATGCTATGACAGAAGAGGAAGCTGCAGCAATTTTGTGGAAATTAAGGACTATGTGAAACTCAATGAGAAGGATAATGAAAAGCTTGATGAGTTCCCTTCGGAGGTGCAACAGTCCATCTTGATCGTTGCTAGACTAGGTATGCATTTCGAACCTTTAGATTTTGCTGAATTTTTCCCTCCTAAACCCTCACTTGAGCATGCACCCACATTAGAATTGAAGCCATTACCTTCACACCTTAAATATGCTTATTTGGGTAGTAATGAGACTTCGCCTATGATAATATATTCTAGTCTAACCCCTAAGAAAGAATGTAGCTTAATAAATATGTTATCTCAACATAAGAAGGCTCTAGGGTAGACTATGGCTGATTTGAAGGGTATAAGCCCTACTATTTATATGCACAAAATTTTGCTTAATGATTGTCACAAAAATTCTATTGAACCCCAAAGAAGGCTCAATCCAGTCATGAAGAAGATGGTGATGTAGGAGATAATCAAATGGCTTGATACGAGAGTTATCTATTAATATCTAACAGCTCATGGATTAGCCCAGCACAATGTGTACAAAAGAAGAGAGGCATGATGGTGGTGAGTAATGAAGACAATGGATTCTTACCAACAAGGACTGTCACGGGGTGGAGAATTTGTATGGACTATCAGAAGCTCAACAAGGCAACCAAGAAGGACCACTTTCCCCTCCCATTCATTGATCAAATACTAGATCGATAGGCGGGAAAATCCTTCTACTATTTCCTTGACAGATATTTAGGGTACAACCAGATTGCTATAGCACTGGAAGATCAAGAGAAGACAACCTTCACATGCCCTTACGGTACTTACGCATTTTGATGGATGCCCTTTGGGCTTTGCAATGCTCCAGCTACTTTTCAAAGGTACATGTTGGCCATCTTTTCTGACATGGTTGAAGAATTTTTGGAGATCTTCATGGATTATTTTTCAGTCTCTAGTGATACTTTGGAATCGTGTTTAGACAACTTGGCCAAGGTACTCAAAAGATGCGAAAAAGTATACTTAGTGCTCAATTAGGAGAAGTGTCATTTTATGGTGACTGAAGGGACTATTCTAGGCCACAAAATCTCTCAACAAGGGATAGAAGTGGACAAGGACAAGATTGAAGTAATTGAGAAGCTACCAACACCTACCAATATGAAGGGGATTCGGAGTTTCTTGGGGCATGCTGGCTTCTATAGGAGGTTCATTAAGGACTTCTCCAAAATCTCCAAGCCATTATGTAATTTGGTTAAGCCAAACCAGCCCTTCATCTTTAACGCAGAAAGGTACAACTCATTTAATGAAGTCAAGGAAAAGCTCATCTCAGCACCCATAGTTGTTCCCCCAGATTGGACGTCACTGTAACACCCCTTCCCGGCCTGGTCGAGAACCGGGTTTGAGTATACTACCAGTGAACTAACGGTGACTGATACGATAATTCCATTCAAAATGTAATGATATTAGGCCTAATATACAAGAATGAGTAATATTTAATTTCAATTAATCTATTATGAGTCCATGATTGTCCAATTAGGACCAAATTATAACATTTACAAGATTTAGGGACTTAATCATAAATTTTAGTATTTTAGCAGTCCGATTCTAAAACATATCTTACTACAATGAAATTCATCATGCAATAAAAAAACATACACATTTTCATACTATTCCGAGTTCATTTTCCCGTTCAATTAAGCCATGCAATAATCAGTGACCATTCTGTAAACAATACAAAACTGTGATCTTTATCTTTTAACAAAATTATCTGTCACCGCACCGATACCCTTATGACCTTATCGGTACGCTTTAACCTAATTCCCAAATTTTCAGATTCAATTTAACAGACCTGTAACATCCCTAAATAGGGCTTAGAATGTTACCACTATTTAGAATTCCTAAATAGTTAAATCATCTTGAATTAAATAAATTCAATTAAGGGTTGAATTGAATAATTAACAAAGTGAGTTTCCAAAATGAAAGATTAAAAGAGAATTGTAACCAATTTAGAATGACCAAATTGAATTAAATGAGAATGATGATGATTGCATGCTAAATTCCTTGTTTCCCCTAATGCCCTTGATTAAGTTAAGATAAGGATTAATTAAGGGACATATTGGACATTTCACAAATCCAATAACTTGGATTAAGCATAGTCATCATCTTCTTCATTCTCCTATTGCCAAATTTGAAGAGAGAAATAGAGAGAGAAAGAGTTTGAGAAATCAGCCATCGATGAAGGGAAATTAAGTTTGCATGTATAGGATTTTGTAAGGAAATTAAAGCTATAAGCAAAGTAAGTATGATTCTACTCTTGTTCAATCGAATAGGCAACTATACTTATTGACTTGGGCTGTTTTGATGATTATAGATGAAATTAACTATTGAATATGTTGTTAGATGATTGAATTGTTGTAGAATCATGCAAATTTGGAGAATGAACACTAGGTATTATGCTGGAAATTATGTGTATCTGATAGTGTAACAAAGCTAGGTTGCTGGAAAACTGAAATGAGATGTTGTAGGAATTGAATTGTTAGAACATGTAATTGAGCTATGGAATTAATGAATTGAACATGATCATGATTAGATAATGTAATTAAGGTGTTAAACAAGTTTAATTGTTAGTAACCAATGCTGGAAAATAAAGATAAAAGTATGAACATAGTCATATAGCTTAGAAATTATTTTAGTAAGAACATATTGTGTAAACATGCAAAATTAAGCAATTTAACCAACTTACTCTATTTTGACTGCCTTGAAAAATGAATTAACATTGACTAAACATGTTTAGGATTTCATATGAAATGAATTCTAGGTCCAAAACATTGGTTAAAATGAATTTAAGGAATTAAAATGTGAATAGGTGCAATCTGCCCAGAATTGCTTTGTTCTGGGCAGTAATTTTAAAAATTCACCCAAATTTGTATAGATCAAATTCAGGTATGAAATTTTAGTGACATGATTTTCATTAGGTAAAAACAGAACTGAAAAGTGGGTCCTATGCTGGAAACTGTAATTAGAAATAGCTGGACAGTGCAAACTGTTCAGGCAGTGTAAATGCCCTGTCTTTGAACAATAAACTGTACTAATTGGCTAAGAACTAAAATGCAAATATATTATGGTCTTAAAGAAAATTTTGTTAACTCTCCAACGGTGTAAAGTAATCGAAATTTTGACATACGGATTAAAAGATATGACCATTTTAAGGGATAGTGTACAAACAGCCATGCAGTAGTGTCCTGGGCAATTTGGGACTGTTTTTACACCTAGATGCAAACTGTTTCCAAAACAGTTTTGGGACATTGTAACTTGTCCAGTTATGTCTTAAAATGAGGTAATAACAATTTAGAGATGAACTAGTAAGAAATTCTTAAACGAAAGCATAAAAATAGTAGCTAAATGTTAGGTATAAATATAGTAACATTGCTACTATATGTGTGTGACATTATGTGCTTGCTTTGATGAATTGTATGTGTTATGCTTGCTGGACCAAGGGCAGCAAGTTGGGGAAGAGGAAGATAAGAGTGGACATCCCAAAGCAAGAGGCAAAGGGATTTGGATACAAGACAAGTGATTAGCTAGGAGTATTGTGAGTGTAACCTTCCTTAGGGTTAGGACTTAGGTCCTAACCAACCTTGCTATTGTAATAATTCAATTACTTTGCCATGTAACATGACCTAATATATATTTGGCTAATTAATGGAAGAATGATATGAATGACAACTTGTTTAATGCCATGTTCTACTTGTTTACTTGGGTGTTAAGCAAATGAAATGAAATGCTTGTCATGTTGCATTGCTTATGCCAAAGGTAGGAAATGGCATGCTTGCTTGGAGAATAAGGTGCGCACATTGCATACATATGAATGTGTTTATGGTTGATATACATGGCTGGTTGAAATGAAATGAACAATGGTACCTTCTTGTATTCATGCCATTCGAATGGCATGGATAGACTTGTTTTGGGAGTTAAGACTCCATAAGCCTAAGGGCTTGAGCTTTGAATGGCATAATCTTGTATTGGACACTGAATTGTATAAAGCTTGAATGAAATGGATAATCAACAACCTTGGTAGCTAGTTTGGATAGATAGGAGGGCATGCCTTAGAATCTTGAGCTCATTTTGGCACTACGGTGCATATTGGCACTATGGTGCATATTGGCACGACGGTGCATTTTGGCACAACGGTGCATATTGGCACTTCGGTGCATTTCGTAGAGGATTTGATTATCTATTGAACTAAATACCAAGGGTGTTATAAGACAAATTAATAACTTGAAATGAACATTGTTTGCCTTGGTTGTGTGATGGGAACATTACTTGTTTTGTAAGTTTCTTGAATGAACATCCTTGCCTTGAAAGATAACACATGAAGGATTGTATAACTAGTTACTTCATATGGAAGTTATGCATAATTGATGCTTGTTGTGTAAGAATGCCTACTTGGTACTTGGTGTTTTTGGTTGCTTGTCTTCTAAGAAAGATACTCGAATAGCATGATGGGTATATATGATGGATGTTGCTAAGTTGAATATGTGATATGTGAAGCTTGCCTAGGTTTACTCCTTGAATTCAAATAGAATATGTCATGTAGTAATGATCTTGATGCTTCGAAATACTTGTAAACTTGGATGTGTATACTTGGAAATTGGCTAGACTTAGTATTACCTCACTAAGTACATAACTTGTACTTACCACTCTACTCTTCATTTTTCCCATAATAGATTAAGGACACTTTCAAGAGGATATCTTGAACTCGAAGCAACGTTCCAAAGTAAGAATGAAAGTATGATTTCATACACTTTGTATGCTCCTAGTTTGGTGGCACTAGAACTTGTAATATGTAGCCTTGATCATGCATTTTGTTGTGTGTTTAAGACTAGTATATGTAATGTTTTGTTGGGCCTATTATGTAACCAACTTTGATGACTTAAACTATGTATATGAACTATGTTGATATGTATCTAATTAAGTTTAATGCTGCGGATAATGTGAAAGTAATCCAATGAATGTTGAATCCTCGTTTCATTCGAACAATAAAACAATGTTGTATGATCATGCATTTGTTCTTGTGGATAATGGTATGATTCGGCAATCCTTGGATTGGAGCTAAGGTATGTTCAAGCATACATTAACAATGTTACTAGCTAAGGATGCCATGGAATATTATGACTTGTTTGAAAAAGGAAACAAATGAAATGTACTAAGTGAACACCTAGCTATTCGAATAGGGTGTATGAACATGTAATAAGAATGTAAGTTGGATGCCTTGTATTGATCATGTTGATTAGTTAAATAAGTAGTATCTTGAGATGCTAGTAAGCCAATTGAAATGTGTTAAGTGACCACCTTGTATCATTTGAATAGGGTATATGAAAGTTGAATCATGTATAATAGTAACCTATTGTGAAGTATGCCACACTTGTTGTTGTTGTTTGAATGATGTATGTGTATTGAATGGAATGGTAAATTGAAATATGTTAGTGGTAACTTAGGATATAAGTCTGAAATGAAACAAATTAGTACCTAAATTAGCATGATAAGAATGTTTGTTTTTAATAATGTGGTTTACTTGTATGTATTGTATGATAGTGTTTAGGTTACTTGTGTTGCAAGTCATGTATATCGAGGTTACTTGTTCAACAAGTAACCTATCTTTTACTTTGTTCTCGCTTTGGTAATGCTCCCGAACTGGATTATGGCTAACCCGGGGATGGGGTGTTACAAGACCCGTATCGATACGGTTGAGGGTCGTACCAATACATGTTGACCATGTTGACTTCGTATTGATATGCCTTGACCTCGTATAGATACCATTTTTACACCCAAATTCCTATAGCCAAAATTTGTACCGATACACCTAGGCCATATCGATACGCCCTTTGTTAACCTGACCAAATATGCAAGGCCGTATCGATACGCCATCAACCGTATCGATATGCCTTGCCATGTAATGATAACTTTTTGCCAGTTTTTATTCAATTTAAACTATCAACCAAGGCCCAAATGCAATGAATTTTTACTAATAAGTTTTAAACATTATAAACTACTAGAATGCCAAAATTTGTGTTAATCCGAATCCATTTACTAAGTTTTCACCTTATATAGCCAAAGATGCATTTTTAGTCATTTTTATGCCATTCCAAAAGGTTCATTAGGGCATTAAGCACTATTACACCACAAGCACAAAATACGCATATCAAAAGGACCTTGTATGACTCTTCTAACTACTTTGCCATTCCGTCTCCAGTGGAGTCGCCATGCTGTAGCGACCTTTTTCCTTTTAAAACAATCTAGGTTTCATAAGTTCAGTGCTACGGGTTATCCCCAATATCATTTCTTCAAAATCTTGGCTTAAAGGGATTTCTTTTGAAAAATCTTTTTCTTTTGAAAATCGATAAAGTCTTGGAGTCACCACTGGCCACTTGGATAAGGTAAGCCAGACACCATGAAAAACCAGAGATTCTTTATAAAAGGGTCACCTAAGTATACTTACTTAACAAACAACTAAACTCACATTTGATTTCAAGTCATCCTAAAGCATTCAAATAGGTTACTAAATTATTTCTTTTCATGCTTTCATTACAAGTTACTACTTTCATCAATCAATTGTCATTTTCAAGCCTTGATTTCTTACCACATTTGAATGACCTAAGACAACAACCTAATTCCATTTCATTTCGTTGATCCTAGAAGTATACATGTAATATCTCATACTTAAATTACTAACATGATTCCTTGAACATTCAATTTGCATGTAACTAGTTTCCATTCAAGTCATACACTATACCTATCCATTCGGCAATCATCATACTAACACCAAACAATACCAACATCAAGGTATATTCATACAAGACATGAAGCATTCGAATGGTAGGTCAAGCATCATGGTTCATCTCATTCTACTTTCAATTCAAGCACTCTCATGTACATAAACAAGGCATTCGAATGGTTCAATGTAAACTAGATCAAACACTTGATCATACCATTTGTAATCTCATATATGCGCAGCAAAATCATTCCATTACATGTAATCTAAGATCAATACAACTTGTTTCTCATTTGTTAATCAAGATCATAAACATAGTAGGCCCATACAAGGACAATATATACAAGTTTCAAGTATTCCAAAATGCATGATCAAGCTAAACTCTATACAATCTAGTGCAACCAATCTAGGAGATACACAAAACAAGTATGAAACCATACTTAGGCAATGCTTGTGTCTTGCTGCGAGGTCAAGGTAATAGGCTTCGAGATCAAGCAACACTCGAATCCTTTATCCTATAGGTTGGGAAGAATGCAACAAGAGTGATAAGTACAAGAATGTTCTTAGTAAGGTAGTAACTAGTTCTAACCATTTGTTATATCAAGTTATGTGTCAATTGAACAAGAATGATCCTAGCTAAGGATTTCAAGCATTAGAGTGATCCTAGCTAAGGATTATAGCATTCGGCTTGTATAGGATACAAGAAACATGAAATCATACTTCATGCTTTCATGTCAAGAATCAAGCAAATCATACTTACATAACAAATAATCAAGTAAGTCATGCTTACATGACAAGTAACATACAATTCATGGCTTTCATGTCAAGTAACATACAATTCATGGCTTACATGTCATGTAACATACAAATCATGGCTTTCATGTCAAGTAACATACAAATCATGGCTTTCAAGACAAGTAACATGTGACATAGGATTGTTATTTCATTTTTTATCAATTAAACAACCCCGTTGGTACTTAGTTTGTATATGTAATTGAGTCTCCAACCAAGTGTCACTACAAGATGCACCATAGTGCTGGTCAACCCTTCTACTATCACCAAAGACCACATACGTACCCTCCATCTATCGCCAAATAGGGGCCTTAGCCCTGGATCGTAGTCCATCCTGAGCTTTAGACTCAAAGGCATGCCCTTCTACCTAGTCCAACTAGCTACCAAGGTTGTTCAATTTACCATTTATACAAGTTTATCAAGTTCAAGATCCTGTCAAGTAAGTTCATTTCATACTAGGCCCTTAGGCCAATTGAGCCATAGCTTACATATCATGTGATTCTTATGTTTCATTTCATCAAGATGAGATAATATCTCAAGAAAGTTCTTTAGCATTCGATCACAAGCAACATGACACATACAAGCACCAATATTACCACTTATACAAGCTTAGCATTCGAATAAAACATGTATTCAAGATGTGATCAAATTTCATGCATTACTAGTCATTCTTCCCTTATTAAGTCAAGTCCATATTAGGTTCATTTAATCATTTCAAGAATGTATACAAGTATGCATTGGTTATGACCTAATCCTAACCCTAGAGATAATTACACTCACAATTCTCAAAGCTTAGCTAGTCTTGGATCCACGCTCATTTGTTCTTGTCTTTAGGATGATCCACTCTTTCCTCATCCACCAAATTCAATTATGGTTCTAACACATTACACAAATACATTCATGTTAAAACAAGATCATATGATCATTCAATCAAGGCAAAGTTACAAGTACACAACATGTACAAATCTGGCAGCATGTTCATATACATTCTTCACTATACATAACTATACTTATCTATATTCTAATTCATGTAAAATAGAGCAGAAACAATGTCCTAAAACTGTTTACAAAATAGTTTACAAATTGCCACAAAACAATGTACAATTACCTAAACTGTTGTTACTAGGCAACATGTAGTCTATTCACTTAAACGTGCATAACTTTCATTCCGTACGTTGGAATTTCAATTGGTTTACACCTTTGGAAAGCTAACTTAACTGTCTTTATAACCAAAGACCTTTCATTTTAGTTCTATGCCAATTAATATAGTTTTTAATTTAATGACAGGGCAAATTGCTATACTGGATAGTTTGCACTGTCCTTAATGTTTCTTCTCTACAATTCATTCTACAATCCAGAATTCAGTTTTGTTTTCTCCTAATGATTTTAGACACATCAAGGTGTTGTCCATAAAATTTAAGCCTTAAATTCTTTTATACAATTTATGGTGCTTTTTCAAAGTTACTGCCCAGAATAGAGCATTCTGGGCAGATTACACTAGGTTGAGTTTCTAGCTTCATAACTCATTTTAACAAGGTTCTAACATGGCAATTCAATTCATTTTAATGTTCTTACATGTCTAGGTCAGTCTAATTCACCTAGCAATGTGCTTAAAATAGGGAATTATCATGTTCAATTCAATTTGATCTATTTGATCAACATTATATATCCAATTCATCAATTGAGCAGTCCATTACCTAGTTTAACTAATCCAATTAGGTGTTTTCACATTTCCAGCAACTTATTTACTCAAATCAATCCTCAATTCATCTACCAACATGATCAATTCAGGGTATTACATTCAATTAGCATTTTACACATTTTCACTAGTGAACCCAATCAAATTGTTTTCAACCATATACACATTTCATTAGCAATTTAGATACTAGCATTCAAATTTCAAGTTCTATTAGAAGCTAGCATGATCCTAACACACATAACAATCACTCAAATCAATCTAGGCAACAAGAACATCTTCAATTCAAGATTCAAGCAATATATAACATGTAAAGTCAAGCATTATACCTTCTCCAAGCTAAATTTGATCAAGGCTCAATCACAAAGCATGAATTTGGAGATGATGTATAAAGCTTTTCTTTCCCCTTTCTCTCTCTACCAATCAGCCATGGAGGATAATGGGAGGAAGATGATGAATTTTGTTCATTATTTCCCCTGGCATGACGTGAGTCATCCTCAATTTTGGCACATGTTCTCATCAAATGAGAACATGTGTCAAGGCCTTGATTTAATTTCAATTTTACATGCAATCTTTATAGTTTTGCATGTTCACATTTCCATCCTTCCATTTAAGCCTTCTAGCTTTAATTTCAATTCAATTTGGTTCTAATTTCACTTATTTGATCTTAAGGATGGCTAATGTTCTTTCTTCTTTAAATTGATTAGCTTATGAATTCAATTAGCCTATAGTTTAGATTGTGGCAACTTTCCTAGGCCAATTTTAGGGTGTTACAATAGACCCATATCGATACGGTTGAGAGTCGTACCGATAAAGGTTGGCCATGTTGACTTCGTATCAATACACCTTGACCCCGTATAGATACCATCTTTACACCCAGATTCCAATAGCCAAATCCGTACCAATATGCCTAGGCTATATCGATATGCCTTTTGTTGACCATCGTTGACCTGAACAAATATGCAAGGCCGTATCGATATGTCATTAACCGTATTGATACACCCTACCTTGTAATGACAGATTTTTGCTAGTTTTATTCGATTTAACCTATTAATCAAGGTCAAAATACAATGAAATTTTACGCAAAATATTTCGATGCTATAAACTACTTGCATGCCAAATTTTAGGACCATTCGAATCCGTTTACTATGATTTCATCTTTAAGGGCCTAATATGCACTTTTAGTCCTTTTTAAGCCATGTATAAAGTTCATTTAAAGCCTTATGCACTAACATACCACAAGCACAATATATACATATCAAAAGGGCCTTATAGGACTCTTCTAAGTACTTTGCCACCGTACTAGGGGATCATAGGTTCGATATACATTACTTCAAGCTTGCTTGTGACTTGTACAACGCAATGGATGAATTGCAATGCATTAGGCATACTTTGCCTAGTGAGGTAGTCACAAATAAGCACTATGTCATGGAAATGCATTACAACTCATATCTTTACAATAACAATGCAATAGATCCATGGAAGCAATGCAATGATCATGTTCAATAACAATAAAACCATATTTCATCAATAACCCTTGGATCGTTTTGGGATAGTGGATACGTAAATTCCTACGCCCAATGATCTAGTCCCTCCGCCTCGCCAATATGACCAATACCATAACACATCCCTTTGCCTCGCCAAATCAATATAGGCCGTAGCCCTAGGACCGTAGTCCACCCATACACTGAGCTCATAAATTCTATGGCATGCCAATTGTATCCAATGTCCTTCGAATCCGGTGACAATATCAATAATTCATAATCAATATCAATAGCCATATTCATTGTTCTTACCATTAACAATATTTTGGTGTCTATGTTCAATGACAATGTCAATAACAATGGCAATGTCCAATGATCCCAATGACATCAACAATGATCATTGTTTCATTTACAATGTTTCGATAACAATAATGATATCGATTTCAATAATCAATGATAATGGCTATATCAATGACTATATCAATGCTCAATATCAATGTCCCTCACTTTCATGATTCAATGACAATGGTGATGTTAATGGCAATTGACAATACTCAATGGCAACAATTATAGGTATGTCTAATGTTCAATGACAATGACATCGATAATGCTCAATACTCGATGCGATAACTTACCAATATTTACCATAATGTCCGTTAAGTGGTTCATGCAATAATCCTTACCAACAAAGTTAGCAATGACAATTCTAATAATGATAAGGTCGGGAAAGGCACCTAGCCTAATCCTGAGACTTCGACTACACTCACCTCGATATTTTGAAGCTTTCAAGGCTCTCGGATAGCAATTCCCTTATTCCTAGATTTTGTTGGTGACGGTGGATGATCTCTACCAACTTCTTGAGATAGGTAAAAACAATAGGATTCGATTAGATTCAATAATACGATAGCGAAATCAATATAACTATATCAAAATCAATATCGAAGCTCTAAATAGCTATTAGCTATTAAACTCCATGGATGGCCAAACCCTAGCTTATGATTAAGCTTGCTACATCCATGGAATTTAACAATTATTTGGGGATTATGGCTTATCCAATCAATAGCTTCAACTTAGGATCGAAAATTCTCAAGAATACAAGCTTAGACTCCAATAGAGGTGTGTGCTTAGAGGTTGAAGACAAAGGGTGAGGTGGATGTTTAATTTCCCAATCAGGTATGTTTTACTATCCCAACTCTTTCCCCTTTTTTCTTCTTTGGCCAAAGGCTTTCATTCACTTGAAGGAAAGTTTTCATATCACTCCACGTATGAGTGATTTTAATTTGAGGAGGGATTAGTCCCTCAACTCTCTATAGACTTACTTGTACCCTCAAACCTTCAATTTTTATAATTTAGCCACTAAAAGGTTTCTAATACATCCAATAAGGTCCTTAAACAATAATTCAACTCAATTAATGCCCAATATCGATACATTTGGCCTCGTGGTCAATGTCACTACAATATTTGAACGTTCCCAACATAGGGTTTTCGATCGTTGGAACCCATTTCTGACTAGGCCAGATTTTGGGGTGTTATATATACCCTCGAATTACATATATCTTGAAAAATGAAAATGAAAACAGAAAATCTCCTATTGGTTGCTTGGTATTTTTTTGGATTCAAATGCCTTTCTGATTTGGTCAGCTTGCCCCTACAATCTGATATTTGTCGTTGGGAACACTTTTTTGCGCATTTGTCCTCTAGCAATTTTGTTCTCTTGTGCATGGTGGCCAAACACGAGGAGAGGAGGGGACGAGAAGAGGCATTTGACGTGGCTACGGATGTGGAAGCACAGTGGTGGTGTGTCATCGGGCCATTGGTCTCTTCTGCCAATTGCGGTGGCGAACGTGGCACTAGAGGAGCTGAAGGGTCAAGCATGTGAAATGTACGCGTGCGTGGATAGCGCCAAAGGTCACGCGTGCAACGCGTGGGGATCTGGAGAGCCGGGTTGGTCGCATCTAGACCATTAGATCAACAACTAGATCTAACGTCCCAGATTTGGTTGCGCAGAGGGAAACAAGTGGGGTTAGGGTTATTAGACTTAGGGCTTGGGCCAAACGGGCCAAATGTATACTTTGTATTATTTTTTTTAATTTGTGGGTTTTAAAATTTAAATGGACTGATAATTAATAAACTTTGGGCTTTTATCTATATACATTGAGTTTTATTTAATTTATATACATATATATTCTAGTTTCTATAGTAATAATAGAACATCTAATATGGTGGCAATTTTTAATAATTGGATGACAATATGGCAAATTATGATAATATATAGCAACATATCATATATATATAAGACTAGTATAATATAAGATTGTCAATACTTAACTAGTAATATTTTTTTGGTGTTTTTGGGTTTTAAAAACATAACATATAATATGATAATAAATAGTATAATATGATAGCAAATAACAACACCTAGATATATATAAATGCTTAACTAAAATAGAACTAGTAATTAATTAATTTTTTTATTTTATTAGGCTTTAATAGAAGGATAAAGTAACCAAAGCCCATATTTTTTAAAATAGTAGTAACATATATTAGCACATTATTGTAAAACGAAATAAAAAGGATTCATCCCGGACAAAATTAGTGATTACAATTCTTTTATGGCTTAGGCACATCCATTAACAAACATTTCAACCAAGATTAGTAATTAACTACCACCAAGAATTGGAAAGGCCATTTACACATGATTACAAACAATTCAATTGCTCACAAGCATTACTTCCAATTTATCAAATTTCTACATGCAATACAAACATGATGCCACCCTACTAAGAGTCCTAAAAAAAGCTTACAAGACATACATTTAGTACTTGAGATCTTGACCGAGATCCGAGGCAAAGGATCATTAATCTTAACCTGAAACAATATCAAAACTTACTAAGTAAGTAATCACTTAATGAGGTAGTAAGGTCATAAATAATACAATGCAAACAATGCAACAAAAGATTATCGCAACTATCATATATTTAGATTCGTGATAAGTTACATTAAGTATTCGATTGTCTTAATTCTTTTAAGCATGAAGGTAAGTCAATTACTTAAGTTCATTTAGTACATATTCAAGGTACTTATAACACATTACCATACCAAACTTAAAGCCAAATTGTCTTACTTCAAATATAAGATAATTATTTCTTACTTAACATGGAAGAAACCCATTTTCCTTATAATTTGTTTAATACATTAATCACAAATAATCATTTTATTAACCTTGGTAGTCAAGTAAACCAATTTTATAAGTATATCATTTGTTAAAGTATCCATACTATAACTATTTCATGGCAAAATTAAGGTATACTTCAATTGATGAATTGAAATGTAGTTTAGCTTAACTTTACTTGTCATGCAAGAAATCTTTTATCTTGATAATTTGGATAATGTGTCAATCATAGTCAAAGTAATTAAAAGCATAAATTGAACAATCTGTAAACATTTATGTCTATCCTTTCATGCTAAGATCAATCAAATTATACCAGACTTTAGTTCAAGATTAGGTAACAAGTGAATATATCATGTTATTTGAACGTAATCTTCTATGTTTACCAATTATAAAACAAGTATCAAGTAGACAAGCATTGCTTGTCATTCAAGTAACAATATAGTTTGTTAATTTAACTTATTAATCTCATTATTTTAATGTTATCATAACCTTGGTAATCAAGTAGTCTAGGTAGACAAATCCCTAACCAATTGTCGCCAAAAATAAGGTACTGAAAGTATGGGTCAATCCCTCTAACTGTCGTGAAGTGACCAAAACACATCCCTCCTACTATCGCCTCATATGGACCGTAGTCCACCCCAAACACGAGCTCTATAGACTCTATAGCATACCAACTATACCTATGACTGACTCGAAACCAAGGCTTTATAATTTAATCATATCTTATCAGATTCGGAAATGAACATAGCTCCATATTTAGATAATCAAGTGAGCATAGCTTATAACTTATCATGTCAAGCACATATATACACATCTATAGTTTTCCGCAATAACATGTATTTAATCAAGCATTGCATATAATAAGGTACTTAACAATTAAGTACTTATCTTCAATTCAAGCTAAATCTCAAGCAAAGGTTAACTTTATATTAAGAGTGAAGCAATTAAAATAATTAAGAGTGCTCGGGAAGGTTTCAAGCCTATTCTGAGACTTTAAACTACACTCACAGTATTCCAAGCTAAGGTTGATTCCGGATCACTACTCTCGATTGCTTTTGTACAACTTTACTAGCTTTGAGTCTTGCTTCGTCAACTATCTCTTGGTCTAACATACAATAAACACAACATGTATTAAAATTTATCCCTATCTTAGTACAACCATGTGATGCTTATACTTTATGAATGAGCTTTAACACATTTCAAATTTTATAAGCTAAAAATCAACCCAAAATAGTTCCCAAATTGACACCAAACAGTCCTTACTCAAGATACAAATCAATCCTCTAATTTAATTTATAAAACAACCCCTATAGTTACAATTTCAGTCCATTTTTAGTTGCAAAGCAATCCTTTTTTAAGCTATAAAAATAGTCCCTAAATCATTTTCATAAATCAGTCCATTTTAGTTGTAGAAATAGTCCTCAAGCTTTGCAAAACAGCCCCTTCATTTCAGATTTATAAAACAGTCCAATATGTGCACAAAACAGTCACTAGTGTTGCAAAACGGCCGCTATTTTATTTGCAAATCATTCCCCTACTTTAATTTGAAAATATGACAATTTTCCCTTTATCAAGACAACCCAAAACAATTCTTTAGATTCATAAAATAGTCCCTAATTCTAGTGTTTACAGAACAGCCCAATATAGCCACCAAAACAGTCTTCAAAACAGCCCTAAATCAGTTGTATAACAGTCCATATGTACCATTGATGACCCTTGTTTGATCCTAAACCCTTAGTTCCAGTAATTAGCAAACAATGTGACCTTGAGTTCAAAATGTTACCACATATGATACAACTAAAACAACATTTGAGGTTGTCCAAAACATTCAAAACAAGGCACAATCTTATATCATTTTTTTGCTTCAATTCGAACAATTCTATGAGTCTAGTTATCAATCAAGTTACTTAACAATCTAGATTATAATAAATTATTCTTAACTTCATTCAATTCATAAAGGGCTTCAAAATATCCCCTAAATCTACATTTCTTTGAGCAATCATAAAGAAAAATAGTAACTTATTCCATTTTCATTCAATCTTTGTCGAATCTAACATAACAAATTTTAGAATTCAATGTCAAGCAACAAGACATTTCTAACCACATTGAAATTTCACAAAATTATAGAAATCTATCATGTATATTACCCCAAATGAACTAAGACAATTTACATCATGAAACTACTTTTCTAACAAATCTAACCCAAGCAAAATTCATAAGTAATCTATATTTGAGTCTACTATTAAAGTCATGAATCAAAAGAAAGGAAGAGTACCCTTACCTTAATTTTTCTCGAATGAAAGCTCGTAAATTTAACTAGTATGGAGTTTCAAACCTCATGAATCCTTAGCAAATTCTCTCTTTCTCTTTAGCATAGTTTCGGCCGAAAATGGGGGAGAAGATGATAATGGGTCCGAGACCCCCTTCCCTCAAACCCACATTTTTCTTAGCTAATAGACACGTGTAAGAACCCCTAATTAAAAATCTTGTAGCATGCAAACTCTATATTTGACACCTTATACGATTTGGTACTTCAAAGATTAGCCAACCATTCTTCATTTTCTTTCAATTTTGGTCCTATATTTTAATTAAATCTAGGCTTATACCTATACACATATATGTCAATCAAGTGATACTACTATATGAAACATTAGCGCACAACCAAATCGGTATTTAGGGTATTACACAAGGATTGGAAGAAACTAGTCTTTTAATCGCTTGCACTAAAAAGAGAAATTGATTTTGATGGTAGATTGTGATTTTAACTAAGTAAAATAAACTATAATTAAAGAAAAGTAAATAAAGGAGTGAAGGAACCAAATTGTGATTATAGGCCAGTTATTGAGTTGAGCTGTGCAGTTGCTGAATGAATTGCTATGGCTAGTAATTGATGAGGCAAGTAGGCTGTTGTGGCAACTGGATTTAGTAGATTGCCCTGGCAACTGGTTTCCTCCTTTAATTTTCGGTAGAGTGTTCGTAAATGCCTTTGCATTATCCCTAACTGAAGAACTGATGTTTGTGCAAGCCTTGGTGATACATCATTGCATTAACCTTGGGTGAGCAACATTGACCTTTGCACTCTTCTTAGCCACTGAAATCCAATTCTTATTCATAAGGCAAATTAGTTTCTACCAATCGGCTTATTCAAATCGAAATCGTATCCAATTTATTTCGTGAATCTAGTTCTCCCGAACTTAGATAAATAAATTCATTCAACTCTCTCTCCCGAGTTCACTTGAAATTAAATGAAAAGCCAAGAATGGATAAACACCAAAAAACTTGAAATAAAAACCCACATTAATCATTCGTCCTCAAACACACAAAACCCAACAACCCGAGCCAATTAAATCTAGTTCATGGCTGGGTGAAAAGAAATCACAAAAAAATAAACTCAAAATTTAAAGAGAAAAAAATCCTAAACTCTTCAAAGCCCAATCACAATCCAGCTCTTCACGCTGAACTCCTTCCTTGCCCTTTCATGGTTTCGGCGATCAACCTTTTATAAGAGAGGAAAGCTCAATCTAAATTTCAAAAATGAGGTTTATCCATATATCTTGAGGAGAGAAATTAGGCTCTATTTACTTAACTAAAGATATGGTTAGATAAGAAAATAATTCAATCTTTATTTCCTACCTTTATTTTCACATTGTTGCGCGTAATAAGTGCTACGCAATTGTGCAAGTATACACGTCGCAAGTTATAGTATAAAAGATATCGTCTCCACATGGATTGGTGCCACTTCAAGAATCTAGTCTCTTGCACTGTAAAAAGTAAAAGAAACACTAGTAGAAGATTATAGGAGTTTTAACTAATAACTAATCTAGAAAGCAAATAAGTAAAAGGCGATGTAATTAAATGAGAGAGATAGGCCAGGTTATTGTGAGTTGAGGTGTGGTAGCCGATTGGATCGTCTTGGTAAAAGAGTGCACGGGCAACTCAGTTGCCGTGGCAACTTGCACAATGGGGTTGCCTTGGCAACTAATCGATGGTTGCCTGGGAGACTAGTTGGGCAACTACTTGGGCGTCTGGGCAACAACCTTCAAGGTTCGGCAGAGCGTTCTTCAATGGTTTCTTCTTATCCCTAAGTCGAAACTCTAGCTACTTGTGCATGCCTTGATAATATATCCCTTCGTGAATCAAGGGTGAACAACAACCAATCTTGCGTTCCTCTTAGCCGTTGAAATCCTTAACTTATTCCTAAGCCGAATTAATCTTCACCGTCAATAGATTGAATAAAGATCATATTCATTCGTTTCTTGAATCTAACTCTCCTGATATTAGATAAATAGATGAAGTTACGAGATCCTCTCCCAATTCACTCGGAAACAAGAATAAGAACCAAGAATGAATAAACCTTGAATAGAAAAGTGCAAACTCTTATTACCTAAACAAAATCCAATAGTTTCTCACAACCACAAAACACAATAACCATAGCCAAATAGATTTAGTTCATGGCTAGGTTCCAAAGAAACACAAGATGAAGAATCCCTAGCATGAACCTAATTGAACAAGAAAGAAAAAGATGAAGGATGAAGCTTGTCGAAATCCTTCTTGCCCTTGATGCTTGTCGAAAATTTTCTCCTCTCTCTCTCTCCCTTGGAGTTGACGGCATGGCCTCTAATTTATAGGGCTAGGTCAAAGTCCTTCTTTGAGGAGGAAGTTAAGTTGGAATTAAATTATATTTAAAGAATATAATTCTTTATTATAATTATATTCCTTCTAAAATTCTCCTATCTTTTTGGAATTTAATTCTTCTTTAACCTCTTCATGGAAGTCAAACTCCTTTGGGATTTAGCTTTGCTCCACGTCATCTTGGGCTTGTCTAATCATCAATTTTGACTACCATATCACCTTGTTCTTTGTCAACAATTGCCCTGGCAACTGGCTCGGCATCTCCTTCATGTATTGCCCTGGCAACTAGCTCGGCATCTCCTTAATGCATTGCCCTGGCAACTAGCTCGGCATCTCCTTCATGCATTGCCCTGGCAACTAGCTCTAGCCTTGCTTTGGCAAGTGATCCTGCACATACACACAAAACACACCAAAGCAGCATCTTTTCCCACAAAAACAAAAAGTTATGCAATCAAGCTCGACGATAGAAGCAAACATGGTAGTATTGTGTGTGGTGGGCATTAAAGAGAACCCTTATCTTTTGAGCTACATACAAAAATCTCATCACAAATAATTTTTCCAATGTTAATCATGTGATTATGCAAAATAGAATGTATGAGCAAAAGACGTGGTATATCAATGGTAGTATTGTGTGTGGTGGGCATTAAAGAGGTTTTAACAAACTTATTCCATAGTTTTGCTCAGGTTTAAGCCGAAGGTGATTTACCATGCCCTTGTATTTACCGTCGTTCCAATGAGTTCTCGGTTGAGTGAGTTCTTGAAGCACCTTATCGAGTTGCTTGGGTGTGATTTGATCACAAAGGCTTGATGCTCGTCCTTTTTACTGTAAAGCCCGTAAAAGGTGTTGATGTTTTAGGGGCTTATGAGTATGGCCTTGTCACGAACAAAAACATAAGGATTATCCTGGTTAGGTGAGTGAGCATAGAATTCTCTTACCCATGAGATGTTACCCGGTTTCGATTGATGGCAAAATATTTGACACTTTTGATGTGCAATCCTCTCGAAGATGAATGGTTCAAGGCCGAAATCTTGATGAGAGTTGGAGTATTCAAAGCCGTGTTCTTCGTAAATCTTCCGGCTTTCAAACTTGGAGTGAAATCTTTCTTGAACCACTGGTGTAGCAAAATTCTTGTATCTTGGTTCTTTGGAGGAACTTGGATGAACTAAAAATTTAATTTTGGATGCCATAGATGATCTTGGTTATGAGTTTTGTAAAAACAAAGAAAAGGAAATAAAAGAAACTAAAGAGTTGCAAGATGAAAAGTAGGAATAGGTTTCTTGGAAGTTAAGGGTGATGGGTTATATAGAAAATATAGGTAGTAAATATGGTGGGTGAGATTAATTTTGGATAGAAAATAAAGGGGGTTTTGGTTTAGGGGAAGGGTGACGGCAAGGGGGGGTTTAATTAGGGTAAGTTGGAGGCTTTATATAAGCCTTATATTCAGCCCATTAATTTCCTTGTTGAAGATGTTTTCCTTCTTGGATCAAAATTCCTCTTTATCTTGAACTCTTTTCCTACAATTCAAAGACAAATCAAATAAGGATTAAAATTAAAGATAAACTAATAAAAGAAAATAAATAAAGATGTGTAAAGGGATTCTTAAACTTAAAAAAGATAAAAAAAAAAAGAAAAAGAAAATAAATCTATCCTAAAGAGCAAATAATCGAAAGTAATAAAAAATAAAAAATAAATAGTTCGACAAATTTAAAAATAAAAATAAAAATAAATTATCGAAAGGAGAGCATGCTCATGCATCTCCTAAGGTGACCACTTCTTTGTTACGTTCCACATGGGCACCATTGTAGTGCTTTAATCTTTGTCCATTAACTTTGAATTCATTTGTGTCAGTGATGGACTTGATTATCATGGCACCATGGGAGAATGGTTTGACGACTTCGAATGGTCCCGACCATCTTGATTTCAACTTTCCCGGGAAAAGTTTTAGCCGAGAATTGAATAAGAGAACTAGTTGCCCTGGCGTGAATTGCCGCGGCAATAGTTTCTTATCATGCCATTGCTTTGTTTTCTCCTTGTAGATTCGTGCATTGCTATAGGCGAGTGCACGGGATTCTTCTATCTCGTTGAGGTCCAACAAACGCTTTTGTCCGGCACTTTCCCAATCCATATTCATGGTCTTGATTGCCCAATATGCCTTGTGCTCGATTTCCACCGGTAGATGGCATGTTTTGCCATAGACAAGTCGGAAGGGGGACATACCTAAGGGTGTTTTGAATGCAGTGCGATATACCCAAAGTGCGTCATCTAGTCTTAATGACCAATCCTTCCTAGAGGGATTTACAGCTTTCTCGAGTATACCCTTCAATTCCCGGTAGGAAATTTTTGCTTGCCTGTTGGTTTGTGGGTGATATGTCGTGGCAATCTTGTGTGATACGCCGAAGCGTTGCAACATCTTGGCAATAAGTCTGTTGTCAAAATGCTTGCCTTCGTCACTGATAATTGCTCTCGGCATCCCAAACCGTGTAAATATGTTTTTCTGCAAGAATCGTTGCACGGTCTTGGAATCGTTGTTGGGAACTGCAGCTGCCTCAACCCATTAAGACATGTAGTCGACGGCAATAAGAATGTAGAGGTTGCCGAATTAAGATGGGAAAGGTCCCATAAAATTGATCCCCCATACATCGAACAATTCCACCTCGATGATGTTTTGGAGCGGCATCTCATGTCGTCTAGAGATATTGCCCTTCCTCTGGCAACGATCACATTGCTTGTAAAAGTCTTGGGCATCTTTGTACAATGTTGGCCAATACAAACCGGATTGCAATACTTTGGCGGCGGTACGAGTTCCTCCAAAATGTCCTCCATAGGGTGAAGAATGGCATTGCCGGAGAACATTCTGCTGCTCCTCTTCAAGGACACATCGGCATATAACCTGATCTGCACATTGTTTAAACAAAAGAGGCTCGTCCCAAAAGTAATGCCTAGCATCATGGCGGAACCGCTTCTTCCCTTGGTGAGTAAGACCATAAGGTAAAATACCACAAACAAGGAAATTCCCTAAATCTGCGTACCAGGGTATTGTCGAGGCATGTGCTACCGTGGCGACTGCTCCCAAAATTGCCGAGGCATGCGCGTCTAGGGTTGTCGAGGCGTGCGCGTCAAAGGCTGTTGCGGCATTGAGAGTTACCGAGGCATGCGCATCCCTGGTTGTCGAGGCGTGCGCGTCAAGGGCTACTGCAGCGTCGAGAGTTGCTGAGGCGTTTGCATATATGGTTGCCAAGGCATCGAGGGTTGTCGAGGCATGCGCATCCCTGGTTGTCGAGGCGTGCGCGTCAAGGGCTGCTGCGGCGTGCGTATCCATGGTTGCTGCGGCGATGAGAGTGGCCGAGGCGTGCGCGTCCATGGTTGTTGAGGCAACTAAAAGTTCTCATCCAGAAATGCGTCGCATATATCTAGATCCTCCTCCCTATTGCGTTCTAAACGTGATAAGTGATCGGCCACTTGATTTTCTGTTCCTTTCTTGTCCTTAATTTCAATATCAAATTCTTGTAAAAGTAATATCCAACGAATCAAACGAGGTTTGGCATCCTTATTAGCAAATAGATATTTGATTGTCGAATGGTCCACATGAACAATTACTTTTGTACCAATCAAATAGAATCGGAACTTGTCAAATGCGATAACTGCAGCTAGTAACTCTTTCTTCGTTGTTGTGTAATTCACTTGAGCACTATTAAGAGTTTTACTAGCATAGTATATCACATGGAAGGTCTTACATGTGCGTTGGCCTAGGACTGCTCCTACCGCAAAATCACTTGCATCACACATGAGCTCAAAAGGTAGCGTCCAATCTGGTGGAATGACAATGGGTACTGAGGTAAGCTTTTCCTTTAGGGTTTCAACTGCTTGGGCGCAAGAATCATCAAAATCGAAGACTTTATCCTGTTCAAGCAAATTGCACAAGGGTTTAGTGATTTTAGAAAAATTATGAATGAACCTCCTGTAAAAACCTGCATGTCCAAGAAAGCTTCGAATTCCTTTAACGAACTTGTTGGGGGTAATCTCTTGATCACGTCCACCTTAGCTTTTTCTACTACAATTCACTTGGATGAAATCTTGTGGCCGAGCACTATTCCTTCATCTACCATAAAATGGCACTTCTCCCAATTGAGGACTAAATCAGTTTCTTCACATCTCGCCAACACCTTCTCTAAATTGTCGAGGCAACTTTCGAAGTCATTACCAAAAACAGAAAAATCATCCATGAAAATCTCAATGAAGTCTTTGATCTGTCTGAAAAGAGTGACATCATGCATCTTTGGAAGGTTGTCGGGGCGTTACACAATCCGAACGGCATTCTTCGAAAAGCATAAGTACCGTATGGGCATGTGAAGGTTGTCTTTTCTTGATCTTCTGGTGCTATGGCAATTTGATTGTAACCTGAATAACCATCAAGAAAACAATAAAAGTGTTTACATGCATGACGATCAAGCATTTGATCAATAAAGGGTAATGGGAAGTGATCTTTCTTAGTGGCTTTGTTTAGCTTTCGATAATCCATACAAACCCTCCAACCGGTCACAGTCCTGGTTGGAATGAGTTCATTGTTTTCATTACTTACCACCGTTATACCTCCCTTTTTTGGTACACGTTGTACCAGAATTACCCATGTACTATCAGAGATAGGGTATATAATGCCGGTGTCAAGCCACTTGATGATTTCTTTCATTACAACCCCTTTCATGGCATGATTTAGTCTCCTCTGGGCCTCAATTGAAGGTTTGTGATCATCTTCCAACAAAATCTTGTGCATGCACACTGCCGGGCTAATTCCCTTCAAGTCGGCAATTGTCCACCCTATTGCCTTCTTGTGTAGCTTCAACATTTTGATCAGCTTCTTTCCTGCTCATGCTGTAACTTAGAAGAAATAATTACAGGCAATGTATTATCAATTCCTAAGTATGCATATTTTAGTTTCTCTAGCAACTGCTCAACTCAAGAATCAGTGGTTGTTCAATGGAAGGTTTTTCGAGCTTACCTTCCTTACCTGAGTAATCCAGTGGTTCAAAGTATGTACCTGGTCTATTGACTAGCCAATTTGCCTCTTCTTGTTGTTCCTCATTGACCGGTTCTTCATACTCCTTAGGTTCCTCTTGATCGGCAATGTAGTTGCCGAGGTAACTAAATTCCTCATCGAAGTTAAACTCTACCGTGGCATGAAGATATTGGCATTCTTCTGAATCATCGGCATGCCTTAGTGTTTGGAACACATTTAGTTTAACTTGCTGGTCATTCACCCTCATTGTGAGTTCTCCCTTTTCAACATCGATCAAGGTTCTCCCTGTTGCTAGGAATGGTCTCCCGAGAATGATAGGTGCATGCTCATCTGCTTCACAATCCAAAACAATAAAGTCAGCGAGAAAAATAAATTTATCAACTTTTACCAGTATGTCCTCGATTTTTCCCTCTGGATGCACATAGGATCTGTCGGCTAGCTGTAGCATAACTGTTGTAGGTCTTGCCTTCCCGATTCCTAGTTTCTAGAAAACCGATTTTGGAATCAAGTTTATACTAGCCCCAAGATCGCATAATGCTTTCCCGACATAGTGGTGTCCAATGGAATAGGGTATTGTGAAACTTATGGGATCCTTCAACTTAGGTGGCATACAATTGTGCAACATGGCTATGCATCCCTTTGTTGCGGCAACTGTTTCAAACTCTCATAGCCTTGTTCTCTTGGACACAATGTCTTTAAGAAACTTGGCATAGTTCGGCATTTGTTCAATTGGTTCCACCAATGGCAGGTTGATGTGGACTTGCTTTATGATATCAAGAAACTTCTTGAATTGATATTCTTGCTTTTGTCGCTTCAACCTTTGTGGGAATGGTGGTGGAAGTCGGATATCTTCGATCCTTTCATTGGTTTGGAACCTGATTGACGGCATTGCCGGGACAACTGGAGTTGCCGAGGCATTATCAACTGGGGTTGCCGAGGCATGCATATCGCAGGTTGTCGAGGCATCCCTACCGTCGGTTGCCAAGGCATGCTTATTGCTAGTTGCCGCGACAATTCCTGGTTCAGCATCTAAGGCTTTGCCGCTAGGTTCATCTTGATCTTTTTGTGGAGTTTTGTTTGATGAGCGGGCTTGAGCCTCTTTAAGTTGTTGGCCACTTCTAGTGGTGATCGTCTTACATTGCTCATGGCCAGTTCTTCTTACGACTTCAGTATCGCTAGGTAAACCTCCTTGCGGTCTAGTATGCAGGTTTTGAGCAAATTGCCCGACTTGATTTTCCAATGATTTGATTGCTGCCTCTTGGTTTTGCAATCTCATCTCGGTCCTGTTAGTAAAAGCATCAGTTCTTTTTATGAATTTACTATTCTCAGCCATATAAGATTCAGTTTTCATCATAAAAGCATTTAGAGAATTTTCTAAAGAACTAGATGTTATCGGTTGTTGCTGCGGCAACTGTTGTCGTGGCATATTCTGCTGGAATCGATGCTTGTGCATTCTGATTGTTCTGGTTTAGAGCATTGTTGGGATTACTCCATGAAAAATTTGGGTGCTTCTTCCAAGCTGGATTGCATGTATTGGACATCACATTGTTGTTCAAATTGTAATTCCCCACATAGAAGTTGGATTCCGGATTCTGCATGCATTCAAAAGAATCATGGTTATTATCACATAACTCACAAAAAGAATCCATTACCTTGACCTCATGTGTGTTGTTTGGTTTTTGCATGTTCTGGACCATCTTGGTTAAAGTAGCCAATTGTGCTGAAATTGAGTCTGATGATCCTAGTTCATGTATTATGGCTTGGCGTGTAACTCATCCTCTTCTAGTAGAGGGGAACTGATAATCATTCTTGGCCAGCCTGTTTAGAATTTGCATTGCTTTATCTGGTGACTTATCTAGGAGTATTCAGTTTGCCGAGGCATCTAGCATCATCCTTGTTGGTGTATTCACGGGGTTGTAAAACATTGTTACTTGTGTTCACACCGGGAATCTGTGTAGGGGGCATTTGTGCAGAAGTTCTCTATATCGCTCCCACGCCTCATACATGGATTCATCATCTGCCTACCGAAAAGAAGTAATGTCGTTACGAAGCTTATTATTCAAATTTGTAGGATTAAAGATCCTATTGATCCGGCAGGAATGCTATTCAACCAAGCTTTCGCCCTATCCCTCAGTGAATAGGGGAATAATCTTAATTGTAAAACATCGGGGGTGACTCCGTGTATTTTGAACGAGTTGCAAATCTCGAGGAAAGATTTAAGATTGTGTCGTGCATCTTCAGTTGCTGAGCCACCAAATTGACCAATTGTGTTATCATATTAAACATCATCGGTTTCAACTCAAAGTGGTCGGCTTCAATTTCAGGTGCAACAACTCCTGGATTAAGTCCATCAAGATCTTCTTCAAGATAGTCTTGAATAGTTCTGTTTTGTGCAAGAATCACTCCTCCTCCTGCTGAAACATCTTGATTCATATTGCCGTCTTGATTAGCCATTGCTACTCTTAACCTTCGTCTAAGTCTTTGTAAGGTTCGTTCGATTTCTAGATCAAAGGGATATTCTGGTGTAATCGGTCTCGCCCTGGTCATATATCAATGCAAAACCAAAGTTTGTTAGCCCTTTGAATCTTAAACAAGAAAAGTAAAAAGATAGTGCAAGAAAATAAAATCAAAGTCGCTATTGCCAATCCCCGGCAATGGCGCCAAAAACTTGTTGTGCGTAATAAGTGCTACGCAATTGTGCAAGTATACACGTCGCAAATTATAGTATAAAAGATATCATCTCCACAAGGATTGGTGCCACTTCAAGAATCTAGTCTCTTGCACTGTAAAAAGTAAAAGAAAACACAAGTAGAAGATTATAGGAGTTTTAACTAATAACTAATCTAGAAAGCAAATAAGTAAAATGCGATGTAATTAAATGAGAGAGATAGGCCAGGTTATCGTGAGTTGAGGTGTGATATCCGATTGGAGCCTCTTGGTAAAAGAGTGCACGGGCAACTCAGTTGCCGTGGCAACTTGCACAACGGGGTTGCCTTGGCAACTAATCGATGGTCGCCTGGGCGACTAGTTAGGCAACTACTTGGGCGTCTGGGAAGTAACCTTCAAGGTTCGACAGAGCGTTCTTCAATGGTTTCTTCTTATCCCTAAGTCGAAACTCTAGCTACTTGTGCATGCCTTGATAATACATCCCTGCGTGAATCAAGGGTGAACAACAACCAATCTTGCGCTCCTCTTAGCCGTTGAAATCCTTAACTTATTCCTAAGCTGGATTAATCTTCACCATCAATAGATTGAATAAAGATCATATTCATTCGTTTCTTGAATCTAACTCTCCCGATATTAGATAAATAGATGAAGTTACGAGATCCTCTCCCAATTCACTCGCAAACAAGAATAAGAACCAAGGATGAATAAACCTTGAATAGAAAAGTGCAAACTCTTATTACCTAAACAAAATCCAATAGTTTCTCACAACCACAAAACACAATAACCATAGCCAAATAGATTTAGTTCATGGCTGGGTTCCAAAGAAACACAAGATGAAGAATCCCTAGCATGAACCTAATTGAACAAGAAAGAAAAAGATGAAGGATTAAGCTTGTCGAAATCCTCCTTGCCCTTGATGCTTGTCGAAAATTCTCTTCTCTCTCTCTCCCTTGGAGTTGACGGCATGGCCTCTAATTTATAGGGCTAGGTCAAAGTCCTTCTTTGAGGAGGAAGTTAAGTTGGAATTAAATTATCTTTAAAGAATATAATTCTTTATTATAATTATATTCCTTTTAGAACTTCTCCTATCTTCTTGGAATTTAATTCTTCTTTAACCTCTTCATGGAAATCAAACTCCTTTGGGATTTAGCTTTGCTCCACATCATCTTGGGCTTGTCTAGTCATCAATTTCTACCACCATATCACCTTGTTCTTTGTCGACAATTGCCCTGGCAACTGGCTCGGCATTTCCTTCATGCATTGCCCTGGCAACTAGCTCGGCATCTCCTTCATGCATTGCCCCGGCAACTAGCTCAGCATCTCCTTCATGCATTGCCCTGGCAACTAGCTCTAGCCTTGCTTTGGCTAGTGATCCTCACATACACACCAAAGCAACATCTTTTCCCACAAAAAATAACCAAGTTATGCAATCAAGCTCAACGATGGAAGGAAACATGGATTAATGCATGAATGACTAATTATGTAACTAATATGAGCCTAAGTCTAACAATAATATGAGTAAAAAGGGTAAGAAAAATAGTACTTTTGAACACTTATCACACATCATCCCATTTAAGAGGAGATAAATCATGATTAAAGGCTCCAAGATTCTCTCATCTTCATCTTCAACAGATCATAAATTAAATTTGGGCTTTATCATATGCGATAAGGATAAATCTTGAAAAATTATGCATTTATTCTTAACTTGCCCTAGCAATCGCTCGACAATTCATACCTGCACAGAAAAAGAATAAAACAACAACGATTTCTCAACAAAAATAACAAAATGCAAGGCCAAGCCCAATAAATAGAAGGACTAAGAATTTATACATGAATTATTACAAATGCAACTAAATGGGCCTAATTCTAAACAATAATATGAGTAAAAAGGATATAAAATATAGTACTTTTCACGCTTAACACAATGGTACCTCGAAAACCACTAAACACTTTTTTTCTTGCCCCAGTCTTGGATTGTTTGGTGCCACTTCTCCTCTTTATAGGGTCGATCAGGGGATTTTCATTATGACCCAATGTGATTTATAATGGATTGGTTAGAGTGTAGTCGAATATCGGGGGGCCATATATGGGAGCTCATTCCATTTGCTGTCATACGGACGATATGGTTGTGTAGGAATAACATTATATTCAAAGGGAAATTTGTTGATGTATTCCAGTTGGTATTTCTTGTTAAAATCCGCATCGCCTGGTGGTATACATAAAATTTTCCAAAATCTTCTCTATCCACTGATGAAAATGTGATTGATAATACTTTATCAGATAAGAAGAATCTCAGCAAGCGGCAAAAACAAGGTACTCTTCGTTAGAGCCTTCCCTTTGGTTTTGTGAAGTTCAATGTAGATGGAGCAATGAAATTGGATGGTTAGTGGGTGGTATTGGGGGTTTGCTCCAGGATTGCAATGGAACTACACTAATTTCCTTTTCTATTCTAGTGGGCTCGAGCTCGGCTATCCTAGCTGAACTTTTGGCCATCGATCATGCCATTGGTGTATTTAGAGCTTCTTCTTGGTTTGGGAAATCCTAGCTCATTGTGGAATGTGATTGCTCAACCATGGTAGAATAGATTCTTCATATGTTCAAAGCTACTTATACCTTCTCTAGTATCATTAGAAAATTTGCCCACATCATGGCTGGTGGGAATATCCACATTCGGCTCATTTACTGCAGTTGCAACATTGAGGCAGATTCGCTTGCCGAACAGGCTATTGGACATGAGGCTGCCAGTAGATCTGAATGTTATGGTGTCATTGATGGTGCTGGATTTTCTTCCTTGGTTGATCATCTAATTCGATTACTTTTTGTCATAGGAAAAGGATTATGTTAGACGGTTGTGTACTTCCCGTTATAGTTATTTTGGTATGTAAGAATTGAGAGACTTGTTGTATTTGGATTATTATGAATAAATGTCTTGGGTGCTCTTTTCCTCCATCTATTTTTTGATTTCGAGCTTCAACTTGAGATCGATAATGAAAGGGGCGGTTTAATGAGACCCCTTCTATTATAAAAAAATAATAACAATTAGTTTTATTAAATAGAAGAAGAAAAAATAGAAAGTGCATAATCTCGAGAAAAAAAAGAGTCCACAAAATCTAAAATTGACTAAGACAATTTACATCATGAAACTACTTTTCTAACAAATAAACTAAGACAATTTATATCATGAAACTACTTTTTCTAATTAATCTAACCCAAGCAAAATTCATAAGTAATCTATGTTTGAGTCTACTATTAAAGTCATGAATCAAAGGAAAGGAAGAGTACCCTTACCTTATCCTTAAATTTTTCTCGAATGAAAGATCGTAAATTTAACTAGTATGGAGTTTAAAACCTCATAAATCCTTAGCAAATTCTCTCTTTCTTTTTAGCATAGTTAGGCCAAAAATGGGGGAGAAGATGATAATGGGTCCGAGACCCCCTTTCCCTCAAACCCACATGTTTTCTTAGCTAATACACACGTGTAAGAACCCCTAAATAAAAATCTTGTAGCATGCAAACTCTATATTTGACACCTTATACAATTTGGTACTTCAAAGATTAGCCAACCATTCTTCCTTTTCTTTCAATTTTGGTCCTAAATTTTAATTAAATCTAGGCTTATACCTATACACATATATGTCAATCAAGTGATACTACTATATGAAACATTAGCGCACATCCAAACTGGTATTTGGGGTATTACACAAGAATTGGAAGAAACTAGTCTTTTAATCACTTGCACTGAAAAGAGAAATTTATTGTGATGGTAGATTGTGATTTTAACTAAGTAAAATAAACCAGAATTAAAGAAAAGTAAATAAAGGGGGAAGGGACCAAATTATGATTATAGGCCGGTTATTGAGTTGAGCTGTGCAGTTACTGAATGAATTGTTGTGGCTAGTAATTGATGAGGCAAGTAGGCTGTCGTCGCAACTGGATTTAGTAGATTGCCCTGGCAACTAGGTTCCCTCCTTTAATTTTTGGTAGAGTGTTCATCAATGCCTTTGCATTATCCCTAACCGAAGAACTGATGTTTGTGCAAGCCTTGGTGATACATCCCTGTGTTTACCTTGGGTGAGCAACATCGATCTCTGCACTCTTCTTAGCCACTGAAATCCAATTCTTATTGCTAAGGCGAATTAGTTTCTACCGATCGGCCGATTCAAATAGAAACCGTATCCAATTTATTTCGTGAATCTAGTTCTCCCGAACTTAGATAAATAAATTCATTCAACTCCCTCTCTCTCGAGTTCACTTGAAATTAAATGAAAAGCCAAGAATAGATAAACACCAAAAAACTTGAATTAAAAACCCACATTAATCATTCGTCCTCAAACACACAAAACCCAACAACCCGAGCCAATTAAATCTAGTTCATGGTTGGGTGAAAATAAATTACAAAGAAAATAAACTCAAAAGTTAAAGAGAAAAAAATCCTAAACTCTTCAAATCCCAATCACAATCCAGTTCTTCACGCCCAACTCCTTCCTTGCCCCTTCATGGTTTCTTCGACCAGCCTTTTATAGGAGGGGAGAGCTTAATCTAAATTTAAAAAATGAGGTTTATCCATATATCTTGAGGAGAGAAATTAGGTTGTATTTACTTATCGAAAGATATGGTTAGATAAGAAAATAATTCAATCTTTATTTCCTATCCTTATTTGCACATCATCCTATTTAAGAGGGGATAAATCATGATTAAAGGCTCCAAGATTCTCTCGTCTTCATCTTCAACAGATCATAAATTAAATTTGGGCTTTTTCCTATGCGATAAGGATAAATCTTGAAAAATTATGCATTTATTCTTAACTTGCCCTAGCAATCGCTCGACAATTCATACATGCACGGAAAAAGAACAAAACAACAACGATTTCTCAACAAGAATAGAAAAACGCAAGGCCAAGCCCAATAAATAGAAGGACTAAGAATTTATGCATGAATTATTACAAATGCAACTAAATGGGCCTAAGTCTAAACAATAATATGAGTAAAATGATATAAAATATAGTACTTTTCACACTTGACACAATGGTACCTCGAAAACCACTAAACATTTTTTTTCTTGCCCCATGTCTTGGATTGTTTGGTGTCGCTTCTCCTCTTTATAGGGTCGATCAGAGGATTTTCATCATGACCCGATGTGAATTATAATGGATTGGTTAGAATGTAGTCAAATATCGGGGGGCCATGTAATTGGAGCTCATTCCCTTTGTTGTCATACGGTCGATATGGTTGTGTAGGAATGACATTATATTCAAAGGGAAATTTGCTGATGTCTTGCAGTTGGTATTTCTTATTAAATTTCGCATCGCTTGGTGGCATAAATAAAATTTTTCAAAATCTTCTCTATCCACTGATGAAATTGTGACCGATCCTACTTTATCAGATAAGAAGAATCTCAGCAGGCAGCAAAAACAAGGTATTTTTCGTCGGAGTCTTCCCTATGGTTTTGTGAAGTTCAATGTAGATGGAGCAATGAAATTGGATGGTTCAGTGGGTGGTATTCGGGGTTTGCTCAAGGATTGCAATAAAACTACACTAATTTCCTTTTTTATTCTAGTGGTATTTAGAGCTTCTTCTTGGTTTGGGAAATCCTAGCTCATTTTGGAATGTTGTAACACCCCATCCCCGGGTTAGCCGTAACCCAGTTCCGGAGCATTACCAAAGCGAAAGCAAAGCAATAGATAGGTTACTTGTCAAACAAGTAACCTCGATATACTTGACTTGTACCGCAAGTTACTTAAACCAAACATTATAGAACATACAATTCATACAAGCAATCCACATTAAGCAAACCAACATACATAGCATACTAATTTAGGTACCATTTTGTTTCATTTCATACTTATAACATAAGTTACGATTATCATATTACCATTCCATTCAAATCACATACATCATTCAAACAACAAACTCAAGTGTGGCATACTTCACTTTAAGATACTATTAAACATGGTTCAACTTTCATTCTTACTACAATTCCAAGTGCCATATTTGAATAACACTAGATGGTCACTAAGCATGTCTTCACTAGCTTACTTTCATCTCAAGAAACTACTTATTCAACCAATTAACATGATTAATACAAGCATCAACTTACAATCTTATTACACATTCATGCATCTATTCGAACAACATGGTAATCCCTAATCACATTTTATTTGATTCTTTACAATCAAGTCATCACATTTCATAGCATATTTGGTTTATACATTGTTAATGCATGCTTAAACATACCTTAGCCTCAATCTTGTCATTGCCGAATCATTCTAATAGACATAGGAACAAATGCATGATCATACACATTGGTCTAACATTCAAATGAAACAAGATTCAACCATCATTGTATAATTTCATAATTTGTGCACCTTCTTACTCATATATATACATATAACCATAGTTCAAACATAATATTTAAGTCATCCAAGTTATATACAAGATAGACCCATCAAAACATTACACATACGAGTCTTAAACACATATTCAAATGCATGATCAAGGCTACCTATTACAAGATCTAGTGCCACCAAACTAGGAGTATACAAAAAGTATGAATTCATACTTTCAAGCTTGCCTCAAGTGTTGCTTCAAACCCAAGATATCCTCTTGAAGTATCTTTAATCTATTATGGGAAGAATGAAGAGTAGAGTTGTAAGTACAAGTTATGTACTTAGTGAGGTAACACTAAGTCTAGCCAATATCAAAGCATATAAGTCAAAGTTTTCATGTATTTCAAAGAATCAGGACCATCTCTACAAAACACAAGCTATTCGAATGAATAGGGTAACTTAGGCAATCTTTACATATCACATTTTCAACATAGCAACATCCACCATAATCATAGCATACCATTCGAACATCTTGCTTAGAAGACAAACAACCAATATTTCATTTACCAAGTAGGCATTCAAACACAAGGTCATCATCTATACATTTCTTTCATGAAAAGTAGACTAGTTTTGCAACAATTCATATGTCATCTTACAATGCAAGGAAGTTTATTCAAGTTTCTTACAATACAAGCAATGATCATATCATACATCTAAGCAAACAATGTTCATTTGAATTATTAAGTCATCTTATAACACCCTTGGTAAGTAGCTTACTAGATAATCAAATCTTAACAATATGCACCGAAGTGCCAATATGCACCATAGTGCCAATATGCACCGTCGTGCCAATATGCACCGTAGTGCCAATATGAGCTCAGGATTCTAAGGCATGCCCTCCTATCTATCAAACTAGCTACCAAGGTTGCTGATTATCCATTTCATTTAAGCTTTATACATTTCATGATCCAATACAAGATCATGCCATTTAATGGCCAAGCCCTTAGGCTTATGGATTCTTAACTCCCAATACAAAACTATCAATGCCATTCGAATAGCATGAATACAAAGTAGTATCCTTGTTCAATTCATTTCAATCAGCCATGTACATCCAACACAAACACATGCATATGTATGCAATGTGCGTACCTTATTCTCCAAGCAAGCATGTCATTTCTTACCTTTGACATAAGCAATGCAACATGACAAGCATTCAATTTCATTTGCTTAACACCCAAGTAAACACATAGATCATGGCATCAAACAAGTTATCATACATGTCATTCCTCCCTTAATTAGCCAAATATGTTTTAGGTCATGTTACATGGCAATAACATTGAATTAACAATAGTAAGATTGTTTAGGACCTAAGTCCCAACCCTAAAGATAGTTACACTCACAATACTCCTAGCAATTCAATTGTCTTGAATCCAAATCCCTTTGCCTCTAGCTTTGGGATGCCCACTCCTATCCTCTTCTTCCCCAACTTGCTGTCCTTGGTCTAGCAAGCATAGCACATATACATATCAACAAAACAAGCACATAATATCACACAATCATAGTAGCAATGTTACCACTTTGTACCTAACATTTAGCTGTTGTTTTTATGCTTCCTTTTAAGCATTTCTTACTAGTTCATTTCCATATTGTTATTAATTCATTTTAAAGCATAATTGGACAGGTTACAATGTCCCAAAACTGTTTTGGAAACAGTTTGTTACTAGGTGGAAAAACAGTCCCAAACTGCCCAGGAAACTGCTGCCTGGCAGTTTGCACACTGTCCCTTTAAAAGGCCATATCTTTTAATCTGTACGTCGGAATTTCGATTGCTATACACCGTTGGAAAGATAACAAAATTGTATATAATACAATAATAGACTTGCATTTTAGTTCTTATCCAATCAATACAGTTTATTATTCAAATACAAGGCATTTACACTGCCTAGATAGTTTGCACTGTCCAGCAATTCCTATTTACAGTTTCCAGCATAGGACCCAGTTTTCAATTCTGTTTTCACCTAATGAAAGTAGACATACTAAGAATTATGTCATTAAAGTTTTAGCCCTGATTTTGATCTATACAATTTTTGGTGAATTTTCAAAGTGACTGCCCAAAACAGAGCAATTCTGGGCAGATTGCACCTATTCATATTTTAATGCCTTAAATTCATTTTAACCAATGTTTTGGCCCTATAATTCATTTCATATGATATCATAAACATGTTGATTCAATGTTAATCCATTATTCAAGGCAGCCAAAACAGAGTAAGTTGGTTACAATGCCTAATTTTGCATGTTTACTCAATTTCAATTCAATAAAACAGTTTCTATGTTACAAGACTATGTTCATACTTTTATCCTTCATTTCCAGCATTGTTTGCTAACAATTCAATTTGTCTTACACCTTCTTTACAATATCTAATCATGATCATAATCAATTCATTAATTCTATAGCTCAATTTTAAGTTCTAATCATTCAATTCTCACTTTAACATCACAATTAAATTTTCCAGCAACCTAGCTTTGTTACACTATTACAAACACATGATTTCCAGCATTGTACCTAGTTTTCATTCTTCAATTTGCATGATTCTACAACCATTTAATCATCTAATCACATATTCAATAGCTAATTTCATCTAACACCATCAAAACAGTCCAATTCAACAAATATAGTTGCCTATTCAATTGAACATAAGTAGAATATACTTACTTTGCTTCCTAGTTCAATTTCAATGAAAAATCACTGCACATGCAAGCTTAATTTTCCTCTTCAATGGCTGATTTTCAATCTCTCTTTCTCTCAATTTTCCTGTCTCTATTTCGGCCAAATGAAATGAAAGAGGTGATGACAATGTGGTTATCCACATTAGTGGATTTGTGAAGTTACTAAACTATCCTTAATTAGTTATTAATCATATAATTAGTCAAGGGCAATTAAGAGAATCATGGAACTTATCATGCAAGCCTCATCTTTCTTACTTAAATCAAATTGGTCCTCTGTAATTTGATCACTTGTTTCATTCATTCTTTCAATTAGGCCCTTAACAAATCAATTTAGCTTAATTCTAAATTCAATTAAGCTATGAACTTATGCAATTTGGTTCCAATACTTCTAAGCTAGGATTTGGGGTGTTACAAATGGGATTGCTCAACCATGGTAAAATGGATTCTTCATATTTTTAAAGCTACTTAGACCTTCTCTAGTATCATTAGAAATTTGCCCACATCATGGCTGGTGGGAATATCCACATTCGGCTCATTTACTACAGCTGCAACGTTGAGGCAGATTTGCTTTCCAAACAAGCTATTGGACGTGGGGCTGCCAGTTGATCTGAATGTTATGGTGTCATTGATGGTGCTGGATTTTCTTCCTTGGTTCTTCATCTAATTCGATTATTTTTTGTCATAGGAAAAGGATTATGTTAGACGGTTGTGTACTTTCCGTTACAGTTATTTTGGTATGTAAGAATTGAGAGACTTGTTTTATTTGGATTATTATGAATAAATGTCTTGGGTGCTCTTTTTCTCCATCTATTGTTTGATTTCGAGCTTCAACTTGAGATCGGTAATGAAGGGGGGAGGTTTAATGAGACCCCTCCTATTATAAAAAAATAATAACAATTAGTTTTATTAAATAGAAGAAGAAAAAATAGAAAGTGCATAATCTCGAGAAAAAAGGAGTCCACAAAATCTAAAATTGACTCATCACATTAATCTGTATTTTCTCAAAAAACATGAAAAAGAAAAACTAATTGTTGAATAATGAAAATATGATCATATAAGGAAATAGGTAAAAAAAACAATCAAACAAATCGTATAAATAAAATATACAAACAAGCATCATAGTTAATGGTGAAGGATAAACATCATCAACATTAACATAATACTATAGAAAAAAATATAAATCAATAAAATAAATCTACAAGATAAAACCTAGAGAGATGGCAAAGAGAAAAGAGAAGAACAAAATATGAACAAAAGAATATGAAAGATGAAAGAGATCGATGACTGGCCATTAGGTCGCCACCAACGACAACATGCTACATTTACTAGTTTTGGCCTATAAAATTTGCTTAGTCAAGATTATATCTTCCCGCCATGTATCAACACTTTATACCAAGTATTGATACTTATGGTTAGGTATACTCATAGCTAGGGGTGTTTGTGGTTAACCAAAATACTACAATGGTTAACATATAAATTATGTTCTTAGTGCAATTAGATGGTAATTTCTAAATATATTTTTTCTAATTATACTAAGAACATAACCTATAGGTTAACTGTTGTAATATTTTGATTAACCATGAACACCGCTACTGGCATCTTGGTTCCATGCTTTGGATCAACAAGTTTGTTTCTTCTAACAATTTCATCCTCTACACTTCAGTTTAACATAATTGACTCAGATTCCTAGCATACTTTAAACTATCATGAAACCAGTACACGAATAATATTTACACACTCGAAGCTCAACTTTCAAATGGCCGAAACCAACCAATCGAAATTGTTTTTGTATCATTAGAATTCTGTGGCACCATATGCATCTTTATAAAATGATCAGTGGTGACTCTACTAGTTTTCAAATTTGTCTAATGGTCCTAAAAATAATACTAAATCTTACCAAAATAGATCCAATAAAATTTTAGGATTAAAGTGACAAAATTGATAAAGTTGTGGGATCAAAAAGGTCATTATGTCTAAAACCAACAAACTCGATAGACATGTGCAATGGTTTTCAAGTTGAAGTACCAATTAGGTTAAGAAAAAGTGAATAGAAATCCTCTTCTATCCCTTTTCGGCGCCCCTATTTATGCTTCCATGTTTCGATAGCTCTGATAAACTAAAACAGGATGAGTGTGAGATGAAATTATCAAACTAAAAGGTAATTGGGCCAGCTCCAAATCTTGGTTAATATAGCCCACTACTCTAACAGAAAAGACACTAGAAAGTTTTTTCTGTTTAGGAAGTTGGACCGTTATAACCGTCTGCCCAACAGACCTAAGCAAGCCTGATAATATAATCTAATATTCACCTCATTTTCTCCTTCCCTTGTAGCTACTGAAGTGGCCAGACATTAAGTAAATGTCGAAGTGCCTGAAACATTTCTATAGACAAAGGCTTTGTGGGAGAGTCAGCAATCTGATCACATGCTGGAATGTAGTTAACTTGAAGTTGTTTACGCATAACTATTTCTCTTACAAAATGTAAATCAAGCAACACATGCTTGGGTTTGGCGTATAAGACAAAGTTGGCTACCATAGCAATCGTGTTGGTGTTATCACACTAGATTTTTTGTATGTCGTCTATTTCAACTCCCATATTGGATAAGATTGCTTGTACCCAACTCACTTTACAGGCAGATCGACAAGACTTCGGTATTCTACTTCATTTGTAGACCTTGAGACTAACCTCTGTTTATTGGAGCTCCAAGAGAGAAGACGCATACCAAGATAGACACAATGTCCAAAAATGGAACGTCGATCATCAACATCACTTTCCCAATCTGCATCCGAAAAATTTTGTTATATGCAAAAGAAAAGTCTAAAGAGCGAACTAAAGTCTGAAGTCAAATGTACCCTTGAGGTACCTAAGTATTCTCTTCACAACAAATTGTTACCTCCTCAAAAGTACTAATTTTTATGCTTATTTTACATTGCTTTTGCTTGCCTTTAAGTACATTTAGTTGCAATTAGTTGTTAAAATCATGCATTTGCATAAAGAGTTAGGATTTGTGGCTATGCCAGTGTGAATGGTTGTTTTGTTGGCATTATTGCAGACTTGACATAGTAGTGCACAGAGCAAGGTAGCGTAGGAAGGAATGCCAGATAGAACGTCGAGATGTTGTTGGCATAGATGGACCAAATATTGCCAAAGCATCGATTGGTAGAGAAGAGGAATTTGATGCCCAGCCAAGTAGTTGTTGAACTCAAGAAAATAGGACCAGATCAGACTGTGAGAAAATAGCAATTGGATCAAACCCCAAAAAATAGCAGAAAAATAGTGCCAAGCTTGGTTGGCAAAACGATGCCAAGCTCGATTGGCGAAGAAGTGACAGCAGATGACGTCAGCCCTAGTCAAAACTTGATCAGCACACATTCAAACTTTCGATAAGAAGATCACATCCATTATCCCTTGAGCATTCAAAATTCAAACTCAAGAGCTTATCTTAGGGCTTCCTCGCATGCCTATTAAAAGGAAGAGAAGTATTCGATCAACAACAACTCATGGAAGGTGATTTATCAACGATTGGCTGCACCAAGGAGAGGTGGTTCGACCATCTTAACCGAGAGCCTGGATATTGAAGGGCTGCATTGAGAGACCCATTCTCACCTATTCTCTTTCTTTAGTAATGTTTATTTTTAAATGATGATGAGTTTGCAAAAAGATGAAGGGTTTTGGTTTGATACCCTCACCATGAACTAATTTAATAGTTGGTGGGGATGTTTGCATTGAACGTTGTTTTTATGTTTAGTTTTTAATAATGAAAATGCTTCGACATTGTTTTCCCTACCTGGCAAGTTCTTTAATGTTTTATAAAAACTGTGCTGAGTGAAAGTTGATATTGTTGGCTTATTGAACCTTAATATCTTAACAAACTTAGGGGGCAACGATCTGTTGCTAGATACTAAGGCGAGGTGCTTCGAAAGAAGATGTTCAAGTAGACGAGCTTACTTCTGAAGTGAATCTACCCCTATGGAGTATATATTGGGACTTAAACAAATTGATTTATGAAAAACATCACTATAGAAATATAGGAGTTTTTGCATGGTTAATTTTGGGCATAGACCATCGAAAGAGGCATTGCCAACTTTGAATCTGCTCGTTAAATGATGCCAAGGCACTACATTATTAAAGGCTAGCATGACATGAATAGCGTGAAAACCAGGCATCCCTTGCCAACGCTCATCACTCATTCGACACTCTCCTTGCCAACGCTATTTTATTTTCACTTCTTTTCTTTTAAACTGTTTTCAAAACCAACTTCAAATCAACAACACTTTTCCTTTGACAAATAAACAAGCAAGCCAATCAAACTCTTGGTCAATCCTTGTGGGATCGATAACCAGCTTAGTACTGTATTACTTGCTGACCGTGTATACTTGCACGCAAAAGACTAAATCTTGGCACTGTTTTCATACATTTCAAATATGTTTTTCCATCCTTTTGTCAAGCACTCTCACAGTCGAACAAGTTTTTGGCGCCAGTGTCAGGGATTGCAACAGAGTTTACTATTCTCATATTTTTACTTGTCTTCTTTTTATTTTTGCTTTTTATTTTATTTCTTTATTTTGATCGGTGTATGACTAGAAACCGCCTATGGTGGAAGATTGGGTATACGATCCGAAAATTAAAAGAACCTTGTAAAGGTTAAAGAAAATTTTTGAGATATGGCTCAAAAAGGCAATGGAGGAAATGGTGTGTTAAACAATGAGGAAAGTCCACCTAATAACAATAGGATACCACCAGCTCTTGTTGCCCTAACTGTTAATGTGGATAAAGAGATACCTATTAGAGAACACTCGGCACCAAACATTGACAATTTGATGCAAGGACTAATTGGCCATGAGGTAAATACACCCAATTTTGAACTCAAATCGGTAATGATACAAACGCTTTTGAATGTAGGACAATTTGATGGAGCACCTACTGGAGATCCAAGGCAACACTTAAAGCAATTCATGAAAGTTTGCCAGCTATTTTAATAGCCTAGAGTATCAGAGGATACAGTGAAACTAAAGCTGTATACACTTCCCCTAAGAGCAAAAACGTGGCTAAGTTCTTTGCCACCTAGTTCTGCCACTTTATGGGGAGATCTATGCCAAAATAATTTGCTACAATTTCAACCACCTAAACTCACTACCAAGCTGAGGGGTGAGATCATCACATTTAGGCAGGCTGATGATGAGACCTTATATGATGCTTGGGAGAGATATAAAGCCCTGTTGAGGAGATGTCACATGCATGGATTCCCAAAATGGACCTAAATGGAGACCTTTTACAATGGACTTAGTGCACAAACCAAAACAGTTGTTGATGCTTCGGCAAATGGTTCATTGCTTGATGTTGTGACCATTTTTAACCAGGCGTGAAAATAGCTTGACGATTAGGGTTTTAAAATTAGGGGTTTTTCCATTTTAATTTGATCATGAAAATTAGGGGGTTTCGTATTAAATTTGATTTTTCCCTTATTTAATCTAGAAAAACAATTTGGAGTCGCCTCCGATCACTTTGGCATACCGGACACCATAAAACAACTAGCGATTCATTTCTTTAAAGTTTGGGTTCGGGAGTCGGTTACATGCGGGGAAGGATTAGCGCCCCACAAACGCCCGTTATCAGTACCTTTTAATTTTACATGGCATTTTGGCATTTCGAACAAAAATTTGAATTTAATTTAACTATAATTATCAACTGAATTTTATTCCAAATGGAGATATCCTTTTACAAGAAATACATTTTTATTTAAAATAGGTGATTAAAAGTGCCCTGTTAAGAAGCACCCTCATTCATATCCATAAAAAAGTATTCTCAACATAAAAGGTTTCGAATGCATGATCCATTATTATCTTGTTTATTTTAAGTACTAACTTAATTAAGCTCTATTTAATTATGTTAATTAGACTATGTATATCATTGAATTTAAAGGCCTTTATGTGACAATACCAATTGCTTGAATATCATCCATCTCAGAACCCCTAGATTCAAATGATATTCACTAGTTCAAATGTCATTCTAATTAATTAAAGTAATAACCTAATTTGGGTTCTATTTTAATTGACTAAGTGAATTTATTTATTTATAAGTTGTAGTGTACATTAAATGTACCTCTTTAGAGTCAATTTTTAGATAACACTCCATTACAAGCAAGTGGATCACCATCCAAGTTTGAACCCCCAAAGTTTTTATTAAAAATAAACTAATTAACTATAATGATCTTCCTAATTTAATTATTGAATCCTAATTGAACTTAGAACTAAGGCTCTCAACTACTAATTAAAACTAAGTGAATTAATTATCTAAATCTATATGATTAAATTTTCTAACAAAATTTACTACATGCCTTTTAAAATATGCAACATACAAAATAAATTAAACAACCATTAAGCAATTAAATTAAACCAATTAAATGCATTAACACTTAAAACTAGGGCTAAATTGAACTGTTATTGAAATATTAGTGCCAAATTACAAACTATTAGTGACTAGATTGAAAAAGATGCAAAATGGGGGGCAAATCCACAATAAATTGGAAAGAAGGTACGGATCCCACACCCGACCTGAATCAGGTTCGCGTGTCAAAAGAAACCGGTGCCAAAACGACAATGTTTCATTCGGCTTATAAAAATCCCAACTCGGATAACCAACAGTTTTTACCCTCATTTTTTCATTTTCACTCTCTCTACTCTTTCTCTCTCACCCAACGCTCCACCCTCTCTCCTTACAAAAAACTTTTACCCAAAAAAACCCCAACAAAGATCAAAATCGTGTTTTTTGTTGAATGTTCATGTAGTTCTTCAAGAACTTGATTTTATTCAAACTTCTCGATCACGAACCACCATCAACTATTCCATTTGATCCACCTCGACCTTACTCTGGCAACCATCAGTCGTTCGCCAGCCATCGCTTGAAACTCTGGCCATCACTGATTCTTTGGCCGGTTGCCTCTAGGCGACACCGGCCGTCGTCCAACCACCTCTGGAAACCTAAAAAAAATCCCCAAATCTTCCCAATTTTGAACTTAACCCTAGATGTAACCAGCTCAACAGACCCAACCTTCTTCCCCTATCTAAACCTAGCTAACCCGCATACGAGCACTATTCGACCCCTCCGTTCACTCTCTAAAATCCCTTCGACCACCACTAAACTTTTCTGATTTCACTCTTTTATTCATTTCGCTTCTACTTTTTCTTTATCTTACCTTGATCTTAATTTTTGTGTGTTTATTGTAGGAAAATAAAAAGAAGATAAGGAAGTACCAACCCTATGATAAAAATGGTAACTCTGGCTATGTTTACAGTGACCTTTGGTGTTCCCCAACAGCTTCTGTCATTCTTAGACGGCGCTCTGACTCTCTCTAGACGGTTCGACTTCAGGCGGCGATTGGTTTCACCGAGGTACCTCTCTCTCTTCTTTAATTTCTTATTATTTTTTATTATGATGATGATGATTATCATTAATTCATCTAACTTTTCTCTCTCTCCCTTATATAGTAAGTGTGATTTAACATCAACGATGATGTCATAATGCTGACATCAGCAAAGAAAAAAACCACAATCCATGGATATTACTTTTGGACCAATCCACAGTCGCCACATGTCCTTTTAGATTGAATTTTTGGGTGGGAAAACTAGGATATTTGATATTTGTGTTTCTTGGGCTTTCAATTATGAGAAATAGGTGTGAAAACTGAATGTAATGGGAGTTTGGGCTTTTGTATGTTATTTGGGCTTTGGATTGTAATATGGGACATTTAACTATATGTAATGGACTTGTGAACTAACTTTGGGATTTATTTATTTATTTACTTTTATACATATAGGTACTCAGGTAAAATTTGGGTCCTACAGATGCCCCTCTTTGTGCATTTCTGTGGAACAGGAATAGGGCAAAGACTGAAAAGACACAAATTTGTCCAAACTTGATGGGTGTTGCTCTGAGCTGCAAGGTCTTCCTATTATGAACTTTCACTCCTTCTTCCTCTTTAGAAAGCTTGAACAAGTTCTTCCATTATGAACTTCCCAATCCTTCTGCCAAGGCTAACCGCAAGGTCTGAACTAGTTCTTCTCATTAGGAACTCATTCATTCCCCTTGGTCATTTTGATCTACTTCTCTACAAAGGTATCAAACAAGCGAGCTCTTCTCATTAGAAACTCTTCGTTCTTCTCGAAAACACTAATCTGCCTCTCTATAAGGTGTTGAATAAGCAAGCTCTTCTTATTAGGAACTTTCTCATTCTTCTGTCAAGGTTGACCGTGAAGTTTAAACTGGTTCTTCTCATTTGGAACACACTCATTCCTCTTGGTCACACTGATCTACCTCTATGCAAAGGTATCGAACAAGCGAGCTCTTCTCATTATGAACTCTTTATTCTTCTGGAAAATGTCATTTGCCTCTCCGTAAAGGCATTGAATAAGCAAGCTCTTCTTATTAGGAACTTCCTCATTCTTCAAAAGGCGAACTCTTCTCATTAGGAGTTCTTCACTCTTTGTTGGGCGAGTTCTTCTCATTAGGAACTCTATATTCTTTGATGGGCGAGCTCTTTTTATTAAGAGCTCTTCATTATTTTTTGTGTGAACTCTTATCATTAGGAGCTCTTCAATCTTTTCTAGGAATGTTGATTCACCTCATCCTCTGGGGAAAAACTAAGTCTGCAAAAAGAAATATCATAAATTAATAAGAATTCAACTTGAAGTTGTACGAAATATCCCCAATTTCTTCTTGGAGCATTGAGATCTTTAGTGTCACTACTTTTCTACCTAATGTATCTAGATCTTTTGGTCTGAGGCTTGCATGAGCTCTTTGTTTCTCCTTCTCTGTTGATCAATCTCTTTCTATGCTTGGAAATTATCCGTGACCTGCAAAAACTCAAATCTATCATTAATCTTTCAACATTAATTGTAAAAGCAAATGTACAACTTGGGTATATCATTTAGAAACTTCAAGCAATTCAATGAGAAACACTAAAACTTTTGACCAATTAGACTGTGAATCCTCCTCATTTGGGCCTGAAGTCGATCTATCTTGCTTTCTAATCCGGTAACTTGAACTCTCTTTTTTTCTTGACTCTAATAGCCTAAAAGGTTAATATATTTGTCGATACCATGCTCCCACTGTCTTACTATGACTCCATCCAAAAAGTTCTTATCATTTCTGGAGTTGTCGTTCTAAAGGACTTAACATCATGCCCAAAGGACTTACTGATGACCCTAAGTATTTAGAATTGTAATGCACTTCCTTTCTTGTGCAAACAATCTAATGTTTACATCACTCCTGAAGGTGATAGACCGGAGGACTTAACATCATGCCTGAAGGACTTACTAATAACCCAAAATATTTAGAATTGTAATGCACTTCCTTTCTTATGCAACAATCAAACCTCAATCCCAAAAGTGACAACCCAAAGGACTTAACATCATGCCCGAAGGACTTACTAATGACCCAAAGGATTTAGAACTGTAACGCACTTCCTTTCCTGTGCAAGCAATCAAACATCACTCCCAAAGGTGACGGCCCGAATAACTTAACATCATGCCCAGAGGACTTAACATCATGGTCGAATGACTTACTAATGATCCGAAGGATTTAAAATTGTAATGTACTTCCTTTCCTATGCAAGCAATCAAACATCACTCTCAAAGGCGATGGCCCGAAGGACTTAACATCATGCCCGAAGGACTTACTAATGACCCAAAGGATTTAGGATTGTAACGTACTATATGTCTTATGCATACAATCAGAAAATGTTTGTTGAAATCTACCTCTTCAAATGAGTTGTAGACTTGGTTCAAATCCACCTCTTGAAATGGATTGAAAACTTTGTTGAAATCTGCCTCTTAAAATGGATTATAAACTTTGTTAAAATCTGCCTCTTCAAACGGATTGTAAACTTTGTTGAAATTCGTCTCTTCAAACAGATTATAAACTTTGTTGAAATCCGTCTCTTCAAACGGACTGAAAACTTTGTTGAAATCTGCCTCTTCAAACGGATTATAAACTTTGTAATTCCATGTTAAACCTATTTCTCCAATCTTGAAGTTATAGATTGAAATCTTGCTCACTCCTTGTTGGTTCCTATAAATTCCTGCAAAAATGTACAAAATGCTTTGAATGCATGAGTTAGTATGTTCCTATCTTATGGGTGCCTAACTATATATGATGCAAGAATTGTGACAATTGAGGACCACTTGGATAGGCTCTGATATTTTTTACTTCTCCGTAGAGTTTTCTGCTTCTGTTGCAACTATACCTCATCTCCTTAGATTATTCTTATCAGATTCTTTCTTAACTTGATTTTCTCGTGATTTGCCTTAAGTTCTTCTTATCTTCATGTTCCGAAAAATCTGCTCCGAGATTTTGTTCTTGAGCTCATTTTCTTTTTGAGCAGATTTTGACTTATTTAATGATTGAATTCTTGCAAGCTCTGTATCCTCTCTTATCTATTTCGAATTGAACTCTTGAGCACAATGATGCCCTACTAATCTCTTTGTTTCTTGCCTCATTATACAAAACTTGCCCCTCTTTCATCTTTTAGGGCGAGCAAATACCTCAAGTCTCTGAACTTTTCTTCGAGTCCCCGAACTTTTTAAGTTCATTCTTTACAACCAAAACTCCATGATAGAAACTTGCTTTAAGTCCATGAACTATCTAATATATACATTATTGTCATTGCTTTCACCGTGACCCCCGATGGGTGATTCCTCTTTATGACTAGAAAATTGCCGAACAGATTAGTGTCTCATTGTCAGCCATATCTCTACCATGTCAGGTTGATCATTTTCATCCACGATCTTGCAATTAGAAATTTGCCTTTAAAGCAATACAAAGAAATCTTTTGTTTTAAAAAAATGTCAGTTTGTTGATTTGAATACAAGACCCGAAAAATCAGGGTCTTAATTATAAAGAAAAAAACATAATAGGATGCCCTGGATATCAAGTGCAAGAGCGTCTTAGATTCAACCCTCCCATGGGTAGCATAACTCGTGAATGTTGTGGAGATTTTTGAAGTTATGAAATTTCTTTCAAATCACTCGGTTCACACCCTATGATTACCGTGTTGCTCAATCCAATCAGAAACAAATCCTTTTCCGTTCTCTTCATTCTTTTTCCATTCATAAATGTGTTCAAGCTTTTCGGACTTGTTTAACTAGTAGAGTGCAAAATATCATTCTAAGAATAAAATTCTATAAGTGCATGTGTGTGCTTCCGGCTATTATTAGCTATTATTATATATTATTGTACACAAGTCTTCAAAGATACATCTCTGACGCTTGGGTATTGGACAGGTGGAGCATAGCTCCTTATTAGATTTGTCGACATCCCCCACAACTCCATCAGGATACTCCGAGACTTATTTATTCAAATAGTTCATTACCCCACTCTTTCTCTTTTCTTCTTTTTCATTTTTCATTTTTCTTCTCTCTTTTTCTTTTCCTTTTTCTTCTTTTCCTTTTTCTTCTTTTTCTTTTTCTTTTTCTTCTTTTCCTTTTTCTTCTTTTTCTTTTTCTTTTTCTTTTTCTTTTTCTGTTTCTTTTTCTCACCTTTACTTCACACTTTTCCTTTCTCTTTTTTCACTCTTCTTTTTCTCTTTTTTTCTTCTTTTTCTTTCTCACTCTTATTGTGTTTTTTAGGGTATAGAAGGCTATGCTTAGAACTTTAATTTCAGGCATCTCCACTTGGTTAAAATCGTCTAGTCCACTTTATTGTTTATGAATTTCAAATATTCATCAACAAAAATCATCAAAGGTGTGATAATCTGCCTTTTCTTGCTTTGCTGGCCAGAGTAGACTGAGAAATAAATTTCACTTCATCGTCTTCACAACATCCAATCGTTCTTTGTACCAGAATCAATATCGCATCTTGCAATTGGCATCTAGAGGCCTACAGGGGTAAGAATGGATATACATATATTTATGAATTTCAAAACATCCTTCCATTGAAATCAAAACCGAAAAACATGGCATGTGCCCTAAAAATGATCTCTACTACTTTCGGGATAAGTGTAGCAGAATTATTTCCATGTTGTTTCAGAAATGGTTCATGTGGATTGTAACCACATGATGCAATAACATGGGTAACGCTCTAATATCCCTAAATTAGGCCCGGAAGAATGTTATCACTTTTAATTTCTAAGAAGTTATCCTTTAATGCAATAGTGTAGTTAAATTGAAAGCGTAGGGTTGAAATGAATAAAATAAAGAATAGGTGCTCATATTACAAGTGACCAAATTGAGTGATACATTAAATGTTGTGATTGCATGTTAAATTGAGATTACTTAAGGGGTTTAAACACATGTCAAATGGATAGTGATCTAGGTGGAGGTTGAATTCTGGTCAAGGGAAATGAAACAAAGAAGAATTGTCTTCTTCCTTGCATTATTCGAATCACCTAAGAGTGAATGAGAGAGAGAGAGAGAGAGAGAGAGCTTGAAAGGTATTCCATGGTGATTGGAAGCTTATATTTGTTTTTTAGAAAATGGGTGCAATTCGTGGATCCTTGTTCGTGAGATCTTAGAAAAAGGGTAAGTTAGCTTCTTCTTTCCTCAAATTATGAAAAATTATGGTTTGATTGCTAAATTTTCTATGTGCCATATTTTGATTGTTCGAATGGTTGATTTTCTAAGGAAGAACACCACTAAATAACTTAATTAATTCATGCATAAGAAGGGATTGTGTTTGTAAATTGTGAATCTATGAGTGTGACATTCTCTTGAATTTCAATTATGTGATGATTGTGATAGTTCTTATGCTCAAATGATATATATGATTAAAAGGCTAAATATGCTTGACTGTGATCTTGATGACAAATTGAGTAGAGGTATATATTTAGGTGATTGTGTTTATCAAGTCGAACTATTTTAAGCACTTAGGAACGCATGTAGATTGATTTATGCAAAAACATGTGTACAAGTGAACAACGAAACCGTTTTGTAAAATTGGAATTTAAGGAGGGGCTATTTTGATGAGATTGGGGACTGATTTGGATAAATGGGAGGTTGAATTATGATTTTAAAATAAGGACTTGGTTATTGAATTCAGGGTCTATTTTATTTATATATATATATATATACACTATTTTGGGAGCTGATTTATATATATAAATTGCGTCTGGATTGTTTGTAAATGTGTGTTTATGTGTGCTAGATTGTTTTGAATAAAAATAAAAATGTATATGTTTTTGCAGCTGCTCTGTTTTGTACTTGTAAGAGCGAAAATATGCTATTTAGATTCACTAAATGTATACATTGAAAACAGGATACCATTGCATACAAAAATGAAAACATATTGCTGTTTATAATGTGTAAGTGTGTATATGTGATTAGTTGGCAGAATTACATATCTATGGACCTTGAGGGACTGTTTTAGGCATGAAATTGTATCTATATGAAAACAGGACAGTACAATAACTACATGAAGTTGTGTAAACTGTTTTGATGCTCATGTAGGAGTACACATGGAAAAAGGGACTATTTTGCATAAATACATGTTTTAAGTGTACTATTTTGAATGTATGTTTGAGTGCTTATAAGTGAACTAGATTGTTGTAATTTTGGGAAATTGGTGAAAGATTGAATTTTGGATTGATTCTAATATATAGCTACATTCTCGTTATACTTAGACCAAGAAGAGCTACGAAGGATTTGGATAAGTAGCAAGTTTGGTTAAGGATTCAGGTATCCCGTAACTTCAGGATAAAAGGTGAGTGTAGTTAAAGTCCTAGGATAGATTGAAACTATCCCAAGCATGTTTTCATTGATTTGTTTATATTGCTGCCCACTTAATTACAATATACTTGTGCTTCTAAAGCTTGGATTACAAGGTACGTGTTATATTGCAAGTATAAATGTGGTTGGATATGATTGAGTTAGTGTAAATTGTGTGATAGATGGAATGATACAAGTTGATAGACACTTTTGTTATACCTTGCTATCATTTTGAACCTTCATGTATAAGATTGGTTGAATGTGTTTGAAGCATGGTTTGATAAGTTTGTTTGTGTAATGAAAAGTAAAGGGAATTATGCTCACTTTTCAAGATTGAGATATGAATTTAGAGATTTGATTGATGTGAACTTTTGTGTGAATCATTCGAATAATAAGAAAAGGATGTATTGTTTAATACTAGTGAAATTACTACTGAATTGTTGTGAAAGAACAATTTACTCACTTGTGATAAGCTAAAGTAAGCTTGTTAATATGATTGCTATGAAAGATCATTTATGGTTCGCATGTGATTTTGACTTGGCTAAGATGCCATTTGAACAAAAATGTTATAATGTGAAGTCACATGAGGTGACAATATACCCCAAACGATAAGGGTAATAAACTTATTGATATGTGAACCTGATAAGGAGCTATGCTCATAATGTATCTGATATGATACGATTAAGATGAAAGCCTTGGTTTCGAGTCAGTCTTAGGTATAGTTGGCATGCCATAGAGTCTATAGAGCTCAGTGTCGGGATGGACTACGGCCCGGGACAGTGGTCCCTATTTGGTGACAGTAGGAGGGAAGTTGTGTGGTCACTTGGCGACAGTAGGAGGGATTGGCCGGTACTGTGAGTACCAAATGATATTTCATGGGCGACAGTTGGTTTGGGACTCGGGTACCTAGACTGTAAATAGATTCGGAAGGCTATGCTAATTAAAGCAAGAATGTATAAGTTAATACAAGAAAGAAAATGGGAATGACTTGCTTATTTTGAATATATATATATATATATACCCAATGAAACTTGATAAAACTCCCTTGAATGGGCATGTTTTAGATAAAGGATTTTAAAGTTGTTAAAGGGTGAATGATGGTATTTCGATCTACATTGCACATACATATACTCATATTTGAATTTGATCGATTGATAATATGCATTGGATGGAGATTTATCATATTATATGAAGAGTTAAATTTGCATGCTTTGGATGCATAGTCGAACGTATGAATTTGTGTTATTGCTTAAATTAAACAACGAGCTTTGTTAGTAAGTGTATGCATAAATTATTTTGTGCAATTGAGTTGTTACCCTAATCTTGATATATGATATTCATTATGTGATTGTCTATACACTTAGAATAACAGTATTGATTCTTGAAACTACCGATTCCTTACCAAAGCTTAGGATTGGAATTGAAACTTAAAAGACTATGACTAAGAAAATAATGTAGTCTTATAAACATTCTTGAGATGTTATTTTGGATAATTGTGTGGTGTGTATTCTTGCACGTTGAATTACAAGGTAGAGTGTTTGGTATGATATGTAATACACATCTTAAGATGATAAGTTTGATAACTTATAAGATATAAATTGCATGACTCGGGGAAATAATACTAGAATGGAAGTAATGGAAGTTTCTAGATGATAAAAACTAAAGAAATTACGGTTAAAGCCTTTGCAATAAGTAATATATCTGCATAAGCATACATCTAGTTCAACGTTGAATATCCTAAATAAGGGAATAATTTGTCCTTGATTAAAATACTTGTACGCAAAAATGTGGTTTGGTGGATAAGCTCAAATATCCGTGAGTTGCTAGTTTAATGAGGTGACCATAAATAAGTGATTATATCCGTTTCAAATGTTTAAGCGTGACTAATAAACTTGAATGGTCACTTTAATATCAAGAGTAAGATAACTCACTCTCTGTTTAACATAGAACATACTTATAAGTAGTTGAAGGACTTATAAGAAGCAAGCTATGAAATTGGTTATTATCGAAATAAATCTATATGCTTCATATTAAACAAAACAATTAGCTCGGAGTGCAAGCTATCTTATGAGTTCATGATTAATAAAAATCCAAATGGATTAATTTGGACATCGGTGAGTCTTAAAAGGATATTCAGCTAAGTATATGGATATTGTATAATAACGATGTGTTTATAACATGATAATGGTTTTATATTTCTTGATAAACTTAGAAGGCTATAATAATGATTAAAAAGGAGGATATTTGTAAAAGAATGAATTAAGGCATTTTCACGATATTAAGGGTAAGATATCCCATGTGTTGAGTAACCTCTAATCTTGTAAGATTAAGTTGATTAAGTGATCCTTAATTGAAATATAAGTAAGTTAGGAAAGGAAGCCAAATACAAAAGAATCCAAGAAAGTTTATAAGTCAAGGGTAGAAAATTTTAGTAACGACTTGCATGACAAGAAAATGATTTCTTTGGGAATTGAACACTTGTATATGAACCGATAATCTTTGTGAGGGTGCTAACTTGTCAATTTTGTTAATTTGATTAAACAAATGCTTATGCTTGATGGTGAGATGATAAAAATCCTATGTCTGAAACACATTAGACTTACTACTGTGCGATTTAAAGAATCCTTGAGTGGATTGGTGAAATTAGGGGTTTATGTGTTAAGTAAACCACATAGATCATGTGTAATGATTAATGCTTGTAAGATAGCTTTTACTACAAGCGATATAGAATAACTAGATTAAAGTTATAATACTTGGAATTCTTACATTGGAATTTAGCGGTTTAGATATGTGCGATCTTTCAACCACATTGGGACTTGCTAGAAATCGGAAACCTTGGGCAAGAAATGCAATTTAATTACTTGAAGTATAACAATTGTTTACGATTCTACTACCTCACTAAGTGTTAGCTTACCATGTTTCTCTTGTTCCTTTCAGGGTAATATGCCTTTGTATTTCTATCGAGCTTGGGCAGAATAACAAGCACCAAGAAGTATGTCATGAACTTCTTTAAGTACTCCTATATGGTGGCACATAGTAGATTTACGAGCATTGTGCATGATTAAGTATCATTCGATTTGATAAATGTATATCTATATAAGTTCTATGTCTATAAGAGGGCCTTTTAATTCGTATTATTGGTTGCTTGCTATTGGATTTGATCTTGATAGATATGATGTTGGTTAAATAGATCAAAGGCATAAATTGAGATGCTTAAAAAGAGATTACTTCATGATGGGGTATAATTATGCAAGATTACACATATAGTGAAATTTGATATTAGGTCTAAATACGTTAGAAATAATTCAAGTGGTTGGGTTGTCAATCTAGGGCATTAAATAGACAGTATGAGCATGAAGTCACATTTGATAATGTCTAAAGGAATATTGATAATTGCTTGTTGATGAATAATTTGGAAATAAAGTTCTGTTGTTAGAAGTTTGGACTAAAATGTCCACATAGTTTAAAAATAGTCATTTTAAAGGTTCTGGAACTTGCATAACTACTAAATGGATGATTATGTATTAAAATGATTAGAATCTTTAATAGGTTTGGTTTAAAGGATGTTGTGTTTAGATTTATGACTTCTTGTTCTCTGTAAGAACTGTAATAGTCAGCTACATCTATTTATGTGCAACTTGTGAAGGTTTTAGGTTCACACTTTGGGTTAAGCCAAATATATAGTCCAGGTGTTGGCAAATAAATTTGTAACCGAATTAGACCTGAAATAAGAGTATGAAAGGTAGACAATCATACATGATAAGAATTAAGAGTGGGATTGAATTAGTAGATAAAAAGATTGTTGTTATTGTTTAAAATTGGCTGAGCCTTACTCCCAATCTTGTCATTAAAACTATTATAATATAGATGGTTGTTAAGAGCTATGGTTAGAATACATGAAGGGCCTATATGAATTCATGATAATGATTATTAAAGGATTGAAAATTTATTAGTACATTGAAAGGTCTTAAATTTGTTCCTTGAAGTATAAGTTAAATACCTTATGGTCCATATGACAATTTGCTTAAAAGTTGTAAATTTCCTCTAATTTTGGATGTTTACTTGTTAAAAAGGATCTAAGTCATCATGTATTTGCTGTTTTTATGTCTAAAAGCTTCCTAACTCGGTTTAAATGCTAAGCTGGGTTTGGAGGTGTTACAAACACAGACTTCTCAAAACTCCAAACAATCTTGGAAGCATTCATTTTGGCCTTCTGATTCTTCAGTTGGTATAGCAACTTGCCACTATAGAACTAATCATTGTGTCAAGATTCCATTACTGACTAGCTTCTTGATTTCTTCCATTAGAGTCCTACACTTCTTGGTAGTGTGTCTTAATGCCTCATGTGAAAGTTGCAAATATTGTCTGGATTATAGCTATGGGCAGATGGCTTTGACACTACCTTCATAGGCCTAAGAGTGATATGTTGTCCTTCAACAAGGTGAGGAAATAAGTCTACAATAGATACTCCAAAGATCTCCAGATTTGCACTTGCTCGAGGAATTTTTCGTGGTCGTTCTAATGAATTAGATGGCCTCCTTCTTTTGCGACTCCAGAAACTTTGAACATTACATTCACTCACTTCTTTCTCTTGCTTCATTTCCTGATCAACACGGTCTTCTAACCTTGGTTCAATTTTCCCTTGTCGAATCCCTATCTCTATTGTTTCTCTAATCACCATAAGGTCACTAAAATTGTCCCTAGAATTCGCAATCATTCTCTCAAAAAAAGGAGAGGAAGTGTTTGATGAAATATGAGAGATATTTCTTCCTCTGTAATGGGAGGTTGTACCTGGGCTGCTATTCCTCGCCACCACAATGCATAGTCTTTAAAGCTTTCACCGACCTTCATATTCATGTTCTACAGAAATGGAGATCTAGAGCCATGTCTATAACATACTTGTATTGCCCCAAAAATGCTTTGGCCAAATCAACCCATGATCGAATCTGCTCTCGACTTAATCTGTTGTACAACAATGCAGTAGGTCCAACCAAGCTATCATGAAAACAGTGGATCAACAATTTATTGTCATCCAAATGTCCTTCCGTTTTTCTACAGAACATTGCCAAGTGGATTTTAGGATAGCTAGAACCGTCATATTTCTCAAAACTAGGGACCTTAAACTCGGGTGGAATAACCAAATCATGGACTAAGTAGAATTCTCTTGCATCAAATTTGAGATCGCCAACGTCTTTTCCTACCTTGATCTTTTCCTCTAATCTTGCATATCTATCTTTCAACTACTCGAGTCTTAGTCCTAGGATAATAGACTTCACAAAACATATCTCTGCATCCAGGTTAGATGCCCCGGAGTAAATTGTCAAACATGGTATAAAAGTATGGCTCTTCGCATTTTGTTGAGGCTCGGTCATCCATTCTTGTAACCCCTCTTGAGCTTGTTCAGTTCCTTCCATGTCTTCATCCATGATAATATATTTCCAAACTTTCACTGATTCCCAGATTGTTGCCATCAAAATCCTGACCGCTTTAGACCATGAACGTTAATGCAATGCTATGATAATGTTATGTTAATAAATATGCAATGCATAAATGCATGAATTTAAGAAGTATTAATTCTAAAAGTGATTGTCATAAAAACTTTCATTGAAGAAAAAGGATTCAATACACCAGATATCAGATACTACAAATATTGGTGAGCTCTAACTCACAGCTTCCTAAATTCCTCTAAGAGGCAAGTCAGTTTCCCTCCGTGATCTAAGGATGGTTTACTATTCTGACTCAGTGCCATTGCTACATCAGCCAAGTCTGCCACTTGTTGAGCCACTTCTCATGCTTGAGTAACAACATTTTTCATGTCAATGTCTCTTTCCCGTATCTTCATTCTCGATATTTGAAATTGGACGTGCCACTTCTCTTCACTTTCTTGACAGCCTTTCTTGACATCATCAATAGGATTTTTGTACATCAGTGTAAGATCGAGGTATTCTTCTACTTTCTTCTTTAGTGCTTCATTTTTAGGTTGATTATCATTCAACTTGATAACAATATCCTCATACATATGTATGTACATTTTTACCATCTCATGTTTAGCTTCGCTAACCTTTAAATCGTCCATGACAGCATTATGTTGTATTTCCATTGCCTGCAGATCACACAAGATCGTGTTGATTCAATTTCCATTTGCCTTACAGTTTATTTTCCAAAATTCGGCTTCACACTTTAGTTCCTTAATTCTTTTCTTTGACTATTCTAGAGTTACACCCAAACTAGCATTCTTAAGCATCAAACAAATTTATTGATGACTAGATTGCAAACTTTTTAGCTCCTCATCCAAACCATCTCTCTCTTGCCTTAACTTGCTCATTTGAACCTCATATTCGAACTGACGCCCCTTTCCCTGGGTATTTTCATTTCGAGTCTCCCATTCAACCGTTGAATCAAACTGGCTTTCTATTTCAAATTTCCATTTTCCATGCTCCAAAAAAGCTTGGGCTCGACATTTGAAGGCGATACAATTTTCAATAGAATGTTCTTGAGTTCCATTATGAAATTCACAGTGAACCTTGGCGTCATACCATTTTGGATACGGAGGTTACAAAGGTATGACAAATTGCAGGGTCACCAATCGGGCTTTCAGCAATTGAGGATATAGTTCTTTGTATGAAACAGGGATTGGGTTAAAGTAAAATTTGTGATCTCTTGTCTTTTAGCAATCTGCTGAAGTGGTACTGAAGCTCAAACCTTGTCTCGGACACTTGATTAATTTTGCTGGACTAGAACTTTCTTTCATTTTTGCATCTCCACGTGTTTTATTAATTGTTAGGCTTTTAGGGAACTTGGGCTTTCTATCCTCAAAACACAATAGGCCTATCTTAATAAGATTTTCAACCTTGTTCTTCAAAACCTCATAATCCTCGGTAGTGTGATCTGAACTTCTTTCATGGTAATCACAAATTGCATTATTGTTATAACCTCCCGAATAAGAAAACTCTTTGGGCTTGGACCAGACTAGGCTCACCAATTTCTTTTCTACCGAAAGTGGAAGCAAATTTGCGTATGTCATCGGGATTGAATTAAAAGACCCTTCATTTCCTTCCACTTGGGCTTCTTCTGGTCCCATCATTACCTTCTTGGAATTTAACCCACTTACACGACCCGACGTGCGTTTGAGACGACTCCTTGTCTTTGCTGTAGCATCAGGAGTCGGGGCAGGCATAGATGTAGGAAAGTTGTCAGCCTTCTCCTCATCTTCACTATTAAGACTGACTGGAGTATCTAAAGGTGGTTTTGGTGGCGGTTGGGTACTTAAGGGAGATTTTCCTTTCTTTTGCCTCACTATTCGAGGGCTTTGTCTGATGGTTACAGTATGTGTCTTTTGCTGAGCTGATGTTGGATTTGGCGAAGGGTCGCCACTGGGAACAGGTGGTGGTCTTGGAGTAGTAGTTGTTGGCGGAGCTGGTTTGTCCTTCTAGGGCATAAGCAAAGCATCAAGGAAGGGTGAGGAGTCTATCTCAATGTATGGGAGCATCTCCTTGAAATAAGAGTTAATGGATGCATCTCTTTCTTTAACAAACTTGAAATAAGTAGTCAAGATGCCCTTCATCTCAACCATCTTCTCTTGCATGCGCTTAGTAGAGGTGACTAGGGTTGCAAGTCTTGCTGCAATAATTGTTTTGGCTCCACCTTCCAAAGTTTCCGCTGGAGGATCTTCATCAAATCCCCTCAGCCCATGGATTTGGTCTGGGGTTAGCGCACTTTATCTTTCTTTATTTCATCCTCCACCGGATCTTCAAAAACTTGCTTTTTATGGCAAAGCGCCGTGATGAGATTAGTCAAGATGAAAGGGTTGGACTTCCGCTTCAAACAGGAGTAGACTTCATCGACAGCAAGTTTGCCTACATCTATTGGTCAGTCGTTGAGGATTGAGTGTAGCAACAGCAGCCTGGTGATGTGTACCGTTGCCGTATGGGAAGTGGGCATTAAGAGCATCCTTAGGAAGTGATTCCATACTTTAGCCTCAGGCTTGAGGTGGTCTCTTTCAACAGCCCTGCTTACTAGATCTAACTCTATGTTGCTCAAGCATAAGTCTTCCAAGACTTCCTTATGTGTCTGAGCATCGGTGGCATCTACAAAGGAAGTACATTGGTCCATTACATTTTGTAGCCCATAGAATTTATTGATGGCGGCGACTGTGAACTTGATCTAGTCCCTTCGCACATAAACGGCCGACTGTGTAGGGCTCGTTAGAAGAGCATAAAATTCACGAACTAGGGACACTGAGATATCATCGGGGTGTTTAACAAATGTCCCCTAGTCATGCTTGGCAATGATATCCAGAACTTCTTTGTCAAAGCCTCATTCCCCTTCCAAGGGAACCTTCAAGCCTTGTTCTGGGAAAACCTTACGGTCTTTTATCTGTTGGAACTGTTATTTAGCACCATCATTGAAGAACTTTCTAATTTCAATGGTGGGTGGAGCTTGCGAACCGCTGGAAGAACCGGTAACATTCTTGTAGTGCACCATGATTTTGAAGTAAGGGAGGGATTTCCGAAATGATAGGTTTTTTGGAAAAGTTTAGAACAGTTTTGGTAAAGAAGATGAAGAAGTTGGGGGTTAAGAAATTAAAAAGGAAGAAGATGAAGTGATGGGAAGTTTAAGTGTAGAGTGACTGCTACACATAATGAGAGAGAAATGTGATGGTAACGGTTTTTGAGTTGTAGGGAAGAGAGAGGATGGGACAAGCTTTTAATGAAAAGTAAAATGGAGGAGAGAGGGTATAGAAAGAATATGATGAGCTAGGGTTTTGGAATTGAAAAGGAATAAAACTCCCTCCCTTTTTACCTTTTTATCGATGCCCCCCAAAAACATAGGAAATATTTTGGCTTTATATATTTCCTTAAGTGGAAAAGGACAAAAGCAAGCCTTAATAAGAAAGTTGCGCAAGCCTTGTAAGAAACCCTAGCCTGCCACCTGCAACCATGGGGGCAGATCTGACAAAACCAAATAAAGAAAACACAAAAGCATGTAATAAAACAAAAGAGTAAGGATCAAAGAAACTAACATAAAAAATAAATTTATTTATGAACATTAAAGACGAAAAATGCTATAGAAAAATAGAAAGGAGAGAGCGGGTTGTAAACTCTTATGGTTCACTAAGAAGCATGGCTGACTTGTCTCGCATGATAGGGGCTCCATTGTAGATCTTTAATCTCAGACCATTTACCTTGAAGACAGTGTCTTCATCTAGTTTTTTAATATCCACAACACCATGAGGGTTGACCTTGTGCACGATAAAAGGACCTAACCATCATGATTTTAGCTTGCCTGGGAAGAGCTTAAGACGAGATTGTATAGAAGGACTTGTTGACCTTCCGAGAAATGCTATGGCAAAATGTGTTTTTCATGACACTTCTTAGTCTTCTCTTTATAGAGTCGCACATTCTCGTAAGCTTTGGTCCTAAATTCCTCCATCTCATTTAACTCCAAAAGCTTTTTCTCTCTAGCTAGCTGGGCATCCATATTGAGCTTTTTGATTTCCCAATAGGCCTTATGTTCGAGTTCAATGGGAAGGTGACATGCCTTGCCATAGACAAGCTTGAATGGAGACATCCCCAAGGGTGTCTTGAAGGTTGTTCGATACGCCGATAGTGCTTTATCAAATCTTAGAAACCAATCCTTCCTTTTAGGGTTAACCACCTTTTCTAAAATCTACTTGATTTCTCAATTCAAGATTTCAGCTTGGCCATTGGTCTGAGGGTGGTATATCGTAGCAATTTTATACCGCACTCCATACCTTTGCAATGCTTTAGCAATAAGCCTATTTTCAAAGTGGGTTTCTTCATCACTTATGATGGCTCTTGGTGCTCCAAATCTTATGAAGATGTTCTAAACAGTCTTGGAGTCATTCTTCGGCGAGCTATTGCTTCAACCCATTTTGACACATAGTCAACAGCTAATGGGATGTAGAGATCTCCAAAGATGATGGAAAGGGCCCCATGAAATCAATTCCCCATACATCAAAGAGTTCCACCTCCAGGATACCTTGCAATGGCATTTTGTGTCTTCGAGTTATATTCCCCGTCCTTTGGCCTCTATCACATGCCTTACCAAATTCATGTGCATCTTTGAAAAGTGTGGGCCAATAGAATCCTGATTGTAGGACCTTTATAGCAATCCTAGTTCCTCCGAAATGCCATCCATACAAAGAAGAATGCCAATGGAATAGGATTTCCTTTTGATCCTCCTCGGGGACATATCTCTGGACTATTTGGCCGGCATATTACTTGAACAAATAGGGCTCGTCTCAAAAGTAGAATCGCACATCATGATTGAACTTCTTTTTACCCTAGTTATTCAAATCAGAAGGAAAATACCACTAACAAGAAAGTTAACAATATCAGCATACCAGGGAATTGTTGTAGCATATAATATTCTCATCAGGGAATTCCTCTTTAATATCTAAGCTCTCATCATTCTTAGTCTTATTTTCTATCCTAGAAAGGTGGTCAGCAACTTGATTTTCACAACCCTTTCTATCTTTAACCTCCAAGTCAAACTCTTGCAAAATAAGCATTCACCTAATAAGTCTAGGTTTAGCATCCTTTTTAGTCACTAAGTACTTTATAGCAGAATGATCGGTGTGTACAATGACCTTAGTGTCTATCAAGTATGCTCTAAACTTATCAAAGGCAAACACAACAGCTAGCAGTTCTTTCTCAGTGGTTGTGTAATTTATTTGTGCATCATTCAAGGTGTGGCTAGCATAATAAATAACATGGAAAAGTTTACCTCAACGTTGTCTAAGTGCTGGCCCTACTGCGTAATCACTTGTGTCACACATCAACTCAAATGGTGGCGTCCAATCTGGTGGAACAACTATGGGTGCTAAGATAAGCTTCTACTTGAGTTCCTTAAATGCATTGCAGCATTCTGCATCCAAGACGAAGGGTTGGTTTTGCTGAAGCAAATTACACAATGGCTTGGAGATTTTGGATAAGTCCTTAATAAACCTCCTATAGAAGCCAGCATGCCCCAAGAAAATTCGAATCCCCTTTACTGTGGTAGGTGGTGGTAGCTTCTCGATTACTTTAACCTTGGCCTTGTCTACTTCTATCCCCTTTTGCAAAATTTTGTGGCCTAGAACAGTCCCTTCAGTCACCATAAAATGACATTTCTCTCAATTGAGCACTAAGTCTGCTTCTTCGCATCTCTTGAGTACCTTGGCCAAGTTGCCTAAACATGATTCAAAAATATCTCCAGAGACTGAAAAATCATCCATGAAGATCTCCAAAACTTCTTCAATCATATCATAAAAGATGGCCAGCATGCACCTTTGAAAAGTTGTTGGAGCATTGCAAAGCCCAAAGGGCATCCGTTGAAATGTGTAAGTACCGTAAGGACAAGTGAAAGTTGTCTTCTCTTGATCTTTTGGTGCTATAGCAATCTAGTTGTACCCTGAATATCCATCAAGGAAATGGTAGAAGGATTTGCCAGCCAGTCCATCTAGCATTTGATCAATGAATGAGAGGGGAAAGTGGTCCTTCTTAGTTGCCTTATTGAGCTTTCGATAGTCCTTGCAAATTCTCCACCCCGTGACAGTCCTTGTTGGTAAGAATTCATTGTCTTCATTTCTCACTACGATCATGCCTCCCTTCTTTGGTACACATTGCACGGGCTGACCCAAGAGCTATTGGATAATGGGTAGATAACTCCAGCATCGAGCCACTTAATTATCTCCTTCATCACCACCTTCTTCATGGCTAGATTGAGCCTTCTTTGGGGTTCAATAGAATTGTTGTAACATTCTTCAAGCAAAATTTTGATGCATACAAATAGTAGGGTTTATACCCTTCAAATCAGCCATAGTCCACCCTAGAGCTTTCTTATGTGGAGATAACATATTTATTAAGCTACATTTTTGCTTAGGGGTTAGACTAGAAGAGAATATCACAGGCAAAGTCTCATTACTACCCAAATAAGAATATTTAAGGTGTGAAGGTAATGGCTTCAATTCTATCGTGGGTGCATGCGTAGGTGAGGGTTTAGGAGGGACAAATTCGGCAAAGTCTAAAGGTTCAAAATGCGTACCTAGTCAAGCAATGATCAGGTTGGACTGATGCACCTCTAATGGGAACTCATCAAGCTTTTCATTGTCCTTTTCATTGAGTTTCACATAGTCCTTAATTTCCACAAAATTGCTACATCATAATTCTACAGCTTCCTCTTCTGTCATAACATCTATGTGTTGACACTCCTTATATTCATCCACATATTTAAGGGTGTTGAAGACATTTATAGTCATCCTCTGGTCAGCCACTCGCATGGTAAACTAACCCTTTTAACAGTCAATTAAGATTCTAGCGGTTGCCAAGAAAGGTCGTCCCAAGATAATGGGTGCTTTATCATCTACTTCACAATTAAGGATGAGGAAATCAGCTGGGAAGACAAATCTCCCCTTCTTAACCACCGCGTCTTCTTTCTTTTCGAAAGGACATGAGATCGGTCTGCTAGTTGCAAAATCACTGTGATGGGTCTTGCTTCTCCCATTCCAAGCCTCATAAAGACTAACTTGGGCATTAGATTGACACTTGACCCAATATCGTATAAGGCTTTTCCCACAAAATTGTCTCCTATAGAACATGGAATTATAAAGCTACCCATATCACTCCTTTTGGGCGGCAAGTTGCTCAATACAGAACAACATTCTTTTGTTGTAGCAACAGTCTCATACTTCTCAACTTTCTTTTCCTTGGTGACAATATCCTTGAGAAACTTAGCATATATAGGCATTTGGTCAATGGCCTCCAAAAATGGGACATTGATATGCAGTTGGTCAAGAATATCTACAAATTTTTTGAATTGAAGGTTACTTTTTGCTTCTTCATTCGTTGAGGGAAGGATGGTGGGGGTCTGACTTCTTCCTCTACTAGTGGGGATATTTCTTTTGCTATAGCAATGTTCTGTTCTCCATCAGCAGATTCGTTTGTCGAGCCATCATCCTCTTTCCCTTATTGAGCTGACTCTTCTTGTAAAGCTAGTTCCTTAGCCATAGATTTATGGTTGGGGTCTTCCACTTTCTTTCCCCCAAACTTATCTTCTTTGTTAAGTTGGGTTCCACTCCTCAAAATGAATGCACTACACTGCTCCTTGCCATGATTTTTAGTGACTTCAGTATCACTAGGCAAACTGCCTTGAGGCTGAGCATGCAAAGCTTGTGCAATTTGTCCCACTTGGGTTTCCAAAGCATTCAAGAAAGAGCTATGGCTTTGAAGCAATGCACCATGGCTCTTTATAGACGCTGCATGGTCTTGGAATAAAGCCTTCGTGGTTGTCATAAAATCTTGGAAAGTAGCTTCCAAGGAACTGTTGTTCGAATAAGAGGTTGAACCCTTGTTATCATTTTACCATTGCATATTCTACTGAAAACCTTGGGATTTAGTCTCATTGTGGTGCCTACTCGAGCTTCCAGGATTGTGGTTTCCTTGATTCCCCCAAGCAAGATTAGGATGTTGACATCGCCCTGGATTATAAGTGTTTGAGTAGGGATTGTGGTTACTCCTGTTAAAGTTCCCCACATAGTTCGTGGGCTCGTGAGTCTCAGGACACTCGCTCATATGATGGTTTCCAGCGCACCAAATACAAGCAGTAACCACTTTTAGTTCCTTCACCTCACTCGAACATTGGAGATTCTTTAGCATGGTGATGATGGCTGACAACTGGGCTGGAACTGATTCGTTGTTGTCAAGCTCACACGTCCCATGAGTTCTCCTTCCCATACTAAGTCTCGAAGTAGGAAATTGGTAGTCATTGTTTGCGGTCCTATCAAGGATATCAAATGCTTCTTGAGGTGACTTGTCCAACAAAGTGTTGTTTGCTAAAGCATCCAACATCATCCTTGTGGGAGCATCGACACCATTGTAGAACATGACAACTTGCATCCAGTCTTGAAATCCATGATTTGCACACTTGCAGAGCAGTCCCTTATATCTATCCCAACACTCGTACATTGACTCGTCCTCAGCTTGACAAAAGGAGGCTATGTCATTCCTCAGTTGAGTGTTAATGTTAGGTGGATTATACCGTAGCAAAAACCTTTTGCACAGATCTGACCATGATTCCATAGAACCGGCTGGTACTCTACTCAACCAAGCTCGTGCTCGATCACGCAAAGAATAAGGAAATATCTTGAGCTTCAACACATCTTCATGCACACCCTATTGTCGGAAGGAAACGTATACTTCCAAAAGTACACGTATGTATTATCTTGCATCTTCATGAGGCGAACCACCAAACTACCCAATGGAATTCAACATATTGAACATTACAGGTTTTAGTTTAAAATGAGCTGCTTGAATCTCAGGAGCTACAATTCCAGGATTGAGATCATCCAAGATAGGATTCAATGGTCTCTAATACTCAAGGTCGAACTTCTAGGATTTGCTGCAGCATTAAGTTCATCCAGATTTTCATCTACTTGATTCCCTTAGTTGCCACCTCTATACATGGTTCTTAAGGCTTCTTGTATACGACTTATTTGGTGAAACAAGTGCTCGATTTCAGGTACTATAGGTGTTAATGGTTCTTCGGGTCTTCCTCGGGTCATGCAACAGCACAACAGGTGAAAAAGAATAAACAAAAACAGCAAATAAAACTAAACAAAAAGAAGAAATAAACTGGTGCAAAGACTAAACTCTAAATACCCAATTGCCAATCCCCATCAACGGTGCCAAAAAAACTTGTTACCTGTTGTGATGTACTATAAATGATACGCAAATAGTGCAAGTATACACATCGAACAAGTAATAAAGTGATGAGTGAGTATCGTCTCCACGGGGATTGGAGGTCAAACTAGCTTAGTCAAAACACACAAATTTGCAACTTGAAAATAAATGCAATAGCAATAGGAAACAGGTTCAGAAATGTTGTAGCAAATAATTGTAATATAAACTAGGTTGAAACAAGGATACTTCAAACGTCCTCTCACGTGCACGAAGCTCTCTAATGGAATTACAAGTCAGGCTTGCTAAGGACCTCTATGTCTAAGCTACAAGAATGTCTCGAACTACCTTACCTACAACATGCTTGACAGAGTTTACTAAGGTGTCTCTACACTATCTCTAGCAAAAAACCTAATAGGAAGAATGCTATGGAAATACCTCTCAGCGTAAACCCTAACATACAACTATACTTTAAGTTCTACTTCTTTTAGCCGTTGAAACTCTATATTTATCTCTAACATGAGTTAGGGTTTTGCCTCTCAGCGTCAAACCCCATTGTCCATGTAGATCTAAGCCTAACTCTCTCGAATATTAAGCTATCAAACACCTAAGCAAAGGCTAAATCTCGAAAGCTCTTACAAGCTTAAGGCATAAAAGAAAAATGGACAAAGCATGAAAGGAACAAGAAAGCAACTAAACATTCATACAAACTTGAAACATAAAAACCATAACAAGCCCAAGCCACTTAAAATTAGTTCATGGTTGGGCAAATATCATACACATTCATCTATTTAGAACAACCCATCCAAATAATAAGAAATAGAATAGTAAAAGCAACTGAAGGAAGGGTAAAACTCCAAAGCTACCTTGGATTGTCGTGAACTACTCTAAGCCCGCTACTTCTCTCAAAGGCCAGCGAGAACACTCCTTGGAGCTTCAACAATAGAGGACACTACGATGGAGAGGATAAAGAAAGGCAACCACATTTTTCTCTCTTTCTTAGCTCACCAAGTAACTCTTGTTGGCTCTCTCTTTAATGTGGGTGTCTTTTTCTTTATATAGTGGGGGCTCCTAGGGTTTTGTGACCTTAATTCCAAGGGAATATTCCCTTTACATGTGGAGCTCACAGCTAGCTGATAGGCTCATGTGTGGGGCTGCAAAGTATCCTCAATTATTTGTCTTCTAGCGCGCCCAAAATGCTATGACATTTTCCCTACCTTGCTCCTCTTTCCTATGTACATCACCAAACCAACCAAAACCTTCCCAAGCAGCACCATTTTTACCAATAAACCAAGAAAACAAAACCAACAACACCAAATGCAATTACATGAACTAAATGCATCTATATGCCATGAAATGAGTGAAATGAGCTTGAATTTATACAATAACTTAAGTAAAAAAAGCATGAAATGTTAACCTTTTGCAAGGTTAACAGGACCTTAATTGATGTTCAAAAAGGTGAGCTTACTATGTGTATGAATGACCAATAGGTTACGTTTAACATATTTCAAGCTCTTAAGTATACAGGTGAACCTAAGGAATGCCAAGCTATTGAGATGATAAAGTCCATTTTTGATGAGGACATGGCACAGCTGTACCAAGGCTCAGATGATGATGCCAGTGAATGAGATAGTGCAAGTGAAGACACTGAAGGAACAACTTTAGAAGAGATAAGTTATTTCAGACATCTAGAGCCATTGGAGTTGGGTAGCAAAGAGATCATGGCACCTCAACCATCTATTCAGGAACCACCCGAATTGGAACTAAAATCATTGCTAGATCACCTAAAACATGTCTCGACATCAAAGGAGAAAGAAGCAGCAAAGCCTAAGCTCTACTGGGGTGCCGAGTTTGATCAAAGGTTCTCGAGACCTACAACAAAGAGATGCTTCGGTTTTCTAAGGTGGTTGTTCAAATCCATCATTGCAAAATATTCTCTTCCATTGTGCAACCTAGAGTTCGGCATACTCAAAGGGAAGCAATTCTTCGGCTTTCTATGTTGGTTATTCAAACCAAAGATTGCCGCAGCCTACCATCCATCAACCAAGGGCAAAGGACTGAAGTACTACTGGGAAAAAATCATATTAATGCCAAGGAGACCATTCTCCTTGCGGATATTCAGTAAAATTTGCCAACCCAGTCTGATCATTGAAAGTAGTTTAGGAGAGTTATTTTCTTTTTAGTACTTAGGATATTTCAGTTTAAATTTTTATTTTTTTTGTTTTATTTCTTTTTCTAATTTGAAAGGTCTTTGATTTTTAGCACATGAAATTATGCCAAGAGACCATGCCGAGTCTTGGTGCCAAGACACCCAAGGCCGAATCGACCACTCAATTGTCAGCTAATGTTGTGGCATTACTCTCCCAGATGTATCAACACCAGGAGGTCATCCTCCAGAAGTTGGAGAAAGCTGAGGAGAAAAACTCGATGCTTTGGTAGTATATTCATGCCAGAGACCATATTATGAAGAAAACACTCGAGGACATGTTTGTCCACACACTGCCAGCATTCCCTGAGTTCCCTGCCGACCTCCTTGCCAAGGATGACATGCCAGCCAGTCCCTAGTCTACCACTATGCCTAGTGCCCAAGCTTCATATTCCGCCACTCCTGCCATGTTGGAGCCGGTGCAAATTGTCAAGGAAGTTAGAGCTTCTACTACCGCCTCAAAGCCAAGCATGAAAGAACGGAAATGAATGGCCCCTAATCGTGGGACCTTTGTGAAGAGAAAAACATGCGTCACACGAGAAGAAGTCTCCGAAGGGGAGTCCTCCGCTTCCTAAACTCCTTTTCATTTTATTGCATTCACATGTTCGTGCATTTTATTTTTTGTTAATTGTATATATGTGTTGTTTTCATGTATTGAGGACAATGCACATCTTTGGTTTGGGGTGTGCGTTGCCTCACATTTATGCCATGCCATGCATTCAAGTTTTTATTTCTGTTTCCATGTCATGTATGTCATATAGATTAGATGCATACCGAACCATTAAAAAAAAGAAAAGGTAAATTTTGCCTCAGTCAAATTTTGAAGAATGTTAACACTTTGTTAGGCAAGTTTAATTTGTTCTAGGATAGTATGTCTAATGAAGAAATTTTAAATCTTTAGTTGCCTATGCCAACAGAATAGTAATGCCAGGACTGCTTGGCAATTGATCTCTAGTTTAGGGAATTGAACTTCCACTTAACACATAGTATGCATCTAGTTCCCAAACGAACTTAGAATTTTTGAAACTAAGCTCGGAAAAAAAAGAGAGAAAAAAATTGATGCCAGGGTAAAAAAAACTAATAAGGAAACAATGCTTTGCTAAGGCAATGAAAAACATAGAACTCTCCTATGCCTAGAGATAATAAGTTACTTGGTACTTCGTGGTTTACTCCCTCTTAGTTCTCAAGTCCAAAACTTTAGGGTATGAGTTGAAGAGAAAAGCCTAGTAATATTTGGATTAACGTGGGGGTTTGTGGTATGCTCCTTCTTATTTCTCACACCAAACAATGTCACGAAGCAAGCTTAAATTAGTGCCAGTAGAAACCCTTGGCAGGAATAAAAGAAAAAAATTCTGAATTTAGGTAGTAAAATTGACTAAGGGAGTAAAAAGATACTTGATGCATATTACCTACACATCATGCACTATTCATGCTCTTAGACTAGAGTTATATTGTTGTACTTGAATTTGCTACGTGATTGGCATTACTACACTGAGGTACCTGAGGACAAAAATGAGCCAAATTCTGCTTGCCAGCACTTGTTGGCATTCCAACCAAAAATATGCAAAGGTACTATTTTCACAACTTTTGTTTTTATTTTTACTTGCATTATTTGAGGACAAGCAATGAGCTAGGTTTGGTGGACTGTTACTTCCTCAAAAGTACTTATTTTCATGCTTATTTTACATTTCTTTTGCTTGCCTTTAAGTACATTTAGTTGCATTTAGTTGTTAAAATCATGCATTTGCATATGGAGTTAGGATTTGTGGCTATGCCAGTGTGAAGGGTTGTTTTGTTGGCATTATTGTAGGCTTGGCATAGCAGTTTGCAGAGCAAGGCAGCACATGAAGGAATGTCAGAGAGAATGCTGAGATGTTGTTGGCACAAATGGACCAAATATTGCCAAAGCACTGGTTGGTAGAGAAGTGGAATTTGACTCCTAGCCAAGTAGCTACTGAAACCAAGAAAATAGGACCAGATCAGGCTGCGAGAAAATAGCAATTGGATCAAACTCCAAAAAATATCAGAAAAATAGTGCCAAGCTTGGTTGGCAAAATGATGCCAACCTCGGTTGGCGAAGAAGTGACGGCAGATGACATCAGCCCTAGTCAAAACTTGATCAGCTTACATTCAAACTTTGGATAAGATGATCACATCCCTTATCCCTGAGCAATCAAAATTCAAACTCAAGAGCTTATCCTAGGGCTTCCTCTCATGCCTATTTAAAAGAAGAGAAGCACTTGATCAACAACAACTCGTGGAAGGTGATTCATCAACGATCGGCTGCACCAAGGAAAGGTGGTTCGACCAACTTGACCGAGAGCCTGGATCGTGAAGTGTTGTATCGAGAGACCCCCTTCTCGCCCATTCTCTTTGTTTAGTTGTATTTATTTTTAAATGATGATGTGTTTGCAAAATGATGAAGTTTTTTGGTTTGATACCCTTACTATGAATTAATTTAATAGTTGGTGGGGGATGATTACGTTGAATGTTGTTTTTATGTTTAGTTTTTAATAATGAAAATGCTTCTGCATTGTTTTCCCTATCTGGCATGTTCTTCAATGTTTTATAAAAATTATGCCGAGCGAAAGCTGGCATTGTTGGCTTATTGAACCTTAATATCTTAACAAACTTAGGGGGCAACGATATGTTGCCAGATACTAAGGCGAGATGCTTCAAAAGAAGATGTGTCAAGTAGATGAGCTTACTTCTAAAGTAAATCTACCCCTTAGGAGTATAGATTGGGACTTAATCAAATTGATTTATGAAAAAACATCACTATAGAAATATAGGAGTTTTTCCATGGTTAATTTTGGGCATTAACCATCGAAATAGGCATTGCCAATTTTGAATATGCTCGTTAAATGATGCCAAGGCACTACATTATTAAAGGCTAGCATGACTTGAATAGTGTGAATACCAGGCATCCCTTGCCAATGCTGTTTTATTTTCACTTCTTTTCTTTTAATCTGTTTTCAAAACCAACTTCAAATAAACAACACTTTTCCTTTGACAAGTAAACAAGCAAGGCAATCAAACTCTTGGTCAATCCTTGTGGGATCGATAACCAACTTATTGTTGTATTACTTGCCGACCGTGTATACTTGCACGCAAAAGACTAAATTTTGGCACTGTTTTCATACATTTCCAATACATTTTTCCACCCTTTTGCAAAGCACTCTCCTAGTCAAACACAAATCAATGAGACTCAATTGGCTAATGCATGTACTATGAGACTTTGTTCATTGCACAGGAGATGTCTGGGAGAGTCTGGGAAGTTGGGCCATTATGCCTATCTACCCAACAAACTTGAGCAAGCCCGATCAACAAGCTTGATCATAGAATTTAATACCCTACACTAAAAAATAGGTTCAGGGTTTAGATTTTATGGTTTAAAATTATGGTTTAGAGAATTTAGGGTATGGTTATTTTTAGGGTTTAGGGTGTAGGATTTAAGGTTTAAGATTTAAAATTTAGGGTTATATCTTAGAATTTAATTTTTGACTTAATGACTCCATTACCCCCTAAACTATGCACCCTTAACTAAAAATCGTGACCCCATACAGCCCATCTGTTAGACGTCGTTAAAAAATTTCTCACGAGTCAATCAGAATGCGCCACATATCATCTTATTAATAAAAAAATAAGCTGACTTAAATAAAAATGGTAAATTACACATTATGTATGCCAGATTTTGTTTTTTGTTCATTTTAGTCTTTAAAGATCTTTATTTTCCCTGAAATTGACCCCTATTTTTTCTAATTTTTATAATTTAGTTCGATATTCTTAATATGATGGTATTTCTGTTTATTTTAGTCCATAAAACTTTATTTAACCCAAAATTCACCCCTATTTTGTTCTAACTTGCTTCAAATTAAAATTCACCCACAATTTATCGAACGGAATGAAATCTAAGCTTAGCCGATTTGACCCAAAATGCAGAGCTTACAATTATGAACAAACCTAAAATTTGTTTACCATCATGATGCAAGTCTTTTATCAGGGAAGTAAGCGTTGTCATTTTAAATAAATAATTAGTTGTTGGCTGAGTTATTTTTATTTGTTTAAACGATGTCATATGAGTTGTATTAAGATAGGGTTCACACCCCAGTCTAGGGTGAGTCTGATTTTGGGAATTGTTTATGTTGTCTTCAACCCTTTTCTTTGAAATACAACTTTCAACGTTCTTATCTCACATTTGTTCTTATATGTAACACTTTCTTTTTGTTTTTTTGTGGATTGAATAGCATCAAAGGTATCATAGCCACTCGACCTAGCCATGGTTTATGATGTTCAAAATCGTTCACAACAAGAGTTAACGAAAATGCAATCAGATTTTAAGGAGCTGGAAAAGTGTTTGGAGGAAAAGATCGAGAAAAGTTTTACGGATAAGGTCTAGGATATCCGGTTAGAGGTTAGCGGCATTCGTGACGAAGTGAGAGGACTGCGGGCTTTGTTGGAAAAACTCACGGGTAAAATAGACGCTTCAAATTTGCTTATGGGTGCTTCTCCGTCTGGTGGAATGGAGTTGGAATTGGCTTCTTCTGAGGAAGATGGTGTGGTACTAGTGGATGAATCCAACCACAACTGGTACAGGTTGAAATGCCCAAATTTTGACGATCTAATTTTAGGGATTGGTGGTCTAAGCTGGAGTAAATTTTCTCAGCTTAGAAGGTCCCTGCGGAATCTCAGGTTCAATTGGTGATGCTTCATTTGGAGGGAGATGCATTATAGTGGCGTCACTTCCTTGTGCGCAATGTTAGGGGAATTAAGACAAGTTGAGTTGGCAACCCTATTTGAAATCGATGAAAGATCGTTTTGCTCTGGATGGGCTTGAGGATCCAATGGGAGAATTAGTAGCTCTTCGACAGACTACATCTGTTGACTAGTATTATGCCAATTTTGTAAGTCTCCTCAACCAGATTCAACTCTTCGATACTTATGCTCTTAGCATTTTTATTACAAATTTGAGATCAGAAATTGGCCAATATGTTAGAATATTTCAACCCAAGGACTTACTGGATGCATTTCGATTAGTATTGCATTTTGAGCAGATAATATTTCAACTACCTAGAAATGGTTACTCTAGTTTGGGAATGTCACAGCCCCCTATTTTTCCATTCACAAAAACTGCTCCTTACACTTTTAGTAGAGGGGGAACATCTTCTACAGTAGTTTAAAACTTTGGTGGTACAACTACTCCTCCACAAAGTTCTAGACAATCTTCTACCTTCAACAGTAAGATGCCATCTCCTAAGAAGGGAGTTGTTGCTACTAGTAATGGTCCTAGAAAATTGTCTGCTTCAGAGATGGAAGAGAAGAGGTGAAAAGGTCTTTGTTATTGGTGTCATGTAAAGTATACTCCTAGTCACAAGTGCACTAGATCCCAATTGTATCAAAGATTGATGGAAGGCAATGAAGGGGAGAATGAACAAGAATTTATGGATTGTGTAGAGAAGTTAGAACCTGAAAATTATGAGGTTGTAGGTTCTGACATCCCTTTACTCTCCTTACAAGCTATGTGAGGGCAGTAGGGTGTGAAACTATGAAGATTTTGGTGGTGATTCAAAACCAACAGTGGGTTGCTTTAGTGGATTCTTGAGTTTGGGGTTCGTTAAGGCTTATGGAGTGGTAGTTGAGCAAAAACATCAAATTAAAGGTTACCATAGATGATGGTGGGTCTATTCATACTCATGGAATCTATAGAGAGATTCAATGGCACTCTTACGGACATTCTTTCAATACTAATTTTTTGGTCTTACCCTTGAAGGGATGTGAATGGTTCTAGAAGTACAGTGGTTGGCTTCTCTAGGGCTATACAATGGAATTTTTCACAGTTGACTATGCAGTTTTAGTATTCAGGAAAGGAGATAGAGTGGAAAGGCTTGTTACTAGGACCTGGCCTATTACTTGAAGATGGCAAATGATCGGAGGTTTTTAAAGGGTCAAGGATAACTCCTGGCGTATCTCTACTTACCATGAAGACACAGATAGAGGTTCAACTAAACAATAACCTTGTGCTTGAAGATTTACAACAGCTATTGTGTAAGTTTACAAATGCTTTTCAAGAGCCTAAAGGGCTACCTCCCAACAGGGAACATGAGCAGGGGATTGCATTGAGGGATGAACAAGCTATGGTGAAGATAAGACCATACAGATACCCTATTGTACAGAAGAATGAGATAGAAAGGCTGGTCCATGAGATGTTACAAACAAGAGACATTGCTAGCTTGTTTGCCTCACCCATTGTCATGGTTAAGAAGAAAGATGGCACATGGAGACTTTGTGTAGACTATAGGCAAATGAATCAACTGACATTAAAGGAAAATTTTCCCATTCCCATAATTGATGAGTTGCTTGATTAGTTAGGAGCTGCAAGATTTTTTTTCTAAATTGGATTTAAGATTGGGGTACCATCAAATTAGAATGTGTGAAACTAATATTCACAAGACTACTTTCAAAACCCATGAAAGACATTATGAATTTTTGGTTATGCCCTTCGGGCTAACTAATGCCCTGGCCACATTCCAAAGGCAGATGAATGTTTTTTTAAGAAGCTACTAAGGAAAATTGTATTAGTCATCTTCGATGATATACTTGTGTATTCAGAAACTTGGAAAGACCATTTGAAGCATTTGATAGAGGTTCAGAAACTTGGAAAGGCTATTTACAAAGTGTAGTAAGTGCACATTTGGGGTAGTGGAAATGGAGTATTTGGGCTATATTATTTCAGGGGGTTTTATCTCCATGGACAAGGAAGAGATTCAGAGTGTGTTGGATTGGGGCACTGTAGCACTCTCTTCTCGAATTCGTTACCAAACAAGAGTTGGTGATGTTACAAAATAAAATTAAAACAATTTTCATTATCGAAACTTAAACTGGCAGCTAGCACTATTCTTAAACAAATTTTTTAAAACTTTTTTATAGACATCAAAAATTCATTCCGTAAATTTTTAATTAAACTATATTCACTAAGAATTTTAACCATATAAATTAATAGCTCAAATTCAGTATACAAAAATTCAAAAAAATCACAAACTCGCGGCATTATGTAGAATTTAAGAAATCTACTACCTTAGTTTTTGACTTTTCATCGGTTAAAAATTCATATTTTTTACTACAAACCTCAAAATTAGTTACCATTTTTTTCAAAGAAACTAGACTCAATTTCAATTTCATACATATAAGATCCACCCTCTAATTCAATTTGTGCAATTTATGGCAATTTTTTAAACTCACTACCTAATGCAGATTTTTAGGACTGTTTTTATCTATTCCAATTATAAGTCCACTAACTACTCATAAATCATTCCAATTCACATATTAATTATACTAAACCATATTTTAGTTATAAACATTACAAACCATAAAGTTATTAAAGTTCTATTTACACAAAATACACAAGTTTAACATTATTGTGGACACTAATTTTTGTCCGGGTTTAAATTAAATGCTCGTAATAAAATAAATCTATATTACCCCTTTTAATACTCAAAACCTTATACCCTAAACCAAAAACTACATGACCCATTACATATGTTTTTTACATGGGGACAAAAAATACCAAAATAAAAATGTCTCAACTCCTTACTCGCTAAGGCTTGGTTCTCGTTGGATGAACCAATGGCTCACTCTCATTGGTTCTCATTTTTTAAGGGAAAACCAAAAATACCCTTCATCACCATATGGATAAAAAGAACCCCTTTCCCTAATTTTTAGAAGAGGCACAATTTTTTTTAAGAACCCACGGCCATTTTTCATTTTCCTTAAGACCACCAAACACCCAAGCCCCTAACTCACTCCCCATGCGATTCCCTTTTCCACCATAATCTTCCCTAATCAAAACTATTTTCCACCATTACTAACCCTTGAATTGAGCTTCTCAACCCCAACAACAATCCGTGGAATTTAGCAGACCGAGCATAAATACTTGAGTTTTGGGTATATTCTTCCCTTTTTTATTTGTTGTGTAATCCATTCTTATGGTTTAATGAAATGTTGATGAGTTTATTGTTAATCATTTTTGTTTATTTAAGTTTCATTTTTATATGTTATTTTATTTTATTTATTTGTTAGTGTTTTGTGTCCTTTTTTCGATATGTGGGTTGATATGTACATGTTATATAACATAATATATATAGTTTTTATATAATGTATAGTTTATATATATGATATAGTATACATATTATGAGACTGTTCTTTATATGTAATATAGAGTATAATATATGTATATATTATATGGCTTTCATATAAGTATATATTTGTAATTCTTTTTTAAAAAAAACGTTATATATATATATAATTTATACATATTATACAACGTTATATATATAGTTTGTACATATAAGTATAATATAGAGCTTTTTTATACAAATATATAGCGTTCGGTTCCTACATATATAAGTATATATTATATACATTATATATATTATATGATATAGTGTTAAAGCTTATATATGTATATCACAACCAACTTTATGAAAATATGCAGTTGCGTGGGACGCGATAGGGTTTATTTTTTTTATAGTACATTAATGTTAATTGGTTGTTTTCTTAATGTTAATTAGGAAAATTAATTTAATTAGTTTAAGATTGTGTGCTCGTCTCATAGGGGTACGATCTTTAAATTAATTAGATTAATTTAGGTTTAGTCCTTTTAGAGCCATAGTTAGACTTAGGGTTCAAATTAATTTAGTGAATTTAAATCTACCCTTGGCTTCTTGTGATAAATGTTAAATTCTTTAAATTAATTGAACATTTCTTAATTACTTTTAGGATAAAATCAATATAGAGATCAGATTGACATTTTATTTAAAACCATGACTAATCAATTTGATTTGCCTTAAATAGTATCCTTGGCTTACTGAAATACTAGTTTAAAACCGATCAAATTAATTATCATGTCCTAGGATAATCCATAATTTATTAGGGTTTTTAGTCTATTAGGGTTAATCAACTTAGGATTAGTATTGGATTCACCTAATTATTAACTAGATCACTAATTGAACTTTTATAACTTGGGCCTTTTAGGTTAGGACCTTGGGTGCGCTCTTGTGTGTTTATTTTAAAGCCTTTTATTTGACATTCATATTAATTGTCATTCATGTGACCTATATATTTTGAATTAATTAATCTAAATCATAAAAAATGGAGATATTTATTAATTCCGATATTTGTGTCGTAACAGTCCGAGCTTAAAGGATGTTGACCAAATATTTGAATTAATCCTTACCGTCCCAAGGTAAAGTTAAAAGTTGATAAAATCATTACATCATATCTTAACTGCTTGCACCATGCATAAAGGTGACGTACGAGATTCGAACCATAAATTAACACGGCAATCAGACTTATATGACGTCGGTTTAATCTATGGTATGTTATATCGTCAACCTTATTAATTAAATGTCCAATTAATTTGAACCCGCTAATTTGATAAAGCCCGTGCCATTAAGGTCAATTCATATTTAAGGACACTTAAGTAAATTCAATTTAAATTTCAACAAATTCCATCAATTTGAAAGAAATAAATATTTTGGTATCGATTTTCGAGCGTGATGGGGGTGCTAATCCTTCCCCACGCGTAACTAACTCCCGGACCCTTTCAAAACGAATCTCTGGTTTCTTATGGTGTCCGGCCTACCTTATCCAAGTGACCAGTGGCGACTCCAAACCTTCATTGTTTTCATAAAAACACGAATTTCCAAAAGAAATCCCATTTAAACAAAATTTTAGAAAATATCGGGATGTAGTCGACTTGAGAATTTTTTTAAAGGAAAGAAACGTCATCACAGCATGGCGACTCCACTGGGGAACGATTTTGTTTTTACAAAACAAAAGGAGAGTTTGGCCAAGAAAATATTTGTTTCTTTTAAGCAATGGAAAATGTTGGAATTTCAATTGACTTTACTGAGGTCGATTCTTTCTTGAAAATGTGGCTAAGATTAAACGTGCTTTGATAATTGGTGGACTTCAGATTAATTTTTCATTTAATTTCTAAGGAATCACCGACATGTGTTGCACCATGTTCATTAAGCTTTATACTCGAGCCCTATCCCCTAAGTGAGAGTGAAACGCCACATACCCACGTGAGTAGCCCTCCACAGGTCGGTAATTCACTCTCGGAATCCACACCTTTTGACACGTGAGCAGCCCTCCACGTCACTAGGTCGTGCTTTCCCTCGAACCGAAACCAATTCGCAAGCTTATAATGGACCAGAATAGGGGTTCTTTTTGCCTTAGTAGTTAATGAGATGGGTTCGGGTAACCTTGTATTAGAACCTAACATATGTGTGAGAATTTAGGAAGCCCACCCCGATTAGAGCCATGCGGATAACCATAGCGAATTAGAATCCATGTTATTAGGAATCTGTTTTGGTTTTGTTTGCTTTATATTCGATATTCATTTTATCTGTTGCTAAACCATTTATTGTCTTGTCTTGTTTTGTTTTGCATCTTCATGACATTTCATAATGAAGTATTGATTCCAGAACAGTTCGAAATTTAAGACTTTTGTAACGGGAGAAAGAGTCCGTAATAACGAATTAAAGAATCTCAAAGTTTAAGACTGATCACAAGATGAGCAAAGGCCAACCCAGTTATTGGTAGAGAAGGGACTCAAGTTTCAGTTGTGCGCTATGTGGTGGCTATGTTCTTTACTATTGTAATGGGACTTGATCTTCGTTATGAAAAGTTGTTAAATGAGAATGTTCGTCGAATCAATGCTTATTTGCATTCATTTGTACATTTTTAATTAATTACCTTTAATCACCTATCTCTATTGTGCATACAACGCATTGCATTAATTAATTTGTAAAACAAATAAAATTAATCGATAGGGGTTCATGGCAGCTCTTAGCCATCAAAGATTTCGCATCTGCACTTTACCCAACACCAAAACAAAAGAATGAATGAAAGTTTTGCTAAGTTGGAGGCCGATTTGAGAGGTCAGTTGGAGGGAACTCAGCAAGAGCTAAGGGACACCATCATCAAGTCCCAACAAGATATGATGAAAGAGATATCTCAGTTGATGCAATCCAGTCTAGGAAGAAAGGGTGTTGTCGAGACTCCTACGCAAGATTCGGGAGACCGTTTGGAGGCCCTGATCTTTGAGGACCCTCTTGTTATCAATTTCTTATCCAACCCTCCCCAAGGGGTATTTTTTTCTCATCATACCGGTGCCTTTGCCCAAGCTCAACCAGGCGTGACCTTCGGAAATATGCACGAGGTCTAAAGTAGTATCGCAAATCTTGATGAATTAGAAAAGTTGAACCAAGTGAAGGCTTCATTCTCAAAGCAAATAGAAGACACCTGAAAGGATCTCGAGGAGAAATTTCAGATAATAGAAGATGAAGAAGGTTCTTATGGACTGAATGATAGAGAGCTCAGTTTGGTCCCGGATGTGGTAATCCCTTACAAGTTCAAGACTCTAAAATTTGAGAAGTTTGATGGGAGGACTTGCCCCACTGCACATATAATCATGTTTTGCCGAAAGATGGTTGGATTCGTCAGCAACGAGAAGCTTCTAATTCACTGCTTCCAAGATAGCCTAGTGGGGCCCGCTATGAGGTGGTACAATCAATTAACTCGTGCCTAAATCAAATCTTGGACAGATTTGGCCCAAGATTTCACAGATCAATATAAGCACATAACTGATATGGTCCCTAATCGGCTCTTGCTACAAAGTTTGGAACAAAAGCACAATGAGAGCTTCCAAGAGTATGCCCAGCGTTGGCGAGACGTGACGGCTCAAGTCTGGCCCCCAATTCAAGAAAATGAAATTATTCCCATGTTTTTGGACACTCTATGAGGAGTCTTATATGATCGTTTAATCAGTAACCCTATTAGCAGCTTTGTGGATATGGTTTTGAAGGGAAAGCGTATTGAAGATGCTATCAAGAAGGGGAAGATAATGGACCCCTAAGGCACAACCGCCCACAAGGGGCATGACTCTTAGGTTCATATGGTTGGTTCTCGCCCAAACAATCAGCCTCATGGTCGCTCCTGTAATCAATCATCATGGTCTGCAAAGCCCCCAATGGTTCTTCATCTGGTCTCTATGTCATACACCGATCTGCTCCCAATGCCTATTAAGAAGAAACTTCTGACTTCGGTTCAGTCCAAACCAAAGGATCCTCCATATCCCAAAGGTTATGATGTTAATGCCATGTGTGACTACCATGTGGGAAGTACGGGCCACACAACAGAGAACTGTGGGGCACTAAAAAACAAGGTTCAGGGACTGATTGAGAGTGGTCTGTTGAAGTTTTGAAAAGAAGGAATGATGAACACAACTTTTGGGAGGTGTTGTTTCCCGGGTTTTAGGAGTTCATGTGTTTAAGTTTCCTTTCATGTTTCATTTTCTCTTGAAGTAATGCATGGAGCCAACGTTGCTATTATTTGCCCGAAGATGACAATGATCTTTTTGTAAGGGTACATGTTTGTGGATTTTCTTTCTAATGAAAATGCATTTTGCTTAACATACAATGACCTTGAAATCATATATATATATATATCCCTTTCTTACCCCCTCGTAGGTCCTCGAATATCACATGCATGATGTGGCATTGATTCTAATGAAAAAGATCAATCGAATATTATGATAACGATGAAGCATGATTTCCCCTCAGTCCGCTCTAGTTGGTATAGCGCAAGAAGCAAGATTACTATTCCTTCGATGATGTTCGATGATAAGGAAATCTCCTAGAAGATCCTAATCGAGTCGCTTGAACATGCTTTTAAGGAAAAAAAGAAAAAAATCAAAAGGGTACTCCGCTATAACGAAAAGGCTAAATAAGGATTCTTTGCTCCACTTACTCTAATAGAGTCAAAGGCCTTGGCTATATGAGTAAGTTTTCAAATCGTGACTATGCCGAGTAACTCAGGGTATTGTTGTATGCTCCATCATTATTCTCGAGACAAAGTACTATGATGAGTTGGATTCCCCTAAGAAAAAGGAAATGAATGAACGAGTTGAATAAGTCCTAGAGCATCTTGATGGAGCTGTGGGAGGAGAACAAATCTACTAAAGAGCTATGCTTCACCTGTTCAATACCCTAGCGTCAGAGATGAATCCTTGAGGACACTGACACAATATTGATTACAATCAAAGGCACACACTTACACTTAAAGATCTTAGAGCGACACTTTCTGCGCTCTATAGGCTAAACAAAGTTGGAAAGCTTGAACATACTTATGAATGGAGAAAGATGATGAGAACTAGAAGGAATAGTAATCGAGCAGATCAAGCAAATACCATAATCATGAGGATGAACCGAGCAATATGGGAGGAGTTGCACAACTTCAAATATCGCCACAACATTCAAAGTCTTCATAGGCACAAGGTATGCTTGGAATGATCACCGGAGGATTGAATCTAAGAAGCTCTTGCATTTGATATTTGGGAAATCCCATTATGTTTTTTCTTTCAATTAAATTTTAATTTCAAGGTTCTGTATGTTAATCTAAAAAGGGCATCCTTCATTAAAATGACGACCAGTAAAATGATATATTTTAAACAAAGAGATTTCTTTGTATTACTTTGGAGATAAATGCATCGCCATCAGGGAAGCCCAAAGATGAGGGGCACTACATGATGTGGGATGACGAAGAACCTTTGAAGTTAATTTGCCGTGAAGGGGCATCATTGTTCATGGGGCAACAAAGGATTTTGCACAAAAGAGTTCGAATCAGAATAGATGAGAGATGACACAAGGCTTGAAAGTACTTGGTTAATGATTATGATTACGACCAAGGTCATTAGACTCGGAGAATGAGTGACGCAAGTTTGGGGGCAAATTTTATCAAGACATGGAATAAGTGGTTGTAGTCCTAAGATGACGACCACTGGCTCTAGAAAACAAAGACAAACTAAATTCATGCATCATTACATTCTCATGAACACATGCATCTTTGCATCTTGAAATACGCTCATAGAACTAGACATCCTTATGTTAGGATCATGCTAACCCATACCTTTATAGCTTTTTGTTTACTTTAAACATGTATTTGAAGAGGAGAAATAGATCTCATAAGAATCAAGAGTCCTTTGACTTGCATAATTAGGATTTCTAAAGGTCTTCCGATCCCCGGTTTCTATCCTCCTTAAAGATATTTTTCTCAAAACCAAATTTCTCAATTCTAGCCCTTCAAAGGACGTTTTCCTCAAAACTCAATTTCTCAATTCTATCTCTTCGAAGGAATTTTTTCTCAAAATTAAAATTTCTTAATTTGATCCTTTTATAAGGATGTTTTGCTTAAAACAAATTTCTTAATTTAATCCTTCTACAAGGATTTTTTTTCTTAAAACTCAAATTTCTTAATTTGATCCTTTCGTAAGGATGTTTTGCTTAAAACAAATATCTGAATTTGATCCTTCTACAAGGATGCTTTTTTCTTAAAACTTAAAATTTCTTAATTTGATCCTTTTATAAGGATATTTTTCTTAAAATCAAAATTTATCAATTTGATCCTTTCATAAGGATGTTTTTGAGAATTTCTTAATTCAGTTCTTTCCTAAGGACGTTTTTCTCAAACCCAAAAGAATTTCTCAATTCGATCTTTTTATAAGGACAAGTATTCATGAAGAGAATATGCTTTTAACTCGACTCTTTCAAAAGGATATTTCTTAAAAAGTAAAAAAAAGAAAAGGAAAAGGAGAAAAAGAAGAAGAAGGAAAAAAGAAAAAGGAAGAAAGAGAAAAACATATCTAAAGTGAAAACTTAAAAAAGCGTTTTAAAACAAAAGATTCAAAAACTCAAAAGAAAATGGGCATAAATAGTTGAACTCGAATATGAGATGAGGTACTGCCATTGCAAAGAAGGGAAGCGGAAAACAAGATAAGGCCAAAGTAAAGGGACCAATAAGAGAAAGTGCCCAAGAAATCTTAAAATTGCCATCATTCATGCATCATATCTAGTTAGACATCCCTAGATTAGGGGCATGCTAACTCATACTATTATAGCATTTCACCTCTTTCCATAGATATCTAAAAAATTGGTCGGGTACTTCCTGTGAAGAGGAGTAAACGACAAAATGAGAGCCCGGACAAGACTTTAGGCGAAGGATTTCAAACTTGCCACATCAGGATTTCAGAGCAAATGAGGCAGATACTCAAAGCTCAAGGATTTTAGGCGAAAGATCTCAAACTCACCACATCAGGATTTTAGAGCAAAAGAGGCAGATACTCAAAACTCAAGAATTTCAGGAGAAGGATTTCAAACTCGCCACATCAGGATTTCAGAGAAAAAGAGGCAGATACTCAAAGCTCAAGGATTTCAGGCGAAGGATTTCAAACTCGCCACATCAAGATTTTAGAGCAAAAGAGGAAAATGCTCAATAGCTCAGAAATCTTCAATCAAGAAAGTCAAAAAATAGCCTATCCTTTTAGGTTCATGAAGAATAGAAACTTTTAGCATAATGGCCTATCCTTAGGCCCAAGAGGAATAGAACCTTCATTTGAAGAATTTCTATTTGTTCATTGACGTTTCGGAGGGACATGTCTACACGATTGGTTTCTACCACTTCCGGGGAAATAATTTCTTCTACCATGCAAGGACATTGGATTTGTTCACTGTAGCTTCGGAAGAACATGTCGTCTTTGTCGAGTTTTCTTTTTGCCGTTTCAGAAAAGCAAGTTATTTGAATTTGTTCGCTATCGCTTTAGAGGAATGAGTCGTCTGCTATCTGGTATACCCTTGCCGCTTAGGGAGGACATGCCAGTGTTAACCAGTTTGTTTTCGCTGTTTTGGGAAAACAAGTTATTTGGATTTGTTCACTGCCGCTTCAGAGGAATGGGTCGTTTGCTATCTGGTCCGTCCATTGTCGCTCTCGAAGGAAGTGCCAGCGCTACCCATTTATTTTCGTCGTTTCGGGAAAACAATTTATTTCGATTTGTTCGCTACCGCTTCGGAGGAGCAAATCATCAAACAAGGAAGTGGGACAAAATTTGTGTCTTTAGTCTTTGTTCTATTCCCGTTTTACAGCAATAAGCAAATAGGGACAGCTGTAGACACTAAACTTTGTTCAGGTTTAAATTAAATGCTCGAAATAAAATAAATCCATAGTACCCCTTTTAATACCCAAAACCTTATACCCAAGCCCAAAACTACATGACCCATTACATATATTTTTTTACAGGGAACAAAAATACCCAAATGAAAATATCTCAACTCCTTACTCACTAAGGCTTGGTTCTCATTGGATGAACCAATGCCTCACTCTCATTGGTTCTCATTTTTTAAGGGAAAAACCAAAAATACCCTCCATCACCATGTGGATAAAAAGAACCCATTGCCCTAATTTTTAGAGGAGGCACCATTGTTTTATTTGAAAAACCCACGGCCATTTTTCATTTTCCTTAAGACCACCAAACACCCAAGCCCCCAACTCACTCCCCATTCGATTCCCTTATCCACCATAATTTTCCCTAATAAAAACTATTTTCCACCATTACAAAACCTTTGAATCAAGCTTCTCAACCACGACAACAATTCGTGGAATTTAGCGGATCAAGCATAAATACTTGAGTTTTGGGTATATTCTTCCCTTTTTATTTGTTGTGTAATCCATTCTTATGGGTTAATGAAATGTTGATGAGTTTATTGTTAATCTTTTTTGTTTATTTAAATTTCATTCTTATATGTTATTTTATTTTATTTATTTGTTAATGTTTTGTGTCTTTTTTATCGATATGTGGGTTGATATTTACATGTTATATAACATAATATATATAGTTCTTATATAATGTATAGTTTATATATATAATATAGTATACATATTATGAGATTGTTCTCTATATGTAATATAGAGTATAATATATGTATATATTATATAGCTTTCATATAAGTATATATTTGTAATTCTTTTTTTTAAATGTTATATATATAATTCATACATATTATAAAACGTTATATATATAGTTTGTACATATAAGTATAATATAGAGCTTTTATATACAAATATATAGCGTTCGGTTCCTACATATATAAGTATATATTATATACATTATATATATTATGTGATATAGTGTTACAGCTTATATATGTATATCACAACCAACTTTTCGCATATATGTGGTTGTGTGGGACGCGATAGGGTTTGTTTTTTTATAGTGCATTAATGTTAATTGGTTGTTTTCTTAATTTTAATTAGGAAAATTAATTTAATTAGTTTAAGATCATCTGCTCGTCTCATAGGAGCACGATCTTTAAATTAATTAGATTAATTTAGGTTTAGTCTTTTTAGAGCCAAGTTAGACTTAGGGTTTGAATTAATTTAGTGAATTTAAATATACTCTTGGCTTCTTGGGATAAATATTAAATTCATTAAATTAATTGAATATTTCTTAGTTACTTTTAGGATAAAAGCAATATGGAGATTAGATTGACATTTTATTTAAAACCGTGATTAATCAATTTGATTTGTCTTAAATAGTATCCTTGGGTTATTTGAATACTAGTTTAAAACTGATCAAATTAATTATCATGTCCTAGGATAATCCATAATTTATTAGGGTTTTTAGTCTATTAGGGTTAATCAATTTAGGATTAATATTGGATTCGCCTAATTAATAACTATATCACTAATTGAACTTTTTTAACTTGGGCCTTTTAGGTTAGGATATTGGGTTGGCTCTTGTGTGTTTATTTTAAAGCCTTTTGTTTGACATTCATATTAATTATCATTCATGTGACCCATATATGTTGAATTAATTAATCTAAATCATAAAAGGGAGATATTTATTAATTTCGATATTTGTGTCGTAACAGTCTGAGCTTAAAGGATGTTGACCAAATATTTGAATTAATCCTTACCGTCCCAAGGTAAAGTTAAAAGTTGATAAATCATTACATCATATCTTAACTGCTTACACCATGCATAAAGGTGACATACGAGATTCGAACCATAAATTAACACGGTAGTCAGACTTATATAATGTCGGTTTAATCTATTTTCCAATGTATTGTCAACCTTATTAATTAAATTTCCAATTAATTTGAACCCACTAATTTGATAAAGTTCGTGCAATTAAGGTCAATTCCTATTTAAGGAAGCTTAAGTAAATTCAATTTAAATTCCATCAATTTGAAAGCAACAAATATTTTAGTACCGATTTCCAGGCGTGATAGGGGTGATAATCCTTCCCCACACGTAACCAAATCCCGAACCCTTTCAAAACGAATCTCTGGTCTCTTATGGTGTCCAGCCTACCTTATCCAAGTGACCGATGGCGACTCCAAATCTTCATTGTTTTCAAAACAACACAAATTTCCAAAAGAAACCCCCTTTAAACAAAATTTTAGAAAATATGGGGATGTAGCCGACTTGAGAATTTTTTTATGGAAAAAACGTCATCACAATTATACATGCCACTAATCAAAAACATCATATAGGATGTCAAGACATTACTGTGGTAACTTGTGGTATGTCCTTGTCCAAGAGTCGATACAAAATGCTATTACTTACCACCGTAACCGTGTCAACGTACGTGTGCACAAGCAAATCACACGCTAAGAATAAACCTAGTAAGGCATTATATGTAATCATAAAATGATTAATTAATTAAAGAAAACATGGTTAGGCAATTATTGTCAAATTTTCTTATAATTCATAACCATTATATACAACATAAGTAAATAATGGTAAATATCATATAATTCATTTTATAAATAGCACAAGATTTGTGTAAAGAGAGAACTAAGTATGCTAATCATGTAGTCCCAGACTACTAAGTACCTAATGGACACTAAAAATAACTATAACGAGCTCGTAGTACTCCCAGAGTACTAAGCACCTAAGTGTTGGTAGTCTCAGACTACTAGGCCATAAAGTCCGGAACTCCCAGAGTTCTAGACACATAAAAGTGTCGGCGCAGCTGCTAGATTCTATGGCATGCCACTATACTGCAACTCTCCATAATATACTTGGGCAGTAAAACAGTATCATTATACTTGCAAAATATCACTCTATAAATGATATATAAATTATCATCGGTAAAATAAAATAATGAACAGTTCATACTCCATTGTGCCATAAATCATTCTGAAACATGTCATTAGTATATGATAATAAAATTATCATAAACAAAACATAATAGGGCAGTTCATACCCCATCATGTACCAACCTTTTTACTTTTGCCTGTAAAATATCATACGAAAACCATGTTATCAATTTAATAAAATCAAGTAGGTCGACTTCTTAAAAGTCTACTAAAATACATTTCAAAACATATAAAAGAACTCACCTTATTTTCCTCACTAATTACTTGTACCAAAATGTGAGTTTTACTCTCGAACTTTGTCTTTATCCTTTGACTTGTTTCGATCTCGTGCTTGCTCAGTTGCTTTATATCCACCCATCACATAACACATACAATCTGTAGCGACATATTTTATTTTTTGGCGAACATCCCTCCCGAGTTATACAACATTTTGAAAATTGGGGATTTTTCCTTCTTTTAACAAATTCTTGTTTTGAAAAACAAAGATTTGGAGTCATCACTGGTCACTTGGATAAGGTAGACCAGACACCATAGAACCAGAGATCTATTTTGAAAAGGGTTTGGGAGTTGGTTACGTGTGGGGAAGGATTAGCGCCCCCATCACCCTCGGAAATCGATACCAAAATATGTGTTGCTTTTAATCGATGGAAATCGTTGAAATTTAATTTGAATTTAATTAAATGTACTTAATTGAATATAAACCTTAATTAAACATGATTTTATCAAATTGTTGGGTTCGAATAAATTAGACATTTAATTAATAAGGGTGACGATACAATGGACTATAGATTTAACCGACATCAAATAAGTCTAACTGACGTGTTAATTTATGGTTCGAATTTCATACATCACCTTTATGCTTGATGCAAGCATTTAAGTATGATGTTATGACTTGTCGACTTTTAACTAAAATTTACCTTGGGACGGCAAGGATTAATTCAAATATTTGGTCAACATCCATTAAGCCAGGACTGTTAGACACAAATATCGAAATTAATAAATACCTATTTTTAGGGCTTTAATTAATTAATTATCACACACCGCATCAAAATTTAAAAGTCATATGAATGACAATTATAAATGCATGGCAAGGAAGAGGTTGAAAATTAAAACTCTAGGATCATTAAAGTCATAACTTTAAAGGCCCAAATTATGAAAGTCCAATTAGTGATCTAATTATCAACTAGGTTATTCTAATATTAACTTTAAGTTAATTAAACCCTAAAAACTAGAAAGCCCCAATGAACCCCAAATTATTTTGAACCATAGTAATTAATTGGATTAATTTCAAACTAGTATCTCAATGAGTCAATGATCTTATTTAAAACGAATCAAATTAATTAATCGTGATTTTAATTTAAATGTCCACCTATGTCCAATGTCAATTTCATCCTAAAGGGTAATTAAGAAGTGTTTAACTAATTTAATGAATTTAACATTTATCCCAATAAGCCAAGGATAAATTTAAATTAATTAAACTAGTTCAAACCTTAATCTAACTATGGCTCCAAAACTTAACCCCAAATATAATCTAATTAACTTAAAAATTATGCCCCTATAAGCCGAGCGCACAATTTAAATTTATTAAATTAAATTAACTAAACTATCTTAAAAAATCTACTCTAACCAACAAAAAGGGAACTCAAAAAGCATATACATTAAAACTAAATATATTATGATGTATATGTGTATTCATTTAAAACTATATATTATAGTGTATATATGTTAAAACTATATATCATATATTAAAACCATATATTGTAGTATGGGTATATTAAAACTATATATTATATACAAATTCAAACCATATAATATGGCGTAGATACATATTGAAATTATATATTATATATAACATATATGATGACCCAATCATGTAACATCTATACATGTCTACAAAACTGCATCATGTACACATATCCATTCAAGCGTATAAATACGAACAAATAAAGCATATAAAGACCCAAATTAAACGATAATATAATAACAGCTATAAAAAAACAAAACGCATGATAAATGGGGACTAAATCAAACAAGAACCAGATTTTAAAGGGCCCGAAAGGGGATTTTTCCATTTTAAACAAATTAAATAAAAAAGGACAAAATTGAAACGATTTATAAACATAAAGGGACCGGGGATGTGATTTACAAATGCGAAATGGCTTGGTATGTAATAAAAGCAGATGGAGGGATTTAAAGGGTTATTTCAAAATGCGAAGACCCCTCCACGCGTAAATAGCGCGACGCGAAGGGGTTTATTTTGTAAATCACCCATTTCCAAAAGGGGTCGGGTATAAAATACAATTTTGGAAAGAAAATCGACCCCTTTTCTTTTCTCAAACAACATTGCCGGAAATGAACCCTCTTTTCTCTCAACTTCGGATAAACACCACCGTGGTGTTCATCCCTAAAGCTTAGAAACCTCCACCATATCCCGAATTCGTAGGCCGGCCACCGCGAGCGACCGCTCTAACCGCCGTCGAAAAACTAAAAAAAAACTTTCAAAACACCCATCTTTTAAAACCCAAATCTGAAAACTGATTTTGAGAGCCCAAATGAAAACCTCCTCATTTTAAAAATATGACCTTTTTGAAGACAATCCCCTTTTCCTCTGAAATTCGAATAGCTCACCTCGTATGGCTTATTACTGGTAGGATTCGAAACGAAGGAGACGAATGGCCGCCAAGGTAAGAATCGAACCCTCACTTTTTGTTGTTTTTATGCTTTGAAATGCGATGAAGAAAGAAAGAAAGAGTATACCTCGGGAATCCTTGAGGTTCTATTTTTGCTTTGTATTGATATCTTTAAAATCCCCCCATATTCGAACCTTTTTTTTACAATTGTGTTAGGCTTTCTTATATAGCCCTTTGATATTACATTGGAATGTAAAATGTAATAACAAATCAGAAAAATGCCATTGGTTGCCTGAGTATTTTTGTTTGTATTTATCTGTGGCTTCTAAAATGTTTTCGCCTCTTTTGGTTCTCTGATGCTCTGTGTCTCTTGCTGCATATTGCTGGTGTACTCGAACGGGGGAGAGGAGACCAAATTTGGCCGGATTCATGTGTGGCAAGGGCAGTTTGGGCAAGGTGTGGTTGTTGCAGAAGCGGGAGAGTCCATCGGTGCGCTTGGAAGCTGACACGCGCGAGTGAGGAGGCTAAAGCGACGAGCGCGTGGGCACGTAGGGACTCCGAAACCTTCCCTGCCTTGATCTTGGGTCGTTAGATCTCTCCCAGATCTAACGGTTGGGAGCCGGCTGCGCAAGGGATAAAAGAGGATTAGGATTTTTAGGGGTTTAATTGATTTTGGGCCTTATCGGGCCTCTTAATATAATATGTATACATTTTTATGGGTTTTGAAATGTAATTGGACTTTGTAAACTTGAGCCTTTTATTTAATTGTTATATATATATATATATATATGTATATTGGGCTTTTGTTTAATTGTAATTGGGCTACATCTATTTTATTAAGTCTTTTTTTTATTCTGTTTAGTTTAGTTTAATAACACAAATAATAATATTAGCAAAAACAATATGATAACATATAGATAACATAATATAATATACTAATAATATTTTGGGTTTCTTTTTCAATTGGAAAATAACCAACACGATAATATACATCACTAGTATAATTGTAAGACTATCAATACTTAACAAATATCCCTAGTAATATTTTTGGTGTGTTTTTTCTTCAATTGGATTTTAATAACAATAGATAAAGTAAAGCATTTTATTACAAAATATAAAACGGGTTAACACCCCTGATAAAATTAGTGATTACACAATCAAATGTATATGTTTGATTACCAATACACTAAGTACTTTATAAGGAGAAAATTCATAAAAGTTCCTTTTAATGCACTAATGACGTATCATTGCTTCCTATAATTCAATCTAATTCTCAACTTCATAAACTCATCAAAATTCTCAATTCTTTCACTTAGAAACAATAATCCAACTTTTGAATTTTCACAATTCAATCCCATTTACAACAATACAAACATCAAAAAGCTTAGGTGATAACAATCAACCTAAATACTTTAAATTAATTTTTTCACAAAATTTCCTTAATATTTTCTTTAATTGCCGAATTGGTCCCCAACATTCAAACATGGGATTTTCGCTTCAAACAACATTTTTAAAGCATGTAGAATACTTAGTCCTTCATGACCAACCTCAAAATAAATTTTTACACTTTAACCCCTAAATTTCCATAATTCACCAAATGGTCCTTCATTCAAGAATTCAACATTTTCACTTCAATCAAGCATGAAAAACATTATTCTAATCTTTTCCACCACCAAAATAATTTTTATAAAATTTTCTCTTAATTTTCCATCTTATCCGAATAGTCACTGTGGCTTAAATCTTAGGATTTTCATCACTTTAAGCATAGAAACAACATCACAACACTGATTCCAACTAGATTGAACCATAAAACACAAGATTTCAGCATGCCCTTCATCCAACTTTCTCTCCAACATCAACTTAGAAACATGAAAACCATATGAAAATGGCACCAAAGAAAGAGAATTCAATGGAGATTAAATTCTTATTTCATGTTCTAGCTCCAAAATTAATCTACTAAGCTTAAAAATTTAAATGAAACTTTCTTACCTAGAAAATGGAAACTCACGACAATTAGGAGGGAAAGATGAACACTTCTTCAAAAAAAATTCTTTTTTTTTATAATAGCCACTGAATTTTTATTAAAACTAAAGAAAATATCACAATTACAACGCATCCAGGAAGGAGACCAAAATCTCTTACAACCCATATACAAAGAAAAGTGAATACTTCCATAGAGATAAGCATAATATTAAAATCCAGAAGCTTTCTTGAATCTCCTTGTCTCTATCCAATCGAGACGCATAGCAGATGAAAAATGAGTGGTGAGCGATCCAAACTATCCGGCTGAATGTTCCGCTGCCCAAGACTGATTACATCGGCAAACAACCATCAACCAAGTGGGGATCTAACTTTCCATGACCATCAACAAAATCATAATCAGAAACTAACGTCGTTAAAATCTCTGTGCGAGCAACAAACGACTGCTAGGGTATACTGAAATCATGCCACAAAGATAGATAAAACAAACCACAAAACAAAAAAAACATGTCACAAGGATAGAGGAAAACGCATGTCACAAGGATAGAAAAACGCGTGCTACAAAAGTAGAGATTCTTATTAAAATATGAAAAAATTAAAAAAAACAACAAAAAATAATAAATTCGGTGGTCGACAACCAATACTAAGATTGGTTGCCGACCACCAATCAAAGAGGAAAAAAAGAGAAGTTGCTGAAGATGATGAGCGGCGGCTACACTTTTGGAAGAAAGAAAAACTAGGTTTTAAAATTTGCTTATGTCAAACAACGTTTTCTTAACAATTTTTTTCTTTGATTTATGCCAAATGTCTTCAAATTATCCTAATAAATAATAAAAATCTCTTGAATAGTCAAATGACCATTTTGCCCTTGAATTATAACCAATCACAAGCCACCACTTATGCTTTATCATCTTCCATAATCAACTTTAATAATAAAGTATAGGTGAAATGACCCTTTTACCATTAATGAAATAACATATCTTCAAAAATGTCATTCATCAACTATACAAAATACTGGATAGAATCGAATCTAAATTAATTAAAAATGATTCCAAACCACAAAGTCATGTTTCTCGGGTCTTCTATCAAATTTTCACATAGTTTCGAGATCAAATAGTCATCCGAATTCAATACCGAAACTTATTCTTCTTATAGCTTTTCATACAAATCCGGTACCAAAAATCTAATTCCCACCAAAATTCTTATACTTGGATAAATTATTCATTTATGGAATATCATATAATAGTTGGGAAAATTTCCATTTTTGTCCCTGAAGTTTTCTCAAATTTTCACTTTAGCTACCAAACATTAAAAGTTTGCATTTTAGTCACTGAACTAAAACCACCAACTTTTAATTCTTTACGTTTTAGTCACTAACCAAATATTGGGGTATTACAGGCACTCTTTCGAACATTAAAGAAATCAGAGGTTTTTTAGGACTATCTGGTTACTATAGGCGATTTATTAAAGGGTATGGAGGCCTTGTGAAACGTTTAACTAAGTTACTTAAAAGGGATGCTTCGGGTTGGAATCAAGAAGTAGAATATGCCATGTCTAAGTTAAAAGTTGCCATGGTTAAGGCACCTGTTTTGGCCTTACCCAACTTCAACAAGGAATTCATATTGAAAACAGATGCTTCTGCTCTTGGTGAAGCGGATGTGCTATTGCAAGAAGGTAGACCAATTGCCTATTTTAGTAAAGGGTTTGGTGTAAAGCATCAAGCTCTGTCTATTTATGAGAAGGAAATGTAGGCAGTTCTTTTGGCAGTTAAGAAGTGGTTGTCTTACTTGGTGGGGAGACATTTTAAGGATCACTAGAGTTTATGTTTTTTGATATAAAAAATCAAGCAACAACACCTGCTCAAAAGATTTGGGTGGCCAAAATGATGGAGTTTGATTATGAAATTTGTTAGAGAAGGGGAGCTAGTAACACTGTGCTTGATGCTCTCTCAAGAGATCCAGAACTTTATAGTGGAAAAGTCATGGCTATCATCAGTTTCAACACTAATTTGGTGAGAAAAAAAATCCGCCAATCTTGGGTAAATGACGTGAAGCTTCAAAAGCTTATTTTTGATCTAGAATTAGATGTTGTTTCTCATTTAAAATATGTTTGGGATGGAAAATTTTTGAAAATGAGAGGGAAGTTGGTAGTTGGGGAGGATGTTGAATTGAGTAAAATCTTGATTGAATTGTTACATCAAAGTCCTTTTGGGGCCATTCAGGAGCTGATGTTACGAGTAAGAGAGTGTCCTCTTGCCTTTATTGGATGGAATGAAGAAGACAATAAGGAGTTTGGTGAGGCAATATAAGGCCTGCCAAAGAAACAAGTATGATAACCATCTCAAACCTAGGTTGCTTCAGCCCTTACCAAAACCAGACAAAGCTTGGTGTTCGATCAGCATGGACTTTATTTAGGGTTTACCCATTTCGACGACTAAGGATACTATTTTTGTGGTGGTTGAGAGACTCGCCAAATATGCACATTTTACGACCTTGGCACATCCATTCACAGCTTTGAATGTAGCTCAAGTATTCATGGTACATGGGTTACCGGAAGTTATAATTTGTGATAGGGATAAAGTATTTATAAGTACTTTTTTGGAAGGAATATTTTGGTAAATTGGGAGTTACTTTGGCACCTTCGACAACATATCACCTCGTGACGGATGGGCAGACTAAGGTGGTCAACAGATGCTTAGAAATGTACTTGAGATGTATGATAGGAGAATCACCCAGAGAGTGGAGTAGTTGGTTGTCATTAGCCGAATTGTGGTATAACACATCACACCACTCAGCTATTAACACAACTCTATACCAAGCCCTGTACGAACAAGAACCTGTTGTGCACTTACCTTATTTGGCTGGATAGTCCTTGGTTGCCTCGGTTGACAAGAGTTTGCAAGCTAGAGAAGCTGTTGTGAAGATGTTGAAATTCTACTTACAACGAGCTCAAGAGAGAATTTAAAAACAAGTCGATAAAAAGAGGAGTGATAGACAGTTTGTGGTAGGAGATTGTGTGTATTTAAAACTCCAGCCCTATCAACAACAGTCAGTGCAATCTAGGAAGAATCAGAAACTTGCTTCCAAGTGGTTTAGACCCTTTCTTGTTGAGGAGACAGTGGAGAAGGTTGCATATAAACTAAAGCTGTTTGTGGGATCTAGAATGCACCCAACGTTCCATGTATCACAACTTAAAAAATACATTAGTTCAGCCCCTGCTCAATCTGATTTACCAGTTGTGGGCGTGGATGGGACTATTATCAAAAAAACCTCTAAAAATTTTAGACAAAAGGATGATCAAAAAAGGAAATTGAGCTATGACCAAAGTTTTGGTAGAGTGGACCAACTCATTTCTTGAGGATGCTCCTTGGAAACTCTTTTACAAGCTGAAGATGGAATTTCCTCATTTCAATCCTTGAGGACAAGGATCCCTTTGGAGAAGGGAGAATTGATGCAAGTCTTTTATCAAGGAAGTAAACATTTTTGTTTTAAATAAATAATTAGTTGTTGGTTGAGTTATTTTTATTTGTTTAAACGTTGCCGTGTGAGTTGTATTAAGATAGCGTTCACACCCCTGTCTAGGTTGAGTCTGATTTTGGGAATTGTTTCTGTTGTCTTCATCCCTTTTCTCCAAAATACAACTTTCATCGTTCTTATCTCACATTTGTTCTTATCTGTAACACCTTCTTTTAGTTTTCTATAGATTGAATAGCATCACATCATAAAAAACTTTGCACAATTGCTTCACTAATAATAAACAATTATCCATAACCATGTGTGTTAGACAAATTTTATTTTGTTTTAGCCAAAAACTCACATAGATAACTCAATAATCAAACAAAAAAACAAATAATAGCATGCCCCAAGATCTTAATTTTCTACCATTTATTAAATTATTTAAATCTTTAGTTTCATTCAAACAATTTATCAAACACCGAAAGGGATTGCGATCTGAATTTAGCTGACTTGACCAAGAATACAGAGCTTAAAATCTAGAACAATTTACTTTAACAGGAAGATTGGGTATCTTGTTAAATATGCAGTCAATTTCGAAACAAAACATAATCGATACCAATAGAAAGACAAAAGGGGGTAGGTCTGCAGTGCGGCATTTAAAATGAGGCTAATATACGGAGTGATTGTTCCTTTCCTTTACCTGGTTACCAACCTAAATGTTATATATATTGGTAACAATTTCAGTTGCAACCTAAATTGTTATGATTTTGGGTAATATTTTAGATTTAGATTTCCAAACTAAAATCTTATATGTATTGGTACATTTTAGGTTGCAACTTAAATTGTTATGATTTTGTATAACATTTTAGGTTAAAATTAAAAATTTTACTCACCTCAACCTAAATTGTTATATGAGATTTGATTGTCCAAGAATGAAAAATTTCACGACAAGTATCAAAACTTTGCTCTAAGTTTTACTGAAAATGAAGAATTCTAGCTTAAAAGCAATATTACAATTTTCATCAATTACCAAATTCTGGGTTTGAATTTTTAAAATCACGTTTATATTACTCATATGCTCTAAGAAATCTTCATTACCCAATACAAAATCTTAGGTTTAGGTCAGAATTAACAAAATCACCATTAAAGAGATAAAGAACGTGAACATAAGCTATTTCTTTTATCAATTGCCTAATTCCGAGTTTAATTTGTTAAAATCAAGTTTAGATTACTCATATACTCTAAGAAATCTACATTACCCAATAGAAAATCTTAGCTTTAGTTCAGAATTAACAAAATCACCGTTAAAAAGTTAAAGAACTTGAAAATAAGTTATTTCTTCAAATACCTATTTTTGGGTTTAATTTGTTAAAATCAAGTTTAGATTACTCATATACTCTAAGAAATCTTCATTACCCAATAGAAAAATTTAGCTTTAATTCGAATTAACAAAATTACCATTAAAGAGTTAAAGAACTTGAAACTCGGCTAGACTCCAACCTAAATATTAAGTAATATTTTAGGTTGGGATCGGAAGTTTCAAAACTTACCAAAAAAATCATTCCAACATAAAATGTTATATGTATTGGTTACATTTTAGGTTTCACAACAAGTATCGAAACTTAGTTAGAAGTTTCAAAACTCAAAAAAATGGCATTCCAACCTAAAATGTTATACATATTGGTTACATTTTAGATTTCACGACAAGTATCGAAACTTAGTCGGGCGTTTCGAAACTTACAAAAAAATGGCATTCCAACCTAAAATGTTATACATATTTGTTACATTTTAGGTTTCACGACAAGTATCGAAACTTGGAAGTTTTGAAACTCACAAAAAAAATGTGTCATTCCAACCTAACATGTTATACATACAAGTCACATTTGAGGTTTTACAACAATTATCGAAACTTAGTTGAAAGTTCCGAAACTTACAAAAAATTGTATCATTCCAACCTAAATTGTTACCCATAGGAGTTACATTTTAGCTTTCACAACAAGTATTGAAACCTTGTTTTGAGTTTTGAAACTTCCCAACCTAAATTCACGTTTTACTCAAAATCAAGAATTCTAGCTTAAAAACAATATCACAATTTCATCAATTACTTAATTTCGGATTTGATTTGTTAAAATCAAGTTTAGATTACTCATAAACTATAAGAAATCTTCGTTACCCAAAAGAAAATCTTAGGTTTAGGTTGAAATTAACAAAATCTCCATTAAAGCTTAAAAGAACTCGACAATAAGCTATTTCTTGCATCAATTACCGAATTATGGGTTTTATTTGCTAAAATCAAGTTTAGATTACTCATATGCTATAAGAAATCTTTGTTACCCAATCGAAAATCTTAGGTTTAGTTCGAAATTAACAAAATTTTCATTAAAGAGTTAAGAACTTGAAAATAAGTTTTGTTAGAAAAAAGATTCAAATTTTGAAATCTCAATTTAAAAATTTAAACTTTTTGTAGATTTCTCGAATTTCTTTCCCTCATTGAAGCATTTCATCCTTTGATCGATAACAATGGAGAATATCTTGAACAAAGACATTTCACGACGAGTTTCGAAACTTGTCTCTGAGCTTCAAGACTTACAACATCCAACCTAAAATGTTATATATAATGGTAACATTTTAGGTTGCAACCGAAAATGTTAAATATTATGGTAAGTTTCAGTACTTGTAAGTAAGTTTTGAAACTTACCATGTCAACTTAAAATGTTATATCTTTTGGTAATATTTAGGTTGGTGGGTAACATTTTAAGTTCCGTGTTTTTTAACTTACCGACTACATACACTTCCATTTACAAACTTTTATTCTTGATCTAACGGTCAAAATTAAAATTTTTAAAGAAGATGCTCATCCAATGATTGTAAGAACTCATTGTTTATTAGTCATATACTAACATGCCTTTCTTTAGACTCGCCCCAAAAAAGGTGAGAAATGAACTCACAAGATGTCTTGGCGCGACATGGGCAAGAAAAGCATTGACTTCCTTCGTTTGCATAAGGGGTGGATTTTGGGGAAAATAAAAAAATTTAGGTACTAAAATAAACAAAAAAATAAAATCTGGAATACATAACAGATTTACCCCTTTTATTTAAGTTAGCTTATTTTTTTATAATAAAATGACACGTGTCATGTTCTGATTAACACGTGTCATGTTTTGATTGACCCGTGAGAATTTTTAATGGCATCTAATGGAGGGGCCATATGGGGTCACAATTTTTGTTATTGAAGCAAAACGTGTCGAAAAATACTTTAAGGGTCATCTCGGTAAAAAGTGCATAGTTTAGGGGGCAATTGGGCCTTTAAGCCATAACTTTTTAGTGTTTTTTAGTGTTGGAACATAGAAAGGGACGCCGAAAAGGGGTAGAGGATTTTTGTCTAGAAAAATTTAGGTAACTACAAACAAAAATCTTTTGCCCTCACTCCGTGCCTCCTTTGGTGCCCCACCAGTAATATAGTGACACTTGTATCGTTTTATTAATTCATTTTTATCTTCTTCTTTTTTTTCATTTTTCTGTCAATAGTAAATCATCGTTAACTCCATGTTAACATTAAAACAAGAAATAAAGGATTCTGAAAAGAAAATCAAATGATTCCTAAAAGTTTTAATAGCCAAATAGGTGTCCAAACTATATACGTGGCTCACTTTTAGTGCCTTAACTATTTTTTGCTCTAAATAGGTGCCTAAAGTTTTATTTTGGTCATTTTAAGTGCCTAACCATTAACTACCATTACCCTTTAAAAAATAATTTTTTATTTTTATTTTATTTATTATTTAATTTAATTCATTTTTTAACTTAATTTATAAAAAATCCTAAATTTGCCAAAACTCACAAAATGACCCCCAAATTCGAAATCCCCAACCTCCCCAACTAATTCTACGACCGATGGTCACGCTGCCGCCCACCATATCCTTCTTCGGACCACCACAACCATTTCCCCAACCGCCCATCACCGATAACCAACGATAGGCTTCCCGATCGGCTTCCTAACATCTAAGGAAGCCAAAGTCGTGAAAAGAAAGTCAGTCGGCACACCTACCGTTGGTTATTAGTCATGGGTAGTTGGGGGAAATGGTTGTGATGATCCAACGATGATAGTGGTGGTCCCCGGCGAGGCAGTCAACGGTGATAATGAAGGCAATTTGGGAATTTTGGTTTTGGGTTGCGGATTTAGGATTGTTTTGTAAAAATTTAAAATTGTTAATTTAAAAAAAAATCAATTTTATTTAAGAATTAATTAAAAGAAATTAAAAATTAAAACATGTCACGTGTCACATTTTAATTGGCTAAGGGTTTTTTAACAGTCAAGCACCTAAAACAACTAAAATGAAACTTTATGCACCTATTTATAGCAAAAAAATAGTTTAAGCTCTAAAAGTGAGCCACATGTATAGTTTGGCCACCTATTTGGCTATTAAGCCTTCCTAAAAATATATTTCTTAAAAAAAATGCGACCTTCCTCAAAATCAAGAACCCATTCCTAAAAATACCTTCTCTAAAAAGTGGTTTTCTTCCTCAAAATCAAAGAGCCCTTATTATTTCAACCATTGAAGTATTGTTTTTTTTGAATAGACAACCATTGAAGTTCTTATCGATTAAGGATGGGTTTGAACTAGGAAGGGATTGATATCTTAATCGGTATGTTTTTCTTTTCTTTTCTCGTTATATTTTAATGTATTTAGACGATGTTCATCTTGATTGGTTTTTTGTAAGATCTATTTTTGATGTATTATTTTTTAATGGAAAATTATATAAAGATTTTTTTCTAATTCCTAATCTTTGAACTGAAAAATGTTAAAATTTTTGAAATCAGATATTTTTGGGTTAAGGTTAGCCAATTATACTTGTTTTAGTGATAATTTTAAAGATATAAAATTATTCAAATTATTGAGGATAAATTGATGAAAGAAATAGTTTATTGTCAAGTTCTTTTATGCTTTAATGGTGGAATTGTATGGTTGTGGGTTTTGTTTTGGAGTGTTTGGTATTGGGCTCGATATCCTCAACCATTTTGATTGCCAAATGGTGGAGAAGATATAATTTGGGTGATGGTGGTGGAAGAAAAATATAGGAAAAATTAGACACAAGATTTAGAGTGGTTCGAGCTTCTAACTAAGCTCTACATCCACTACCTTAGCTTCCTACTAAGGATTTCAACCAATTAACTAAGAATTCTTACCCTTTTCTAGGCTAAGGAGGCAACCATTTGCAACCTAGACTCACTCACCAAGTCTAGCATCCAAAGCTCACAAATCGAGCTTTGGGAACACTCTCTAATAAGAGAAAACTTAGCAAACTAGAAATCCCTCTAAAAGTTGATTGTTTGCACTCTTAAGCTCTCACTCAAATCCTAATACACTTGAGCATACATTGACATTTTAGCTCAACAAGTGTAGTCTATACAAAGAATTGGAAATTAAGCACTAAGACAAATTTTCATCATAATGTTGTTGACTTGTGGATCATTAGTCTTCTACAGATGCTTGGAGGTCCCTTTTAAACTCCCAATTGAGCTTCTAGCCGTTAGAGATTGTTGGGATTGAATTGGAGTCATTTGGGCCTTTATTTCCCGCAATAATTGCAGTTCTGAAGCTGTTCGTATCGATACGCGGGTATCTGTATCGATACATGTTCTTCAAAAACTAGTTGTTATGCTCTTCACAGCTGATGTGTATCGATACGCATAGGTGCGTATCGGTATAGCCTGCAATTTAAAAGACCGTTGGGAAATAGCCATTGGGGGGTTTTGGTAGTTAGGGTTTTGCCACGTAGGCATATCGAAATGACCCCTCTCTGTACCGATACGGACAAGCCCTTTATCGGTACGGGTTATGGTAGTTTCAAATAGACTGTAGCTGAAACCCTAAGGCGTATCGATACGGGGAATACCGTATCGGTACGGTTATTTGAAAAATTCAGTTTTGGCTACTTTAATGACATTTTAAATCATTCCAAAACCTTATAAAAATCCATCAAACATATTTTCAAGTTGTTTGGACTTAAAATCATTTTTGAAATCTTTTCAATTTAGTCCAAAACTATTTTTTAATTATTATATCAAAACAAATATCCTAACATTTGGTGAATATATGTGTTGTTCTATTTTGATTTTGAGGTTAAATGCAATGTGAATTTGCATCTTCGGTAGCAATTGTTTTTATTTAAGTTAACAAGTCTATTAATGTGTTTCTTCTTTTATATGTTAAACCCCCAAAACTTGATACTTACGCTTAATATTTAATTTTCTTCTTTTGCGCATTAAACTCCAAAAAATTGATACTTACATTTAATATTTAAGTTACTTCTTTTGCACGTCAAACCCCAAAAAAATCTCTCTTGATGCCTATAGAAATAGACATTCATTATGCCATTACCATTATTTAAATTAGGGGTGTTCAAAAAATACCGACCCGGGTGACTCGGCCCATTGAACCGTAGACCTGAATTCAAAAAAATTAGCTATCTTTGAAAAAAAAATTACCCGACATGGTTGGGTACCAGACCAGTGATTTTTCCCAAGTAATTGGGCCGGGTCTGGGCCAAATTTTTTTCATAATTGGGTACCCAACTCGATACTTTTAATATAAATATTTTTTAATTTTAAATTATATTTTTATTTAACTTAATATTTTTACCTTAAAATTAAGTTTAAATCTATAAGTTCTTTATATAGTATTTAAATCATTGTTGTTTTATTTATTTTTGGCCTATTTATTGCTACTGTGCAATGTGGGCATGCATTTCCGAATCTGGAAAATCTATATTATGGCTTTTTGCTTGTATAAAAGTCATTATATTGATAAAATAAAATAAAAATTGTTAGGAGGCTCAAACGATCAAACTTGATAGCTAAGAGGGGTGAATGGATTTTGAGTGATAGTGGTGCAAGTAATGGAATTTAAAAAGTAAACAAAAAGATTTACAGTGATTCGACTTTGTAATCAAAGTCTATATCCACTACCTTAGTTTCCCACTAAGAATTTTCTCAAATTCACTATTGAATTCTTTTCTTTTTCCGGGACAAGGAGATAACCGTTACAACCTCAATTCACTATTGAATTCTTTTCTTTTTTTGGGACAAGGAGATAACCGTTACAACCTCAAAGCTTACAAACTAAAGTTTTGAGAAACTCTCTTGCAAAGAGAAAACAAATGAACAAACTAGGAAAACCTCTCAAGGTTGGTATGTTTGCAATTCTAAGCACTCACCGAAGTCCTAACACTTGAGCAAATATAACAATTAAACTCACAAGTGTGTTCTACAAAGATTTAAAAACACTTTCTCTGTACATGAATGTTGGTAGTGTTGCTTCTTATTGTTGCATGGCTGCTTGATTGAGTCTTTTAAACCATTAAATGAGTTTGTGGTTGTTACTAGCCGTTGATGTTGGTTTAGAGCCGTTGGGGACTTTATTTCATGCATTTAATGAACTACTGAAACAGGGCATATCGGTACATGAGCTTGGGTATTGGTACCTGCCTCAAATAAGAAAGAGTCGTTGGGTAATAAATACATTGGTTATCAATACTCGATACTTGTGTATTGGTACGGACCCATAGGTATCGGTACGATTGAAGGCGTACTGGTACACAATTTTGCTATTGGAATTTGCCAAAACTCGGGGGCAAAGGGGCATATTAGTACTTGAAAATTCGTACCGGTACGGCCATTCTGGGTATCATTACGGGCCAAACTGTACTGGTACTCAAGGCCTGTTTTTGACACTTTGACTATTTAAAATCATTTAGAACATGTCAAAACCCTTTGAAAACATCTTAAACATATTTTTTCAAGTTTATGAAATTTTGAAATATTTTTACAAATTTGTTTAAAGTCCAAAAACATTTTTCTTTAAGTTATATCGACATCAAATATCTCTACAATCTCCTCTTTTTGATATAACGAAATCACTTGAAAATTTGTTTTTTGAAAGCTCCTCCTTAGAAAAATAATTTTAGAAAAAGAGAATATTTTTAGAAAATATTAAAGCTCCCCCTTTTTCTTTTTGAAATTGAATTTTTCAAACACATCTCTCCCCCTTTTTATTATATCAAAAAGAATTTCAAAACCAAGTTTAATCATATTTAAGTTCAAAAACACCACAAGTTGAAACGTTAAAACCAATCATTGAAAATTGAGTACCAATTGATAGGAAATATCAATTGTTGGTGTAAAATAATATCGGAGAAAAGAGACCAAAAAATTACCGTGAAAGAAATTTTTGAAAAGGCTCCCCTTACTCAAGCAACAAGTAAATTGTTAGTCTAACAATTCAAGAGAAATAAATTGAGTTGCAAATAAATGAAACAAATAACAAGAAATTCAATTAAACATGTTATGTATCAAGATATATCAATATGCATACAAAGGATGGCCAAAAATGAGACAAATTGTCCCTTTTTGACTATGCGTACCAGTACGGAATAGACTGTATCAGTACGGTATGGGTGGTACCGGTACTGAAGTTCAAAAAAAAATTTCTTTAAGTTATATCAAAATTAAATATCTCAACAAAATTATTTATATTAATTTTTAATATAAAATTCAAACAAAAAAAATAACGATCGAGAATAATATTTTAAATGTATTCTTTTAATGATAAACTTTCATATTTTCTACTTAAAACTAGCTTCAAATCACTAATTTTATGTTTCCTATGTGATTTTTAAAAAAATAGATTTAAAAACCTAAAAAAATGTGAACCCGGCACTCGATTTTACGGGTACTTGATACTCACGAGCTGTGATCTGACCCGAAAATTTTACTATCCAGAAAATCGAGTACCCGACACCTCGGATACCCGAAAGTCCAGATACCCGAATTTGAACATTTTAAATTTACTGCTTATTGTCGATAAAATCTTTCAAAGCCTTTGACTTTTCTCCCTAAAAAATATGGAAGGTATATTATACTACTTGTATTCTACACATGATACGAATTGAACAATAATTATTAACAAAGAACAAAATCATAATTTTCACTTTTCTCACTTATAGTCTTTCATAATTCTTTAAGAAAATTATTCTACTATTGAAACTTAAGAGTTAAAGTTCATCTTTATAAAGATCACCTTCTATTAATATATAATCTACGAATATTATGAATTAGGAATTATATTCAATTTAGAGTAAGTTAACTCATCAAAAAAGCAGCTAAGTTTCTTTGCTATTGTTCGATCATTACAGTTGCTAACATAGTAACTTTCAAATCTGAATTCTTGCACTCTTAATCTCTCCTCACCCTCTATTTATTGGTAAAGAATCATTCTTAAACAAAGTTCTTTTCATTCCTTTTTTCATTTCTCAATTCATTTAACATTTACCCATTGTTTTAGAGCATAATCAAATTATAAATAAATTGGAATAAGATAGTTATAACCGCTACTTATTTGGGCTATAAATTTTAATATCAAAACATATACGTATTCCCTACTAAACTACACAAGACAGAGCATACATAAAACAATTTTCTGTTGTAACTTTTATCTACTCATTTTCCTTTTTAATTTTTTTTTTGAATAAACTTCCTTTCTAATTTAGATACACAACAACTAATAATGTAAAAATTTTAACTTTCAAACTCTCTTTAAAATATCAATAGATGACAAAATTTTAATAATTTGAATAATTTTATTTCTTTAAAATTATCAAAAGAGCAAGTATAAATTGGCTAACCCTAAACTCAAAAAATATCTAATTTCAAGAATTTTAACATTCTTCAGTTTAAAGATTAGGAATCAAAAATATATATTTTTATAATTTTTCATTCAAAAATAAATATTACAGAAAACCAATCAAGATGAACATCGTCTAAATACATTAGAATATAATGAAAAAGAAAAGAAAAGAAAAGAAAAGAAAAGTTAAACATACCAATTAAGATATTAATACCTTCTTAGTTTCGAACTCATCCTTTACTGATAAGAACTTCAATAGTTGAAGTGATCAAGGCTCTTTGATTTTGAGGAGTAAAACATTTTTTTTGGAGAAGGTATTTTTAGAAATGAGTTCTTGATTTTGAAGGAGGTAGTATTTTTTCAAGATATGTACTTTTAGGAATCATCTGATTTTTTTCGGTATCTTTTCTTTCTTGTTTTAACGTTAACGTAGAGTTAACAGTGATTTATTAGCGACAGAGAAATGAATAGAAAATTAAAAAAAATTAATAAAATGATACCTGTGTCACTATATTACTGGTGGGGCACCAAAGGAGACACCGAGTGAGAACTAAAGAATTCTGTTCAGGTAACAACTAGGTATAAGGACCATGTTTGAAAATTTAAATATTCATTAACTCGTAATTTTATATGGTAACTATAGTTGATTTGGACCTTATAGTTTTTTATTTTATATTCGTAAATTTGTTTTAAAGTTTGAATCTATTTATTACATGCATTAAATCTGAATATTTTATTTTGATCTAAATTAATTAAATTGTTTCTAATAAGATTTCCAAATCCATTATGTTTCACATTTAGTAAGTTTAAAATTTTCTCAAAATAATTTTTTGAAAAAGTAAAACATAGTGAATTAGAATAATCTTTTTATCGAAAAATAAGTAATCTGTCACTCATCAAAAGTATTAGGATGATAGAAATCTAAGGACTAATATTTGCATCTTATTTAAATTTACTAGAGGCAGTAATTAGAATAGAAGAAGCTTGAATATCCAAATCCCAAAAGGCAAATAAGATTTGCAAATATTAGAAGCAGCAGTATGAAACAAATAAAATTGATGAAAGATGCGAAAAGGAAGATGCTTCTCTCCTTTTGGGCTAAGAGAGGATCCAAAGCAGTTCACAGGCCTACGGTGGAATACATTGGTTCAGCCCAGGGTAGCGTTCATGTATTGCAGTATGGACTCTGTTCGGCTCATGAATCTCATCCATTTATGGGACTCGAGACATCATCAAAAGTCCAACTTCTTAAAGTGAGGCCGAAGCTTAAGGTCAATTTGATATTATTTTTAAAAAGTGTGATGAGAAGATAATTTTGAGAATTATTTTTGAATAATAATTTTAGATTGTTTAATTTAAAACGAGAATGTTTAATGTTATTGTTAAAAACTAATTTTAAGTATATAAAATTGTAATTTTTAAATATTGTTTTAAAAAATATAAAAGAAACAGTGATATAAACAAGAATAAATTAGTTTTGTTCAAAAGTATTTTTGAAAAAGATAAAAGCTCTAAATCTCGGCTTTTAAAAAACACATTTCAAACCAAACTGAAAAATATTTTTGGCCTGAAAAGAAAAGCTACAAATTCTACATTGTTTTAATAAAAAAACACTTTTAATCTCAAAAATACTTTTTAAAAAACACCGAAAATAGTTGCCAAACACTCGCAATAAAATTGCTTATATAAATCTTGTAGGCAAAAATTATAAGCTAAAAGTTCCAGCTTTGGAGCTGGAAATGCATTTTTGGGGTAAAATATTTGGTTACCCCTAATTTCATTCATATTCTGTTATTTATATATTTATTATTTATAATTATAATAACTGAATATTTTTTATTTTAACAAATAAATTTTATTAATTACTTAAATTATTTTAAATTAATATTTTACTTATCCAAATATTATTAATAAATTATAAAAAAATATTAATTTAAATTTAAATTAATATAGTTCATATATTATAATATTAAATTATTCATGTATCATTAAATTAATTTATTTTTATTCTTAAACATCATTTCTAAAATAGATAATTTATCTATTTAAAAATAAATTTAGACAGTAATTTCAAACACTCTAAATTTTTAAATTTACAATCTAAAATCATCTTACCGTACTTCTTAAAAGTCGGATCAAACTAGCCCTTAATGTAGGGTTGTTGGGTGCTTTTAATTAGACGTGACAAACAGGTCATTTAGTTCGATTTCAATTTGAGTCATTTTAGGTCTGACTACATTTGATTTAAGTTTGGTTCGGTTTTAGTTCAGGTCTATAGTAATATCGATTCGGGCATCGGGTCAGGATGTTGGTTTGGTTGATTTTCGGTTCGGTTGACTTTCGATTCGGTTGATTTCGGGTCGGGTCAGTTCGGGTTAATAAGAGATCGATCAGTTTTAGTCAGATTTTTAGGTCGAGTTAGGTTTTTCACCCTATATATGACTTTATATAGTATGTATATTTGACTTTTTGGTGAGTTGTGCGACTATTCACGTATCATCTTTATTTATTTATTTTAATTTTTTTTATTTAAAGTTGCCTTCGGTTCGGGTGAAATCAGTTTGGTTCTATTCGATTCGGTTAAAAATCAGTTCGAGTTCATTCAGTTCGGTTGAAAATCAGTTCGGGTCCATTTTCGGTTCAACTGAAATTCGGTTCAGTTCAATTTATTTCAAATTTCAAATAAAATTCAGGTTATTGTGTTTGAGTCAATTTCGGCTCTCGATTTGGGTCTTAGGTCAAGTTTGTCAAGTCTACTTTTAATGGTGAACTACAAGATTGTGATGCAACAACTTAACCAAATAACAGTCCCACTCGAAAATGTTAAGGTGACGCACTCTTAGGGTGCAGTGCGGCTAAAATATAGTCAACATAAATTCTTATCATTTTGATAACGATTTAGGTTGGACCAAATAATAATTTAGGTAAAACTGAAATTCTTACCAACTGGGCAAGAATTTTTGTTATAATACAAATTCTTATTAACTGAGCAAGAATTTATGTTGGAACAGAAATTCTTACGTTTTTCTTATCAGCAAGTAAGATTTCATTAATGATAAAATATTACAAGAATTTTTATCATTGACCTCATTAAAAGCCTCCCTAAAATTATATGGAGGAAAAGTATATCATTGAAATAACGAAATTCTTACAATTTAGATAAAATTTTATGTTAAATTTTATCTTAAATAAAAATCTATGTTATAACACAAATTTCTACTAACTATATAAAAATTTGTATTAAAAATCGTTTTATTTTTGTAATCACTCATTTTTACTTGTAAATATATTAATATTGCATGTATATTTATTATATGAATGTTACTAATATAAGGTGGTGTGTGCATGTATAAGCTATGTATACGTATTAGGGGTGTATGTATGTCTCGTATGTATCTAGAGTATGAGCGTATTTGATTAATATATAGATGTTATGTTAATTATATGTATGGTTATACGTACGTATACTAGAATATTATATTAATTAATGATTGTATAATATAAGTATATATTTTCGTATATACATGTATCGCTGTTATAATTATTATTATTATTATTATTATTGGGCTGGTAAAATGAAAAAAATTAAATATATATTAAACCCATATAAAATTACAGTCCAAGTCCAAATACATTACAAGGCCCGGTTGGCCCAAATCTAAATCTTATCTAATTGCAATTCTTGTGTGTGCGGTGATCGTGGGCCGTTGGATCAAGATCTGATCCAACGGCCACGATGCAACCAGGAGATCCAAAATATCTGCCAGGCGCGTGTTCCACACGTATGGACCGTTCAAGTGCCACGCGCGCGTGTGGTCCACGCGCGGACGCTTTAATATCCCACGCGCGCGTAAGATCCACGCGCGTTCGACTCCTCGCCGCGAGCTCCACGTGTCAAGATCCGAGTCGTCTCATCAAATCGAGGCTTCATCTAGGCCGATCATTCTTCAAGCCATCTCGACCGTTAGATCGGATCCGATCTAACGGCCGAAAGAATGTGTGCCGCTTTGGCAGAGTGTCCACACCGCCATCGCGCGATATTCGAGAACATGCCCAAGATAACAAGCAAAAATGGTCGATTGGTTCAGATTCGAAAAAGCGAGGATGCAACTTGCAACAAAGAAGACAATGATATATATGATATAGAAATCTTGTAACAAAAAAAGGGGAGAGTAAGAACAAAAAATGAGTCTTTTGTAACAAGTTTTTTTAAATACAAAAAGAAGCAAAGCAAGTCCGGTGGTACTTTTCTTACTTATTTTTTTACATGCATATGCTGAAATAAAAAAACAGAAACAAGGAAGGAGAGTAGTCTTACAGGCGTTGTTTGTGGGTCTTCCCTTCCTCTGTGACAAGCCTTTCGGCTTCTACAAGCCAGATCTGGTGAACTAAAGGGAGTGGAAGACCCCTTGTGGTTTCGTTTTGGTCTAAAAAAATATATTTTTTTGGTTCGTATTTCCTAGATCTAGGGCAAATCGAAGTGTATCCTCTGAATCCAGCCTCAGATTCGTGTCGAGGATGGAAAGGGGGTTATTTTGGTATCTTTTGAGGCTCACGGCGCCGGGTTAGCGGCGGGCGGCGTGAGAGAATACGGCGGCCGGCCGCCGGATTCTGGGTTTCGCAAGAACAGACAAGAGGAAAACGAAGAACATGTTCTTACCAAAACCAGAAAAATGAACGAATGACCAAAATTTTGTCTTCGGCCTAAAAGGGGGGGTTTTATAGTTGTTTTTATTTTGCTAAATGGGTAAATTACACACTTAATCCCACCGCGTTTTCAATATTTTCATTTTTGTCTTGCCGCATGGTATAATCACAATCCCGATCCCACGATGTTTCAAAAAAGGTTACAATTTCATCCCTAAATTACACCGAATCGGTTTTGAATGGTAAAATTACGTCCTTAACCATCCCGCGTTTTGGATTTTTCACTTTGGGTCCGCCTTTTTGTCTAATTACTGATTCTGGTCCTTTTAGGTTTTGTTTGTTTCGCAATTTCGTCCCCAAATTACATATTATTGTTCTTTAATTTCGCTTATGACTTTCATTTTCCTTTCATTTTGATCATTGTTTTCTTTGTAAATATTATTGTCCGTATTATAATCGTATATGTTGATATTATTTTATTTTATGTCTCTCGTATATGACTCGTTTTATGTTTTTATGCATATATGTGTTAAATATAATATTTATGTTTTTATCCAGGTTATCTCGTATCAAGCATGTTATGTTTTAATTGGTTCGTACATGACGTATTTTGTATTTTATATGTGTGTGCTTTCTTATGTTTTAGGGCTACATGTTAGTATATTTACCCTTTTTATACGATATGTTGACCCGGTATATGTTGAAATATGTTTTATTGCTAGTATGCATCTTTTATATCTGTTTCGTCTATATATACTTGTTCCTCGCTTTGTTTTTTTTTTTTTGACATATGATAGTTGTTTTTTTATCTATTATTTAGAATAATATGTATATACATGTTTTAGTCTAAAATATTATTCATGTTAAATTAGTATTCTGGTATGTCAATATTAATTATGTTTAAATGTTTTGCCATGTTTTACGTTTTTGCCACTAAGATTGCATATCGAGATATAACTTGTTAACGCGGAGTCCTTTTATCCGAGCGTAAACGGGGCCAGTATCAATCGTAGTGATAGTGGTTGGACGTTTATCCTCGGATAACTGGACCCTTAAAATATATTCGCAATTATGACCGAAATTTAAAATAATCGTCACTCTAATCCGGAAAATCCAATATTAATGAAGCGGTAATTATTAAAGTACCAATTTTTTGGGCGTTGTGGGGGTGCTAATCCTTCCCCATCCGTAACCGACTCCCGAACCCTGTCTTTTTGAATCTCTGGTTTTATGGTGTCCGGCCTACCTAAGTGGCCGGTGGCGACTCCATTTTTATGAGGTTTTTGTAAACCCCACGGAATAAATATTTTATATACAAACACCTTTTAAAAACACACTTCGCAAACCCCATCGTTTTTATTTTAGCGATATTTAAACAAGATGATAATGACATCGCTACAGATGGCGACTCCGCTGGGGAAATTTTTGTTTTTTCGAAAAAAAACAAATGAGAGTCAAGCTTTTAAAATAATTACCGCTTTACTAATATTGGAAATTCCGGATTAAAGTGACTATTAAATTAACATTTGGTCATAATTGCGCGTTTATTTTAACGCATTTAAAATATGGCATATAAACCCGTCTTTTTAAGTGAGGGGAAAACGCTAATGCTTTCGTGGAGATATCGTTCTCCCGTATGGGCCTAGCAAGTACCTTCGGGGCTCGAGTACCTTATGCTTTCTTAAGGATATCGTTCCTTCGTACGGGCATAAGCGAATGGGTCCCCCTGAATTGAACCCGATTGAAAGGAGCCTATAATGGGTGATGATCGGGGGCCTTGCTACTCTTAGTAGAGGACAGCAAGGACAATTCGGGTACCTCCTAGAACCAAAACTGCATGTAGAGAACACATAGAAACCCACCCTGTTAGAGCCATGCGGATAACCTAGGTGTCTTAGATGGAATGTAAATAGGATTGCCTTGTTTGCTTATCGCATTTAATTTGCCCTTTTATTATGTACTTATCATTTTTGTCCGGTACTGACTTGTTTTCTTTTGCTTTGTTTTTGCATATCATCGCATTCGCATTACACAGGGGCATTGATTCCCGAGTGATTTCTCCTATAATAGAAGATTGTTCATGATGGACCAAAGGTTCTTTGACCTGAAGGAAGGGGGTCCAATTCCAAAACTCCATCCCGAGACTAGACCGGGGACAGCCGAAGAAGAACCATTCAAGGACACGTAAGCAGATTGATGGCAGTGTCAATCCCGGTGACAAACAAGATGAAATACAAGAACTAAAAAGCGGATGTCCGAGATGATGGACGGATGAATGTCATGATGAAAGGCAAGCAAAGCATGTCGAACTCAGAAAAGATTCGGTCAGGGAGCAGAATGTGGAACAAAATGGTCAGAATGTCAAAATAGACAACATCGTTAAATATAACAAATCGAATCCCTTTGTGATCAATCTCAAGAAGCGGTATATATAGCATATCGGGGGGAAGATACCCGGAGCAGAGGCAAAACCGGGGAAGTTCGAGAATCTAATGACATCAGAAGACATTATCCTATACCCATGAGATACACCGAGTTACTTCCGTTGCTTGTCGAAAGGAACCTTATCATACCAATGAAGTATGTACCAAGAAAACCTCCTTATCCAAAAGATTACAACAGTCGTGTCCGGTGCAGCTACCACATAGGCGATTCGAGTCATCACACTGAAAATTGTAGGGCCCTGAAGGACAGAGTTCGAGATCTTATCAGAATGGGAATTTTGGATTTCGACGACGGACAACCCCGATTCTTCAGCCAGTCAGCCGTTGCCCGAAGGGCAAAGTCGAAGAAGGAACAATACCTAGCCCAAGGTTCAGGTAACACAGGAGTAGGTCACTCAAGCGGGATAAAGTTAGGAGTCAAGAATAAAGGCGTCTCAGAAGATGAACTTGCACAGAAGAGCGACCAGCTCGAGCATGAGAGGCACAATCTTAAGAATGTGCAAGACGAGTATCAGAAGCTGCACTTTGAATTTAAGAAATTCGGTCTGGGTGACACCGCGGAAGAATGGATCAATGGTATGATTCAGCTGAGGAACGGTTCAGAACGCTGGAAGCAGAAATGCAAAAATGGTAAGAATAAAGTCAGATCATTATTAAAGAAACTGGAAAAAGCTGAGAGCCAACGCGACTTTATCCAAAACGAGTTGGAAAGCAGTCTGGCCATGGAAGATATCCTGAAATCAAGTCTGCACCAGGAAAGGAATGAATCACAAGCTTTCCAAATGGAAAACGCAACACTCAAAGAACAGATAGTGAGGCTCGAGACTGCTTTACATACCAGTGAGATCCGTGTTGGGGCAATGACCGTTAAGCTACAAAAAGCCGAGCAAACAATACGGGAGAAAGACCAAGACGTGAAGATGGTTACGACTCAAGCCCGACAAGCAGCTCAACAGATAGCAGATTTAGCCGATGCAGCAGCACCAATAAGCCAGAATATGGATCCGGCATTGGACCGCGAAGGAAAGCTGACAGGATTGTTGAATGAGGTCAAGACATTAGGTGCCAGGGCTCACCGATATCTGTAAAACCCTAATACCGGATGTAATGAAACTTTTGGTCTGAATGAAAGATGTTCTATAAGGACAAACCACTTACGGAATCAATGCTTTATTGCATTCATGCATTGCATTTGCATCACATTTTTGCATTGTTTTATCATCACATGGCACTTCATCATTTAATACATGGGGTTCGATGGCAGAATTAATCAGAAAATGGAACGAATTGAAGAGTCGAGGCTTGACCAGTTAGAAGAAAAAATCGAGAAAGAGCTTAAGAAGAAAGAGAAGATAAAGGTCTTCAATACGAGGGAACTCTGTCTAGTCCCTGATTTGGTCATTCCTTCAGATTTCAAAGTTCTCGCATTTCGTGATGATATGACGGAACCAGTTGTTCAAGATTCACTTAACCATGTTTTGTAGAAAAATGGAAGGATACATGAAGAACGAAGAATTGTTGATCCACCATTTCCATGATAGCTTTGGGACCGGGACCAGCAGAAGTATGGTATAACCGTTTGAACAGAAACCAAGTTAGGTCATGGGGTGACCTCGCTAATGCCTTCTTGGATCAATACAAATATTCTTTAGATTTAGCACCCTGTCGACAGTTTCTTCAGAATGAGAAAATAAGGCCAAATGAAAGCTTCAGGGAATATGCATTAAGGTGGCGATGTCTGGCGACCCAAGTCCAGCCCCCTATAGCGGAAGAAGAGTTGACTCCTATTTATGCAACGCTTCCCTCTCCCTTCTTCGATGTGATGTTGAGAAATCGAGAAGCGATTCAAAGATTTCATGACGGTTGGAGAGAGGATAGAATATGCAATCAAAGAAGGAAAATTGGGGTCTAAGTCTAAGAACCGAATCGAAGATAAGATAGATAAGGATGGAGACGTAAATGAGTGTCATCTCCGTGGTTCGCGTGGCCGTAAAAGAAAGGAGACAGACCGACAAATTGGGGTCATCAAGGAAAATCCCTCTGACGAGCGCAAATTTGGAAGTGTTTGGAACATCTATCTCGGACATTTGGCCTCATCGGTAGAGGGTCACTATCTTGTTCCTAGGCCGATGAAGAGTGCACTGATCTGTATGCCCATAGTTTTGACTCGAGTAGCACATGTGAATTCCATATGGGGCATCTTTGGGGCATCCCACCGAAAAATGTAGACCTTTACTGGAGGAAATCAAGAAGCTGGTCAATGATGGAACCCTGACACAAGAACTGATCAAGCAGTGGAAAACCAAGGATGAGAAGCAAATCTACATAGTACTGAAGAAGCCAGAGATGTCTCTACATTAAAATACCTTCCTGAAGTAATACAAGGGATCAACTCTATATGGCCCCCATGTGGCAAAGATCTTTTATGATGGGGCATGTTTGTTGGTTTTTGTTTTCAATAAAGGATGCATTTCGCTTAACATATAATGTTTTTGAAAGCACATAGATATTTTATCGTCGTTGTAGGACACTAGATATCAATTGCAAGAGATGACATTAGATAGATATCGTGATAACAATGATGTGTGATCTTCCCCACCGGACTCTGGTCAGCAAAGCGAGATTATTACTCTTTCGATGATATTCAAGGACGAAAAAGTTCTAAATGTTAACCATGTAGAGTTGCTTGAAATTGAAACTCTAGGCATAATCTTCCAGGTAGTAAAAAAGAAAAAAAAAGAAAAAAGAAAGAAAAAAGAAAAGAAAAAGAAAAAAGGAAATGAAAATGAAAATGATAATAAAAAGTACTCCTATGTTCGAAACCTGGTAATAGGCTTGTTCGGATAAGAGTATGGAAATTTTGAGGCACTCCGCTGAAGCGATAGGGTGGAGATACATCATCCAATTCACGAAACCTTAGCTTCATGAGTGATGGTAATATTTTCTAATCGTGACTATGCCGAGTAACTTGGGGCAGAGTTGTTTGCTCCATCGTTGTCCTCAAGACAAAGGACTGTGACGAATTGATTTCCTCAAATAAAAACAAAAACAAAAAAAAAGAGACGAAAAAAAGAAAAGAAAGAAAATAGGCGATATCATGGGAAAAATTAATACTCGCACCACCCAGAACTTTATCCCTAGAGTAATATTTCTGCGCTCAAGTGGTTATACAAGCCTACCTTTCTGAGGGCAGGGTAGATAATGAGAATTGAGAAAGAGTAGCACTCTGCAGCTACACGGTAATCATGAGGATGAACCGAGTCACCAGGGAAGACCTCACATCTTTGAATTATCAAGTGGTTGAATCTAAGCCACTCTTGCGCATGATATCCAGAGCTCCTATGCTGTGTTTTCAAAATCTTGTATGTTAATCTAAATGATACCCTTCAGTGGAACACTAATCAGCAAATTGACAAGTCAAAGCAACAAAAATTTCCATGTATTACTTCAGGGGTAAGATCCAGAACACAAGGAGGCGGATACTATGGGAGCCCCTAACCAGAAATGACATCACAATGCATAGAATGAGGATGATAACAGAGGTATAGGTGTCAGACAGCACAAGAACAAGAAGCGAATTCCAGCCAAGATGCCTTGTTTGGTTCAAGAAAATGAAGGACGAAACAGGACAAGAATGAGCTTACAAAGTGAGGAAACGTAAAATAATAATAATAATAATAATAAATATAAACATTGAGTCTCCAAATAATTAAAGCACAAAGATCGAGGAATGGTGTCCGTCATGAGGCAACAAGAAGATTGAGGTTAAGAAGCTTTTTGCTCACCCCGATGACGAAATTAACAAATACTCAGAATATTGGGTCAAAAGAACTGGAAGATATCCAAGCACGAATGAATGGGGCAATAACAGGACAGAAAGAATAGTAAGGATCTCTGCACACGCATGATATAGCGTTTGTTGGTGAAGCAGGCAGAAACCCCGAAGAAGAAAGGTAGGTCCTCGTGCAAACGAACAAGAGCAGATGCCCATTGAGCAAAATTTGACAGAAATAAAGATCAAAATTGAGCATACCGCAGAAGGAAAAGAAATAAGAGAAATCAGAAGAATAACTTTTCAAGACATAAAGAAAAGAAAAGAGGAGAGAGAAATCATTACATTACATGCATCATATAGATAGGGGCATGTCAATTTTGCTTGTTCCTAAATAGGTATTTGAAGAATTATTGAAGAATTTACCAAAGTCCATTAAACAACAGCCATGTCGGCGTCAGATCCAGATATTAAATCCTTCGGGTCATCGGTAAGTCCTTCAGGCACGATGTTAAGTCCTCCGGGCCATCAGTAAGTCTTTCGAGCATGGTGTTAAATCCTTCGGGTCATCAGTAAGTCCTTCGGGCATGATGTGGCAGTATATCAGCGTGAGTCCTCATAAAACAACAGCCATGTCGGCGTCAAATCCAGATATTAAATCCTTCGGGTCATCGGTAAGTCCTTCGGGCACGATGTTAAGTCCTTCGGGCCATCAGTAAGTCTTTCGAGCATGGTGTTAAATCCTTTGGGTCATCAGTAAGTCCTTCGGGCATGATGTGGCAGCATATCAACGTGAGTCCTCATAAAACAACAGCCATGTCGGCGTCAGATCCAGATATTAAATCCTTCGGGTCATTAGTAAATCGCCGGGCACGATGTTAAGTCCTTCGGGCCATCAGTAAGTCTTTCGAGCATGGTGTTAAATCCTTCGGGTCATCAGTAAGTCCTTCGGGCATGATGTGGCAGCATATCAGCGTGAGTCCTCATAAAACAACAGCCATGTCGGCGTCAGATCCAGATATTAAATCCTTCGGGTCATTGGTAAATCCTTCGGGCACGATGTTAAGTCCTTCGGGCCATCAGTAAGTCTTTCGAGCATGGTGTTAAATCCTTCGGGTCATCAGTAAGTCCTTCGGGCATGATGTGGCAAAGCATATCGGCGTGAGTCCTCATAAAACAACAGCCATGTCGGCGCGCGATCCAGATATTAAATCCTTCGGTCATTGGTAAATCCTTCGCGCACACGATGTTAAGTCCTTCCGGGCCATCATAAGTCTTTCGAGCGTGGTGTTAAATCGCCGGTCATCGTAAGTCGCCGGGCATGATGTGGCAGCATATCAGCGTGAGTCCCCATAAAACAACAGCCGTGTCGGCACCAGATCCAGATATTAAATCCTTCGGGTCATCAGTAAGTCCTTCGGGCACGATGTTAAGTCCTTCGGGCCATCAGTAAGTCTTTCGAGCATGGTGTTAAATCCTTCGGGTCATTAGTAAGTCCTTCGGGCATGATGCGACAGTCTTAGTAGCATAGGTCCAAAAATGGCAACAGCCTTGTAAAAAAAAAGACCTGCATTTTCAAGCCCTAGTGGAAGGTCCCATAGAGAGAGAACCCTAAATCTAAAATCTCAAAAAGAACTCCAGTGAGAAAAATCCATCAGCGGTGCAAAAGGTTTTATATAGGAGAAATCAGCGTTGAAAGCAAATAGTTCTATATAGGAAGGACTCCAAGCTTTATTGTCTCAAAATAAAAGGAATGACTCATAATTCGGGATGTCAGAGCGAAGGGTTCTATGACGAAAGAGCCTATATCTCCAAGATCGGAAGGTGACAAAGCTCTATATAGGAAGAACTTACGAGCCTGAAGATTCAGCTAAGGAAGAGCGGAAATGTCCAAAAGAATTCGTTTTTCCAAGGCTACAAACAGGGAAGTCTGATAAAAATGAGTGCTTATGAATCTTTGCTTTGTTTCCCATTCCATGAGAACAAGCAAAGAGGGGCAACTGTAATCACTCATTTTTACTTGTAAATATATTAATATTGCATGTATAATTATTATATGAATGTTACTAATATAAGGTGGTGTGTGCATGTATAAGCTATGTATACGTATTAGGGGTGTATGTATGTCTCGTATGTATCTAGAGTATGAGCGTATTTGATTAATATATAGATGTTATGTTAATTATATGTATGGTTATACGTACGTATACTAGAATATTATATTAATTAATGATTGTATAATATAAGTATATATTTTCGTATATACATGTATCATTTGTTATAATTATTATTATTATTATTATTATTGGGCTGGTAAAATGAAAAAAATTAAATATATATTAAACCCATATAAAATTACAGTCCAAGTCCAAATACATTACAAGGCCCGGTTGGCCCAAATCTAAATCTTATCTAATTGCAATTACTGTGTGTGCAGGTGACTGTGGGCCGTTGGATCAAGATCTGATCCAACGGCCACGATGCAACCAGGAGATCCAAAATATCTGCCAGGCGCGTGTTCCACACGTATGGACCGTTCAAGTGCCACGCGCGCGTGTGGTCCACGCGCGGACGCTTTAATATCCCACGCGCGCGTAAGATCCACGCGTTCTGACTCCTCGGCTGCGGAGCTCCACGTGTCAAGATCTGGAGCCGTCTCATCAAATCGAGGCTTCATCCAGGCCGATCATTCTTCAAGCCATCTCGACCGTTAGATCAGATCTGATCTAACGGCCGAGAACGTGTCTGGCCACTGGCAGAGTGTCCACACCGCCACCGCGCCGATATTCAGAACATGCCCAAGATAACAAGCAAAAATGGTCAGTTCAGTTCAGATCTGAAAAAGCAGGATGCAACTTGCAACAAAGAAGACAATGATATATATGATATAGAAATCTTGTAACAAAAAAAGGGGGGAGAGTAAGAACAAAAAACAGAGTCTTTTGTAACAAGTTTTTCAGAAATACAAAAAAGAAGCAAAGCAAGTCCAGTGGTACTTTTCTTACTTATTTTTTTACATGCATATGCGAAATAAAAAAAACATAAACAAGGAAGGAGAGTAGTCTTACCGGCGTTGTTTGTGGGTCTTCCCTTCCTCTGTGACAAGCCTTTCGGCTTCTACAAGCCAGATCTGGTGAACTAAAGGGAGGGGAAGACCCCTTGTGGTTTTGTTTTGGTCTAAAAAAATATATTTTTTTGGTTCGTATTTCCTAGATCTAGGGCGAATCGAAGTGTATCCTCTGAATCTAGCCTCAGATTCGTGTCGAGGATGGAAAGGGGGTTATTTTGGTATCTTTTGGAGGCTCGCCGGCGCCAGTTAGCGGCGGCCGGCGGCGGAGAATACGGCGGCTGGCCGCCGGATTCTAGGTTTCGCAAGAACAGACGAGAGGAAAACGAAGAACATGTTCTTACCAAAACCAGAAAAATGAACAAATGACCAAAATTTTGTCTTCGGCCTAAAAGGGGGGGTTTATAGTTGTTTTTATTTTGCTAAATGGGTAAATTACACACTTAATCCCACCGCGTTTTCAATATTTTCATTTTTGTCTTGCCGCATGGTATAATCACAATCCCAGTCCCCCTGATGTTTCAAAAGGTTACAATTTCATCCCTAAATTACACCGAATCAGTTTCTGAATGGTAAAATTACGTCTTTAACCATCCCGCGTTTTTGGATTTTTCACTTTGGGTCTGCCCCTTGGTCTAATTACAGTTCTGGTCCTTTTAGGTTTTGTTTGTTTCGCAATTTCGTCCCCAAATTACATATTATTGTTCTTTAATTTCTGCCACTGACTTTCATTTTCCTTTCATTTCAGTCATTGTTTTCTTTGTAAATATTATTGTTCGTATTATAATCGTATATGTTGATATTATTTTATTTTATGTCTCTCGTATATGACTCGTTTTATGTTTTTATGCATATATGTGTTAAATATAATATTTATATTTTTTATCCGGTTATCTGTATCAAGCATGCTATGTTTTAATTGGTTCGTACATGACGTATTTTGTATTTTATATGTGTGTGCTTTCTTATGTTTTAGGGCTACATGTTAGTATATTTACCCTTTTTATACGATATGTTGACCCGTATATGTTGAAATATGTTTTATTGCTAGTATGCATCTTTTATATCTGTTCGTCTATATATACTTGTTCCTGCCTTGTTTTTTTTTTTGACATATGATAGTTGTTTTTTATCTATTATTTAGAATAATATGTATATACATGTTTTAGTCTAAAATATTATTCATGTTAAATTAGTATTTTGGTATGTCAATATTAATTATGTTTAAATGTTTTGCCATGTTTTACGTTTTTGCCACTAAGATTGCATATCGAGATATAACTTGTTAATGCGGAGTCCTTTTATCCGAGCGTAAACGGTGCCAGTATCAAGCGTAGTGATAGTGGTTGGACGTTTATCCTCGGATAACTGGACCCTTAAAATATATTCGCAATTATGACCGAAATTTAAAATAATCGTCACTCTAATCCGGAAAATCCAATATTAATGAAGCGGTAATTATTAAAGTACCAATTTTTTGGGCGGTGTGGGGGTGCTAATCCTTCCCCATCCGTAACCGACTCCCGAACCCTGTCTTTTTGAATCTCTGGTTTTATGGTGTCCGGCCTACCTAAGTGGCCGGTGGCGACTCCATTTTTATGAGGTTTTTGTAAACCCCACGGAATAAATATTTTATATCCAAACACCTTTTAAAAACACACTTCGCAAACCCCATCGTTTTTATTTTAGCGATATTTAAACAAGATGATAATGACATCGCTACAATTTTAACCGCACTCTATAATACCATACAACAGAAACCGGTCCCACTCAACGTGACAACAAACATTTTCTCTTCCTTTTCTTCCGGCGTACGGACAACATTGTTTCCGTCGGGAGGCTTCTAGGTAGTGTAGGTACCTGTTTCCTAAACAGGTCGATGATTACAGAATTGTTTCGGTAAGAGTAATGACTTTTAGTACAACAAAACAATAAATAAATAAATACTGGTACGATTTAATCATGTAATATATATATAAAAAAATCATATGCGTAAACTTAGGGTGCGTATAACATACGATATGTTACGGTGCGATTACGGTGCGGCATCAACTGAAAATGTTATAAGATTTAAAATATGAAATCGAAAATGTTACATTGTTTGATAACAATTTCGGTTGGTGGTAAGTATCGAAACTTTAATTTCGAGTTTTGAAACATTCATCGCTTTTGATAACATTTTAAGTTTTTGTAAGTACCGAAAATGTTATCAAACAGTATAACATTTTCAGTTCTATGTTTCAAATATTATAACATTTTCAATTGATGTCGCACCGTAACCGCAACCGTAATCTGTCGTACCGCAGAACTACCCGTAAAGTTAAGGACGACCATTCAATCCGGACTTGGCAGGTTTCAATTTGACTTGATCCAATTTTATTGTGTTGGATTTTTTAAATTTTGAGTTCAAGTTAGGTTTTTTTAGGATAAAGTCGGATCGAGTTTAAATTTAAGGCAAAAAATATTTAACTAGACCTAAAATAATAATATAAATTTATTCTAAATAATTAGAGATAATTATTATAATTCTCATCTCTTTATATCTTCTCAACAATCGTCATATTTTGTCCAATAAAAATAGAATAATTATTGTAATTCTCTCTCTTAAATTTTATTTATTTATGATGGGTTAAGATTTTTTACTTTAAAATTTGTGTTTTTGCCGGGTTGAGTTCTAGTGAAAACTTTAAATTTTTGGGTCGGATGGTGTGGGCTGAAAACCCGACCCATAATTATCCCCGACAATTTCAATTCTTTAAAATACTATTTAACTTTATTTAGTTCATACATATACTGAATTGGGGTGAAGTTAGAATTTCATTCTTAGAGATCAAAGTAAAATTAAAATCTTTAGGAAGAATGGAGAAATGATTATTACAAACAAAAAAACTTAAATTGTAGTCTAAAATTTTTAGAGGGATTATATTAAAAATATTCCCATTTAAAACACTGGTTAAGGTCCTTGTTGATACCTCGCCTTGTCGAAACGTAGCTTTTTATAAATTGACTAAAATTCTGATTATAAAGTTGAGTTTTATTTTAATTTTAATGGTTGAATATTACTTAATAATTAGGGTTTATTTAACTAAATATCTATATTAGGTAAAAAAAAATTTGTTGAATAAGATTTTTTGGTGACAAATATTTGAATTTATAAATATAGACTAGGGTTTAACTTTTAGAATTATGAGAGAATAATTATATGAGAAAGAATTATCCTCGAGAGATATAATCACTTTTAGGATCTATGCAACTATAGTGACTATGTTGTAGAGATGGATACTGTAGAGACGTTGGGAAGAGTGCTTTGGCTACATCCGATTTTGAGATATATATATATACAAGTTATCAGCTACATGATATATCATATATTTGTATTTTTCGTGTTCTTCATGTTGATAGTGGATTATTTGTTTCTTTCATCCGTGGAATAGACAAAGTCAAACCATATTAAATCTCTTTTCTTGTACATGTCTTATTTTATATTAATCTAGTTTTGGTTATGTACCGCAATCAAATTCCTAATACTTTCTTTCCATTGGATCATGCCCAAAGACATATACAAAACTTTATATTAGGGAGACGAACCTATAAAATTCTAGGGCAGGTGAATTTATACAATTTTAAGGAGCAAAAATAGGTTTTTGATAGAAAATATGAAGTAATTTTTTAAAAAAAATATATAAATTATATAAAAATTTCAAATTTTTAAAGGGACAACTGCCTCCTCCAGCTCAGCTAGATCATGCCCATGAAAAGGTACGCGACTTAGCGAACGAACAGTTTCTGTATGGTGCTATAATAATGAGTAATAATAATAGTTGAAATAAAAATGAACTAAAAAGCTCTCCGATATGAAGAAACCCTGCCAAAATGAAATTTAAATGTAATGGAAATGGGAACAACATAATTCAAAGCCTAATTGTTTGAAAAACAAAACTTAGGCGTTAAAACCCATCTAAATCAATATGTTCCACCACCACACATGAATAAGTCAACTTACCCTAATCCCAGGGCTCATACTCAGATCATGCCAAGTAGCTAACTGAAGTCTGGACCCATTTCTGCCTGGATAATAATCTTTATTTCAAAGGCAGACAGATCAACAATTAAGAGGAAAAACCTAGTGATGATTGAGCTGCAAAAAGTCCTCCAATACAAGACCCCTGTTTGTTCTCTGTAGGAGGGATGGATCAAATTTGTCAAACCGACCAGGTCCATGTTCCATATAAATAATACTAACAAAGAAATGTTGTAATGTTCCTCAAAGACCAAACCATGACAGCTCATTCAAGTGGAGGACCCTGATTAGACAAAGGTCGCACCGCCTGTTTTCCAATTCCAATATGTTTCTTCCACTGTCCAACGCTACCTTTGACCTTGTTTTACCCTAGGCGCTTCCCACCGGATGTAATTAGCTACGAAGAATTTAAGAAAAATGTTGCTTCTTCATAAAATATTAGTTCAGTTCATGTTTGATATTCAACTTAACGAGTGGTTTCAGTAAAAAAAAATAATGTTCATTTTAAAAAATCTAAATTCGAGCACATGTGTGTACAAGGTATGTGCTGTTAAAGTTTAAGAAAAAGTGTGAACATGTACTATCATGTAATCACACTAGTTCAAAAAAAAGTCGATGTTGATATTGAATCCAACAAGTGACTCAAGTGGAAAAGAAGATATTGTTCATCCTAAAAGGTCTAGGTCGAGCAAATGTGTGCAAATTGTTTGTTATTAAAAGATTAAGAAAAAAAATATGAACCGCACCGCTATGTAATTACACTAACATATTCATAAAAATATTACGGATTCAAATAGGTTTAAGTGTGTAATTTCTTTTTCTAAATGAGTAATGGATTTGAAATTTAAAGTTCAAAAATTATTTAAAAGTATACAAAAATTTTAAAAATATTTTTCTAAACGAGATCGAATCCAAATGGCACCCCATCCAAACCACACAAAATTGCTTGGGAGTAGAAGCAAGAGTGGTTGGGAAATGTTAAATTAGGCACATAATGGAGTCAACCATTTAATAGGATTAAGCAAGAGCTATTATAACATTTTGGAAATTATGAACAATAACCCAAATAGTAGTTATAATGCCCACCTATGTTGTAGAAGACGCTTAAGTCTTCTCATTTCCCAATTAATTAACTTGAATTTATACAGACCAGAAATGATCATATATATCATTGATGTGAGACTATATTTTTTTTCAAAATCAGGACATCGATAATATCAATTAATCTCTTCATCTTAAATATTTTTCTGAAAAGATATTTGATCATGAAATATGTTCTATTCCCGGACCGAATTCCCGAGACACTATTCCATGACCTTTATGTATCAGCTGAACAAAGAGGCAGTGGCACGATGGTAGGCCCAAACTTGTATGCTGAATGACAAAGAAAACATGGCAAGAAAGATAACGATAAGGGGGGACCAAACCACGATACACAAATATGATGACAATATATATATTTGTTTGTTTTCTTTTGTAATAAATAATGGGATTTTGAATCAATAATTTAGCAAAGTCGCAGTAGATTGGAAATACTCTAAATAAAGCCAAATCCCATCTTCTTTCTTCCCTGTCGAAATGGCGGTGGCCATATATCTGTTCTTTTTCCCCTTTGCACACAGCTTCATTCACATCTAAGCTAGCTTCTTCAGTCCACTTAGGTTTGAAACTGATTTCATGTGCGAACTCACTTGCTATGTATTGTATGTAGTGTTTTGTTATATTTATAAAGAATTTCTAGGGTTGAAAGAGTGATTGTATTCCTTATATTGATTTATATGACTCAATATTAATAATTATTTTATTATTTTTAAATTACAATTTATTGTATTGAAATCTGTAAGTTGTGAACAGGGATGTAAAGGAAGACCATTCATCAACGGACTTGTGTTTTTTTTCACAAAATTTCAAAATGTTAGTATTTCAACGAGTGGTCTTAAAGAAAAAGAGAATGATGTTCATTTTAAAAAAATTAAATTCGAACAGTTTTGTCTATAAAGTATATATACCTTATTGTAGAATTTAGAAAAGAAATATTAACATATATTTTTTATAATTAAGACTATTAAAAAAAACTCTTCTAAAAATGGTTAGAGGTGAAGGATATATAGAACAAATACCATATGCATTAGGTTAGTATACCAGTATAAAGGAGGTATCAAAGGTCAAAGAAAGGTGGCTATCATTTTCCAGAACATGAGAGTAGTTTTTAACTTTATACATATCAACATCAATGATTAGACTATCAAATTAATTTAATCCCTTTTTATTTATATTAAAAACTATCCTCTATAAAAAAAATTATCTTAATTATGTGGATAGGCTTAAGTTGTTCCGCTATAATGTTCGTTATTCTTCTTGAGGAGTCATTTGGTTCACGGAATGTAAGATTGCCATTGAGAATAAAATTATTGAAATGTTACATTACTTAGCACATTACTGAGAATATTGTATTATCTTGTTTAGTTTGTTTGGCAGAAATGTAAGGGTATAGTGTTTGGTTGAAGGAATATAAGATAAGAAAAATGTATGTTTTACTAAATTATCCTTAGGATATATATTTTTTTAACAAGTTGAATTCTTAATATTAAAGTTAAAATTACCGTAATATGTAATATTTTCGGTTGCAACTTAAAATGTTATCATTATATATAACATTTTAGGTAGCAACCTAAAATTTAGAAACTTAGATAACATTTCTGGTTGCAACCTAAAATTTAAAAATTTAGGTTGAAGTGAGTAAAATTTTAAATTTCAACCTAAAATATTATACAATATCATAACAATTTAGGTTCCAACCTAAAATGTACCAATACATATAACATTTTATTTTAGAAATTTATTCGTGAAATGTTACCCAAAATCATAACAATTTAGGTTGCAATCGAAATTATTACCAATATATATAACATTTTAGGTTGGTAACCGAAATTGTTACCCAAAACCTAAGTTGATTTTAGTGATTAAAGAATGTTTAAATTATTCAAAAAAATGTTTTAGCGCGAGAAAACCAATATTAGATGATTATCAAGTTTTCTAGCAAGTGCCACAATGTTGCTTTTCATTATTGACCAAATTTAAGTAACATATGACAACTTAATTGTCATAAGCTTGCGAGCTAAACTATCGTATAAAAAAATAAATCTCAAACACGAATAAAGTTTACATTATCTCAATCAAATGTATATTATGAGCTAGATATTTACATAATACGTTAAAATATTAAAGAAATCATAACACAATATTAATAAGAATACATTAAATATTAACATACTAGTTAAATACGTGTAACACAATTTAAATATTAAACTAATGTGAAATAAAAATATTGGTGAAATTTATACCCCAAATAAATAGCTATGTAGTTAAAAATATACAATAAAGGATTCAAATGAAAAAAAAACCCATTATTTTGAGGGTAATAGTGTCCAATTGGCCATGAATTGACAAATACTTAAAAAAAAATGGGAAAATGATATTTCCGAAATCTTAACCAAAAAACGCTATTGTTGATAAAAATCTTTCTTCTGTACTGGGAATAATGCCAAACCAAACATGAGAATGTGATTCTAGAAAATAATATTCCCGCCGGTAATAATTTTTTTTTTGTAAAACAAACGCCCCTGAATATTAGCCGCTAGTATTTTATATCCCAAATTCTATGGTAGATACTTAAAAGAAGCTTCCATAGAAATATTGATTAATACCTATAATATCATAATTTTACGGTATGTCCAAATTCTTAACAATATATCCAAGTCTTTAAAATCACACCAAAATTATCGTTTACTTAGAATATTTATTTAAAGAACTCACGTGGTTTAAGTGGAAGAAGAAACGTTGTGATTCCTAGTGACACATGTAGAATCTGATGAAACCAGATTGTTTTTTTCAGAAAATATTATTCATGTCGACATGATTTACAGGTAAGTTTTTTAAAGACTTGATACAAAAAGAGTCTTATTTTAATTAAAAGTCATCTACGTTTACAGCTCTTGTTTAATAAGATAGAGTTAAACTTAATCTAAACTATTTTAGTTTATCTATAATAAAAAACAAAGTTTAAATTAAATATTTACAACTAACACTCCTCCTTAAGATGGTGAGTATACATTGTAAAGTCCCAGCTTAGATGTTGGTGAGCACATCAGCTAGTTGATCTTGGAAAGAATATAAGATAAATCTGCTACTCCACCATTGACCTTCTCTGAAATGAAGTGTTTGTCAATTTCTACATGTTTTGTTCGATCATGGTGGACTGAATTTTTAGCAATTTTGATGGCAGATCTTTCAAAAATTTTACCTTGATTCAGCTCCAACTCTTTTAGTAGCCTCTGTAACCAAATATCATCGCACAATCCTAATGTTAAAGCTTTATACTCAATTTCAGCACTACTCCTAGAACCAACAGATTGTTTCTTACTTCTCCAAGTCATAAAATTTTTTCATACAAATTAGCAGTAGCCACTAGTAGATCTTCTATAAACCAGCTCTCCAACCTAGCTTACAATTTGTGAAGATCTTCATTCTTCTATTTTAAGTCTTCCTAATTATTAATCCATAGCCTGAAATTATTTTAAATACCTTAGTATTTTGCAAGCATACTCAAGATGTTCTTCTCTAGGGCCTGTTATGTGTTGGTGATAAGTCATTAATTTGCATGTTTTTCATGTATTCCTATGTTTTAGCACATTAATCTATCTTAAAGCCCTTAATTCGGTTCCTATCTAGTTTTGCATGTGTTTTTGGATCTTAAAGACATTTCATACGTAAAAGACGAGTTTTAACACCTTTTTGGCGTTTTCGGAATATCCCTTGAGCAAAACTAGAAACAGTCGCGGAATAAGGCGTGGGCACGGCGCAAGACAGACTTTTCGACTTGGAGGAAAAGCAATCCTACTACAAGTGGACTACTTTTTACCATAATTAGAGTAGTTTAGGATTGTTGAATTTAATGTAAAGTCTTCCCCTTATTTTCCCCTATAAATAGGGATCAAATGGTGAAGGGAAATTATCCGAAGTTAGCCGAAACCCTCTCCCTCTTCTTGTGTTGTCGTCGCCTACTCCATGAGTGGCTAACTCCCCTTTTTCTAGTCAAGTGTAGTTACAAGGATATTATTTATAGTTTTTAGTGAGATTTCTTGTTCCCAAATTATCGTCATCTTTATTCAAGTATTTTCATAACTTTTGTGCTTCACCTTCATGTGTATGTTTGGTTAAATATATACTACAAACAATTCAATGGTATTTGATACAAGTGGTAAAGGAATTCGGGTTCGATTTCTAAAGGTATGAATTCATGTTCTTAATAAGTTAACGGGTTCGTTCTTAGGAAGAATATGCACTTTGGGTCTCTTGAGATCATTAATGTTATTTGATAGATTGTAATTCTTTAGCGGTACCTAAGAATTTAATCTTGATAATAAGACTTAATATTTTAATGATATTTAATTGATTATCTAACTTAGAAGAGATTGGGTTACTTGGTGGTATTCATCTAATCTAAAACCAAGCTATTTGAGATTGATGTTGATTTATCTTTTGTGGGTAAATGATCTAAATTCTTGATTTAATATTCCAAGTTCTACCTTGACTAGAGTTTCAATTTATATTGAATTCTTCATTACTTCAATTGCTTTCTTCAAATCAAACACAAACTCCCCCTTTACTTTAAGTGCTTTATTTGTGAATTTAATCTCTTAACCGTTCTCTGTGGGATCGACCCTACTTGCCGCTACTACAAATCCAAAGAAAAAGTAGGTATTATTTTTTACGAATTCGACACCCATCAAAAAATTGGTGCCGTTGTCGGGGAGTGGTGTCAAGAAGATAAGAATCTTTTGTTCGATCCTGGTATCGACAAAACTGAAAAGAGACTAAGGAAGGAAGCAAAGAAAGACGAATAATCAAAACAAGAGGCCGCGAAAACGCAAGAGAGTCGTGAACTAGCCCACCAAGTCGACAATACCTTTGAAGTCGATGACATGGCCGAGCAAACCTTGCGCCAACTCATAGCCCCTGAGATCGCCACACAACCACTATGCATCACTTACCAGGACTTAGAGGTACCGGTCGAATTAAAATCTGGTCTAATACATCTTCTTCCTACTTTCAAGGGGCGCGAGAATAAGAATCCATACAAACACTTGAAAGAACTTCATATGGTGTGATCGAGCATGGAACTCCACAATGTCACCATGGATCAAGTCAAGCTACGGGCGTTCTCATTCTCTCTAGCCGATCATGCGAAAGATTGGTTATATTACATACTATCCGGATAGGTCAGAACATGGACGGACATGGCAAAGCTTTTCCTCGAGAAATATTTTCTAGCCTAAAGAGCCACCAACATTAGAAAAGAGATTTGTGGAGCTCGGCAAAAAGATTATAAAACGCTTCATGACTATTGGGAACGATTCAAACAGCTTTGTCCGAGCTGTTCGCAACATGGAGTGTCCGACCAACTACTCATCCAATATTTCTATGAGAGTTTATTACCCATAGAAAGAAGGATGATGGATGCCCAAAGAGGAGGAGCGATCATGAACAAGACTCTTACCCAAGCCAGGGACCAAATCAATATAATGGTCGCAAACTCTCAACAATTCGATCCATCATATGACAACGTATCTCGACGTGTGAATGAGGTAAATATTTCTTCACTTGAAGATAAGATTTCGAATATAACCTCCCTTGTTCAAATATTGGCATCAGATGAAACCGAAACCGTGAACGCACTTGGAGGACTGTACGACCAAAGGCAGTACAATCCATACTCAAATACATACAATCTGGGGTGGAGAGATCATCCAAATTTAAGTTATGGACAAAAGCCTCAACAAAGTACTTTCCATGAGCCACAACCGTCAGCGTCCGCAAAACCCCCATTAGAAGATGTGGTGTACAAGCTTGCTCATAACCTATAACAATTTCAACAAGAAACAAGGGCAAGTATAAAAAACCTTGAGACTCAAGCAAGTCAAATTGCTTCATCTATTAGTCAATCCGAGTCACGAGGTAAGTTGCCTTCTCAAACTATCGTCAATCCGATTCAAAATATAAATGCTATTACTTTGAGAGTGGCAAGAACTTTCAGGAACCTACCAAGCACATTGCAGACGCAACAAAGGAAGACAAGAGTGCGAGCGAACCATCTCTTAAACCTATTGCGGACACAAGGGAAGAAAGTACGAGCAGACCATCCAAATCTTGGCAAACTCTTTTCCCCCAAAAGATGGTAAATCGCAAAACCCCGAGCCTAAGAGGGGAGATGTCAGCGCAAAGAAGGACATCCGAACTATTGTGATTCAATCTCCTTTCCCTCAACGGTTCACAAAAACCAAGAAAGAAGAGCAAGACAAAGAGACTCTTGAGACGTTTTGCAAAGTCGAGGTAAATATTCCTTTGATTGATGCAATCAAGCAAATCCCTCGCTATGCAAAATTTCTCAAGGAATTGTGCACGAATAAAAGGAAGTTAAAAGGCAATGAAAAGGTAAGAATGGATGAGAATATATCTGCAGTGCTTCAAAAGAAATTACCCGAAAAATGCGAAGATCCAGGTATGTTCACTATCCCATGTCAAATCGAAAAAGTAAAAATGAAAAAGGCCATGTTAGATTTAGGAGAATCCATTAATGTTATGCCTTATTCTATTTATTCTACTAACAAAATGGATCCTCTTAAGAGAACAGGTGTTACTATACATCTTGTTGACCGATCAAATGTCTACCCCATGAGAGTTTTAAAGGACGTTTTAGTACAAGTCAAAGGACTTGTATTTCCTGCTGGTTTCTGTAATATCCCAAAAACATGACCCAAGATGTAATTGGCAATTCGAATGTGTTATCAATTGAGTGAAAGTGTTCCTCGAAATAAGCTTACATAAACTTTAGGACCATATTATAGCATTAAGCAAATTGAGGAACTTAATTCTAAGGACTCAAATGATCTATTAATCAAAATTGGTGGTTGCATGGAAAACATTTTTATAACCATGGACTAGGACACTTGTCCATGTTTGATCAAGTTTGGGAAAAGGAGTGATGACTCAGCAAAGAGAGAATTAAGGAAGAAACAATTTTCTTCATCTTCTTTATTCCTCCATGAACACCGTTTAGTGAGAGAAGAGAGTTTGAGTGTGAGAGAGCTCGAATTCAACTAGTTTAGCCCATTTTAATGGATTTTTCTGCACATAGAAGCTTTGTTAGAAAGGTAATTATTCTGGTCCCTTTGCTATTTTTGTACAATTATGCTTGATAATTTGAATGTCTGTAAGTAGATTTCATGAGAATTAGGCTTGCATAAATGATGAAGTTGTGTTTGGATTCTTTATAGAAAAATCATGTGTAGTATGTTTTGGTGGGGGGAATTGTGATTATTGAAAGTACGGTAAATCCTTTGAATGAGCTTATTTGTAACTAAAACTATTCGAGTAATTATTCATGCAGCATAGTAGTTGTTTTGTGTCTAAATTTAGGATAAAATACATGTAACCGGACTGTTTTGTGGATTTAAATCAGGGGGAAAATATGTTTTGGTGTTAGACGGACTGTCTTAAGTAAAGGACAAGTATAATTAAAACATTTTTGAATGTGAATAAGTGTTTAAAAGAAAACAGGGCAGAATTTCACGTATATAAATCATTATGGATTGTTTTAATTGAAATAAAAAAGGAATGTATGATTGATTTGCTATGAGATTTATGTGATGGATTGTTAAAAGAATGTTATGTTCATATATGTATACTTTAGGGGCTGTAAGAGCATCTTAAAATCTGTTTGAGTGTTTTAAATTCGAGAGAAACTGTTTTGATTATATCAAGGACTGATTTTAATGATCTCAAAACAGGGGAGACTGTTTTAGTAACATTTGGGGGCTGTTTTATTAACCTCGAGGCTGTTGGGTGAGCATGTAAATAAATACCTATGAAAATAAAGTGTTTTGAATTTGTGAATGTATGTTAAGGGTTGTTTGGAACACCTTGAAAGCATGCTTGACTGTTGAGATGTATATGTATTAATACAATGGAATGCTGGGCTGTTTTGTACATGTGATTGTGCATACAAAAAGGAGACTGTTTTTTTGTTTAAAATGATTCTTATAGGACAGCTTTGGTATGTTAAAAAAGCTTGCTGGATTGTCTTGAATTTTATGTATACATGTATGTGATTATTTGGACAGTTTTGAGTGAATAAAAGTAAGCATGTGTAAGCTGGCCGGATTGATGTAATTGCGCATATATATGGACTGTTTTTGATAAGTATTTGTGTATACATGTTAAGTTGGGCGGATTTGAATAAATACGAAAGTATATGGTCTGTTTGAGCTTGTGTATATGTATGTCTATTCCTTGAGACTGTTCTGTAAGTTGAATGGGTGTTAGGGCTATTTCTAATCCATCATTGCACTCTTGTTAATTCTAGACCAAGAATAAGTTAGGAAAGGATTGGAGAATGTAGGAAGATATAATTGAGGATTCAGGTATCCCGTAACTTCGGGATAAAAGGTGAGTATAGTCTAAAGTCTCGGGACAGGATAACGACCTTCCCGAGCATTCCTTGTTATTTAATTACATTGTCATGTTTTGAAAAATACTATGCACAAATGAGCTTGGAAATAAGGTACGTATATGAAGGTTTGGTATGATTTGTTATGTAATACTTGAACTATTGAGATGTTCATAAAATGATCTAAGCGGTTCTTGCATAATTTCTCCTAAAGATATCTTTGCTATAATGTATTTTGATTAAGAAATAGGTATGATGCAAGTATCCTATATGAACTATGTATGTGTTTGTTATTGTTAGATACAAGTTTTGTGGTGATGTTATGATATTGAAGCCATGCTCGTTAATGAATTAGTAAGCCATGTTGTACGAATACCTTGTTTATGAGAAACCTTGTGTGAATTTGTAAATGAGTTAACAATGGAAGATTATGTATATGATTCATATGTGATAGAGATTTTTGTTATGATGTTATTCGAATAAGAAAAAGATACAATGAAGAATTCATGTGAGGTGAATAAATGCCTAAATGGAAAAAGGCAATAAGCTTGTGGATTTGATATCCTAATAAGGAGCTATGCTCACTCTGTACTAATAAGATATAATAAATGTGAAAGCCTTGATCTCGAGTCAGTCGTAGGTATAGTTGGCATGCCATAGAGTCCATGAAGCTCAGTGTTTGGGTAAACTACGGTCTGTGACAGTGGTCCCTATTTGGCGATAGTAGGAGGGAAGTGTGTGTGGTCATTTGGCAACAGTAAGAGGGATTAACCGGTACTGCGAGTACCCTCGTTTGGCGACAGTTGGTTGGGGATTTGTGTACCTAGGCTGAAGTCGATTCTCAAGGCTATGATTTAAAGAAATCGTGAAAATTTATAAGTTAAATGATGATTATGATCGTAACTTGTATAGCAAGTAAACTATATCTTGAAGAATTTCGATTGTAACATACATGATAAGAAATCAATGCCTATTTATATGTGTAATAATGTAAACGATGAGAAAAGCCATGTTAATAAGAAAGCATGAGGTTATAGTTAAAAATAATGAAGATTGTGATTCTTGCTTGACATGTGTTAAGTGTTCGAAAGTACTGTTTTTATTACCCTTTTTACTGATATTATTGTTAGACTTAGGCTCATATTAGCTGCATAATTAGTCATTTATACATTAATTCATGTTTCTTTTCATCGTTAAGCTTGATTACATAGTTTGTGGTTTTTGTGGAAAAATATATTACTTTGGTGTGCTTTTGTGCGCAGGAACTAATTGCCTAAACAGTTGGGAAATTGCTGAGGCGATTGAGGATAAGATGAAATGGTAGCCGATTTGATGACTGGATAAATCCAACATGTTCGAGATAAATGGCGTGAAGCAAAGGAGTTGGAGTTCCATGTAGAGATCAAAAAGAGATTAAATTCTAAGACTTTTATGAGGAGTTTTTGAAGGAACAAAAATATAATAATAAAAGAAATTTATTTATTTTATTCTATTTAATTCCAGCCTAACTTTCTCCTCAAGAAAGACTTTGACCTATCCATCTTCTATAAATAGAAGACCTAGCCGCCTACTTGAAGGGCATGTTCGACTAGAGAGAAAAAAATCAAGGGGCTGTTCGAAATCTTCATCTTCTTCCTCTTTGTTCTATTAGATTCATGCTAGGGAATTTTTATTTTGTGTTTATTTTGCACCCGACCATGAACTAATTTTATTTGGCTTGGGTTATTGTGTTTTTGTGGTTGTGAGAACGATTGGATTTGTTTAGGTATTTGAGTTTGCAATTTTAATTCAAAGTTTGTATATTCTTGGTTCTTAATTTTGCGAGTGAATTGAGAGAGGATCTCGTAAATTCATTCATTTATCTAATATCAGGAGAGTTAGATTAAAGAAACGACTAAGCATGGTCTTTATTCAATCAATCGATGGTGAATACTAATTTGACTTAGGGATAAGTTGCGAATTTCAACGGCTTAAAGGAACGCAAAATAGATTGTTGTCCACCTTTGGTTCATGCAGGAATGTATTATCAAGGCATGCACAATTAACAATGTTTCGAGTTAGGGATAACGAGAAACCATTGAAGAACGCTTCGTCAAACTTTGAAGGTTGTTGCCCAATTGCCCAGGCAATCGCTCCATTGCCAATTGCCCAGGCAATTAGACTGGATTCAATTGAAGAGCGATTGAGCTACTCTAGCACTCAATTACCATGATGGTCCATTTAACTATCACGCCATGACTCATGATAACCCGGTCTACTCACTCTTACTCGATTACATCTTTCTCTTATTTAATTGCTTTTTTATTTTACTTGTTAATTAGAACTCCTACAATTACCAATTTGTATTTTTACTTTCAGTGCGAGAAGTTAAATTCCCGAAGTAGCACCAATCTTTGTGGAGACGATATCTATACTATACTATAACTTGCGACGTGTACACTCGCACCGATTACGAAGCACTTAATACGCACAATAAATTTTTGGCACTGTTGCCAGGGATTGGAAATAGCGACTTTGTTTTTAATTTCTTGCACCTTTGTTTCTTTTTATTTTTGTTTTATTTCTAATCGGTTTTCAAGGGACTCGCAACTTTGGCTTTGCATCTGTGTATGACCAGGGTGAGACCAACAACACAAGACTACCCACTTGAACCCGAGATAGAACGAGTTCTTCATAGAAAAAGACAAGAACAACGAGCAACAATGGCAGAACAACCTGATAACCTAGTCAGCAATATGATTGCCAATGGTAACCAGAACACCGTAGTAAGAGGAAGAGGAGATCAAGTCGTACAACCTGTTCGTAACAGACCCATTCGAGACTACTTAGAGGAAGATCTCAACGGTCTCAATCCAAGAGTTGTCACACCTGAGATAGAAGCCGTCCACTTTGAATTAAAACTTGTGATGTTCAACATGATCAACACAATTGGTCAATTTTGTGGCTTGACAACTGAAGGTTCCAGACAACATCTCAAATCATTCCTAGAGATTTGCAATTCATTCAAGCTACAAAGAGTCCATGAAGATATCCTAAGGCTGAAATTATTTCCCTATTCACTGAGGGATAGGATAAAAACGTGGCTGAATAGTATTCCATCTGGATCTATAGGATCTTAGACGAATTTGTTTCATGATTTTATTGCTAGATTTAGTTCTACAAATATGACTGATAAGTTGCGTAATGATATTACTTCCTTTCGGCAGGCAGATGATGAATCCATATACGAGGCTTGGGAATGATACAAAGAGCTTTTACACAAATGTCCCATGCACAGATTCCCATTGTGGACGCAAGTGATGATGTTCTACAATTCAGTGAACACGCCGACAAGGATGATGCTAGATGCCTCAGCAAATGACATACTCCTCAACACGTCACTTGAGGAAGCGATAGAGATTCTTAACCGTCTTTCCAATAATGATTATCAGTTCTCAACTACCCGAAGGAGAATAGTCAGACGCAATGCCACGATAAATGAGTTTGATTCATCAAGATCTATTTCTGCACAATTGGCCGATTTAACCAATATGGTTAAGAACATGCAGCGACCGAGCAACAGAAAAGAGATCAAGGTAGTATATTCAATTTGTGATTTATGTAATGGTAACCATGATTCTTCTGAGTGTCTGCAGAACCCAGAATCTAGCTTTTACGTTGGAAACTACAACCGGAACAACAATGTGATGTCCAACACTTACAATCCAGCGTAGAGGAAGCACCCCAATTTCTCATGGAGTAATCCCAACAATGCCATCAACCAGAATAGTCAGAATGCAAAAGCAATAGGATTCTAGCAGAACTTGCCATGGCAACAAATGCCGCAACAACAGATGTCGCAGCAACAATTGACACCATCCAATTCTTTGGAAAATTCTCTCAATGCTTTCATGTTAAAAACTGAATCTTATATGGCTGAGAATAGTATTATGAAAAGGACTGATGCCTTTATCAACAAGACTGAGATGAGATTGCAAAACCAAGAGGCGGCCCTAAAGTCATTGGAGACACAAGTCATGCAATTTGCTCAAAACTTGAACACAAGTCCAATGGGTAGTTTACCTAGCGATAGTGAAGTCGCAAAAGGAGCAAACCACGAGCAATGCAAAATAATCACCACTCGGAGTGGCCGAGAACTTAAGGAAACCCAAGCCTACTCAACAGAGAACACTCAACATAAAGAGCAGCCCCTTGTCAAAAAGACAAGTCCAGCAACAAAACCTTTGCCAAAACTGATGAATCGGAGAATGCCACGACAATTCCACATACCTCGGCAACTGCACATGCTTCGGCAAGTCCTGATGCCTCAGCAATTACTTCCATCAAGTTCCAAACCAGTGAAAAGATTGAAGAGATCCGACTGCCACCACCATTCCCACAGAGGTTGAAACGACAAAAGCAAGAATACCAGTTCAAGAAGTCCCTTGACATCTTGAAGCAAGTCCACATCAACTTGCCACTGGTTGAAGCAATAGAACAAATGCAGAACTATGCTAAGTTCCTTAAAGACATCGTCTCTAAGAAGACTAGGCTAGGAGAATTTGAAACAATTGTTGTGACAGAAGGATGCATGGTCATGCTACATAATCGCATACCACCTAAGCTTAAAAATCCTGACAGTTTCATAATACCGTGTTCGATCAGAAACCACTATGTCGGGAAAGCATTGTGCGATCTTGAAGCAAGCATAAATTTGATGCCCAAATCAGTTTTCCAAAAATTGGGAATCGGGAAAGCAAGACCTACAACAGTTATGCTATAACTTACTGACAGATCCTATGTGCATCTAGAGGGAAAAATCGAGGATATACTGGTAAGAGTTGATAAATTTATTTTTCCAGCTGATTTTATTGTTTTGGATTATGAAGCAGATGCTTTCGCACGTATTATCCTTGGGAGACCCTTCCTAGCTACAGGAAGATCATTTATTGATGTCGAAAAAGGAGAATTCAAAATGAGGGTGAACGACCAGTAAGTCAAGCTGAACGTGTTTCAAACCCTAAAACATACTAACGATCCATAAAAATGCCAATTCATCCACGCCACAACCGAATTCAATTTTGATGTGGAAGAGAATTGCCTCGGTAATTTCATTACCGAACAAGAAGAACTTGAGGAGTTTGATGAGCCGATCAATGATGATCCGAACAACGAAGAATAAAAATAGGCAAACTGGATAGTAAATTGACCAGGTACACACTTCGAACCATTAGATTACACAGGTAAGGAAGGTAAACTCACGAAACCCTCAATTGAACAACCTCTCATTCTTGAGTTAAAACCATTACCGGGGCAATTAAAATATGCTTACTTAGGAATCAATAATACATTGCCCGTAATTATTTCTTCTAAGTTGCAGCCTGAACAAGAAAAGAAGTTGATTGACATGTTGATGCTGCACAAAAAGACAATAGGATAGACCATCGCAGACTTGAAGGGAATTAGTCGAGCAGTGTGCATGCATAAGATCTTATTGGAGGATGACCATAAGCCCTCATTGAAGCACAAAGAAGACTCAATCCCAACATGAAGGGGTCGTGATGAAGGAAATCATCAAATGGCTTGATGCCGACATTATATACCCTATCTCCGACAGTACATGGGTAAGTCTGGTACAATGTGTATTGAAAAAGGGAGGTATGACTGTGGTAAGTAACGAAAACAATAAACTTATTCCAACTAGGACGGTTATCGGTTGGAGGGTTTGCATGGACTATCGTAAGTTGAATAAAGCTACTAGGAAAGATTATTTTCCTTTACCCTTTATTGGCCAAATGCTTGACCGTCTTGCTGGAAAACCCTTTTATTATTTTCTTGATGGTTACTCAGGTTACAATCAAATTGCCATAGCACCAGATGATCAGGAAAAGACCACCTTTACATGCCCTTATGGTACCTATGCGTTTCGATGGATATCGTTCGGATTATGCAATGCCCTAGCAACCTTTCAAAGATGCATGATGGAAATTTTTTCTGACATGGTAGAAGACTTCTTCGAGATCTTTATGGACAATTTCTCTATCTTTAGAAATGACTTTGACAATTGCCTCGGCAATTTGGAAAAGGTGCGAGCAAGTTGTGAAGAATCTGATCTCGTACTAAACTGGAAAAAATGCCATTTTATGGTGGATGAAGGAATCGTGCTTGGCCATAAGATTTCATATAAGGGGATCGAAGTGGACAAAGCAAAGGTGGACGTGATTGAGAAATTACCCCCTCCAACTTCAGTCAAGGGGATCCAAAGCTTTCTCGGGCATGCAGGTTTTTACAGAAGGTTTATTCGTAATTTTTCTAAAATTACTAAACCATTGTGTAACTTGCTTGAATAGGATAAAGTCTTCAACTTCGATGAATCATGCACTCAAGCCTTTGAAACCTTGAAGAAACTTGCCTCGGCACCTATTGTTGTTCCACCAGATTGGACCTTACCTTTTGAGCCTATGTGCGATGCAAATAACTTTGCAGTAGGAGCAGTTCTTGGTCAACGAACATGTAAAATTTTCCATGTGATACACTACGCTAGTAAAACTCTTATTGGTGCTCAAGTGAACTACACCACTACGGAAAAAGAGTTACTAGCCGTGGTTTTTGCTTTTGACAAATTTTGATCCTACTTGATTGGGACCAAGGTAATTGTTCATACTGACCACTTGGCAATTAAGTACCTTTTCGCTAAGAAATATGCCAAACCTTATTTGATTCATTGGATTTTACTTTTACAAGAGTTTGACATTGAAATTAAGGACTGGAAAGGAACATAGAATCAAGTTTCCAATCATTTGTCATGCCTAGAAATTGATAATATGGAGGACGCAGATGTGGAGATATGCGACACATTCCCGGATGAGCAAATGTTAGTTGCCTCGGCAATACCATGGTATGTAGATTTAGTTAATTTCCTTGTTAGTGGCATTTTAACTTATGGCCTTACTCACCAAGGAAAAAAGCGGATCCGACATGATGCTAAGCATTATTATTAGGACGAGACTATTTTATTTAAATAATGTGCAGATCAGGTTATAAGACGACGTGTCCCTGAGGAAGAGCAGCAAAATATGCTCCAGCAATGCCTTGCTTCACCATATGGAGGTAATTTTGGAGGCACTCGCACCACGGAAAAAGTCTTGCAATCCAGTTTATGCTGGCCCACACTCTACAAAGATGCCCAAGAATTTTATAAGTAGTGCGATCATTGTCAAAGAATGGGCAATATCTCCAGGCGGCATGAGATGCCACTTGAAAACATCCTCGAAGTGGAGCTATTCGATGTATGAGGGATCGATTTCATGGGACCTTTCTCTTCTTCATATGGAAATCTATACATCCTTCTAGCCGTCGATTATGTGTCCAAATGGGTCGAAGCAGTCGCAACTCCCCGAAATAACTCCAAAACTGTTCAAAGATTCTTATAGAAAAATATATTCACACGGTTTGGAATGCCAAGGGTAATCATCAGTGATGACGGCAAGCATTTCGACAACAAACTTATTGGCAAAACCTTGTAACGTTTCGGAGTGTCACACAAAATTGTCGCGGCATATCACCCACAAACAAACGAGCAAGCTAAAATCTCCAACTGAGAATTAAAAGGTATCCTCGAGAAGGTTGCCAATCTCTCTCAAAAGGATTGGTTATTGAGGTTAGACGATGCACTTTGGGCCTACCGAACCTCATTCAAAACACCCCTAGGTATGTCTCCCTTCTGACTTGTCTATGGAAAAACTTGCCACTTACCGGTGGAAATTAAGCACAAAGCATGTTGGGCTATCAAAATCGTGAACATGGACTGGGAGAATGTGGGACAAAAGCATATACTAGACCTTAACGAGATAGAGGAATTTCGTGCCTTAGCTTACGACAACATAATAATCTACAAGGAGAAAACGAAGTGTTGGTATGACAAGAAGCTATTGCCGAGGCAATACTTGCCCTGGAAATTAGTACACCTCTTCAACTCTCGGCTGAAACTCTTCCCGTGAAAATTGAGATCGAGATGGTACGGGCCCTTTGAAGTCGTAAAACCCTTCTCCCATGGTGCTGTGATAATCAAGTCCACCATTGACGGACATGAATTCAAAGTTAATGGGCAAAGATTAAAGCACTATGCCGACAACCATGTTGAGCGCGACAAGGAAGTGGTTACTTTAGGAGATGCATGATCATCTCTCCTTTAGTATTTCTTATTTATTTTTAATTTTGAACTTATTTTATTTTTGGGTTTTTTTTTATTTTCTATTTTAGGATTCTTTTATTTTTGTTATTGTTTCCAATCACAACCACAAGATCATCCATGGCCAAAAACACCAGCCACCCATATCCAACCACCGCGTGTCGAAAAAAGAATCAAGCAAACGACCTGGAAGAAACTCATCATTCAAGGTGACGACATTTCCAACTAACACATTTGCATTTAATTTTGTTTTTAATTTTTAATTGCATACATTGAGGACAATGCTTCTCTCGAGTTTGGGGGTGTTTGTTTCTAGTTAGTTTCATGATTAGTTGCATTCATCTTTAGTAACCGCATATAGGTTGCATATGTTACTTGCCATACCTTTGATTGGATTTAATTTCTTAAGACTTTTTGAATACCCGGTGATGATTTTTTTCCACTACACTTAATTGAAAGAACCTTTAATTTTAGGATTGCATGAAAAGAACTTAGAATTTTACTATGATGCTGAATTTTTTTTACACAGTTGTGGCTTGATTGATTGAAAGAGACTTAGCAAACTAGGTTAATTTTTAAAAATTGGGTAAGTAAAAAAAGGAAAATTTGAAAACTAGAGGTGCTCGAAACCGGCTTTAGTATTGTGCTTAATTAAGATCGCTAGAGGTGCCCAAAAAGTGGCTCTAGTCGACTAAAAATCAATATAAGAAATTAAATATTTTGCTAGAGGTGCCCGGAATTGGCTCTAGTAAAAACATAATAAAAAAAACCAAAGAAATTAATTTGAAAGCCTATTGTTCACATGGGATCCAGAAAATCAACTTGTACACAACTTCGTACACACTCACAAGCATTATAGTTTGAATTCGGATAATTTTTGTGCTATCCAAAAAATTAAAAGGTGGTCATACTTTGTGCCACGATTTTGAGGTTTGAATTCAAGTTTGAAGCATGTCTTTGATAATTAAAGTCTTGGCAGGTAATTGTTAGTTTGCATTGCTTGAGCACAAGCAATAGTTTGAGTTTGAGGGTGTGTTAAGTGTTCAAAAGTACTATTTTTATTACCCTTTTTACTCATATTGTTGTTAGACTTGGGCTCATATTAGTTGCATAATTAGTCATTCATACATTAATTCATGTTTCTTTTCACCGTTAAGCTTGATTACATAGTTTGGTGATTTTTGTGGAAAAAGATACTGCTTTGGTGTGCTTTTGTTCACATGAACTAATTTCCCAAGCAGTCAGGAAACTGCCGAGGCAATTGAGGATAAGATGAAGTGGCATCCGATTTGATGACTGGATAAATCCAACATGTTCGAGATAAATGGCGTGAAGCAAAGGAGTTGGAGTTCCATGCAGAGATCAAAAGGAGATTAAATTCTAAGAGTTTTATGAGGAGTTTTTGGAGGAATAAAAATATAATAATAAAAGAAATTTATTTCATTTATTCTATTTAATTCCAACTTAACTTCCTCCTCAAGAAAGACTTTGACCTATCCATCTCCTATAAATAGAAGACCTAGCCGCCTACTTGAAGGGCATGTTCGACTAGAGAGAAAAATCAAGGGGTTGTTAGAAATCTTCATCTTCTTCCTCTTTGTTCGATTAGATTCATGCTAGGGAATTTTTATCTTGTGTTTATTTTGCACCCTACCATGAACTAATTTTATTTGGCTTGGGTTATTGTGTTTTTGTGGTTGTGAGAACGATTGGATTTGTTTAGGTATTTGAGTTTGCAATTTTAATTCAAAGTTTGTTCATTCTTGGTTCTTAATTTTACGAGTGAATTGGGAGAGGATCTCGTGAATTCATCCATTTATCTAATATCGGGAGAGTTAGATTCAAGAAACGAATGAGCATGGTCTTTATTCAATCAATCGATGGTGAAGACTAATTCGACTTAGGGATAAGTTGCGAATTTTAACGGCTAAAAGGAGCGCAAGATATGTTGTTGTCCACCCTTGGTTCACGCAGGGATGTATTATCAAGGCATGCATAATTAACAGTGTTTCGAGTTAGGGATAACAAGAAACCATTGAAGAACGCTTCGCCGAACTTTGAAGGTTGTTGCCCTATTGCCCAGGCAATCGCAGAATTGCCCTGGCAATTCGACTGGATTCAATTGAAGAGTGATTGAGCTACTCTAGCACTCAATTACAATGACGGTCCATTCAACTATCACACCACGAGTCACGATAACCCGGCCTACTCTCTCTTACTCGATTATATCTTTCTCTTATTTAATTGCTCTTTTATTTTAATTGTTTATTATAACTCCTACAATCACCAATTTGTGTTTTTACTTTCAGTGCGATAAGTTAGATTCTCGAAGTAGCACCAATCCCTGTGGAGATGATATCTATACTATACTATAACTTGCGACGTGTACACTTGCACCAATTGCGAAGCACTTAATACGCACAACAACAAGTAATATGCTTCTAGTGAAATTTGAGTTCTTCTCTCTAATGGAAACACATGCTTCGAATGAAAGATTATAAGACGGTATGAATTGATGGATTGTTTAATCTTGATGGTTGAAAATACATATTCATTAAGGAAGTTGGTAAATCAAGTAAGAAATCACCTAAACACTACATGTGATTGACATGGTATATGATTACGCATATTTGAAGTATGATATACGGAAGCTGGACAATTTGTGTGACCAATTATGTACATCTTGGACTGATTGGAATGTATATTCGAGCATGCTTAATTAGTGGTTTGTCTTGGAAATAAGTGAAGGTATATGACTGTTTTGATTGGATTTAATTATACATGGGCTGTTTTATAATGTATAAGTTTGTATACATGCCTATGGGACTGTTTTGATTGGATTTAATTATACATGGGCTGTTTTGCAATGTATAAGTGTGTATACATGTCTATGGGACTGTTTTTATTGGATTTAATTATACATGGGCTGTTTTGCAATGTATAAGTGTATATACATGTCTATGGGACTGTTTTGATTGAATTTAATTATATATGGGTTGTTTTACAATGTATAAGTGTGTATACATGTCTATGGAACTGTTTTGATTGGATTTAATTATGCATGGACTGTTTTGTAATGTATAAGGGCGTATGCTTGATAACTGGACAAATTGATAGAAATGATCATGTGATAGGCTATACTTATAACATATTGGAATCTCTTAGGAGACAAGTAAATTGGGACTAGAAAAGCTTATGTGATAGGGAACCATGATTTAAAGATGACTTGTTTAAGAGAATTAGTAAATTCATAAGCTAATATATTGAATTTCCATGAAGACTTACGTGTTACGTAGCCATGTTTAAATGACATTTGAGTATAAATTGAGATAAGAATTAGCAACCTATTTTGAAACCTAATGGATGTTTACCTATTGATATGCTCACTATTCGTAAGGGTCAAGTGATGCTTGATTAAAAGTCGAAACAAATGAAACCTTATAAGATAAGTAAAATGCAAAATGAATAACTAATACCTACTTGATAAAATGGAGTTCATGCCTAGGACATGTTTAACAACTTATATGAACTTGTAAAATCTATGGTGCAACATGAATGCCTTAATCGAGCAGTACAAAGTAGATAGCTAAATTCCTTAATCACGATTAAAACTATGGTTTATAGCATACATTGTCTATTGCCTTGCGAAATAAGAAATCTATGAAATGATATTTACTAAACCTTGCATCCACGATTGTGTGACCACTCAATGGTTTTAGAACTTACTTAGGCTGACTAGTCGAATAAAAGAACTGGAGTAACTATATAAATATTATAATGTTTCCGAATCTTTAGTACTACTTCACTGAGCATTAGCTTACCTTACCCTTTTAACATCTTTCAGGGGAATTATTATTTCCGCTGATCTAACGAGCTTAGAATGGATCGCGAGTGTCCAAACGTATGTCGTAATTTCTTAATATCTCCTAGATGGTGGCACATAGCAATTAAGCTGCATAATACATTTTTAATTTACAATTCTTTTAGCTTATATATTTGTATAAGCTTATTAAGTATTCAATGTTCTGTAATGGGCCCTTAATTATTCTATGGTGGTTGCTTGCCTTATATCTGATGCAATGGTTGGTGTTTATGTGCGGCTGCTTAAATAGTTTTAAGAGCTTTATAATAATAGATCACCTTGATATCTTACATGTCGGGAGATTATATGCTTGAATTCTGTCATGTGCTAAACCTTAAGTTGAAGCGGGTGCTTCGAATGTTTAGTTTAAGGATAAAACCAATATTTTGAAAGAATATTAATGAATTGTAATTGGACTTACAAAGTGAAGGTTTTATGTGACTGGCTAAGTTAATTTACATATCAAACAATGGATCTTAGCAATCAAAAGTACATCACTCTTTTAAATTGAATCTCAAAACTCCATGACAGCTTAAGTTAAGTTGGATATGATGTTCATTGGAATTCTAATAAGTGAATCTCTTTTGGTCTTAAATCTTGAGTTTGTTGCATATATATTATGCAATTAGGTTGCTTTGTATACTAACGATCATATGTGGAGTTGATAAGTGCCGAACCATATGTATGCACATGAACATTGATTTTGTTTTGGTTTTAGGAATGTATGAAGACTGATTTATACTAGTAATCGTATAACAAGATTAAAGAGTATAGCTATACCAAGTTTGATATTTGGTCTTGTGACCAATGAGTTAAGTGTACAATAATTTACCCAGTCTAGATTAATATTGGGTTTGAATCAAAAGAATCTTTATGTGAATATATTTTTTTGAAGATTTCTTAATCATGCTTTGGGTTATCTTTTGGAGTGTAATGTCTTATGAGTGAGTTCGCGTGTTTGAGTATGAAGGATAATAAAAAGTTTTAAATTACCTGTATTTCCGAAAGCTTGTCCAATATTTTCGTGTCTAGCTTTAAAATAAAGAAAAATAAATTGTCTGTTGTGTTTGCTTCGAAACACTTCCTAATTCGGTTTACTCCTAAGCCGGGTATGGGGTGTTTCAATTTTCTCTTGAAGGATAATAAAAAGTTTTAAATTACCTGTATTTTCGAAAGCTTGTCTAGTATTTTCATGTCTAGCTTTAAAAAATGAAAAAAAATGTTTGTTGTGCTTGCTTCGAAACACTTCCTAATTCAGTTTACTCCTAAGCCAGGTATGGGGTGTTTCAATTTCTATGTCCAAGACATAGAAGAAAGCGATCCTACCAACCCTAATTTGATCTTACTAGGAAGACCATTCATGAAAACATCCAAGACAATAATCAATGTGCATGATGATACACTTACCATGGAATTCGATGGAGAACTCCTAAAGTTTAATATCTATGATGCCATGAAATATCCTAATAATGCATGTTCTTTATTTGCTTTGGATATTACTAAACCTTTGAAAATTCTTATCCATCTTATCAAAAAGTCGATCTTGATTCGGGAATTAATCTAACCGATGCTGAACCACCTGATAAGCCTATACTCACTATTCGTCCCAACAAACCTCCATGGCAACAACCGTACAAAGCAGAAGTGTTCAAGCCCATCAAGGATAAACCTCCTGACAAACATCTTCTTTCCACAATATGAGAAATAGAGGGATTCACATCTAGCCAAAGACGTTAAAAAAACGCTTCGTGCGAGGCAGCCCATGATTTTGTTCTTAGTTTATTTTAGTTTATTTCGTCTTATTTTATTTCATCAATAATTTTTTATGAGTTTTTATGTTTTTCTTTATTTTTAGGTATAGGGGTAGCACTCGCGGAATAAGGCATGCCCTCACCTTAGGAATTTCCAGAAACCAGTAGCACTCGCGATATAAGGCGTGCCCGCGCTTCGAAAATTTTCATGAAAAAGTCTTGGAGGGAAATTTTGCCACCGAAACTTTCTCCCCAAAACTAGAAGATGTTGCGCACCAAAAGCCAAAGAAGAAGAATGGAGGCTAATCAAAGGGCATTCTTCGAATAATCAAAGTTCGACCCTCCACACCCCTACACCCCTTGAACCTCCTCATGCCACATAAGGGAGCATTCTTCTCCCTTAACTTTTATTTGCTTTCTTTAATTTTTCGCATGTAGGTAAGAGAACATTAGGGACAATGTTCGGTTTAAATGTGGGGGGTAATTTTGATACGCTTAATTTGTGCTAAAACCATGGGATATAGTTTTGTGAAATTGCATGCTTCTTGATGAATTTGAGTATTACTTTCACATGAATTTTTTTTCTTGAACTTGACATGTTGAGATTTTTAAGAAAATTGGATCCCTGGGTAAAGATGAGATTGATATGGGAAATAAAATGGGATTGATAAGATCTTGTTAGACTTGAAAACCATTTCTCATATTAATTGATTTGATAGTTGGGTGGATAAAATTGGACACAACAAACCACTTTGTGAGACTTGTACCTTAACAAGCATATATCTTGTGCTTTATATTTTTCTTCATTGAGTGATTGTCAAGCATGATTAGATTACTCCTAGAACTCACGATGTTATGCATATTGAGACCACATAGGATCAAATTACTTGAGATGATTAAGGCACCTTGGTATGAACCTTGATCCAAAAACCCTACCTTGGTAAATATGACCATTAGAGAACCGTTTTTGAGCCTAAGCATGTTGTTTGGAAATTAACCACATTATAAGCCTAATTCTTTTTTGTTGGTTTCCCCAATTTGCACCCTAAATTGGAGAGCTACACACTTTCCTTACTTGAAAAAAAAGAGAAAATCAAGCAAAAGAAAAAGGAAAGGGAGAAAATCTTGAAAACAAGGAAAAGAAAAAATAAAGAAAAAATTGTCTTGTTTGTTCAAAAAGAAAAGACAAAAAGTGTGAAAAATATTGAATCCTTGTTTCTCCCAAAATTAAATTTGTGAAAAATCTTGATACAAAAGAGAAAAAGGGAGTGTGAAGTTCTTCGATTCAAAAAGACTAAAAGTCTTTCTCATCATACCTTGTCCTAAGCCCCGTTACAATCGAATTCAAAGACCTTTTGATCTTGTAATTTGATCCAACTAGTGGTGGAGATGTGATATATTTGCAAGCCTATGGTAAGTATCTTTTCATGCTTTGACTTGAGTGTTGTTGTCCCCTAAACACTTTGAGCGATATTGAGTGAATCCTTTGCAAGGTGTTTGATTTTATTCCATCTTTGACTTCATGATAATTAGTTGAGATATTATTTGCTTGTGCTAATTTGCAATCATAATTTATTACTTCTCTTATTCTTTCTTCGTTACCAAAGGGACCCTAGATCTTGAATTTCAATATGCTTGAGGACAAGCATAATCTAAGTGTGGGGCTATATGATAAATCATTAATTTGCATGTTTTTCATGTATTAAATCCTATGTTTTAGCACATTAATCTATCTTAAAGCCCTTAATTCGGTTCCTATTTGGTTTTGCAGGTGTTTTTGGGCCTTAAAGATGTTTCATACGTAAAAGACGAGTTTTAGCACCTTTTTTCCATTTCCGGAAAATCCCTTGCGCAAAACCAGAAACAATTGCGGAATAAGACAGCGCAAGACATACTTTTTGACTTGGAGAACAAGCAATCCTACTACAAGTGGACTTCTACTTTTACCATAATTAAAGTAGTTTAGGATTGTTGAATTTAATGTAAAGTCTTCCCCTTATTTTCCCCTATAAATAGGGATCAAAGGGTGAAGGGAAATTATCCGAAGTTAGCCGAAAGTGTTGCCTCCGCCTACTCAATGAGTGGCTAACTCCCCTTTTTCTAGTCAAGTGTAGTTACAAGGATATTATTTCAAGTTTTTAGTGAGATTTCTTGTTCCCAAATTATCTTCATCTTTATTCAAGTATTTTTATATCTTTTGTGCTTCATCTTCATGTGTATGTTTGGTTAAATATATATTACAACCAATTCAATGGTATTTGATACAAGTGGTAAAGAAATTCGGGTTCAATTTCTAAAGGTATGAATTCATGTTCTTAATAAGTTAACAGGTTCGTGCTTAGGAAGAATATGCGCTTTGAGTCTCTTGAGATCATTAATGTTATTTGATAGATTGTAATTCATTAGTGGTACCTAAGAATTTAATCTTGATAATAAGAGTTAATCTTTTAATGGTATTTAATTGATTATCTAACTTAGAAGAGATTGGGTTATTTGGTGGTATTCATATAATCTAAAACCAAGCTATTTGAGATTGATGTTGATTTATCTTTTGTGGGTAAATGACCTAAATTCTTGATTTAATATTCCAAGTTCTACCTTGACTAGAGTTCCAATTTATATTGAATTCTTCATTACTTCAATTGCTTTCTTCAAATCAAACACAAACTCCCTCTTTACTTTAATTGTTTTATTTGTGAATTTAATCTCTTAACCGCTCTCTGTGGGATCGTCCCTACTTGCCGCTACTACAAATCCAAAGAACAGGTAGGTATTATTTTTGACGGATTCAACACTCGTCGGTTGGCTTATGATGCTAATAGAAAATCCTATATATGGCCTTGTTAATGACAGATATATAAGCTATCCAACCAACCTTTGATATTATTCTCTATCTACTTGAACTCACATTTCCTCCTTTCTAACCTTCAAGTTTGTCTCCATTGGAGTTTTTGCAGGCTTTCATCCAACATTTCAGTCTTAGAAAGTAAGTCAAATCCATATTTTCTTTGATTATTGACAAGTCCTTTTCTCGTTCTAACAACCTCCATAGCTAGGAAAAAGCTTAGACTTCTTAAGTCTTTTGTCTCAAATTCACTGCTTAATAGATTCTTCAATTTGTTAATTTCACTAAGATCATCTCTAGTGATAATAATAATAATAATAATAATAATAATATCCTCTATGTACACAATTAATATAGCTCTTTTTCTGTAAAATGTTACCTTAATGAATAGTGTATGATTAGTTTGACACTACTTATAGACATTTTTTACAATGACCTTGGTAAATCTTTTAAACCAGGCTCTTGGTGTTTGCTTCAGACCATAGAAAATTTTTTTTTAGCTTGCACGCTCTCTTGCCTTCCATATCTTCTTCATACCTAGAGAAACTTTCATGTAGACTTCTTCTAGACCTCTATTTAGGAAGGTATTTTTTATGTTCAGCTAATGAAGTCCCCATCCTTCATTAACAGCAAGTTTAGGGGGTGTAAATGAACCGAGCTTGAACGAACAAGACTATGTTTGTGTTCGTTTGTCTATTTTTAAAGGTGTTCATGTTCGGTTCATTTTTGTTTAAATTTTTAATATTGTGTTCATGTTCTCACAACCCCTTTTTAGGAGGTTTCGACGTTATTTGGAAAACTTTATCAAAACATGGAGTCGCCACCAATCTTGTTGAAGAAAGTGTGGTTGGATCACTTTTAAAACAAGGGTTATTAAAATAAAACATTTTATTTATCAAAATAACATTTTTGGTCCACGCAAACAAGAGAAAATAGGTTCGGGGGTTGGCTATGTGAGGGGAAGGGTTAGCACCCCCACAACGCCCAAAAATTGGTACCTAATTGATTTTCAAAAAAAGTGTTCTAAAAATTGGAATTTGCAAGTTCACAAGATTTCGATTTATTTGTCCTCTTAGTGAATATAACTCTATTTTAACGGTCTTATCGCTCGAGAAATGAACTTCAATCACCACCAACACTCCTGGCGCTAACTCGCCATTCCTGTTTGATAAGACACCGCACTAATTAAGTTTTTGCTTTCAAAACAAATCAACAAATATTAAGTGTGTTTGAATTTTTTTAAAATTAAAACAAAATTAGTGATTAAACCCTAAAGAAAAGTCTACATTCATTTTAACTATTAAAGTTACATTGTCTTAAAGTGTGTTTTATTTTATTTATGACGAAAGTTTTTGAACAAACAAGGTTCTAATCTAGTTTTCAAAGACCCTAATCCTAAGGTTTCAAGCATACACATTTATATACAGAGAAAACTATAAAATAAATTGCTTAAATAAAATAACCAAAAAACTCAAAATTATGAAAGAGATAACTTATTTTAAAAGTTTTTTAGAATTTAAACTTCTCGTTAGGGGCTAGATTTAAAGAAAAATGAAATAAAAGGGTTAATTTAGAAGCAATTGAAAATCATGTGCTTAAATTAAAAAAAACAAGGACAGAATTGAAAAGATTAAAAATTGGAGTGCCATGGTTCAGGACCCATGAAAGTAGGGTGCAGGTTGATGGTCGGATTCAGGTCGGGGTCAAAGGTTTACTCTAAAAGTTAAAATTTAAACAAAATTTTCGTTTGTTTATAACCGGTTAAATGCTCCTTCCCTTTGCTCCCAAAATGCTCTATGTGTTTTCTCTTCTGCACCGCTTCACTCTTAGTGGCCGTAGTTTATTCTCGCCGTGCCGGTTTCCATTGATTGGCGCCGGCTGCCATTGTCGGCAACGAAAAACCCTAAAAAACCTTTTTTCCTTTTAAGTCATTTCCGATTTGAAAAAAAAACATTTTTCCTTTAAAAAACTAACTTTTCGAATCAAAATAATCTCTTTTCTTCTTTGGTTTTGTAGATTTTGGCGAGCCCTAAGTCATCTATTGGTCATCAGAACTTCGACAGAATCAACTTGCATGCATGGCTATGTTCTCCAAGTCAGAAGGTAAAAACGAAATCCCTTTCTTTATTTAAAAATGAAACTGAACATAGAAAGAAAGAGTTACCAGAAAAATTTGCTTTTATTCCCCTGGAAATGCTTGAATACACTTGCTGAATTGCTACAACTTCTGGGTTTTCGAATGCTATTTTTAAGTATGTGATTGTGTATTTCCTATTAGAAAAATGTCCTGTCGTTACATGAATTACAAAGGGGTTTATATAGTTACAGAATTGCTTGATTTTCAAGCTTGAATCCCTAATTTTCCCCTGAAATGTGGCCTCCTTGATTCGGATTATGCTTGATTATTGCCATGGCTTCAATTAAGGGATCGATTATTCCCTTTTTGCTTCTACTTTGACCTCATTTTCCAGCTAATGCTTTGATTTAGGGATTAGCCGCTCTTGTTTCTTTGTTTGCATGTTTCTAATGACTCGAACAATGCCGGCAATGAGCAATCGAAGCAGAATCGGCTCGGACACTCATCGGAGGAAATGAAATGTTTGTTAGAAGCTGAAAGGGCGCGCGAGTGGTGATCCATGTGATACTCCCCGAAGTGTTCTAGGCCATTGGATTGCGACTTGAGAAATGCAGCGTTACACCCTTGAGGCTAGGGTTTCCTGCATGTGATCTACACAGTTGGATCAACCTTTGATCCAATGGTTATCTGTTAGCTGCGCAAAAACAAAAAAAGTTAGGGCTTTGTACATTTGTATTAAAATTGGGCCAGGCAGTCCTTTATGTAATGGATTCTTTGTATTATTTTTAATATGGACTCTATGTGTTATTCTTTAATATGGACTCTATGTATGTATTATTTAAGAGACCTTTTTTATTTATTTTTTGTTTAATGATCCTTCTAAACCTATCTAATAATACACTTATACTTCAATTTGATGTTGAACGAGCTTAACAAGCCATCCAATTCCCTTTACTCGCCCTATTTGATCCAACCATTCATCTAAGACTCTCAATTTAAATGGACTCTTTAACCAACAAAGGATGGAAAGAACTTGTATGGACCTTTAAATGGACTGTTTTATATTTTTTTTTTTGGGGGGGGGGGGTTTAAAAGACTTTGCAAACTATATAACTAATACAAATGCCTATACTAATAACGTAATAACAATGCTACAAAACCTAACAAAGATGGTACAAAAATAAAAGTTTGGTGAAAATTCAGTGACAACAGCTGCCCCTCTTTGGTCATTTCGGTAAAACATGAATGGACCAAAGAACAAAAGGACACTAAATTTCACCAATTACCGAATCGTCAACAAGCGAATTCCATTCTCCAAATGTCCGAACGGATAGATGGGTTCTATTCTACTCATTCTCGAATAGATAAGCAGGTTCCATTCTCCAAATGCCCGAACAGATAAGAGGATTCTATTCTCCTCGTGCTCGAATAGATAAGCAGGTTCCATTCTCCAAATGCCTGAATGGATAGGCGGGTTCTATTCTCCTCGTGCTCGAATAGATAAGCAGGTTTCATTCTCCAAATGCTCGAATGGATAGGCGGGTTCTATTCTTCTCGTGCTCAAATAGATAAGCTGGTTCCATTCTCCAAATGCTCGAACGTATAAGCGGGTTCTATAAGCATATTCCATTCTCCAAATACTTGAACGGATAGGCGGGTTACGAAAAAGGTTTCATCCTTCTCATGCTCAGATGGATAAGTAGGTTCTATACCTGTCAAAATTCAAATAAATGATATATCCAAGATGAACATGTCCCTAGGGATGCCTAGTCATGAATGTATGGCACTTTTTCTTTTAAAGGTTTTTTTCATTATTTTCTGTCAAGTAATGGGCACAAACGAAACTGTGAAATTCAAGGAAATTTGGACTGTATCATATAAAACATTTTCTCATCTCTTGAAATAGATGGTAAACGTCTATTCTGGCCCATCTCCTCAAAAGAAGCAATATGACTTCTTTTCATTTCTCTGCACTGAATGGTTTTGCACCATGTTATTAGGATAACAACGAGCAAGAAAATTTGTGACAAAACATCTTTCAATACTAGTTGGCTTCACCAATTTCTTGTTGTTAAAATTCCATTGACCAATAATTGGAAAGAAATCTTCACCATTGCCTACTCTTAACCTCGGGGACTATAGGATACGTCCTTCAATTTGGGTGGAATTGGAGTTCATCAAAACTCTACCATATTTTACCATAGGTTTAGTGCCATAGCTACAGATATGTAAGAGATTAGACAATACATTTATCTTTTCCTATGACTTTTGCCTTGGTTTTCAACCAGTGAAACTCTTTTCAAGGTGTTTAAAGCTTTTTCATAGCGTTGCTAGGATACCAAAGAGCGAGACTCCGTGGAGATATATGTGGGATGCTTAGGCTTGCCAACATTAATGCGTGGGAAATCATATGAATATTGCAACTGTATGCTACTGATAAGTGTTCAAAAGTACTATTTTTCTTACCCTTTTTACTCATATTATTGTTAGACTTAGGCTCATATTAGTTACATAATTAGTCATTCATGCATTAATCCATGTTTCCTTCCATCGTTGAGCTTGATTGCATAACTTGGTTGTTTTTGTGGGAAAAGATGTTGCTTTGGTGTGTTTTGTGTGTATGTGCAGAATCACTTGCCAAAGCAAGGCTTAGTTGCCAGGGTAATGCATGAAGGAGATGCCGAGCTAGTTGCCAGGGCAATGCATGAAGGAGACGCCGAGCCAGTTGCCAAGGCAATTGTCGACAAAGAATAAGGTGATATGATAGTCGAAATTGATGACTAGACAAGTCCAAAATGACGTGGAGCAAATCTAAATCCCAAAGGAGTTTGATTTCCATGAAGAGGTTAAAGAAGAATTAAATTCCAAGAAGATAGGAGAAGTTCTAGAAGGAATATAATTATAATAAAGAATTATATTCTTTAAAGATAATTTAATTCCAACTTAACTTCCTCCTCAAATGAGGACTTTGACCTAGCCCTATAAATAGATCACCAAGCCGTCAACTCCAAAGAGAGTGAGAGAGGAGAGAATTTTCGACAACATCAAGGGCAAGGAGGATTTCGACAAAGCTCCATCCATTCTTCATCTTTTTCTTTCTTGTTCAATTAGGTTCATGCTAGGTATTCTTTATCTTGTGTTTCTTTGGAACCTAGCCATGAACTAAATCTATTTGGCTAAGGTTCTTGTGTCTTGTGGTTGTGAGAAACTATTGGATTTTGTTTAGGTAATAAGAGTTCGCACTTTTCTATTCAAGGTTTATTGATTCTTGGTTCTTATTCTTGTTTGCAAGTGAATTGGGAGAGGATCTCGTAACTTCATCTATTTATCTAATATCAGGAGAGTTAGATTCAAGAAACGAATGAATATGATCTTTATTCAATCTATTGATGGTGAAGATTAATCCGGCTTAGGAATAAGTTAAGGATTTCAACGGCTAAGAAGAGCGCAAGATTGGTTGTTGTTCACCCTTGATTCACGCAGGGATGTATTATCAACGCATGCACAAGTAGCTAGAGCTTTGACTTAGGGATAAGAAGAAACCATTGAAGAACGCTCTGCCGAACCTTGAAGGTTGCTGCCCAGACGCCCAAGTAGTTGCCCAACTAGTCGCCCAGGTAACCATCGATTAGTTGCCAAGGTAACCCCGTTGTACAAGTTGCCACGGAAACTGAGTTGCCCTTGCACTCTTTTACCAAGACGATCCAATCGGCTATCACACCTCAACTCATGATAACCTGGCCTATCTCTCTCATTTGGTCTCTTCTATTCTTTTACTTATTTTCTTCTAGTTTAGTTATTAGTTTAAACTCATATAATCTTCTATTTGTGTTTTTACTTTTTATAGTGCAAGAGATTAGATTCTTGAAGTGGCACCAATCCTTGTGGAGACAATATCTTTTATACTATAACTTACGATGTGTACACTTGCACAATTGCGGAGCACTTATTACGCGTAACAGGTTTTTGGCGTCGTTGTCGGGGATTGGCAATAGCGACTTTGCTTTTATTTTCTTGCACTTTCTTTTTTATTTTTCTTGTTTAAGATTCAAAGGGCTAACAAACTTTGGTTTTGCATTGGTATATGACCAGGGCGAGACCGATTACACCAGAATATCCCTTTGATCCAGAAATCGAATGAACCTTACAAAGACTTAGACGAAGGTTAAGAGTAGCAATGGCTAATCAAGATGGCAATATGAATCAAGATGTTTCAGCAAAAGGAGGAGTGATTCTTGCACGAAATAGAACTATTCGAGACTACCTTGAAGAAGATCTTGATGGACTCAATCCAGGAGTTGTCACACCTGAAATTGAAGCCGACCACTTTGAGTTGAAATCGGTGATGTTTAATATGTTCAACACAATTGGTCAATTTGGCGGCTCAGCAACTGAAGATGCACGACAACATCTTAAATCTTTCCTCGAGATTTGCAACTCGTTCAAAATACACGGAGTCACCCCCGATGTTTTACGATTAAGATTATTCCCCTATTCACTGAGGGATAGGGCGAAAGCATGGTTGAATAGCATTTCTGCCGGATCAATAGGATTTTGGACCGATCTTTGTCGTGATTTCCTTGCTCAGTTTAATCCTACAAATTTGACTGATAAGCTTCATAACGACATTACTTTTTTCAGAAAGCGGATGATGAATCCATGTACGAGGCTTGAGAGCGATATAGAGAACTTCTACACAAATGCCCCCTACACGGATTCCCAGTGTGGACACAAGTAACAATGTTTTACAACACCGTGAATACACCAACAAGGATGATGCTAGATGCCTCGGCAAACAGCATACTCCTAGATAAGTCACCGGAGGAAGCAATGCAAATTCTAAATAGGCTTGCCAAGAATGATTATCAATTCCCCTCTACTAGAAGAGGAGGAGTTAGACGCCAAGCCATAATACATGAAATAGGATCATCAGACTCAATTTCGGCACAATTGGCCACTTTAACCAAGATGGTCCAGAACATGCAGAAACCAAACAACACACATGAGGTCAAGGTAATGGATTCCTTTTGTGAGTTATGTGGTGGCAACCATGATTCTTCTTAATGTATGCAGAATCTGGAATCCAACTTCTATGTGGGGAATTACAACCGGAACAATAATGTGATGTCCAATACATGCAATCCAGCTTGGAAGAAGCACCCGAATTTTTCATGGAGTAATCCCAACAATGCTCTAAACCAGAACAATCAGAATGCATAAGCATCGGGATTCCAGCAGAATATTCCACGGCAACAGTTGCCGTAACAACAACCGACAACATCTAGTTCTTTGGAAAAATCTATCAATGCTTTTATGTTGAAAACTGAATCTTATATGGCTGAGAATAATAACTTCATAAAAAGAACTGATGCTTTTATTAACAAGAGCGAGATGAGATTGTAAAACCAAGAGGCGGCAATCAAATCATTAGAAAATCAAGTCAGACAATTTGCTCAAAACCTGAATACTAGACCGCAAGGAGGTTTACCTAGTGGTACTGAAGTCGCAAGAGGAACTGGCCATGAGCAATGTAAGGCGATCACCACTAGAAGTGGCCAACAACTTAAAGAGGCTCAAGTCTGCTCATCAAACAAAACTCCACAAAAAGATCAAGACGGACCTAGCGGCAAAGCCTCAGATGCTGAACCAGGAATTGACGTGGCAACCGGCAATAAGCATGCCTCAGCAACCGACGATAAGGATGCCTCGGTAACTTGCGATAAGCATGCCTCGGCAACCCAGTTGATAATGCCTCGGTAACTCCAGTTGTCCTGGAATGCCATCAATCAGGTTCCAAACCAATGAAAGGATCAAAGATATCCAACTTCCACCACCATTCCCACAAAGGTTGAAGCGACAAAAGCAAGAATATCAATTCAAGAAGTTTCTTGATATCCTAAAGCAAGTCCACATCAACTTGCCATTGGTGGAAGCAATTGAACAAATGTCGAACTATGCCAAGTTTCTTAAAGACATTATGTCCAAGAGAACAAGGCAATAAGAGTTTGAAACAGTTGCCGCAACAGAGGGATGCATGGCCATGTTGCACAATCGTATGCCACCTAAGTTGAAGGATTCTAGAAGTTTCACTATACCCTGTTCTATTGGAAACCACTATGTCGTGAAAGCATTATGCGACCTTGGGGCTAGCATAAACTTGATGCCTAAATTGGTTTTCTAGAAACTAGGAATCGGGAAGGCAAGACCTACAACAGTTATGCTACAGCTAGCCGACAGTTCCTATGTGCATCCAGAGGGAAAAATCGAAGACATACTGGTAAAAGTTGATAAATTTATTTTTCCCGCTGACTTTATTATTTTGGATTGTGAAGCAGATGATCATGCACCTATCATTCTCGGGAGACCATTCATAGCAATAGGGAGAAATTTGATTGATGTTGAAAAGGGAGAACTCACAATGAGGGTAAATGACCAGCAAGTTAAACTAAATGTGTTCCAAACACTAAGGCATGCCGATGATCCAGAAGAATGCCAACTTCTTCATGCCACGGCAGAGTTTAACTTCGACGAGGAAATTAGTTGCCTCGGCAACTACATTACCGATCAAGTGGAACCTGTGGAGTTTGAATAACCGGTCGATGAGGAACAACAAGAAGAGGCAAATTGGCTAGTCAATCGACCAGGTACATACTTTGAACCACAGGATTACTCAGGTAAGGAAGGTAAGCTCGAAAAGCCCTCTATTGAACAACCACCGATTCTTAAATTGAAATAGTTGCTAGAGCAACTAAAATATGCATACTTAGGAACCGATAATACATTGCCTGTAATTATTTCTTCTAAGTTACAGCCTGAGCAGGAAAAGAAGCTAATCAAAATGTTGATGCTACACAAGAAGGCAATAGGGTGGACAATTGACGACTTGAAGGGAATTAACCAGGCAGTGTGCATGCACAAGATTTTGTTGGAAGATGATCACAAACCTTCAATTGAGGCCCAGAGGAGACTGAATCATGCCATGAAATGGGTTGTAACGAAAGAAATCATCAAGTGGCTTGACGTCGGCATTATATACCCTATATCTGATAGTACATGGGTAAGTCTGGTACAATGTGTACCGAAAAAGGGAGGTATAACGGTGGTAAGTAATGAAAACAATAAACTCATTCCAACCAAGACTGTGATCGGTTGGAGGGTTTGTATGGATTATTGAAAGCTAAACAAAGCCACTAGGAAAGATTACTTCCCATTGCCCTTTATTGATCAAATGCTTGACCGTCTTGCATGTAAACCCTTTTATTGTTTTCTTGATGGTTATTCAGGTTACAATCAAATTGCCATAGCACCAGAAGATCAAGAAAAGACAACCTTCACATGCCCATACGGTACTTATGCTTTTCGAAGGATGCCGTTCGGATTGTGTAACGCCCCGGCAACCTTCCAAAGATGCATGATGGCACTCTTTTCAGACATGGTTCCTTGAGATCTTCATGGATGATTTTTCTGTTTTTGGTAATGACTTCAATAGCTGTCTCTATAATTTAGAGAAGGTGTTGGCAAGATGTGAAGAAATTGATTTAGTCCTCAATTGGGAGAAGTGCCATTTTATGGTAGATGAAGGAATAGTGCTCGGCCACAAGATTTCATCCAAGGGAATTGAAGTAGACAAAGCCAAGGTGGACGTAATCGAGAGATTACCCCTACCAAGTTCGGTTAAAGGAATTCGAAGCTTTCTTGGACATGTAGGTTTTTATAGGAGGTTCATTCATAATTTTTCTAAAATCACTAAACCCTTGTGCAATTTGCTTGAACAGGATAAAGTCTTCAATTTTGATGATTCTTGCATCCAAGCATTCGAAACCCTAAAGGAAAAGCTTGCCTCGGCACCATTGTCGTTCCACCAGATTGGACGCTACCTTTTGAGCTCATGTGTGATGCAAGTGATTTTACGGTAGTAGCAGTCCTAGGCCAACGCACAGGTAAGACATTCCATGTGATATACTACGCTAGTAAAACTCTTAATAGTGCTCAAGTGAATTACACAACAGCGAAGAAAGAGTTATTAGCTGTAGTTTTCGTATTTGACAAGTTTCGATCCTATTTTATTGGTACAAAGGTAATTGTTCATACGGACCATTCGGCAATCAAATATCTATTTGCTAAAAAGGATGCCAAACCTCGTTTGATTCGTTGGATATTACTTTTACAAGAATTTGATATTGAAATTAAGGACAGGAAAGGAACAGAAAATCAAGTGGCCGGTCACTTATCACGTTTAGAAGGCAATAGGGAGGAGGACGCGGATTTAGAGATATGTGATGCATTCCTGGATGAGTAACTTTTAGTTGCCTCAGTAACCCTTGATGCCTCGACAACCATAGAGATGCACATGCCTCGGCAACCCCCGACACCTCGGTAGCCCTTGACACGCACGCCTCGGAAACCATTGATGCACATGCCTCGGCAACCCTCGACGCCTCGGCAGCCCTTGACGCGCACGCCTCGGCAACCCTTGACGCGCACGCCTCGGTAATTTTGGGAGCAGTCACCACGGCAGCACATGCCTCGGTGGTATGTGGATTTAGTTAATTTCCTTGTTTGTGGTATTTTAACTTATGGTCTTACTCACCAAGGGAAGAAGCGGTTCCGCCATGATGCTAAGCATTACTTTTGGGACGAGCCTCTTTTGTTTAAATAATATGCAGATCAGGTTATATGCCGATGTGTCCCTGAAGAGGAGTAGCAGAATGTACTCTGGCAATGCCATTCTTCACCTTATAGAGGACATTTTGGAGGAACTCGTACCGCGGTCAAAGTGTTGCAATTCGGTTTGTATTGGCCAACATTGTACAAAGATGCCCAAGACTTTTACAAGCAATGTGATCGTTGCCAGAGGACGGGCAATATCTCTAGACGACATGAGATGCCGCTCCAAAACATCATCGAGATGGAATTATTCGATGTGTGAGGGATCGATTTTATGGGACCTTTCCCATCTTCATTCGGCAACCTCTACATTCTACTTGCCGTCGACTACGTGTCTAAATGGGTTGAGGCAGCTGCAGTTCCCAACAACGATTCCAAGACCGTGCAACGATTGTTGCAGAAAAACATATTTACACGGTTTGGGATGCCGAGAGCAATTATCAGTGACGAAGGCAAGCATTTTGACAACAGACTTATTGCCAAGATGTTGCAACGCTTCGGCGTATCACACAAGATTGCCACGGCATATCACCCACAAACCAACGGGCAAGCAGAAATTTCCAACCGAGAATTGAAGGGTATACTCGAGAAAGTTGTAAATCCCTCTAGGAAGGATTGGTCATTAAGACTAGATGACGCACTTTGGGCATATCACACTGCATTCAAAACACCCTTAGGTATGTCCCCCTTCCGACTTGTCTATGGCAAAACATGACATCTACAGGTGGAAATCAAACACAAGGCATATTGGGCAATCAAGACCGTGAATATGGATTGGGAAAGTGCCGGACAAAAGCGTTTGTTGGACCTCAACGAGATAGAAGAATTTCGTGCACTCGCCTATAACAATGCACGAATCTACAAGGAGAAAATAAAGCAATGGCATGACAAGAAACTATTGCCGCGACAATTCACACCAGGGCAACTAGTTCTCTTATTTAATTTTCAGCTAAAACTTTTCCCGAGAAAGCTGAAATCAAGATGGTCGGGACCATTCGAAGTTGTCAAACCATTCTCCCATGGTGCCGTAATAATCAAGTCCATCACTGACAAACATGAATTCAAAGTTAATGGACAAAGATTAAAGCACTACAATGGTGCCCATATAGAACGTAACAAATAAGTGGACACCTTAGGAGATGCATGAGTATGTTCTCCCTTCGATATTTTATTTTTATTTTATTTTTATTTTTATTTTTATTATTTTTTATTTTAGTTTTTTTCGAACTATTTTTTTCCGATTATTATTATATTTTTAGGATAGATTTATTTTCTTTTATTAGTTTATCTTTAATTTTAATCCTTATTTGATTTGTCTTTGGATTGTAGGAAAATAGTTCAAGATAAAGAGGAATTTTGATCCAAGAAGGAAAACATCTTTTACAAGGAAATTAATGGGCTGAATCTGAGGCTTATATAAAGCCTCCAACTTACCCTAAATAAACCCCTAACCGTCACCCTTCCCCTAAATCGAAACCCTCTTTTTCTTCTTTCCAAAATTAATCCCACCCACCATATTTACTACCTATCTTTTCTATATAACCCATCACCCTTAACTTCCAAGAAACCTATTCCTACTTTTCATCTTGCAACTCTTTAGTTTCTTTTATTTTCTTATCTTTGTTTTTACAAAACTCACAACCAAGATCATCCATGGCATCCAAAATTAAATTTTTGGTTCATCCAAGTTCCTCCAAAGAACCAAGATACAAGAAGTTTGCACATTAAGATTTACGAAGAACAAGGCTTTGAATACTCCAACTCTCACCAAGATTTCGGCCTTGAACCATTCATCTTTGAGAGGATTGCACATCAAAAGTGGCAAATCTTTTGCCATCAATCGGAACCGGGTAACATCTCATGGGTAAGAGAATTCTATGCTCACTCACCTAACCCGGGTAACAAGGCCATACTCATAAGCCCCGAAAACATCAACACCTTTTACGGGCTTTACATTGAGAAGGACGAGCATCAAGCCTTTGTTGATGAAATCACGCCCAAGCAACTCGACAAGGTGCTTCAAGAACTCAATCAACCCGGAACTCATTGGAACAACGGTAAATACAAGGGCACGGTAAATCGCCTTCGGCTTAAACTTGAGGCAAAACTATGGAATAAGTTTGTTAAAACTTCTTTAATCCCACCACACACAATACTACCGTTGATATACCACGTCTTTTGCTCATACATTCTATTTTGCATAATCGCATCATTAACATTGAAAAAATTATTTGTGATGAGATTTTTGTATGTAGCTCAAAAGGTAAGGGTTCTCGTTTCTCCCCTTGCTTAATTTCTAATCTTTGCAAGGAGATGCATGTCCCAAGTGAGTCCACCGATGAAAAGGCCCTACCAAAGTCCGGTTGGAATCAAGCACAAATCTGAAAGCTAATAGAAGAGGCACCAGAAAAATCCTCAAGGCCTCCAATTGCCGCAGCAACTCTTGCCACCCTGGCAATCCCTAATGCCCAAGCACCTAACGCCCGGGCAACTCGGCCATCAACCCCGGGACACTTTAAAGCACTCTTGCAACCATTGGCGAGCCACCTAAGGAAAATTGAAGACCGGCAACTAATGTTCATGCGGTACATGATGGAGCACAACAATGCCATCACCCAAGTTATCCTAGAAAAGTACCCCGGACAACCGCGTGTCATTCCCAATCTTTCCTGCCGAGATCCTTGCCCCGACAACCAATGAAGCAGTCGCCACGGCAACCGCAACAAATGATGCCACGACAACCAACCCTGAAGATGCCACGGCAACCAAAGCTAAAGACATCCCAGCAACCACTGCAAAAGCCAAAGGTAAAGCACCTATGCCCGAATCAACTCGTACGGAATCATTGTCTGATTTTTCAGATTCGGACGAGTCCTCCATTGTACCAACAAAGACCGCACCAATTGAATCCTCCAAGCGAAAAGCCAATGACATTGATGAAGAGGATGATGAGGACAACCCTGTACGAGGATCGATTCCACCATCGGCAACAAGGAAACAACCATCGTGTTCAAGCAAGAGAATCAAGACACTGACCAAAAGGAAACTAATCATCCACGACGATGAACTCTCGGAGTAATTCCTCGTTTGCATTTTATTTTTCATTACTTTTATTTTTCTTTAATGCATGCATTGAGGACAATGCCTCACTCGAGTTTGGGGGGATGGTTATTAGTAGTTACCATGTTTAGTTGCATTCATCTTAAGTATTGCATTTAGGATACATAAATTCCTTGCCATGCCTTTAGTTGGAACAAGAATTGCCTAGATTTGATAAATATCTGATGATGACTTTGCCAATGCACTTAATTGATAGAATTTTTATTCTAGGATAACCATGGAAAAACTTAGAATTTTACTATGATGCTAAATTTGATGAAACACTGTTGTGGTTTGATTGATTTAAGGAATTCTAGTGAACTTAGGTTGATAATTAAACAAATTTGGGGATTAGAATAAAAATTGGATGAATGCTAGAGGTGCCCGAAATTGGCTCTAGCATGTGCTAAAAAAATTGAACACTAGAGGTGCCCAAAACCGACTCTAGTATGTGCTAAAAATTGATCGCTAGAGGTGCCCAAAATCGACTCTAGTCGAATAAATTAATTAACTTAAGAAAACTAAAAACAAAACACTAGAGGTGCCCAAAACCAGCTCTAGTTAAAACATGTTAAAAAGAACCCAATGAAGTAATTTGAAAACCTATTGTTTGCATAGAATCTGAAAAATCAACTTGCACACAACTCCGTACACACTCACAAGCATTATAGTTTGATTCTGAGTAACTCCTAAGTTTTCCAAAAAAATGAAAAGCCAATCATACTTTGTGCCCCGGTTCTGAGAATTGAAATCAAGTTCAAAGCTAAGTTTGTGAAAATTGAAGTCTTGGCAGGTAATTATTAGTTTGCATTGCTTGAGGACAAGCAATAGTTTGAGTTTGGGGGTGTGATAAGTGTTCAAAAGTATTGTTTTTCTTACCCTTTTTACTCATATTATTGTTAGACTTAGGCTCATATTAGTTACATAATTAGTCATTCATGCATTAATCCATGTTTCCTTCCATCGTTGAGCTTGATTGCATAACTTGGTTGTTTTTGTGGGAAAAGATGCTGCTTTGGTGTGTTTTGTGTGTATGTGCAGAATCACTTGCCAAAGCAAGGCTAGAGCTAGTTGCCAGGGCAATGCATGAAGGAGATGTCGCGCTAGTTGCCAGGGCAATGCATGAAGGAGACACCGAGCCAGTTGCCAGGGCAATTGTCGACAAAGAATAAGGTGATATGGTAGTCGAAATTGATGACTAGACAAGCCCAAGATGACGTGGAGCAAAGCTAAATCCCAAATGAGTTTGATTTCCATGAAAAGGTTAAAGAAGAATTAAATTCCAAGAAGATAGGAGAAGTTCTAGAAGGAATATAATTATAATAAAGAATTATATTCTTTAAAGATAATTTAATTCCAACTTAACTTCCTTCTCAAATGAGGACTTTGACCTAGCCCTATAAATAGATCACCAAGCCGTCAACTCCAAAGAGAGGGAGAGATGAGAGAATTTTTGACAACATCAAGGGCAAGGAGGATTTCGACAAAGCTCTATCCATTCTTCATCTTTTTCTTTCTTGTTCAATTAGGTTCATGCTAGGGATTCTTTATCTTGTGTTTATTTGGAACCTAGCCATGAACTAAATCTATTTGGCTAAGGTTATTGTGTCTTGTGGTTGTGAGAAACTATTGGATTTTGTTTAGGTAATAAGAGTTTGTACTTTTCTATTCAAGGTTTATTCATTCTTGGTTCTTATTCTTGTTTGCGAGTGAATTGGGAGAGGATCTCGTAGCTTCATCTATTTATCTAATATCGGGGGAGTTAGCTTCAAGAAATGAATGAATATGATCTTTATTCAATCTATTGATGGTGAAGATTAATCCGGCTTAGGAATAAGTTAAGGATTTCAACGGCTAAGAAGAGCGCAAGATTAGTTGTTGTTCACCCTTGATTCACGCAGGGATGTATTATCAAGGCATGCACAAGTAGCTAGAGTTTCGACTGAGGGATAAGAAGAAACCATTGAAGAACGCTCTGCCGAACCTTGAAGGTTGTTGCCTAGACGCCCAAGTAGTCGCCCAAGCAACCATCGATTAGTTGCCAAGGCAACCCTATTGTACAAGTTGCCACGGCAACTGAGTTGCCCTTGCACTCTTTTACCAAGATGATCCAATCGGCTATCACACCTCAACTCACGATAACCTGGCCTATCTCTCTCATTTGATCTCTTCTATTCTTTTACTTATTTGCTTTCTAGTTTAGTTATTAGTTTAAACTCCTATAATCTTCTATTTGTGTTTTTACTTTTTATAGTGCAAGAGATTAGATTCTTGAAGTGACACCAATCCTTGTGGAGACGATATCTTTTATACTATAACTTGCGATGTGTACACTTGTACAATTGCAGATCACTTATTACGCGTAACAGCTACAATGGTTGACAAAATAATCATAGATAGTCATCTCCATCATCTATGCTTCACCATTTTATTACTTATTTGCTTCATAGAGAACATATGATCTTTTGCACATTTGCTCGTTCAATTCGTTTATCTTGTATCATTTGGTTGGAATGACTAACTTTATCCTCATATTCTTCAACACTCTTTTGGCCTTTATCAAACTATCATTGTAGTTGATACATCAATGTTTAGTGACAAACCTCCTTAAATCCTGTTGTTCTCCTGATGTCTATAAAATGATTCTTATTATTATGGATTATGATGTCATCAATATTTAGTGTCAGACCTTCTTGAGTGGTCTTGAATGAAAGCACTCCATATCGTTAGTTATTTCCTCCAATGTTTGTAAAATTGTTCTAATTGTTGTAGAAGACAAACTATCTCGTGTAAGCATCTCTGTTTTGCAACATGCTGCCTTAGGGTAATGTCAAAACATCTCTTGAGGGTTCTCTAATTCCTGCCTCTGCAGAGATCTTCGAATTGCTTATATGGAAATCTTTGCAGCAAAACCTATTTCCACCTTGAACCTCTTTATATGTTTGCTGCTCTTTATGCCCTAAGCTCCGAACTTAACCACAGAATACCTCATAGTTCCAATACCCTTTTAAACAAATTTCAAAGTAATACCCAAAAATCTTTTGAATATTTTAAGTGATGTCAAATTTATTAATTCTCATTTTAATGCAAGATGCTTATACAAAAAAAGGGAGATGGTGTAAGCAAAGAAAGGAAGTCTAAGAAACAAAACTCTATCAATAGTGTGATAAACAGAAAGAAGATTACAAGTGTTCAAATATCAACGACCAAAGCTCCTTCTGTCAAAACATCGTGAGATGTCCTGAATTTTACCCATGCTGAGCAGACTTCGACAATGGTGACAATGTGAGAAAGTATATAACTCATCTGTGTTATGTTCCCGAGAGAATTTCCCTGTTATCAACTACCTAAGCTGCCCTTTGTGGGTTTTCAACTTAGGTCCTCCTTTGGTTTCAAAACACCCTTTGTGGGTTTTCATTTTGAACCCCCCCTTCTTTTTCTTTTTTCTTTTTCTTTTTTTCTTTCTTTTTTTTCTTTTTTTTTCTTTTTCTTTCTTCTTCTTCAGACATAATACTTTTTGACTGAATCTGAGTTTATCAGACTCTGAAGTTCATCTCCATCCATTTCAGCCAAAATTAATGCCCCACCTAAAAAAACTTTTGTCACAATGTAAGGCCCCTCCCAATTAGGTGCCCATTTTCCCCGGGAATCACTTTGAATTGGTAGCTTTTTCCTCAACACCAAGTCACCTTCTTTAAATTCTCTCGGGCATTTTTTCTTCTCTTGAGCCCTTATCATCCTTCTTTGGTACATTTTCCCATGACATAATGCCTTTAACCTCTTTTCATCAATCAGATTGAGTTGGTCATATCTTGCCTGAATCCATTCTGCCTCTTCTAATTTTGCTTCCATTAAGACACGGAGCGATAGTATCTCAACTTCAATTGGTAATACAGCCTCTACTCCGTACTGTGGTTCGATAGGCGTATAAGGCAAACAGTAGCTTCTTGTGCCAATCTTTATAGGTATCAGTTATTTTTGCAATTATCTTCTTGATATTCTTATTCACAACCTCCACTGCCATATTCATCTTCAGGCGATATACCATGAAATTATGATGTTTGACATTGAACTGCTCATAGACTCCATCTATCGTCCTGTTATTGAAATTGGAGGCGTTGTCGGTGATGATACTTTCAGGCAAGCCATATTGACAAATGATTTCTTTTTTCAAAAACATGCAAACGTAGATCTGGTGACGTTTGCATAATAAATGCTTCTACCCACTTTGTGAAATAGTCAATAGCTACCAAGATAAAACGATGCTCGTTTGACGCCTTAGGGTGAATTTGACCAATGACATCGATGCCCCACATGGAGAAAGGCTAAGATGTTGACATAACATGAAGAGGTTGAGGTGGTGCATGAACCTTGTCAGCATAGATATGGCATTTATGGCATTTGAGAGAGTAGTTGATGCAATCACCTTCCATGGTTGACCAGTAATATCCAAGACGCATGATTCTCCTAGCCATGGTGAAGCCACTGGGATGGGTTCCACAAACTCCCTCATGAACTTCTTCCATAATTAATTGAGCTTATTTTGCACCCACACATCTTAGAAGCACTTGATCACGACTTTTTTTGTATAAAATTTCTCCATCAAGGACATACATTGATGCCATTTTCTTGATCATTTTCTTTTCATCCTTTGTAGCTTGTGGTGGGTACTGCTGAGATTTTACATATTGCAAGATGTCATGGTACCATGGCAAACCATCTATTTCTTCTTCCACATCATAACAATGGGCTGGGGAGTCTAGCATATGTAACTTGATGGGCAACATCTTAGAATCTTCACTTGCTTTAAACATGGCAGCTAAAGTAGCTAAAGCATCGGACATTTGGTTGTCTTCTCTTGGGAGATATTTGAAAGTGATCTTATCAAATTCTTTGGTCAACTCAAGGACCAACTTGTGCTATTCTACCAACTTTGCATCTTTTGTCTCCCATTCACCACGTATATAATAAATGACCAATATAGAGTCCCCAAAAGCTCTTAAAGTACAGATTTTCCTTTATATAGCCTCTCTTAGACCCGTTATACAAGCCTCGTATTTTGCCATGTTATTAGTGCAGAAGAATCTTAATTGACTGGGGAAAGGGTAATAATCTCCTTCTGGCGAAACCAAAACTACCACTATACCACGTCCTAATACATTTGTTGCACCATCGAAGTTCATAACCCAAGATTCTGTTGGATCCTCATCATCTTCTGAGATACACATCAAGTCTTCATCAGGGAAATTAAAATTCAATGCTTCATAATCATTACAGGCACGACTTGCCAAAAAGTCAGCTATGGCACTCCCTTTTATTGTTTTTTTGCTCATATACTGGATATCAAATTCTGATAGTAACATCTGCCAATGTGCTAATCTTCCCAATGTGTCAATATATTGCCTGAGCCTTTTAGCTGCCCATACCAAAGCACAGCATAGCTTTTTAATTGGAGAATATCTTGTTTCACAATCAGTGAACTTCTTGCTCAAGTAATATATTGCCCTTTTCTTTTCTTCCAAAATCGTCATGTTGCCCTAATACGCAGCCCATAGAATTTTCATGCACTGTTAAATAAAGGATTAAGGGCCTCCTTGAAATAGGTGGTAATAATACGGGAGCGTTGGTTAACTGCTCTTTGTTCTTTTCTAAAGCCGCCTGGCATTCTTCATTCCATGTCCCTGGGTTATTCTTTCTGAGTAGTCTAAAAATTGGATCACACTTATTAGTTAATTGGGAGATAAAACGGGTGATGTAGTTTAACCTTCCCAGGAAACCCCAAACCTATTTTGGTGTTTGTGGTGGTGGGAGTTCCTGTATAGCCTTTATCTTATCAGGGTCAATCTTAATTCCACTCCTGCTTACCATAAAGCCTAATAGCTTTCTGGATGTAACTCCAAATGTACACTTGTTTGGGTTAAGATTTAGCTGGAAATTCCTCATCCTTTGAAAGTGTTTCTTTAGGTTCACCAAATGTTCCTCCTCAGATCGAGATTTGGTGATCATATCATCTACGTAGACTTCTATTTCCCAATGCATCATGTCATGGAAAAGAGTAACCATGGATCTTTGGTAAGTTGCCCCCGCATTCTTTAAACCAAAGACCATTACTTTATAATAAAAGGTTCCCCAAAGTGTTATGAAGGTGGTCTTTTCCATACCTTTTGGGCACATTTTAATCTGGTTATACCCAAAAAACCCATCTATGAAAGAGAAAAGGGAATGTTCAGTTGTGTTATCCACTAACGTGTCTATGTGCGGTAATGGGAAATTATCTTTGGGGCTTGCTCTTGAGATCCCTATAGTCAACTCACATACGTAATTTTCCATCCTTCTTGGGAACTAGGACGATGTTGGCCACCCATTCTGGATACTTAGCTACCTCTAAAAATCTTACATCAAACTATTTCTTTACCCCATCCCTAATTTTTAGGAGCATTTCTGCTTTCATCCTCCTAAGTTTCTGCTTTATAGGCTCGCATCCTAATTTTATAGGAAGCCGATGTACAACGATATCAGTGTCGAGACCTAGCATGTCTTGATATGACCAAGCAAAGATATCCTTGAATTCTTTTAGGAGCTCAATCAGGATTTGTCAAGTATGGGTTGTAATGGTGGTGCCAATCTTCACCTTTCGTTTCTCTTCATCAGTACCGAGATTCAGTATTTCTAACTCTTCCTTGTACGGGAGAATCTATTTTTCCTCTCCTTCTACCATCCTGAGCAGTTCTCTGGGCAAGTTATATTGTTCTTCATTATCAACATCATCAACATCTTCAAAGAATAAAGGTAATTCAAAGTCAACTTCATCATCGGACTGAGAGTCATTTAAGTCATTGATATCAGAAGACCTGCAAAGAAAAGGGACAAGATATATACAGAGAAATGAGATGAATGGAATGAATGTTTTTAGTTTTAACTTTATGTTTTATTTATGGGAAGAGTTTGCCACACAAGATTTGTTGGAAGAAAGAGAATGCATCTTTATTGAAATTTGAATTATGAGTTTTGACATAGACCATTTACATAAGATCCCTGATTGCCTTCGGGTCTAAAGGCAAAAGGGTGGGTTTTGAGAATTACTCTAAAACTGTCTTAAAGACTATATGAATTTCTTTAGCAGTCCAGTTGTCAAGTTCAGAGCAGGGGCAAATCTTGGACAGGTATTTGTTCTCTTCTTCCTCGTCTATCACAGTGTTGATGCTCAGTTTCTCAAACACTTCACACAAATCATTATTTCCTTTCTCTTCCTCATTAACTGGGTCACTTGGATCCAGCAAGCCCCCGAATCTGAAGTTATGGCTCAGCGGTGGAAAAGTCATCGGTTCCCACTCAATTTCCTCCCCTTTTAGCCTTGCTTGTCTTCTTTCCTGGCGTTTCCTTTTTTCTACCCTCCTTTGCCAATTGTTGGGCTTGAAACCCAAGCCAAACCGATCCTTGTTTGCTGGGATTACCATGGGATACAGCCTCCCTTGGTGTCTTGTCCCAAATCCTTTTCCAACTTCAGCTCATTTTCTTAGAGTTTGTTTAACTTGCATCTGTGCGCAGCTGGATAATTCTGGTTCAGGCACCTTACTCCCTTCAGTGACAAAGGTCGTATTGACTAGCTCTAATGTCCTAAAGTGACATTCGAGCGCACCCTCATCAATCTCGATAAAGGTGCATCAATAGTGACTAATAAAATGATTTCCTCCTCTGCACCTACACTTATCAATTGGTCGTCAATCACAAATTTCAACTTCTGATGTAAGGTAGAAAGGATCGCTCCTGCTGTATGAATCCATGGGTGCCCAAGCAAACAGCTATAACTAGGCCTAATATCCATGACCACAAACTCAACATCAAAGGTTGATGGTTCGATCTGCAAAGGCACTTCAATTTTCCCCAACACATCTTTTTGAGTTTCGTCGAATGCTCTTACTGTATTTTGATAGGCTCTCATATGAGAGCTGTCAATAGGCAGCTTCTTTAGTGCTGCTAATGGTAGAACATTCAAGGCCGACCCATTATCAATAAGGACGCCCGGTAGCATATATCATTTGCATCTTGTAGTGATGTGTAGAACTTTGCACGTCCCCTTTCTTCTCTAGGTATTTTTTCATCATTGAATGAAATAAATTTGTTGACAGCAATGTTACTGACCAACATGTCCATTTTTTCGGTTGTGATCTCTTTCGGTACGAATGTTCGGATTAGAATCTTCAACAAGGCCTCGCAGTGGCCCTCAAAACTTAACAGCAGAGATAACATGGAGATTCTGGCTAGAAGCTTGTGGAGATGCTCCACCATGCTATATTCACTATGTTTAAGAATTTTCAAGAATTCTTGAGCCTCTGATTCCTTCACTGGCTCATGGTACATTGGCGACTTTTCTTTGAAGAAATCTCTATCATCTTCTTTCTCAGGCTCTTCAGTAGCAGCCTTTCTATGAGCTGCATCTCTATGCTCTACCATCTACTGGGAAGAGAGCCTTCCACTCCTTGTAAAATGGCTCACTTCATTGGCTAGTTCATCTTTTGCTCTTTCTTCAACAAGTGATCCTTCTGAGGTCGCTACTGTACAAGCGTATTTCCAAGGAACTTGTTTACTATCCTTGTATGGAAATGAAGTTGGTGCCTTGATTATGAGTCGTGGAGTTACACCCCTTGTGGGCTCACTTGCTTTTGCCTTGGTCTTGATAACTAGAGGCTTCATTCCAATATAGCTTCCTTTAGAGAATGACTCCTCTGAGGCACAAACATCTAACATACACTCCTTGTTTTCCTTCTCAAAACACTCAAGTCCTCTTTTATTCATCTTGTCTTAGATTAATTACTTGAACTCTAAGCAACGTTCAATCTCGTGTCCTTTCACTTTGTGATACTCACAATGCATCCCTTCTTCGATCCTTGGCTCTTGGGTTTCTCCTTCCAGCATCCCAGCTACCAACGTTTGGGTTCATACCCACTTCATGGGTGCTCTGACCTCAGCTACATATTCTTTAGTCTTCTTGTCTTCTTCCTCAATGATTGCATTCACTCCTGCCTTGTGGTGATTTGGCAAAGGATTTCTTTTATCTTCTGACGTGTCAAAAGACAACATGCCTGACTTTCTTAGATTATCTACAACTCTCTTAAATGCGGTGCAATTCTCGATAGTGTGTCCCCTAACTCTTGCATGGTATTCGCATTGAGCCTTCTCATCGTACCATGGTGGGTATGGTGGTGAGAAATGAGGGACATGTCTTGGCAACGCCATATGGGATTTGACCAATTCAATAAACAATTCCACGTGCATCATTGGAATAGGAGGGAAATACGGCTTCGAATTCACTTGATATCTCTGTTCTTCCTTCGGAGGGTTCGTTAATATTGGAGTTGCAGTCGAGACATTGGGCTTATTAAAGACCACACCCTTTGAATAATTGGGATTATAAACACTGGTGGCATTAACTTCGCTTTCCCTCTTTTTATAGGGTTTCTTTATTTCCCCGTTATCCAACTTTCCTCATTTCATAGCGGCCAAAATCAACTCTCCATTCATTAACATATCTGCAAGGATCTTAGTGGCATGATTGAGCATGCGGTCATAAAATGAGCCTTTTAATGTCTCCACGAACATTGGGGTGATTTCATTCTCTAGTAATGGTGGTTGAACTTGAGCAGCTACATCCCTCCACCTCTGCACGTATTGGCGAAAACTCTTATGATGTTTTTGTTCCATCTCTTGCAGGACCAGTCGAGTTGGGACCATGTCTGAGACATACTTGTATTGCTCACTAAAAGTTTTGGATAAATCCTTCCATGATCTGATGTTAACCCGGCTTAGCTGTGTGTACCAGCGTGTAGCTGACCCTACTAGACTGTCTTGGAAGCAATGAATGAGCAGCTTCTCATTATCAAGATACATCGACATCTTTCTGCAATACATGGTTAGATGTGTTGACGGGCATGTAGTTCCATTGTACTTCTCAAAATCTAGAACTTTGAATTTTAGAGGTACTACCAAGTCAGTCACCAGGCTCAAGTCTTTGGCATCCACACCGCCATAAATATTTCCTTCTTGGAACGACTTAATCATTTCTTCTAACTTCTCATAACAGTCTTCTCATTTTTAGCCTTATCGGTAATCTCATCCAGGTCGGGTACTTCATAGTTGTGAGCTCCATCTGTATTAGCCTTAAACTCATTCCGGACGAAGGACTCAGCAAAATGGGGAGTCAGCTTAGCCTTTGGTGTTGAAGCTTCCTTTTGCATTCCAGGATAAGTGAAAGTCATTCCCTGGAATCGGGGCAAAGCATTGGTTTCTTCTCCATCTTCTACTGCATCTGGGTCCTTGAATCCCAGCATTGCCGCAATCGAGCTAACTGTCTTTTAGCGAACAAATTCCATTTGTTGCTTCAAGTCCGTTTCTAGCTTGTCTAACCTGTCATGGGTACTTTTGTGACTAGTTTCTAAGGCTACCACTCTATCTTCTATCGCTCTGGCTTGGGACCGGGTACCGTACTTGTTAGTTGTTTTTGCAATTTTGAATTTCTATCATGTTTTTATTTGAGTTAGATTCTTATTATGTTATGAATGCATGAGTGAATGTAAACACGCAAATGCAAAGTAAAGCAGCAAACCAAAAAAAACAATGTAAGTGCATGAATGCAAGCGAATGGCCATTAATTCTATGAAATATATGCTCAAGAAACAACTCTTTATTGAATATGAAAGGTCCTTACTACATCAAATTTCATATTTTCTACAAATATTTTTCTGCACGAACTCATAATTCCTTGACTTTTTCAACAAGCCACATAAGCCTTGGTCCCACTTCTCCTACTGGCTTGATGTACTGACGAAGACCTACAGCTTCAGTGGCTAACATCATCACGTGTCATGTTACATTTTGAGCCTGGGTCATGACAGTCATGTCAAACTCATCATGTTCTTGGTACCTTCTGGCATTGTCTCTGAGGTGGGTGAACCAGTAGTCATTACCTCCGTCAGCTATGTCTTCAAGAACCAAGATCCTCATTCTGTATTCCTGAATGATGTTGTCCATTTCCTTCACATGTTTCTTCAAAGTATCATTCTCACTTAAACAGACCTGAAGTTCAATGTAGGTGTGATGGTTCTGAAATTCATGCAGTAAATGGTTCAAGTCATCTACCTTAACTTGCAACTCAGTAACACAAAGCATGGCTTTGCTTCAGCTTCTCACTAGTCTTGTCATATGTCGTCTGCAGCTCAAATAAACGGATCTTGTTATCATGGGCCTTCCTTTTCCATACAGCCACTCCTTCTTTTTCTTTTTCAAGAACCCGTTTGCCATTTCCATTTTCAATTGCCATCTTATCCTTCTTCTTTTCTTCAACAAGGGCCCGTCTTTACTTCTCAACTTCTCGCTTTCCATGCTCCTTCTCCTTTCTCACAGCATGCTCAATTTCTTGTTTCCACTGTTTCGGGGTCTTTCTCATATCAGCATTTCGAACAGCAGTCTGAAACTTAATAAAATCAACCATTTGGATTTCAAACTTCCTTTCTAAGTCTTCATATATAGTTTTATCATTCATTTCATCTCCTCTTTATACTTTTCCACGTCAAGGCTCGAGTCAAACATGTCCCTTTGGTTTTGTTCTCGTATGGTTTCTATCTCCAACTTGGCTCTTCTCAATTCTTCTATTAGGATGTCAGCTTCTATAGGGGTTACCTTCAAATGTTCTTCCAAAGACTTGGCCTATCCAGGTATGGGTGCTATGACTCTGTCATTCACTTTCGTATGCCTCCAAATATCATAGTCAGAAGTGTACACACAATGTTTATCAAACTTTAACTCCATATGATAACAATGATTCTATGCATCATTGATTGTCTGAACTCTTCTTGGAACTCGAATTCTGATGAGCCAAGACCAGTAGTGAATGGAATGAACTGTCGGGAGCCAAACTGATGAGATACTAGCAAAAGAGCACATCCAATTCCTCCTCATAGACCTAGCAGCATCAAGAAGTTGAAATTCCCACACTTATACAAGAGTTTGGTATGACCCATCCAAGGAACCTCCATCTGATGTCTTCATCACGACGGTCTTTGAAAATTTCAATCCACTTAATTTTCTTAACAACGGGCCATTCCTTCACCAAGAACTCTCAGAGATGAGAAAATTTCGGAGAAAACACATTTGATAGAGCCAATGTTGGGCACTTCCAGAAGTGACTAAGGGCCCAAACTTGGAGTAAGGGAGCACATCCACCAAAGCGCACACCTTTCACTTTTCGGCATGCATTAATGGAAATGAAGGTTTCAGCAAGTACAACTGGCACTGGGTTGACTCCACTTTTTAACTACTCAAAGAAATCTAACAACACTATATCGATATTTCCTAAGACCTTTGGAAAGATAACTAAGCCGTAAATTGCAATTGCCAAGAGATCCACTCTCTTTTATTTATCTGGATGAACTTGAATTATCTTTCGGATACTTGACCAAGGAAAGTTAAAGCTACCTCCTCTCTTCCGTATCAGCCCTTTGACCCCTTTGACCCATCTGTCACTCATACCAGCAAAAGCTTAAAGTCTTAAGTGCGGGTTTTTGTTTTTATGAGGCTTGGCATAGACCCAGCTCTTCTTGACCTCACGTAGATTGAAAAGAGCCAAGTATTCCTCAAATGTAGGCATCATATCTTCTCCATTAAAAGTGAAACAACAGTACCCGGGATTCTAGAATTGTACCAAGGCTTTCAGAAACAGCTCATCCATCTTCACGTGCAGAAGATATGCTATGTCACTGTAGACTTCATGGAACAGCTGCTTAGTTTCATAATCAAAATGATCCCAGATTTCTCGTAGCTGTTGCATGTTATTCTAATTGACACTGATGTGGGCATATTCTGAAGTCTCTATTTCATGATCAGCTGCTGAATTGTCCCCAAATATTCGCTGGTTAACCTCGGACCAATGTCGCACTTTTGCATTCTCATATTCACTTTTCAGGATCCTTCCATCCATGATGAGAGCTTTTCAAAGTTGAGCCAATATTTTTGAGAATCAACCCCTTCTGATATGGAATGATGTTGCATGAATATGCAAAACAACAAGGGGGAGATCAAAATTAAGAAAACACAAAGGGTTCAAAATAATTTCATATATGAATAATTCTGGGTAGTATATTCCAACACTCCAGGACATGTCTCTATGGATTATCCTTACGAAATAATTTTAACTTAAAACTAAGACCCTAGGTTTTTCGCATGGCTCTATTGGGGTAGGCTTTATATTCTCAATCATGGTTAGGTTCTAAAAGGTACCTGATTTGTCTTTGATGTCCCCTACTAAGGGTAGAAATGCCCCTAGTTCTCACACATTATAGGCTTCAAATGAACCAAGTTCAACTCAGGATGACTCACTTTCTATGTCTTCTCGAAGGATCAGTATCCTTACGAAGACATGAGGTATATGAGTCCCGAAGGTACTTGCTAGGCACGTACGGAGAATCAATATTCTGACATGAGCAAAGCATTTTCCCTTCACTTAATAATTGGGTGCAGCTCAGGTATAGAGCTTTGTGCAACAATTTTAGAATGCGTAAAATAGAATTACATTCATTAAGCGGACGAATAGATTGAAACCTTTGTGAACGTGCAAATTTCTTTTCTAAAAACATTTTTGAAAACAAAATATGGCCTGACCCTCTTTTGTTTTTTTAAAAAAGCAAAATTGTCCCCAGCGGAGTCGCCAAGCTGTCGCAACCCCTTTTTTAGGAGGTTTCGACGTTATTTGGAAAACTTCATAAAAACACGGAGTCAGCACCAATCTTTTTGAAGAAAGTGTGATTGGATTACTTTTAAAATAAAGGTTATTTTAATAAAACATTTTATTTATTAAAATAACATTTTTGGTCCACGCAAATAAGAGAAAATAGGTTCGGGGGTTGGTTACATGTGGGGAAGGGTTAGCACCCCCACAACGCCCAAAAATTGATACCTAATTGATTTTCAAAAAAGTGTTCTGAAAATTGAAATTTGCAAGTTCACAAGATTTTGATTTATCCGTCCGCTTAGTGAATATGAATCTATTTTAACAGTCTTATCGCTCGGGGAATGAACTTCAATCACCGCCAACACTCCTGATGCTAACCTGTCATTCACGTTTGATATGACAACACACTAATTAAGATTTCACTTTCAAAACAAATCAACAAAGATTAAGTGTGTTTGAATTTTTTTAAAATTAAAACAAAATTAGTGATTAAACCCTAGAGAAAAGTTTACATTCATTTTAGCTATTAAAGTTATAATGTTTTAAAGTGTGTTTTATTTTATTTATGAAGAAAGTTTTTCAACAAACAACGTTCTAATCTAGTTTTCAAAGACCCTAATCCTAAGGTTTCAAGCATACACATTTATATACGGAGAAAACAATAAAATAAATTGCTTAAATAAAATAACCAAAAAAACTCAAAATTAAGAAAGGGATAACTTATTTTAAAAGTTTTTTAGAATTTAAACTTCTAGTTAGGGACTAGGTTTAAAGAAAAATGAAATACAAGGGTTCATTCAGAAGCAATTGAAAATTATGTACTTAAATTAAAAAAAACAAGGACAAAATTGAAAAGATTAAAAATTGGAGTGCCACGGTTCAAGACTCATGAAAGTAGGGCGCGGGTTGATGGTCGGATTCGGGTCGGGTCAATGGGTTACTATAAAAGTTAAAATTTAAACAAAATTTTCATTTGTTTATAACCGGTCAAATGCCCATTCCCTTTGCTCCCAAAATGCTCTATTTATTTTCTCTTCTGCGCCGCCTCACTCTCGGTGGTCGTAGTTCATTCTCTTCGTACCAGCCGCCGTTGTCGGCGGTGAACCCCCCCCCAAAAAAAAACCTTCTTTTTCCTTTTAAATCATTTTCGTTTTGAAAAAAAAATATTTTTTCCTTTAAAAAACTAACTTTTTGAATCAAAATAACCTCTTTTCTTCTTTGGTTTTGCAGATTCCGGTGAGCCCTAAGTCATCTATTGGTCATCAAAACTTCACCAGAATCAACATGCATGCATGGCTATGCTCTCCAAGTCAGAAGGTAAAAACAAAATCCCTTTCTTTATTTAAAAATGAAACTTAACATAGAAAGAAAGAGTTACCAGAAAAATCTGTTTTTATTCCTCTAGAAATGCTTGAATACACTTGCTGAATTGCTACAACTTCTGGGTTTCTGAATGCTATTTGTAAGTATGTGATTGTGTATTTCCTATTAGAAAAATGTTCTGTCGTTACATGAATTACAAAGGGGTTTACATAGTTACAGAATTTCTTGATTTTCAAGCCTAAATCCCTAACTTTTTCCCTTGAAATGTGTCCTCCTTGATTCAGATTATGCTTGATTATCGCCATGACTTCAATTTAGAGATCGATTATTCCCTTTTTGCTTCTACTTTGACCTCGTTTTCCAGCTAATGCTTCTATTTAGGGATTAACCGCTCTTGTTTCTTTGTTTGCATGTTTCTAATGACTCGAACAACGCTGGCGAGGAGCAATCGAAGCGGAATCGGCTCGGGCACTCATCGGAAGAAATGAAACGTTTGCTAGAAGCTGAAAAGGCGAGCGCGTGGTTGCCACGCGCGAGTGGCGATCCATGTGATACTCCCCGAAGCGATATGGGTTGTTGGATTGCAGCAGGAGAAATGCGGCACTACACCCTTGAGGCTAGGGTTTCCTGCATGTGATCTACATCGTTGGATCAACCTTTTATCTAATGGTTATCTGTTAGTTGTGCAAAAACAAAAAAAAGTAAGGGCTTTGTACATTTGTATTAAAATTGGGCTTGACAGGCCTTTATGTAATGGATTCTTTGTATTATTTTTAATATGGACTCTATGTGTTATTCTTTAATATGGACTCTATGTATGTATTATTTAATAGACCTCTTTATTTATTTTCTGTTTAATGATCCTTCTAAACCTATCTAATAATACACTTATACTTCAATTTGTTGTTGAACGAGCTTAACAAGCCATCCAATTCCTTTTACTCACCCTATTTGATCTAACCATTCATCTAATACTCTCAATTTAAATGGACTCTTTAACCAACAAAGGATGGAAAGAGCTTGTATAGACCTCTAAATGGACTATTTTATATTTTTTGGGGTTTTAAAAGACTATGCAAACTATCTAACTAATATAAAAGCCTATACTAATAACGTAATAACAATAATGTAATAACAATACTACAAAACCTAACATAGATGGTACAAAAATAAAAGTTTGGTGAAAATTCAGTGACAACACATGTTCGCTTATTTATTTTTGAAGGTGTTTGTGTCCATTTGTTTAGTGTTCTTAAACATGTTCGTTCAAGTGTTCATGAACGTGTTGGTTTAAGTGTTTGAGAATGTGTTTGTTTAAGTGTTCACAAACATGCTCATTTAAGTGTTCGCAAATGTTTTTATTTAAGTGTTCGCAAACGTGTTCATTTATATATTCGAGAACATGTTCGTCTATATATTTATAAATGTTAACTAAATTAACAATAAATAAATAAAACTTACATTTTAACATGAACTTATATAACATCCTTAGCAATAGAAAAATAATATTTAGATACATCCATAAGTATTTTCATCCTATAAACGAGCCTACAAACGAGCTTATAAACAAGCCTATAAACGAGCTTGTTCATGAACATAAACGAACCGAAGACACATATGTTCGTGTTCGTTCATTTATTAAATGAACATAAAAATTTTGTCCATACTCGTTTATTTAGCCAAGTGAAGCAAAACCCTCATAGTGTTAAGTTTGGTCACATGAGTAAAGTTCTCCTTGTAGTCAATCGTTGTGTCTGTGTAAAACCCTTGGCCATAAGTCTGGCCTTATAGTCAATAGTTCTAAGAATTTGCACTTGATTCAAGATGGTTATAAAAGCTTTAAAGGAATGCATTAATTTTTCATATGCTACAGATCTTTGTATAGGATGTTTCGTACTTTTCTCATACCCTTCATCTTAGCAATAGGTAAATAATCATGATCCATAATGGTAAATCATCTTGAGATAGTTCATTATCTTAATTACCTTCCACATGTTCAAAGGCAATTGGACTCAGTTGCAGCTCTCGAAAAATATTAGACTATATAATGGTCTATGGAATGATATTTCTTCTCTTTTTGTAGACACTCAATTGTTTTGTCTCAAGGTATGGAATTTGGTTAGTTTGAGGAATCACTATAGGATATTTAGGACTTACTAGAGGGTGATAGGACTGGTGGAAGGGTTGGTACATCTGGTGGAAACATATCGAGAGATGGAGTCAAGGGAAACTGTAAATAAGAAATTTGGTCATGTTGTAAAGAAAAAGAAGGCTCCATTCACCTAAAGTCTCCTCCTAAATTGCAAACTTGTGAAAATATGAAACATGTTCAAAGAATGTAACATCCATAAAAGCATATGTTTTATGTGTATAGGAAAGTAACATTTGTAGCCCTTTTTTGGTGAAGAATATGTTGAGATATTTGATTTTAATATAACCTAAATGAAAAATATTTTTGGACTTAAATAAATCTGTAAAAATATTTCAAAAGTTCATATACTTGAAAAAATATGCTTGAAAAAGTTTTTGACATGCTTAAAATAATTTTAAATAGAGAAAGTGTAAAAAACAAGCTCTGACTACCGATACAGTTTGACGTGTATCGATACCCAGAAGAGCTCGTACTAATACAGCTAAGTTGTGTACTGATACACCCTTTTATCCCCAAACGGTCAGATTTTCCAATAGCCAAAATGAGTATCGATACGGCTTTGACCATACTGATACGGTAAGACATGTACCGGTACACTTGTATAGTGTACCGATACCTTTTGTAAAATTGTCCAACAACTCTTTCTTCTTTGAGCTTGGTACTAATGCTCTTGCACGCGTACCGGTACCAACAAGCCTAGAATGCATTTAATGCTAGAAATAAAGTCCCCAACGGCTCCAAATCAACCCCAACGGTTAGTAACAGCCACAAACTCATTAGAGGGTTTAAAAGACCTCTCCAAGCATCCATGGAACAACAAGAAACAACTTGCCAACATTCATGTATTGAAAAATCAAGTTTTGTACTTAAATTGTCATATTTCTTATAGAAAACACTAATGAGCCAAATTGTCACATTTGCTCAAATGTTTAGGATTTTGGGTGAGTGTTTAAATTGCAAATGCATTTGTCTTGTGAGGTTTTCCTTTGTTTTCTAATTTGTACTTTCTCTTTAAGAGAGATAGACAAGACTTTGGGGTATAAGTCTTGGGTTTTAAAGGTTATCTCCTTGGTCCTAGAAAAAGGAAAGACAAATTAGTGAATTTGTGGAAAATCTTTAGTGTGGATAGCTAAGGTAGTGGAGGTAGACTTGGTTTAGAAGTCGAAGCACTGAAAATCATTGTGTCCCAATTTTATTGCTTAGCTTTTCATCCACCAAAGCAAAAACCCAATTCACCCCCCTCTTGGCACATTCGACTGGTCGCTCAAGCTTCAACAATACCCTAAAAATATACACTTGATAGATTTAGGATCCATTTTAGAGTGAGATGGACTATTATTATGAACAAGGATAGTACACCTAAAAATTTTAAAAGAAAGGGAAGATATCATAGGTTTTAAAACATGATAAATATTGAGAAAAATTGGCCTTGGTGTTTTAAAGACTGATATTTTACTATACATCATGTTTATTAAGTAGGATGCTATCAAAAGAGCCTCACTCTAAAAATATTTAAGAAAATTGTGAGAAAATAACAAAGACCTAGTAATTTCTAAGAAGTGTAGATTTTTTCTCTCTACTATTCTATTTTGTTGTGGAGTATTCACACATGAACTAATTTGAATAATCTCATTCTCTCAAAAGTAAGAGCTCAAAGTTTTAGTAAAATACTCCCCCGTTATCATATTGAAAAACCTGAATATGATTTTTAAATTGAGTTTCAATCATGTTAAATCTCCTAAAGATTTGTTCTACTTCAGACTTTTCTCTCATTAAATAAGTTCATGTTGTACGGGTATAATCATTAATAAAAGTTATGAACCACTTACAGCCATTTATATTCTTAACCTTATAAGGGTCTCAAAGATCACTGTGTATAAGAGAAAAAGGTTTGGATGACTTATAAGTGGATGGAAAGTAAGATTATTTAGTATGTTTAGCAAGTTGGCAAATGTCACATTGAAAAGACTGAGGCTTTTTATTAGCTAATAATGCTAGAAATAATTTGGCAAGGTAATAAAAATTGGGATTTCATAACCTAAAATGTCATAGCATAACATCATTTTGTTTATTCGAAGCATAATTTGAAACTAAATAAGAAGAAAGACTACTGAAAATTGTAGTGGGAAAAAGACATTGCTCTTCATAAAACACATAGAGCCCACCATATGGCCTAGCATTTCCAATCATCCTCCCTGCACCCATTGCCTGAAATTTACAATAATTAAAAGTAAACTTAGTGACACACTTCAAGTTCGTAGATAGTTTACTAACAGAAAGAAGATTGCAAGCCAAATTGGGTACATAAAGAACTGAATGCAATATGAATCCTTATTGATAATAAAAGAACCACTTCCTATAATAGGGGATAAATAACTATCTAATGTTCTTATAGTGTCTAAGAGATGAATTCTGAAATAACCCTCTTTCATAGTTATGTGATTAGAGGCTCCAAAGCCTATAATCCATGATGGTGCAGCTTTATTAGTTACCAATGCTACAAAAGAAAGACTATCTTTTGTACCTTCATAGGCTGTCAGAGCAAAGCTAGAATCAGTAGCTCCATTTAGTTGCCCAAATAATTTCTGCAACTCCTCTATTTGTTGTTTAGTAAAACTACTACCCCTTCAGTAGTGACCAGGTTTGACAATGACTCACTTTGAAATTTAGTTTGAGAAGGCTTTCAGTTCACTGATTTTCGATGAAGCTTCCAGCACTACTCACTAAGATGGCTCACTTTTGTACAGTAATCACATTAGGCTTTCCCTTTTTTCTACTCGTTGTCTGATGAAGCATGTGTAACTAGGGTTGAACCATCATATTGAATGGGCATATGAAGCATAAGAGATCGTTAACTCACTTCTCTTTAAACTTCAGAGAAAATATCTTGAAGCCTTGGAAGGGGTTCAATACTCATGATTATGCTCTTCACCTCATCAAGTTTCATGTTCAACCCAAACAGGAATTGAAAAACTCTGCGTCGTTGAACATCCTTCTTATGTTTAGCAGCATCAAAAATTTGAAAATTGTATTGAAGTAGTGAGTTACATGCATCTCATCTTGTCTTAGAGAATTTACCTTGCTCTTAAAGTCAAATAATTCAGTAGTTTTGTTAGTAATGGGATAGGTTTCCTAAACAACCTTCCATATTTTAGTTGTTGTTGTCTATAACAAGAAATTCTCTTCGACCTTGGGATTATATAGTTAATTAACCATGACATAATCATGTGATTTTCACTCAACCAGATTATGTAGCCAGCATCAGTTATACTAGGAACAACCATCTCTTCAGTATAATAGGCTTCTTTACTTCTACCTGTTATATAATGCCAAATCCACTTATTTAACAGTGCCCTATTTTTGAGTTTGAGATTGAACGCACACAGAACCCTATGGGACTTAGGCAAACAGATTGCCTCCCAACTAATCCAGTGAATGGTTTTTTGTCCAACAAACCCCAGATGAATCGAACAATTAAGCAAGATGTAGTGGTGCAAATAGTAGTAAGTGTCGAAAAGATTGAAATAAAATAAATAGGCATATTAGATTGCACAGATTTCACCAAGGTGAAACGACCAGCGACAGATAACAGTTTACCCTTCCAACCTGAGAGTTTCTTTTTGACTTTATCCACAACTAGGAACCACAATTTGATACAAATTGATGAGCACCCTAGAGGAATTCCAAAATAAGTACATGGCAACTTCTCACTACAACAATGAAAGAAAGAAGCCCATTGGTTGACCACAAAACTCTCAACATTTATACCGAGTAACTTTGACTTTCTTAGATTCAATTTGAGACTCCGGGCAATTTTAAATCTTCTCAAAATATGCACCACATTTTTTTCTTTGGGACTCACTAGCACCACAAAAGATGATAAGGTCATCCGTAAATTGTGAATGAAAGATCTGCGTTGAGCTATTACCAATAGAAATACCACTGAAGAAACCCTTGGAAACAGTAATAGAAAGGAGGGAGCTTAACATCTCAACAACAATATTGAAAAGTAGAGGCAATATGGGGCATCCTTGCCAAAAGCCTCTACTAATTGAAAAAGAGTTAGTCGGAGAACCGTTAACCATCACTAAAATTGTAGTCGTAGAGATGCACAATTTAATCCAATTACACCATTTTTCTCCAAAACTCATTCTCCTCAAGATAAAAATGAGAAAGTTTCAGTCAACAGTGATATGTCTTCCAAAAGTTCACTTTAAAAACCATTCCAGAAAGGCCTCGTCTCTTTGTCTAATCACCAATTCATTGGCTATGAGCGGACAATCAAAGATTTGCTTACCCGAACAAAAAGAAAATTGAATATCGCCAATGATCTTGTCGACAACACCACTAAGTCTAATAAAAAGCATTTTGGCGAGCAGCTTGTAAACACACCCAACAAGGCTTAAAGGCCTGAAATCATCAGTCCAGACAGGAGAGGAGATCTTGGGAATCATGACAATAAAGGAATGGTTGATTGAGGGATCCCAAATATGCCCCGAATAGAAATTCACAAAGAAGTCCATGATATCATCTTTCAGGTACTCTCAGTATCATTTTAGAAAGCCCATGTTGAATTCATCCAGACCAGGGGCTCTTGAGCCGTCAAGAGAAGATAGGGCAGACCATACTTCTTCCAATGAAAATGGTCTTTCGAGGTGAGTAGATGAAAGGGAATCCAGAGAGTTCAAGTGATTATCAAAGCATAAAAATTGGGATTGTTCCTAATCGGTCCATGTTTATCATCATTTTTCGAACACATTTTCTATGGATTGAGTCTTGTATCGGAGAAATAATGAGTTGTGGATTTGTTTCTTACGGTCTAAAAATGATAGGTGTGTGTTTCTCTATGACTATTTAATCAGTGACGTTTAACTGTTACATTCTATCATCGTTATTTCATGTGAATATATTAGTACGAAGTTAAAATTTGTTGTGGAGCAACTCAAATCAGTGACTTTTTTTTGTTGTGTTAGCTGTATATGAAAAACAAAACTTAAGATTCAAAATAAAAATCATGACCATTAGTTTGGTGCAAAACTTTGTCCAATCATTTTAAGGTGTACGATGCAATCTAAAAGCATTGTTATCTTGCAATAAAGTTGATTTTATTGAAAATATGCTTGAGGAACGAAAGTAAATTCATGTTAGTTAAAAACAGTTGAAGACTTGTAGGTGAAAGTGTTTAAATTGGTTATATTTTTTAAGCTTAATATCAAGATAAGTGTCGAAACTATCTCGTTTTTTTTTCTTTTTAAGTGTCTAAATTCTTTTTGCCCCTTCAGGTGCCCAAACTATTATTTTTTCCCTTTCAAAGTCAACCGAATCACTTATTTTGACCCCAAAAAAATAGTTTGAACACCTATAAGGGTAAAAAAGTTTAGACACTTAAAATAGAAAAATATGATAGTTTAAGCACTTATTTTGATATGAAGCCTATTCTTTATTCTTAATATCTTTAAGATTTTCTTGATTTTTAAATTATTTTTATAATGTTATATTTTTGTATAGTTTTAATACTTTTTAATATTAATAACTTTTTGATAATTTTGAATTTTTATAAAAAAATAATATGATCATCGATTAAGTCGATGAAATTAAAAACCGATAGAACACTTTTGCTGCTCTTAAATCACAATAACACTAACATTCTTTGGGTAAAATACACCAATAATCACTAGACTATGAAAAAAATATTGTTTTGTTCACTCACCTTTCAAAAGTTACAAAATAATTATTAAATGTATCGAATTATTACAAAATAGTCATTTGACGTTATAAAATAGTGTAGAATCTGATTAGTTTAATGATTATTTTGTAATAATTTGATAAAATTTAGTGACAATTTTGTAATAAATTGATGAATTTAATGACTATTTTGTAAAATTTTGATAAGTTTAATGACCTTTTAATAATAACTTGATAAATTTTATAACTACTTTATAATATTTTTCATAATTTAATAACTGCTAGTGTACTCTGCCCAAATGCATTGTTATCGAGTAAACTATTTCCCCCTTCCGTTCTTTGTTTGATTATTTAATTAATTGTTGAGACAAATTAACTGTGGTATTCCCCTATTTATGGGCGAGTCTTACGGTACCTTCCTCATTTCAATCACTTCTATTCTCTCTGAAATAATTATTTTTAAAAAAACAAATCCTTCTCTATCAAAAAAAAAACTCAGCGACAGTCTTAATGCAGTCGGTTGATTTTTAATATTTATACTAATTGTATGTAAATAAAATTTCTCTTTTTGAGAAATTATTTATTTTTTGTTTCATTTTTTATATTATTTTGTCAGAAATCATTTTATATTTGTTTTTAATTATTTTTTGTCTGCTTGTATGATAGTTTATTTGTCTGCTTTTTTGCATGATTTATTTATCTTTGTAAAAGTATTACATGATATTATGGCAATCTAGCGTTCAAATAACAAGTATTATCGAGCATTTCAAGTCACAAGATAATCGGATATCTGTTATTTTTCAATTCCCTTGTGGTAGTTTGTCGATGTGCCAAGAACTCGCAGCGAAAAGAAGACTTGATACATAGAGCTTTCTGGTTAAAATTTATATTTGCTAAAATTTCATTTGAAAGACGAAATAATTTTTTTTAAGAAAGATTGTATTTAATGTTTTCTTCCACGCTCTTTGATTTTTTGGTTAAAATTTATATTTGTTAAAATTTTATTTGAAAGATGAAATAATTTTTTTAAAAAAAGATTGTGTTTAATTTTTTTTACACTCTTTAATTTTTTAATATTTTCATTTTCATAAATATTAAAGTGTGTTATACTTTATAATTTTTTTTATTAATGAAATTCACTTAAAGCTTTTCCTTCAAAAAAATACTTTGGAATTCCTATTTAAAATAGGATATCTTTTAAAAATATGTGAAGCTTTTGTAATAGTGACATCAGTTATTGGTGAAATGACGTAGGATACTTTTCCGGCAAACAAAAGTGATGTCTATGCAGTATCAGTTGGCCAGTTGCGCATCGGCGTAAATCTTTGCCGGGAATGAAATGAAATCACGAGATTTGCAATCTTTTCTTTTCGTGTGACTTAATGAAAAGCGGACACGTGTCGGTCGAAAAGAAACCATAACAGCTGACGTGTGGGGCTCAAGAGGTGGACCACTTAAATCAAATTAATCCCTTCGCCTTGTCAGTTCATACATATACATATATATACTGCAAAACTCAACTTTTTAAAGTCCCCCTCGCCATTTGCCCTCCTATTCCCAATTATATTATATTTAGCTTTATTTAACAATTAACTTTTTTTAACAGCTGAATAATTAAACAATGGACTCTTTCGTAAAAAAATTTGGTTTGCCGACTTTATACTGATAAAACGTAAGGTGAATATGTTGACAGACCGTTTAACAAAATCTCGATTAATTTTTTTAAGGTGATTCACGATTCGTCTCATGTAATTATCTAGAATACCTTTGATAAATATCTCTTTGGTCCACTATATTTTCGTGTAATATAGTTGATTCTCTCATCTTTTATGCTCCTTTTATATTCAAAAAAATGTTAATGTATGTTGAATAAAAATAATGTATAATTTTGTAATAGACTATTAGTTGGAATGCCATATACCTGGATCGTGAATCTTATAAATAGTAGAAAACAGTGAGCAAGGCAAAGTATTAAGGAAATAACAAGAGGTGTAATTATTTTTTTATACAAATTAAATTTTTTGATGCAATCATTTTTAAAAAAATTAAATTTATTTTCGGAATTTCAATATTTACAATATATTTACCTTTCTTAATATAACAGGTCATAAATTGTATGTTAAACATGAGTTCAATTGGCATTATTGTTATTGCAATATTTAAGAAGTCGTAAATTCGAGTATGATGAACCGTATTTGTTTTTAATTTAAAGTTTGGATTTATATTCACATTAAAAAAAGTTTGGATTTATATTTAATATACATGTGGTGGAAACAAAAAAACTTCACTAGCGCATTAGTTTTAGTGTTTAGGGTTAGAATTTAGGATTTAGAGGTTGGTGAATGTGGTTAGAATGTAGGGTTTAGGGTAATATAGTTAGAATTTAGGTTTTAACCTATATAAACTCTAAAGAGGTTGGTGAGTGTGGTTAGAATGTAGGGTTTAGGGTAATATAGTTAGGATTTAGGTTTTAACCTATATAAACTCTAAATTCTAACTCCATAACTTGAATTCTAACCACAGCCCCTCTATTTTGAACCTCTAAACATAGATCCCTAACCTCTAAACCCTAAATTATAACCATAAACCCTAAAACTAAGGTGCTTGTGAAAACTTTTTGTTTCCACCACCTGTGTATGGAATAATTATCCTTAAAGTTTTTGAAGGATTATGTCTAGTTTAGACATTATAATTTATAAGGGTGAGCATTCGATCAAGTCAAGTTAAGTCAAGTCGAGTTTCTATTCAAATTTAACTATAGATTTTTATAATATTATTATAGTAATTGGTTTCAATTGAAACAACTTTCTATAACCATATACGATATACATTTATATTTCTTCATATTTTTTTTATATGTGATATAGATATATCATGAAAAATTGTGAAACTCGACTCAAACTTGAAAATAAATCCGCTAATTACTAAATAATTAGAGTTATTCGAATTCCCATTTTATCACTTAAATTTTGTTGAAAATTTTTTCAATTCGAGCTTATTCATGTTGTGTCGAGTCGAAAAATTAATTTTTTAGAATCGAGTCAAATTTTGATCCCTGAAAATTTGCAGTTAAAAAAGTCACACCTTATATAAGGAGTAAATTGGAAGGAAAATGAAGAAAGGTATGAGACAAAGTAACATGAAGGTAAGGAGATAATGTATTGAGGATTGACTTGAGAGGCAATGTTAGGTTTCTTTCACATGCAAAATACAGCAATACCCTTTTTGTTTCTTCCACTTTGTGTGGCCGGCGGAGGAGATGGGGTATCTTTCACGAGCTTTGTCATCCCCCAAAATGTAATAACAATAAGGCTATTGAAATTACCTTTTTCAAACCCTACCTTACGTATTTAATGCTCCATACCAAGATTGGGTCCCACTCTGATACGGACGGCAACCTTTCTGATTTCATGCAGGAAAAGTCTTACACCTCATTCAATCATTTCTGTATTTTCAGTCACTTTGTTATAAACTTCCCTTTTCTTTCTTTCTCCCTCCTTTTCTTTCTCGGGAAAACTTATCAGCTTTGGGTTATTCCTTGGCATTATTATGAAGGGTAAAATACGCTGGAGGTCATTTAGTTATTGGTCTAGTAACAAATATGTTACTCTTCTTTTAAAAGTAACATTTAAGTCACTCATTTATGAGTTTAGAAACAAACATGCCACTAAAATTAATTTTTTGTGACAAATGGGTTATACATTCATTAAAATTGAAACAAAAGCTTGGTCTAATAACAATTTTAGTCACGAGACTCATGCATTAGTCTCTTAATTGTCCAGTAGTGAATTGATTGTGTCTGTCGATATATCGCATCTGTTGATTATCGGATTGATGGACAATAGCATGAACATGGTAATTGGTCGAACGATGTGTCAGGATAGTGCAGTATCGAAATTTTTAAATATGAAAGGTTTAATTTATTGAATTATTTTAAATTATGACCAAATTAATAGAATGCATAAGTTTTGGGGACTAGAATTGTTATTATACCATGCCCTTGTTTCAATTTTAATGATAAAGTAAAGTGTTTGCCACAGAATTTTAATTGAGTGGCATGTTTGTTCCTAAACCTATAATTAAGTGATTGAATTGTTACTTTAAAAAGAAAAGTGTCATATTTGTTCCTAAACAATAATTGAGTGACTTTTCCTCAAAAAAAATAATTGATTGACTCAATTGTTACTTTTAGAGAAAGAGTTACATGTTCGTTACTAAATTTATAACCAAATGACCTATAGCGTATTTTACCATATTATGAATATGATCCTAGTTTTACGGGTTTATATTTTTAGTTCAACTGAACTGAGATACACTCGAAGCCTAAATGGTTAGTGATTTGTGAGGATTGAATTTAAGATCATTAGTTTAATGTATGAATGAATTAACTATACAAAACATTAAATCATAAGCCCTAATCCTACGTCTAAATCCTAAAAAATACATTCTACACCTTACACCGTAAACCCTAAAACTTAAGCATAACCCTGTAAATGATTTGTATATTTGATAATTCACAATGTTTACAATTAGGGTATATATAGGCTTACGATTAAATAAACAAGGATAAGGGAAATCAAATATTAAATACAAGATAAGATTTTGATAGAGATAAGATAAGATAGGAATTGAATAAGATTTATTTCATCTTATCTTTATCCTTGATACGTCCCCGCAAGATAGAGAATCCATCGTAGACACCAATCTTGGACTGAAAATGGATGAAGAGATTTCGACCAAGCGGTTTGGTGAGAGTGTCTGCAATCTAAGCATTAGAGGGAATGTGTTGAACAAGTAGTAAACCCGCAACAACTAAGTCACGAACAAAGAAGTAATCAAGTATAAGATACTTCAAACGAGAATGAAAGACTAGAAATTGGCTTCACATAAGAGAGATGGTGCTTTTTTTGTAATTCCACGCCAATTTCTTAAAGCAGATGTTGGACCAAAAGCACTTCAGCAGTTGCATTTGCCACAGAACGATATTTAGCTTCTGTGGAGGAACAAGAAATAGTTTTCTGACGAGCTGACTTCCAAGAAATAAGATTAGATCCAAGATAAATAGCATATCCAGTAGTGGATCTGCCGTCCTTAGAGGATCCACCCTAGTCCGTATCGACAAAGGCAGTGAGTGAGATGAAGTAAAGATGCCGAACGAAAAAGAATGCAATGGCATAATGTTTCTTTTAGAAAACGCATGATGTACTTAGTTGTTGTCCAATGTGCAAGTGAAGGACCGTGCATGTATTGCGATAGATGATTTACGACAAAAGAAATATCTGAACGTGTAAGTGTAAGATACTGAAAGAGACCAAGTAATCAATGATAACTAAAAATATCAAGTGTCGTGGATGACTCCGGCGAAGGTAGTTTGTCGGAAGAGCACATAAGTGTGGAAATTGCATTGGGATTTTCCATATGAAACTAAGTCAAGATGTTAGAGATGTATTGTGCCTAAGATAGAAACAACTCAGTTGGAGTAGAAGTAGGCTCAATGTCAAGAAAATGGCTGATCAAGCCCATATCTTTCAGAGCAAACTTCGTAGATAATAAGTTAGTGAAATGAGCAATGAAATCAGTGTTATTGCCAGTAAGTACAATATCATCCACGAAGACTAGAAAGTATAAAGTAACTCCCTTTGCATTATAGATGAAGAGGGAGGCATCAGCCTTTGATTTTGTAAAAGTAAAGTGTGAGAAATTGAGAGAGTTCAATATACCATGTCCTCGGGGCCTGCTTGAGTCTATACAAGGCTTTACACAACTGACAAATATGATATGGTTTAGTGGAGTCAACATACCTTAGAGGTTGTTCTAGATAGACTTCCTCATGTAATGTGCCATTTAAAAATGCATTATTAATATCAAGTTGCTTGAAGGGCCATGCATGATGTAGTACAAGAGTGAAAATAATATGCACCGTAATAGGTTTCATCACAAAACTAAAAGTCTCAAAATAGTCGCGACCAGCTTCTTGAGAATACCCTTTTGCTACCAGTTGAGCTTTGTATCGATCAATAGAGCCATCAACACGTCGTTTCACACGGAATACCCATTTGCACCCTATGATAGATTGTGTAGACCGTGGAACAAGATCCCATGTATGGTTGCATAGCAACGCAATAAACTCATTATCTATGGTTGTCTCCATAATAGATATTTGAGAGCTTGAGTAACAGTCTTCGGCTCTAATGTGAAAGGCAAATGATGACATGTAGTAGCATTAACAAATGAAGGACCAAAGTACCTTGAATTTGGCTGGAGAATTCATTGTTACGGAGGATTATGTTGTGGCAAGTCAAGGGAGACATCTTGTTGTGGCAAGTCAGAGGAGACATCATGTTGTGGCAGATCAGCCAAGGGAACTGGTGTGGCAATGAGATCATCAGGTTGTCATGACAAATTAGTCAAGGGAACTAGTGTAACAATGGAATCATCAGGTTGCCGTGACATATTAGTCAATGAAGCATCAGGTTGTCGTGGCATAGTAGGCAATGAAGCATCAAGTTGTCGTGGCATAGTAGGCAATGAAGCATCAAATTGTCGTGACATAGTAGGCAAAAGAGGTGTGGAAGATGATGTTGATGCAACAAGATACAATACTAGAAGATGATGTCGTGGCACATGGAGGACATGTCGAGTAGCAAAAGAGAATATGTGAGGAACAAACTAAATATGGAGAGAGACATGGATTTTGTTAGTGTTCAGCTCCAGACATTTATAAGTAAACTGCGTCATAGAGTATCCAAGGGAAACACATTTAGCGGACTGTGGCTCAAGTTTATACTTTATGTATGGTTGCAGCCAAGGAAAGCACAAGCATTCGAATGGTTGAAGCTTATCATAGTTCGGTGCTTGGTGATGAAGTAGAAGATAAGGCGACACATTATCTAGTATCGATGTTGGCATCTGATTAATAAGATAAGCACATGCCTGAAAAGAATAAGGCTAGTACTCTGTTGGGAGGGATGCAAAGTGAATTAGAGAGAGTCCAGTCTCCACTATATGATGATTGTTGCGTGTTTTGAGTGCTGATAAGTGTTCAAAAGTACTATTTTTCTTATCATTTTTACTCATATTATTGTTAGACTTAGGCTCATATTAGTTGCATAATTAGCCATTCATTCATTAATCCATGTTTCCTTCCATCGTTGAGCTTGATTACATAACTTGGTAGTTTTTGTGGGAAAAGATGCTGCTTTGGTGTGTTTTGTGTATATGTGCAGGATCATTTGCCAAAGCAAGGCTAGAGCTAGTTACCAGGGTGATGCATGAAGGAGATGCCGAGCTAGTTGCCAGGGCAATGCATGAAGGAGACGCCGAGCTAGTTGCCAGGGCAATTGTCGACAAGAGCAAAGGTGATATGGTAGTCGAAATTGATGACTAGACAAGCCCAAGATGACATGGAGCAAAGCCCAATCCCAAAGGAATTTGATTTCCATGAAGAGATTAAAGAAGAATTAAATTCCAAGAAGATAGGAGAAGTTCTAGTAGGAATATAATTATAATAAAGAATTATATTCTTTAAAGATAATTTAATTCCAACTTAACTTCCTCCTCAAAGAAGGACTTTGGCCTAGCCCTATAAATAAGAGGGAGATTTCGACAATCCATAGAGAGCAAGAGAGGGGAATTTCGACAAGCATCAAGGAGGGCAAGATGATAGAATTTTCGACAAGCATCTAGGGCAAGGAGGATTTCGACAAGCCTCCTTCTTCATCCTTTTCTTTCTTGTTCGATTGGGTTCATGCTAGGGATTAATTATCTTGTGTTTTTTGGAACCTAGCCATGAACTAAATATATTTGGCTATGGTTATTGTGTTTTGTGGTTGTAAGAAACTATTGGTTTTTGTTTAGGTAATAAGATTTGCACTTTTCTATTCAAGGTTTATTCATTCTTGGTTCTTATTCTTGTTTGCGAGTGAATTGGGAGAGGATCTCGTGATTTCATCTATTTATCTAATATCGGGAGAGTTAGATTCAAGAAACGAATGAATATGATCTTTATTCAATCTATTGATGGTGAAGATTAATCTGGCTTAGGAATAAGTTAAGGATTTCAACGGCTAAGAGGAGCGCAAGATTGGTTGTTGTTCACCCTTGATTCACGCAGGGATGTATTATCAAGGCTTGCACAAGTAGCTAAAGTTTCGACTTAGGGATAAGAAGAAACCATTGAAGAACGCTCTGCCGAACCTTGAAGGTTGCTGCCCAGTGGCCTAAGTAGTTGCCCAACTAGTTGCCCAGGCAACCATCTATTAGTTGCTAAGGCAACCCCGTTGTGCAAGTTGCCACGGCAACTGAGTTGCCCGTGCACTCTTTTACCAAGACGATCCAATCGGCTATCACACCTCAACTCACGATAACCTGGCCTATCTCTCTCATTTGATCTCATCTATTCTTTTACTTTATTGCTTTCTAGATTAGTTATTAGTTAAAACTCCTATAATCATTTATTTGTGTTTTTACTTTTACAATGCAAGAGACTAGATTCTTGAAGTGGCACCAATCCATGTGGAGACGATATCTTTTATACTATAACTTGCAACGTGTATACTTGCACAATTGCATAGCACTTATTATTATGCAACAAGTTTTTTTGGCGCCGTTCGGGATTGGCAATAGCGACTTTGTTTTTATTTTCTTGCACTTTCTTTTTACTTTTCTTGTTTAAGATTCAAAGGGCTAACAAACTTTGGTTTTGCATTGGTATATGACCAGGCGAGACCGACTACACAGAATATCCCTTTGATCCGTAAATCGAACGAACCTTACAAAGACTTAGACGAAAGATAAGAGTAGCAATGGCTAATCAAGACGGCAATATGAATCAAGATGTTCCAGCAGGAGGAGGAGTGATTCTTGCGAAACAGAACTATTCGAGACTATCTTGAAGAAGATCTTGATGGACTTAATCCGGAGTTGTCACACCTGAAATTGAAGCCGACCACTTTGAGTTAAAACCGTAATGTTTAATATGATCAACACAATTGGTCAATTTGGCGGCTCAAAGAATCGAAGATGCACAAGCAATATCTGAAATCTTTCCTCGAGATTTGCAACTCGTTCAAAATACGAGTCACCCCGATGTCTTACGATTAAGATTATTCCCTATTCACCGAGGATAGGGTGAAAGCATGGTTGAATAGCATTCTGCCGGATCAATAGCATCTTGGACCGATCTTTGTCGTGATTTCCTTGCTCGGTTTAATCCTACAAATTTGGTGATAAGCTTCATAACGACATTACTTCTTTTCGGCAGCGGATGATGAATCCATGTACGAGGCTTGGGAGCGATATAGAGAACTTCTACACAAATGCCCCCTACACGGATTCCCGGTGTGGACTCAAGTAACAATGTTTTACAACGTCGTGAATACACCAACAATGATATGCTAGATGCCTCGGCAAACGGCATACTTCTAGATAAGTCGCCGGCGGAAGCAATGCAAATTTTAAACAGGCTGGCCAACAATGATTATCAATTCCCATCTACTAGAAGAGGATGAGTTAGACGCCAAGCCACAATACATGAACTAGGATCATCAGATTCAATTTCGGCACAATTGGCCACTTTAACCAAGATGGTCCAGAACATGTAAAAACCAAACAACACACATGAAGTCAAGGTAATGGATTCTTTTTGTGAGTTATGTGGTGATAACCATAATTCTTCTGAATGTATGCAGAATCCGGAATCCAGCTTCTATGTGGGGAATTACAATCGGAACAACAATGTGATGTCCAATACATACAATCCAGCTTGGAAGAAGCACCCAAATTTTTCATGGATTAATCCCAACAATGCTCTAAACCAGAACAATCAAAATGCACAAGCATCAGGATTATAGCAGAATATGCCACGGCAGCGATTCTTTGCAAAGCAACAACCGACAACATCTAGTTCTTTGGAAAATTCTCTAAATGCTTTTATGATGAAAATCAATCTTATATGGCTGAGAATAGTAACTTCATAAAAAGAATCGATGCTTTTTATTAACAGGACCGAGATGAGATTGCAAAACCAAGAGGCGGCAATCAAATCATTAGAAAATCAAGTCGGACAGTTTGCTCAAAATCTGAATACTAGACCGCAAGGAGGTTTACCTAGCGATACTGAAGTCGTAAGAGGAACTGGTCATGAGCAATGTAAGGCAATCACCACTAGAAGTGGCTAACAACTTAGAGAGGCTCAAACCCGCTCATCAAACAAAACTCCACAAAAAGACCAAGATGAACCTAGCGGCAAAGCCTTAGATTTTGAACCAGGAATTGCAACGACAACCGGCAATAAGCATGCCTCGGCAACCCCAGTTGATAACGCCTCAGAAACTCCAGTTATCCCGGCAATGCCATCAATCAGGTTCCAAACCAATGAAAGGATCGAAGATATCCGACTTCCACCACCATTCCCACAAAGGTTGAAGCGACAAAAGCAAGAATATCAATTAAAGAAGTTTCTTGATATCCTAAAGCAAGTCCACATCAACTTGCCATTGGTGGAAGCAATTGAACAAATGCCAAACTATGCCAAGTTTCTTAAAGACGTTGTGTCCAAGAGAACAAGGCTAGGAGAGTTTGAAACAGTTGCCGCAACAGAGGGATGCATAGCAATGTTGCACAATCGTATGCCACCCAAGTTGAAGGATCCCGGAAGTTTCACAATACCCTGTTCTATTGGAAATCACTATGTCGGGAAAGCATTATGCGACCTTGGGGCTAGCATAAACTTGATGCCTAAATCAGTTTTCCAGAAACTAGGAACCGGGAAGGCAAGACCTACAACAGTTATGCTACAGCTAGCCGACAGATCCTATATGCATCCAGAGGGAAAAATCGAGGACATACTGGTAAAAGTTGATAAATTTATTTTTCCCGCTGACTTTATTATTTTGGATTGTGAAGCAGATGAGCATGCACCTATCATTCTCGGGAGACCATTCCTAGCAACAGGGAGAACCTTGATCGATATTGAAAAGGGAGAACTCACAATGAAGGTGAATGACCAGCAAGTTAAACTAAATGTGTTCCAAACACTAAGGCATGCCGATGATCCAGAAGAATGCCAACTTCTTCATGCCACGGCAGAGTTTAACTTCGACGAGGAATTTAGTTGCCTCGGCAACTACATTGCAGATCAAAAGGAACCTGAAGAGTATGAAGAACTGGTCAATGGGGAACAACAAGAAAAGGCAAATTGGCTAGTCAATCGACCAGGAAAAGAAGTTGATCAAAATTTTGAGCTACACAAGAAGGCAATAGGTAGGAGGACACGGATCTAGAGATATGCGATGCATTCCCGGATGAAGAAATTTTAGTTGCCTCGGCAACCATGGATGCGCATGTCTTGGCAACCCTCGACACCTCAGTAACCATGGACGCGCACGCCTCGGCAACTCTCGAAGCCGCAACAGCCCTTGACGCGCATGCCTCTGCAATTTTGGGAGCAGTTGCCACAACAGCACATGCCTCGGCAATACCCTGGTACGCGGATTTAGTTAATTTTATTGTTTGTGGTATTTTACCTTATGGCATTACTCACCAAGGGAAGAAGCGGTTCCGCCATGATGCTAAGAATTACTTTTGGGACGACCCTATTTTGTTTAAGCAATATGCAGATCAGGTTATACGCCGATGTGTCCCTGAAGAAGAGCAACAGAATGTACTCCGACAATGCCAATCTTCACCTTATGGAGGACATTTTGGAGGAACTCGTACTGTGGCCAAAGTTTTGCAATCTGGTTTGTATTGGCCAACATTGTACAAAGATGCCCAAGACTTTTACAAGCAATGTGATCGTTGCTAGAGGATGGGCAATATCTCTAGACGACATGAGATGCCGCTCCAGAACATCATCGAGGCAGAATTGTTCGATGTATGGGGGATCGATTTTATGGGACATTTCCCATCTTCATTCGACAACCTCTACATTCTACTTGTCGTCGACTACGTGTCTAAATGGGTTGAGGCAGCTGCAGTTCCCAACAACGATTCCAATACCGTGCAACGATTCTTGCAGAAAAACATATTTACACGGTTTGGGATGCCGAGAGCAATTATCAGTGACGAAGGCAAGCATTTTGACAACAGACTAATTGCCAAGATATTGCAACGCTTCGGCATATCACACAAGATCGCCACGGCATATCACCCACAAACCAACGGGCAAGCAGAAATTTCCAACCGGGAATTGAAGGGTATACTCGAGAAAGTTGTAAATCCCTCTAGGAAGGATTGGTCATTAAGACTAGATGACGCACTTTGGGCATATCGCACTGCATTCAAAACACCCTTAGGTATGTCCCCCTTCCGACTTGTCTATGGCAAAACATGTCATCTACCGGTGGAAATCGAACACAAGGCATATTGGGCAATCAAGAGCGTGAATATGGATTGAGAAAGTGCCGGACAAAAGCGTTTGTTGGACCTCAATGAGATAGAAGAATTTCATGCACTCGCCTATAACAATGCACGAATCTACAAGGAGAAAACAAAGCAATGGCATGACAAGAAACTATTGCCGCGACAATTCACGCCAGGGCAACTAGTTCTCCTATTCAATTCTCGGCTAAAACTTTTCCCGAAAAAGCTGAAATCAAGATGGTTGGGACCATTCGAAGTCGTCAAACCATTCTCCCATGGTGCTGTGATAATCAAGTCCATCTCTGACAACCATGAACTCAAAGTTAATGGACAAGATTGAAGCACTACAATGGTGCCCATGTGGAACGTAACAAGTGGTCAACTTAGGAGATGCATGAGCATGCTCTCCCTTTTGATATTTTTATTTTTATTTATTTATTTTATTTTTATTTTCAATTAATTATTTATTTTATTTTATTTTTTTCGAATTTTTATTTTTTATATATTTCTGATTATTATTAATTTTCTTTAGGATAGATTTTTTTTAAGTTTAAGAATCCTATCACACATCTTTATTTATTTTCTTTATTAGTTTATCTTTAATTTTAATCCTTATTTGATTTGTCTTTGAATTGTAGGAAAAAAGTTCAAGATAAAGAGGAATTTTAATCCAAGTAGGAAAACATCTTCAACAAGGAAACTAATGGGCTGAATTAAGGCTTATATAAAGCCTCCAATTTACCCTAATCACAACCCCTTTGCCGTCACTCTCTCCCTAAACCAAACCCTTTTTCGTTTTCCTCTAATCCCACCTACCTATCTTTTCTATAAAACCCATCACCATTAACCTATTCCTACTTTCTATCTTGCAACTTTTTAGTTTTCTTTTCTTTTCTTTGTTTTTACAAAACTCACAACCAAGATCATCCATGGAATCCAAGATTAAATTTTTAGTTCATCCAAGTTCCTCCAAAGAACCAAGATACAAGAAGTTTACTACACCGGTGGTTCAAGAAAGATTTCACTCCAAGTTTGAAAGCCGAAAGATTCATGAAGAACAAGGCTTTGAATACTCCAACTCTCATCAAGATTTCGGCCTTGAACCATTCATCTTCGACAGGATTGCATATCAAAAGTGGCAAATCTTTTGCCATCAACCGGAACCGGGTAACATCTCATGGGTAAGAGAATTCTATGCTCACTCACCTAACCTGGATAATCCTTATGTCTTTGTTCGCGACAAGGCCATACTCATAAGTCCCGAAAACGTCAACACCTTTTACGGGCTTTACATTGAGAAGGACGAGCATCAAGCCTTCGTTGATCAAATCACTCCCAAGCAACTCGACAAGGTGCTTTAAGAACTCGCTCAACCGGGAACTCATTGGAACGACGGTAAATACAAGGGCACGGTAATTCGCCTTCGGCTTAAACCCGAGGCAAAACTATGAAATAAGTTTGTTAGAACATCTTTAATGCCCACTACACACAATACTACCGTTGATATACCACGTCTTTTGCTCATACATTCTATTTTGCATAATCGCATCATTAACATTGGAAAAATTATTTGTGATGAGATTTTTGTATGTAGCTCAAAAGATAAGGGTTATATTTTCTTCCCTTGCTTAATTTCTAATCTTTGCAAGGAGATATATGTCCCAAGTGAGTTCACCGATGAAAAGGCCCTACCCAAGTCCGGCTGGAATCAAGCACTAATCCGAAAGCTAATGGGAGAGGCACTGGGAAATTCTTCAAGGCCTCCAATTGCCACGATAACTCCTGCCGCCCCGGCAATCCATAATGCCCAAGCACCTAACGCCCGGGACACTTTGAAGCACTCTTGCAACCATTGGTGAGCCACCTAAGGCAAATTGAAGATCGGCAACTAATGTTCATGCGGTACATGAAGGAGCACAACAATGCCATCACCCAAGTCATCCTAGAAAAGTACCCGGACAGTCGCGTGCCGTTCCCAATCTTTCCTGCTAAGATCCTTGCCCCGGCAACCAATGAAGCAGTTGCCACGGCAACCGCAACAGATGATGCCGCGGAAACCTACATCGTACATGCACAAGTTGATGCCACGGCAACCAACCCTGAAGATGCCACGACAACCAAATCTAAAGACATCCCGGCAACCACTGCAAAAGCCAAAAATAAAGCACTTATGCCCGAATCAACTCCTACGGAATCATTTTCTGATTTTTCAGATTTGGACGAGTCCTCCATTGCACCAACAAAGACCGCACCAATTGAATCCTCCAAGCGAAAAGCCAATGACACTGATGAAGAGGATGATGAGGACAACCCCGTACGAGGATCGATTCCACCACCGGCAGCAAGAAAACAACCATCGCGTTCAAGCAAGAGAATCAAGACACTGACCAAAAGGAAACTAATCATCTACGATGACGAACTCTCGGAGTAAGTCTTCGTATGCATTTTATTTTTTTCGTTATTTTTATTTTTATTTTTTAATGCATGCATTGAGGATAATGCCTCACTCGAGTTTGGGGGGGATTGTTATTAGTAGTTACCATGCTTAGTTACATTCATCTTAAGTATTACATTTAGGATACATAAATTGCTTGCCATGCCTTTAATTGGAACAAGAATTGCTTAGATTTGATGAATATCCGATGATGACTTCGCCAATGCACTTAATTGATAGAATTTTTATTCTAGGATAACCATGGAAAAACTTAGAATTCTACTATGATGTTAATTTTGATGAAACATTGTTGTGGTTTGATTAATTTAAGGAATTCTAGTGAACTTAGGTTGATAATTAACAAATTGGGTGATTATAATAAAAATTGGATGAATGCTAGAGGTGCCCGAAATTGGCTCTAGCATGTGCTAAAAAAATTGATCACTAAAGGTGCCCGAAACTGGTTCTAGTATGTGTTAAAAAAATTGATAACTAGAGGTGCCCGAAACCAGCTCTAGTCGAATAAATTAACTTAAGAAAACTAAAAACAAAACACTAGAGGTGCCCAAAACTAGCTCTAGTTAAAACATGTTAAAAAAAAACCCAATAAAATAATTTGAAAACCTATTGTTTGCATAGAATCCAAAAAAATCAACTTGCACACAACTCCACACACACTCACAAGCATTATAGCTTGATTCCGTGTAATTCCTAAGTTTTCCGAAAAATGAAGAGCCAATCATACTTTGTGCCCCGATTCAGAGAATTGAAATCAAGTTCAAAGCTAAGTTTGTGAAAATTGAAGTCTTGGCAGGTAATTATGAGTTTGCATTGCTTGAGGACAAGCAATAGTTCGAGTTTGGGGGTATGATGAGTTTTCAAAAGTACTATTTTTCTTACCCTTTTTACTCATATTATTGTTAGACTTAGGCTCATATTAGTTGCATAATTAGCCATTCATGCATTAATCCATGTTTCCTTCCATCGTTGAGCTTGATTACATAACTTGGTAGTTTTTGTGGGAAAAGATACTGCTTTGGTGTGTTTTGTGTGTATGTGCAGGATCATTTGCCAAAGCAAGGCTAGAGCTAGTTGCCAGGGCGATGCATGAAGGAGATGTCGAGCTAGTTGCTAGGGCAATGAATGAAGGAGACGCCGAGCTAGTTGCCAGGGCAATTGTCGACAAGAGCAAAGGTGATATGGTAGTCGAAATTGATGACTAGACAAGCCCAAGATGACGTGGAGCAAAGCCCAATCCTAAAGGAATTTGATTTCCATGAAGAGATTAAAGAAGAATTAAATTCCAAGAAGATAGGAGAAGTTCTAGTAGGAATATAATTATAATAAAGAATTATATTCTTTAAAGATAATTTAATTCCAATTTAACTTCCTCCTCAAAGAAGGACTTTGGCCTAGCCCTATAAATAAGAGGGAGATTTACAATCCATAGAGAGCAAGATAGGGGAATTTCGACAAGCATCAAGGAGGGCAAGAGGAGAGAATTTTCGACAAGCATCTAGGGCAAGGAGGATTTCGACAAGCCTCCTTCTTCATCCTTTTTCTTTCTTGTTCGATTGGGTTCATGCTAGGGATTAATTATCTTATGTTTCTTTGGAACCTAGCCATGAACTAAATCTATTTGGCTATGGTTATTGTGTTTTGTGGTTGTGAGAAACTATTGGTTTTTGTTTAGGTAATAAGAGCTTGTATTTTTCTATTCAAGGTTTATTCATTCTTGGTTCTTATTCTTGTTTGCGAGTGAATTGGGAGAGGATCTCGTGATTTCATCTATTTATCTAATATCGGGAGAGTTAGATTCAAGAAACGAATGAATATGATCTTTATTCAATCTATTGATGGTGAAGATTAATCCGGCTTAGGAATAAGTTAAGGATTTCAACGGCTAAGAGGAGCGCAAGATTGGTTGTTGTTCACCCTTGATTCACGCAGGGATGTATTATCAAGGCATGCACAAGTAGCTAAAATTTCGACTTAGGGATAAGAAGAAACCATTGAAGAACGCTCTGCCGAACCTTGAAGGTTGCTGCCCAGTCGCCCAAGTAGTTGCCCAGGCAACCATCGATTAGTTGCCAAGGCAACCCCGTAGTGCAAGTTGCCATGGCAACTGAGTTGCCCGTGTACTCTTTTACCAAGACGATCCAATCGGCTATCACACCTCAACTCACGATAACCTGGCCTATCTCTCTCACTTGATCTCATCTATTCTTTTACTTTATTGCTTTCTAGATTAGTTATTAGTTAAAACTCCTATAATATTTTATTTGTGTTTTTATTTTTACAGTGCAAGAGACTAGATTCTTGAAGTGGCACCAATCCCTGTGGAGACGATATCTTTTATACTATAACTTGCAACGTGTATACTTGCACAATTGCGTAGCACTTATTACGCGCAATAAGTGCTTTGCAATTGGTGCAAGTATATACGTCGCAAGTTATAGTATATATTAGACATTGTCTCAACATGGATTGGTGAAACTCTAGATTCTAATTTCTTGCACTAAAAATAATAATATTTGAAGTGATAGATGGTGATAAATAACAAGTAAAAATAACTAAGCAAGTAAATAAAAGAGTAGATTAATTGATTAAGAGAGTAGGCCAGGTTATCGTAAGTCGTGGTAATTGATTGCTGCGGCAACTCAATTGTTTAGGCAACTATGACCGGTTGAATTACCTTGGCAAGTGAAATTGCCGCGGTAATTGGGACTGGTTCGATTACCGTGGCAACTGGGTTTCTTCCTTCAAAGTTCAGTGAAGCATTTTTCAATAGCTTCTGGTTATCCCTAATTGAAACACTGGTTTATTGTGCATGCCTTGGTGATACATCCCTACGTTAACCTTTGGTGAACAACAACCGATCTTACGCTCCTATTAGCTATTGAAGCCCGAATCTTATTCCTAAGATGGATTAATCTCCATTAACGATTTGTTGAATGAAGATCATGCTCATTCGTTTCTTGAATCTAACTTTCCCAATGCTAGATAAATGGATGAATTCTCGAGATCCTCTCCCAATTCACTCGAAATAAAAAATAAGAACCAAGAATGAACAAACTTTGAATTTAAATTGTAATAAAAAAACCTAAACAAATCCAAACGTTTCACAACCACAAAAACCCGATAACCCAAGCCAATTTAATTTAGTTCATGGCTGGATAAAAAGAAAATACAAAAGAATTAATCACAAACATGGATCGAATAAAATAAAGATGATGATGAAGAAGAAGTACATTAATCTCTCTCCTAAACCCGATCTCTCCAATCTCATCCTCGCGTTGATGTTTAATTGATCCCCTTAAATAGATGAGAATGGTTTAATTGCAGTTGAAATTTGTCCAGGTTTGATCCTTATCTGACCGGCGACTGAAGATTTAATTTTGGATTTATCTTCTGCGTTTTGGATAAATCTGCAGATAAATCTTGTTTATCCAGAAATTGTCGCGGCAATCAGCTCGGCAAATCCTTCAGAAATCTCCTTAATTGCCATGACAATTCGTCCTTCACAAAAATAGGCAAACCAACAACGAATTCTCCACAAAAAAGAAACAACAAAATGCAGCACCAAGCTCATGAATCAAGGAACCTAGGAAATTATGCATGAATACCTATGAATGCAACTAAAATGAGCCTAAGTCTAGCAATAGTATGGGTAAAAAGGGCAAGAAAAACAATACTTTTACACACTCATCACACCCCCAAACTCGAACTATTGCTTGTGCTCAAGCAATACAAAACACTAACAATTACCTGCCAAAGCTCTTACCACTAAAAATATGCTTCTTACCTGACTTCAATCCTCAGAACCATAGCATAAAAAGTTGATTCCTTCGGACAGCATGAAGAGTTACTCAGAAATCAAGCTACAATGCTCGTGAATGTGTGTGTGTGTGTGTGTAGTTGTGTACAAGTTAACTAATAGGATTCCATGCGAACAATATGTGTAATCAATTCATTTACTGGGGTGATTAAGTCCGCTAGAGCCAGTTTTGGGCACCTCTAGCAAAGTAACTTCTTTTTAAATTTTTTTCAAATAACCTAAAGTTCACTAGGTCTCCCTTAGTCAACAAGTCACAACAGTGTCAAAGTTTCTTTAACATCATAATCAAAATTTCAATTAAACTCCATGCTAACCTAGAATTTAAGATTCTCTTATCTAAACAGAGTGGCAAAAATTCATTATCGGATATCACAGTAGGTTTAAGCAATTTAATTCAGTAAAAGACATGGCAAGTAACATATTCAAGCTAACATGAGATGAATGCAACTAACTATAAGACAACATAAAACAACCCCCCAAAACTCGAGTGAGGCATTATCCTCAATGCATGCAAAAATAAAAAGAAAAGAGATACGATGAAAGATGACTTACTCCAAGAGGTCATCATCTTGAATGACTAGTTTCCATCAAGCCATTTGCTTTGTTCTTTTGCCGGATCGTGGTGGTTGTTGGCGTAAAGCTTATGGTGCACTAGGAACCTTAGTTGCCGTGAACTCCTCTCTTGGTGCATCCTCATTGGTGGCTTCTTCAATTTTAGAAGCTTTACGCTTCGATGGAAATTTAGATGTCATAGCTAGATGGGATTTTCTTGGTGCAGAGGTTGCGTCATCTAAATCTGTAAAACCATGAAGAGATTCAGTACAACTAGTTTCCACAAAGGGTTCCTTACCTTTAGGTAGGGGAGTGGTTGTTGTGGCAATTAGTGCATCTACAGATGCTAGGGCAAGTAGTTCTATTGGAAATATAGGGAAAGGTATTTTGCAGTCGGGGCAAGTCTCCAAGATAACTCTCTTGAGGGCGATTTCATGGTCTTTCATGTACCTCATAAACAATAATTGGCATTCTTCTATCCTCTCCAAATACTGGGGCAACGGTCGAAGGGCTTCGGCACTTCCATGGAAGCTTGCTGTGGCATGTTCACTTGCTGCAACATGTTCAGTTTCCTTGGCAGTGATTGGAATAGAAGGCTTGGGTGCAACTATTGTACCTTTTGGGGTCCCTTCCGCATCATATGCATGTATTGGCTTCGGGTCTACCCCTTCTTCTCAAGTAACATCTCGTCCATAGTATCGGACGACACGTGTTCCTGTTCATATAATCTAGTAATCAAATTGGGAAAATAAAGTGCCCCAACATATTTTTTGCTACAAACATAGATTTTGTCAACTATTGTACCTTGGTGATACATCCCTACGTTAACCTTGGGTGAACAACAACCGATCTTACGCTCCTATTAGCTATTGAAACCCGAATCTTATTCCTAAGATGAATTAACCTCCATTAACGATTGGTTGAATGAAGATCATGCTCATTCGATTCTTGAATCTAACGCTCTTGATGCTCGATAAATGAATGAATTCTCGAAATCCTCTCCCAATTCACTCGAAATAAAAATAAGAACAAAGAATAAACAAACTTTGAATTTAAATTGCAATAAAAACCTAAACAAATCCAAACGTTTTCACAACCACAAAAACCCAATAATCCTAGCCAATTTAATTTAGTTCATTGTGGTGTGATGCGATGCACCACTATCAAACATCTAAAGAGCAAGATCTGATGATGAAAGATTAGTAGTAGTGTTGACAATCGATGAATAAGACGGTAGCTGCTGATAAAAGTTGTTGTTGTGAATAAACCAAACAAGTTTGCGAAAAAATCAAACAATATGCCCTGGCAAATTACAAAACTTGCATACAACATCTTGTCGTCTAGAATGACTAGATTGAGGAACAGGACTATGAACACCACCAGAAAATGAGTGACTAGAGCGACCACTATTCCTTTGAGAACGGTTGGTGGAATAACCATGATTTGAATTAGCTCGTTGCACAAAATATGTTGTGGCAAGAGATGTAGTTTGTTCAGATTCTTGAAGGAGTCTCTCATGATCAGTTAGGATCTCAGACAACTTAAGCATGGTTGTTGATGTGTTACGCACACAAAGGGCAGCAACTATTGGATGACAATCATCACCTAATTGATTGACATTAGAAATCAAGAGATCTGTATCAAAGACATGATAGTTTGCCAAGTCAAGACCAGAGACAATATCCTCTATGTCTTTCATGTAGTCAGAGATAGACCTAGAGCCACATAGATTGTGAGCCAATTTAGACTTGAGAGCAAGGATGGGACTAGGAGATGCTCGAACATAACTTGCAACTAGAGTATCCCATGCAATTTTGGCGGTGACAAGGGATGAAATAAGTGGTTGAACTTGATCATCACAACTGCCAAGAAGAGCATTGATAAGAATTTGATCCTGACGATACCATTGCAGATATTCAGGATTAGCAATTGTTGCTGCGACACTGGTAAACTGAGATGGGGAATGCTACGAACCATCAATATAACCGAGTAGCCCAAAACCAATGAGAGCAGCCTTCACTTGGCAATGCCAAACATGAAAATTGGTAGACGTAAGTTTGATTTGGAAGTTGATCAATGCAGTAAGATGCACAAGATCGTTGGAAGTAGAAGACGGGGCCATGAGAGGAGATCCAGTTTAAAGAAAAGTAGAAGGAAAAAAGAAAAATGAATAGAGAAATTCTACTTGGCTCTGATTACCATGTAAAGGATTTGTATATTTCATAATTCACAATGTTTACAATTGGGGTATATATAGGCTTACAATTAAATAAACAAGGCTAAGGGAAATCAAATATTAAATATTAGATAAGATTTAGTTAAAGATAAGATTTTGATGGATATAAGATAAGATAGAATTTGGATGAAATTTGACTATGATTTAGTTAAAAATACATTCTACACCTTATACCGTAAACCCTAAAACTTAACCATAACCTTAAACCTATTTTTTTAGTATTGAGCATAAACATAAGCACCAAAAAAAGGTAGAGAATTTCTATTCATGTGAAGCTCGTAATCATGATAAATGCAAAGTGCAGTACAAGGAAAAGAAATATTGATCGGCAATGTAAATTCTTGGATTAGAAAGAAAGCATCTTCCACGCTACCATAAGCATTACATTTCTGAGTCAAATCGTCAACTCCAGATGGCCTTCTAGTTCTAGTAAATGGTTTAATTAACGCTGAAGATGAGTGACGAATTTGGACAATGCTTCCTCTACCGCCACGTTTATGTTTGCTTTTTATGTCAATAGTTTAAAAGGTTTTGTTGGAGAAATGCATGAATTTATGTGTTTGATAAACAATTACTGATAATAATTCTTTAAAACAGGCAACGTGGGTCTTATGGTGGAATCAGGGTAGAGAAACGATGTTTGTGTGTAAATTGTTAAGAGCATAACATGTGTAGACTCTTTGACATCAACACTTGTATTAATTTGTTTCTAACCATGTTAAGTTCGACAAACTCAGATAGTCATTAATTTGGATGTTTTCTATTTGTGCCTACCTCTAATACGTCGACAGCCTTGGAATACTTACCCATACGCACACACTTTGATGCATAAAATCGATCCAAGAGAACTAAGTTATTACAAGCTATGTTGCACTTATACATGTCCGGATACGGATACGGGTACATGGATGTGAATGAAATTTTTTTAAATTTACAAGGTACGAACATGGGTGGATGCACCCTTATGCATGGTAGGTCAAGTGACCCATCATTAAAAAATGGGGTAAACTACATTGGTAATCACCTACATTGTTATGGTGCATTCACTTTGGTTATTGAAATCGAAAAATTTATATGTCAATCACTAAATTTTTAATTTACTTTCATTAGATCACTGTCGTTAACCCTGTTAAAAAATATTGACATGACACGTTGAAGTATTCTTCCCAAAAAGAACCCTAATTTCCAAATTTACAGCTATTATCAAGATCAAAATTTTGATTAATGAAACTATCATCACTCAATCCCAATGGTGGGAAAGATTCGTTTTGCAGAAGTTTAACATAGTTTAGTTTCAAGTTGATTTGACACTTAAAATTGGTGAATCAAAACTAAAAATCTCAATAAAAATAAAAATTAACTTTTCGATCTGCCATTGTTAACTGTCAGATCAGCTTGAAATCAAACTATATTAATCTTTTGACCAAACGAATCCTTTCCACCGTTGGGACTTGGGATTAATAGGCAACGTCTCCACTCATCGAAATTTTGACCTTGGTGGAGGTTGTAAATTTAAAAAATTAGGATTCTTTGGGTGGGGGAGACTTTAATGTGTCAACATTTTTAACTACAGTGACCATAATAAAATCGAACTAAAAGTTTATTAACTGTAATGAAAGTTTTTCAATTTCAGCGACCAAAGTGAAAGCTTTCTAAAAGTACAGCGACTGTCACTGTAGTTTACCCTAAAAAATATTAAGTATTTTTTGTTTAATGAAAAATCCCCATTGATTTTTAATTTTTTTCTTTGAGCTCCTAAATTATTTTTGGTCAAAACATGTATATTTTCCAGTCCCCTAAAAAATATTGATTTAAATACATTTATACTTATTTCAAGTAATTTAACTAAAATTTTGATTTAAAATTTTTTAAATAATTAAAATTCAATTTTATAAAATAAGCTAGTAAAATATTTTTACTTATCAGATAAACACATTTATCTCCAAAAATATTTTTTTTCTAATCATACAATTATCTTCATTTGAAAAAGCTCTTATGGTTTAAACCACTTTTGAAACCTAAATTCCTCTTCAATTTTTTCATTTTTGATAAGTTGTAATCAATTTGAGCATTTGATACTTAAAAGGATTTTGATTTTGTAATCTTTTTTAAAAAAATCGATCTAAATCAGTTTTGAAATATAAAACTTATGCTTGGTTGCACAACAGTTGTCACTATCAATACTTATTCACTTGAGTAAGTTTTTCTACTCTTCCAAATACAATTACACCGGTATAAAACAGTTCTAATCCCTCAAACATATTCGTACGGTACAAATTTGTTCTCCAATATCAATGTCTCTAACTATAAACCATGTTTGCTTGCACAACAATTATAATTTTTAGATTCGTCCCTAAATAAGGATACGACAAATTATTTTATATTAAAGTGGTGATTAAAAACTAAAAACAAATAATATGAAATTTTGTTTATATTAAGAAACTATATTAGATTTAAATAATAGTTAAAAGAGAATATTTTTTATATAAAAAAAATTATTTAACTTACATTCTTCTGTTAATAAAAGATAAAATTGATTGGCATTGAATAGGGATTAAAATTATATTTATGTTATAAAATAGAATAATAAAGTTTTTAGAAAATGAAAGAGCTAAAATGAAAATTACTCTCTAAATATTTTTTTGAACAGTTCCTACCTAAGGAGGAGAAAAAAACTTTTCTTCTAATGGATATTGAACTCGCAAGGAAGAGTGTCAACTGTGAGCTTTTAACTAACTGCTCTATAAGTTATTGACAAATTATTCTCTAGATGTAAGTTTGTTCCACTTGAGCCTTGAGCACCGATGTGTTGGGTCAATCTCACTTCATTGGTAGAGATTCAAAATACAATAACTCATAAACAACTTTATGTATAGGTGTGAAGTTAAAAAATCATCACCGGTACGTCCTCTATAATTTCTTAGATGTATCCAATTAATTTGATACCAAAAATAACTTTCTAAATGTCAAAATTAAAAAAATTAAATTTTTGTGTTTGAATTGAGAAAAGTTTTTTCAAACATAATTTTTCTATAAAATTATCTGTTTAAAAATATTTATAAATTTAAAAATATTATAAATATTTATCTATGTGGATGTCTATCATGATAAGTACTTTATCTAGAATATTTGATTTATTTTATCATTAGGAATATTATCTTCATTAATTAGAGTTCAATGTATTATGTACTTCTTATGCCTATAAATAGTTGATTTGATTAAGGCATTCTACACTTAAGTCAATATTGAGAATAATGCAAATCTCTCTCTTCCTCTCATCTCTTTGTTCTTTTATTCTTGTTCGTTGTTCTTCGTTATTTTATTTCTAACACGTTATCAGCACGAGTTCGCTCACAAGATTTTGGTGCTTTTTGTTTGAATCCCAAAGAAGTTATTGAATTTTTTTTATCCTACGTTGAACAGAAGATAAGTTTTTTTTTCCTTCATTTTTTGTAATTACTGATTACCTTTATTTTGATATTTTAAGTTGATATTTAATTTTTCAAAAAGCATGCTGACATGTTTTGAAGGTTTGAGCGAGCCATGGATTTTGAAGGCCCTCATATACCTTATCAAAGTAGGGATCCACCAAGCATAAACAGATTGCTCCTGCCACCATTTAATACCAAGAAAGACCATTCTTTCACCATGAACAGTTTTGAAGTTTGGTATATTAGAAACGTCATGTGCGTGAATCAAGATCGAAAAAGGATATCGAATCGGAAGCACATGTTGTTAAAGGCACTTGAAATTCACATGCAAAATGGTCCCCCGTAGCCACTGCTTTGTACTGTTATATATATAATATGTAATTAGGTTTCTAATATTTTAATTAAGATGTGATTTAATCATTGTTTTCCAAGGGACTGAATCAAATAAGCAAGACTGTACAAGTGAATCGAAAGCGTGTCAATCCCAAAGTTTACATCAATCAAGAGAAATTTGCTTCTAAGATGAGCCATAAACTATTTATGAGAAGTTGTCTCGGTCATTTGCTATGTCTCTATCTTTTTTCGAGAAGAAAATCAATATCGGTAAATTTTATTTTTATTTTTATTCTTTAAATTATGATTTCAAAGTGCGATAAATCATGGTGATTTTGCTCAAAAGCAATAATTCTCATGTGTCGAAAAACTTCATCTTGATCCAAAAAGTTTTATGGGAGGCATTCCTTGAAGTGAATGCAAGCATGATATTTATTCCATGTGATTATTGGATATGTTTCATTCTTTGAAGTGAATGCAAATATGGTAAATCACTATTCAGTTATTGAGATAACTTTGATATGATCCAAAATATTGAGTATCAATAATTAGGATATGTTAATAAAAACATACTCCACTTTTCACGCAAATAATGTTGTCCTCAGACACAATATCGTAAAAAAGATTTTTAAAGGCCCACTAGCTTCACTCTATTCCCTAAAGTGAATGTGAGATTATATTATGGAAAGAATAAAGATCACATTAATAGTTATGGTCACGATTGAAGCTATGAATTTAGACATGGAAAATATGGTCATTTTAAGAATACTTCTACCCGCCGGTAGTGGGGCTATAAGGATGAAAAGAGTGATAAAGATCATTCTAAGGAAGTGAAATCCCTTTTATTAGCAATGTGACGTTATAAACTATTGGTCTCGTACTTGTCGTACGCTGAAAAATCAACAATCATTGATTGATAAAGAAAGAAAATAGAAGCAAAATTTTGTTTGCGAAAAATGACGAAGACGATATGGGTCCAACTCATTTGGACGTTGTTGATTTCCTTATAAACCTTGAAGGGAATAAATCATCTTCTAATTATTCTCGTAACCTTGAAGAGAGTTACTTATTTCTTTTAATTTACTTTGCTTTATGTTTATTTACTTTATGCATTAATTATTTTCACTTTATATATCAATTCAACGCCTAAAGTATGTTATTTAATTAGTTAATATGTTCTCTGTTTTGTTGGTTTAATCCAAATATACTGGCTGGACATTTCGTTCTGCGAGGCTACTGGTCTCAAAGAAGGTTTCTAAAGGATCTTGTGAACTGGTTTAACAATGCTGCGTACGAGGATTAAATCTTTGTTTTATGTTGGTTTGTATAAATATATATATATTATGACATTTATTTATTTTGTTTCACATGATTACTTGTCAAATACAATATATGGTGACGATTTATGCTTAGCAAAAGCATAAGATATATTTTCCCATTTAAGTGCAAGGAAATAATGTGAGTACTATATCTCAAAGTACTGAAAATATTAATGCTCCAGAAGAACAATAAGTTCTCGAGAGAAAGCACATTATGAAAAGTGCAGCATTGTGAATATTGTAATAATTATTGCTAATGATAATGATATCGTCACCACTAGAGGTGGAAATTTTAAGAGAGCAATATGAGTTCGCAAAATAATCTTTCAGGAATTATAGATAACATATCTTATCAATTGACATTTGAAATAAGCCAATCTAGATATAAGTTCTGGTAGCCAAAAAGTCAGTTGAAAGCTCTAGAATAGTTATATATTGCTACCAAAAGAATAATTTCCATTGAAAGCTCTGAGAGAGCTAAATATATTCCTATTTAAAGGAACAATTTTTGGTGGACAATGTATTGTCAAATTTCAAAGAAACTTGTATTTCAAAATTTGTAACACACATGTACAAGTGAGATTGAATCACATGTTATGGTAAACAAGAAGTTTACAAATTCAGAGATATATACACATGTGTATATAGTTGGCATGATCGGTTAGGCCATCCTAATCAATAATGATGTGAAAGCTATTAGGATTTATATGCACAATTATTAAAGAACCTGAAGTTCTTGTAGTGCATGTTCTCAAAGGAATTGATTAAATTACACTTACTAAAAGAACACGAAGTTCTTGTATTGCTTGTTCTCAAAGGAAATGATTAAGATCCCACTTCCAAAAGAACTTGAAGTTCGTGTACTAAAGTTGAGACTGCATGTCTTGCATATCTGAATGAAATATGGGCCCATTTATCCACAAATGTGAAAAATTTTATATGATTTTAGTAGATGCATCTACAATGTTTTATCAACTTACAATCAGAAGTTTGTGAGATTGAATATAAAAGGATTCAGATTATGCAGTTAGACTATTCGTCTTGCAAAAGCTAGCGGGTTTATATTTTAGGTTATATTAGTTGTTACAAAGCCTATTGATTATGAAAAATATAGTTTAGCAAAATTTTAATTGGATGCCTCCTCTTTAATAGCTAAACTATGAGAACAAAATTATCTATATGATATTTCACATATAGCAGCACTTATACGCATCAAGCCAACGAGTTATAATAAACTCCCCGTTATGGTTAGTTTTGGTTAGAAGCCATATATTTCCCGTTTTTAATTTTTGAATGTGCGATATATAGTTGAATTGCTCCACCACAACGCATAAAATAGGTATATAAAAAGGGTTGAGAATATATATTGAGCATGAGTCTCCTTTTATGTTTAAACATTAATTGGAGAATCATTTATGACATGATTTTTCTTAACATCAGGGGGAGACAATAATCAGTTGGATAAAGGAAAATGGATTATTGTTATCTAGACCCTCGTATATGAACCAGAAGTTCATAAGAGAATTCATGTTATTACATGTCAACTGTCAGACATATTTGCTGACCCAATGAGAGTAACTGAGTATCATATACAAGATGAAATGCTCTAAATTTGAATTACATGTTAGAGCGAACGGATGTAAATCATGCATGAAGTAGGAAAATTGTTTCAATGATCAAAATTTTCATAAATAGAAATAGTATGAGATGGTCATATATTGGAGGCGGGTGCTCCTGAAGAGACCCAAGACATAACTAATAATAAAACTCTTGAAGAGTTTCAGGTACCTGAAATAAAGATTGAAATCTTAAATATATCTCGATGAGTTATGTCACTACGAGAATGGAACCGAAATAGAAAAGTTGTTGACAACGATTTTTCAAACAATGTTTCTATAGAAGTAAAGGAACAAAATGAGGATCATGTATAGAAATCTATTAAAAGTATAGATATTGAATTGGCCAATGTAGAAAGACGCTTTGAACTTCTAAAAGAAAAGTACTTGGATCAACAATCCAAACACCTAAAGGTGTAATGCAAGTGAGGCACAAATAAGTAGTCGTAAATACAACTTGAATTATGATTTATGAAGAGTTTTAATTGCTTCATGGTGGATGCAATTACTTTGGCAGTTATGAAATATTTTATATGCGTCAATCATTTTGTGGATCCCTATAAAAGGAAAGTTATCATTGGCAGATTTAAAATGCTAGAAGCATTTGGAAATTTCTAAGAAAATTTATTTAGATATGCCCTTTGAATATTTATATTTTTTCGTATTTGGTATAATCATCTTAGCGAGTACTAATTGAGGAAATACTGTAAGAATGATCATATTTCCTTATATATTTTATAAAAGGAGTTTGGATCAAGATTCATTATGATAATTTGAATATCATTAGAACTCCTGAAGAACTTCAAATTGGAAACTCATGACGAGTATTCAAAGTATTTAATGAAAGTATTCAAGAAAAAGAATCTTGAGATGAGGTCTTGAACTAAAGATCGAGTACTTAATATGCATTTTTGTCTATGAATGGACACATGCTGAAAGAATCTTAACGAGATTCAATGTGAATAAAGCATATCCATTGAGTATCCTAATAATTGTAAGATTATTGGATATGAATAAAGATAATTATATTTTTTTCTTGGTTTTGAAGCACCATATATTATTTGGTCAAGAAATATCCATGGATATACAAGATCATTACCTCTAGATCTTCAAATATTCGTCGATGCCTCCTCAAATCTTGTAGAAATAATTATTATGCTTGAGGCAAGCCAAAAATGTGTTTGGCTAAGATCATTGACCCAACATATCTAGAAGATATGTGATTTACTTTCACAAGATATGATACAAAGCTATCTTGTGCAGAGATAATGCAAGATGTATATCTCAATCGAAAGATGGATACATCAAAGATGACCGAATGGAACCTGTCACTCCAAAGTTTCATCCCTCACGATTTTTAGAAAATAGTATTCAAGATTGAATTATGAAGATTCAAAGATCGAATTATGAAGATTCAAAGATCTTATGCGATATTTTCATGAGGAGAAGTAAATACGTGTTGCACTCTTTTTCCCTTAACCGAGGTTTTGTCCCAATGGATTTTCCTGGTAAGGTTTTTAATGAGGCAACATGTTATGCATATCAAAGATGTGTGTACTCTTTTTCCTTCACTAAAGAAAATTTTTTCCCACTAGGTTTTTTTTTAGTAAGGTTTTAACGAGACACATTATGTTCATAGACATCCAAGGGGGAGCGAGGATGTCTATCATGATAAGTACTTTATCTAGAAGATTTGATTTACTTTATCATTAGGAATATTATCTCCATTAATTAGAGTTCAATGTATTATGTACTTCTTATGCCTATAAATAGATGATTTGATTAAGGCATTCTACATTTATATCAATATTGAGAATAATACAAATCTTTATCTTTCTCTTATCTCTTTGTTCTTTTGTTCTTATTCGTTGTTTTTTGTTATTTTATTTCTAACAAAAAAAACTTTTAACCACAAATCAACAACAATAAACAGAGCCTTAGAATCAAAGAAGTGAGAAGGCATTTTTAAAAAAATAAGAAGTGAGAAGGCAACTTTAAGCATTTAATGATATTTTGGAAATAAGTTGAGAGGAAGATAAAGATAGAGATAAAGATGAATGTGAAATTAAAATTAAAAAGGAGAAATGCGTAGCGTAGTGGACAACTGGACATAACATAAGACGCGTGGCACAGACAGACATGTTATTCTACTGTGTAATAAATACAAAAAGTAGCTTTTTAGCTGTTATGGCTAGTACGGACATGTGTGCTGGGGACCTATTCTCTCAATTTACACTTCCACCCTCTCAACTCTGAAATACCACTATCCAATTTCCTTTTTGCTTTTTTTAATGTCATATATATATATATATAATATCCCGTGTATTGGAGGTAATAATAAAAATATATATAAGTTTTAATTTTAGGTTTATAGATTTGGCTTAAGGTTTAAGATGAAGGGTTTAAGTGTAGGTGTTTTAATCTAGAGTTTAGGATGAGAAGCTAGAGTTTAGGGTTTAGAGGTTAGGGTTTATATTTTAGGGTAATATAATTGATGATTTAGGTTTTAACCTATAGGTTTAAACTTTAACCCTAACCCCTAAATTCTAACCATACCCCTAAATTCAAAACTCATACACTTAAACCCCTAAACATTAAACCTTAAACCCTAAAACTAAATCACTAGTATGAACTCAAATATATAAATGAGATAGGATCTAGTTACACAATGTAAGCGTTTTTAACTTTCGCATGTTTTTATATTGTTGGATGAGTAAGATGGATGACTGAAATTAACAGTGAGTTATGTGAAGATTATCACTTGAAAAAAAAAGATAATGAGTAATCTCAACTATTCATCTCACTCATTTAACGATCCAAAAAATATTTAAAACTATGAATTTTAAATTTGGTATAAGTAGATCCTATCCCTATCTACCTATCTATCTATATTATAAGCTAAAAGTTAAACAAATTGCAAAATATGTCATTTTCTTAAAATATTCTACGGTGTAAAAGAATGCAAATTCAGCTGATGATGTTGGTCTAAGTGTTAAGCAATTTGTTTCGAGTTTAAATTTTTATATATGCAAAAAAATTAAGTGAAAGGTTCACCCACCAAAACTAGGTATACATCAAAAAAAAATCGGATGCAGTAGAAATTGAATAAAAATTTCAGAATGAAGGGAGTAGGGGCATGGATGTCATTACACAGGAATGCCATTACCAGTAACATAGACGGGGATTCAAACTTCTTCTGAATCCCTAAACATTAGCTTTACTCTCCCCTTCATAGAGCTATAAATATAGCAAGCTCAGCCTCAGCTCTCACCATATAATATCCGGGTTTCTTCTCCAGGCTCCAGCCCTAGAATTCTTTATTCCCTTCTTTGTTCCGTCTTTTGATTTTCTTATATATTTTCCCTCTTCTTTTTTTACACCAGGGAAAAGGGACAGTTTTCTTAGCGCCCCTGTTTTTCTCAAATTTGACTCCTCTGTTTTAATTCAGAACACCAAAAACAAAGAAAAGATGCGAGAAATGAATCATCCTTTTGGATTCAACAATGGTGTTGATATTGGGTATTCCCTTTCACAGCTGATATTATCAGGGGGCTCAAACACCATAGATTCAATCTTCTCTCGTTGCGCACCATCGTCGTCGACTATCACCGCCAACTCTGTTTACGAGCCATTAGGCTCTTCCGTGTATCTGCGCCAACGAGACCTGCTTCAAAAGTTCAGCCAAGAGAACAAAGGGAGTCGGATTCCGAGCCAACGAAACCTTAAGGAGCCAACGAAATTCAACTACTTGAGGCCTCAAAGGAAGAAGCAATACAGGGGAGTGAGGCAGAGACACTGGGGAAAATGGGTGGCCGAAATTAGGCTCCCGCAGAACAGAATGAGAGTGTGGTTAGGTACTTATGAAACAGCTGAAGCTGCCGCTTATGCCTACGACCGTGCTGCTTACAAGCTTAGAGGGGAATACGCAAGGTTGAATTTCCAAACCCTTAAGGATCCGAGTACGCTGGGGTTTGGAGACGGTGCTCGGTTGAATGCACTGAAGAACGCGGTGGATTCTAAGATTCAAGCCATTTGTCAAAAGCTGAAAAGAGAGAGAGCTAAAAAGAAAGCCAAAAAGCCCCACTCCGACCACCATGCTGCTGCGGCTGCTTCCTCCCCTGAAGTTCAGAAAGAAGTTAAGGCAACGGAATCGTGTTCGTCGACTTCGTCGTTGTCGCCGGCAGTTTTCAGTGACAGTTTAAGCAACGAATTGCTGTCACCAACTTGGTCTGAAAGTGGGTTTTGGACACGTGAGAATTCACCGTCCCCTGTTTCAAATGATTATCCTAATCCGATGATAATGATGGCCGAGGAGCAGCAGTCATACGAGGACTGTTTGCTCGCAAGAATGCCGTCTTTTGATGCGGAATTGTTATGGGAGATTCTGGCTAATTAGGGTTATAACATTTTCTATTTAATTTTTCACAAAGTGAGAAATTGACTTATTTCTATGTTCCGTTTTAGTAGTGTAAATGGTAATTTCGTGGGTGGGTGTTCTCCGAGGTAACGCTGTTATGTATAGTGTTTTCTGGTTTAGGTTTCTTGGAATAAGAAATTTGCCCCCTTTTTTCTGTTGAATACAAATTCTCCTTGAATATTTGAATGAAAATTAAGTAGCTAAAGGATAGGGTTTTAAATCAACAGGCGACATTTGAGAATGGATCATCCACACGCATGCGTTCTCCTAAGATTGTGAGAAAGTTAAAGGGAAAAGCAGAGATTGTGGTCCATCATCATGTACATGTATAGAAATTTTGAAAGATGCCTAAACATAATACAGATCGAGCCCAGCTGTATCTAACCATTGAGTGTGACTAAATAGTTGCAGTCGCAGCACCAAAATCATAAATCACAATGTCCGCATTTAGTACTATTTAGCAAGGGGTTTTTATGGGCTAGCTTTGGTGAAGAGGGGCTTAGGTTTTTGTGTTTTGTGATAATTCAGTTTTCAGCAAGCAAACCCTTGGTTAAACAACTTGTGCAGTTAGATCCGATCTGATGAATGAATTGTGGACAAGTTTAGAGCACTTTGAGAAAGCTAATGTAAAGGCAAAGCAACAAAAGAATATGAATTCATAATTACAAGGGTAAATAAGTTGGAATAGTTGATACAAATATAGTAACTTCATATGAAGGTCAAGGAATCAATGATATCACGATCAAAAACCACAACCAGATCTTTCAATGATATTATTAGCATTAACAAACAGTTCCCTCAGCTGGAGCTTGGAGTGAAAACACTTTGTAGTAATTACATTTCATCGGTTTTGTTTTATGTGAGCTTATCAAATGTTTAATCAAAGCCTGCATAATACCAAGAAATTCATATGAAAACTTGCATCAACATCGTATCTGTCTGGACTCTGGACTGCATACTTGTTTTGTGATGGAGTTTTCTAGTTCAGAAACACTATTAAAGGACTGTAATCCAACCAATGAGATTAGTTCAAGTGGTAAGTAACTTGGTATCATCGATTAAGTAAATCTCGAGTTTGAGCCATTGTCTATGCAAAAAAAATTTACTGAGAGATTCATCCACTAAAATCAAGTGTGGCATGGGTCAGTCTGGATTAGTCAGAGCAAATCTTGGGGAATCGGGAGGGAAAAAAGAGAGACTGTAATCCAAGATAAATGTCTCTTTCCGGTTGCAAAACAGGTTCCACATCAAAAATACATTTGTGCTAATCCGAGCCCGTAATGATTCAATCCCGTTACTATTCCAGCCCAAGCCCAAAATCAAAGTAGATCCAGTATTACGTACTTTAATTATATTATCTTTTTTTTGACAATATTGACGGTAACTTTTTTATTTTGTATAAAATTTTAAAAAATAATTTTTTAAAAGTAATAAAAATATTGAAAACTATGAGATGTGGTATAGTGGATGCTCACCTCATCCTTTAACCATGAGGTCATGAGTTCGATTTCTACTAATGGGAATAAAGTACATTATATGGTTAGCCGTTTACCTATTAGTGAGAGCACTCGCGGTGAGGAGATTAGTCACTGACCAAAAATAAAAATATTTAAATTATTAAAAAGATTAAATAATTGATGTCACATACAAGGATGCTTATCGAGCGAGTTAATGATTAGCTAAGCAATGCTTAATTTGACTTGAAAAATGTGCTCAACTTGACTCAAAAATTGTATACTCGTGCTCGACTCGATAAATTTTTGCGTGTCTCGTGCTCGTTAAAAAAACTTGTTGCCCGTTAAGCTCGCTAGAATTTTTACCATGTTCTTTTTTTAATATATGTAAAATCTAAAACTTGGGTAATTATTCCATACACAAGTGCTTGTGTAAACTTTTTTGTATAGATACCTTAGTTTTAGGGTTTATTAATTTCATTTAGGGTCTAGTGTTTAGGGGTTTTAGTGGACGAGTTTTGAATTTAGGGGAGTGGTTAGAATTTAGTGTTTATAGGGTAGAACCTAAATCTCTAATCATATTACCCTAAAAACTAAACCCTAAACTTAAATTTTAACCCTAAACCTTAAATTCTAAACCCTTACAATTAAACCTCTATATTCAGTCCCTAAACCTTAAATCTAAGGCGCTTGTAAATTTTTTTTCCACTGTCAATGCATGATATATTTTCCCATAAAGCTTAATATAAATCAATAAATTTAATAAAAGAATCAAAAAAAAATATGGGGCACAATTCCAAAATCTAAACTTTAAAGTGACAATCTACAAATTCACCAAACTAACATATTCTAAAAATGTAACGAGCTGCTCACGAACCTTACGAGCAGAGTTGAGCTTTGTTCGACTCGTTAAGATATCAAGTCAAGCTTAAGTTCGAGTTGAATTAACTCGAGTTGAATATTAACTAAGTCGAATTTAAGCTACTTGTGAGCTGCTCAGTTCAATTAGTGCCTTTAATCACATCTTAATATATCTAATTTTTTTAATTTGTTTAATTTAATAAATATAAAAATTTGAGAGCGAAAAGAAAGAAAAGAAATTTAAAGACTAAAACATTGTTTTTTTCTAAAATGTTTGAAGACAAAAAATTAATCAGATGAAAGTTTAAAACATAAATAGTAAAAAAAAAAGTATTCATGATAATTTTGTCCTTTCCCTAAACGAAATTCCGTCTTTAATTAATGGACCAAGCATTTTTTCTGAATTCCATTATTGTTTTTTTTGTTTAGTTTAGTTGAGCAAAGCTTAGAATCTGTGAACCCATTCACTCTCACAGTCTCTTTCTTCGTCCTTAAGCCTTTTGATTTCTCACCCACTTCTCGTTTCCACCGACTTATTTTCTTTCTTTTTTTTAAAGATAAAAGTCTCTCGTTAATCTTCAATTGTCTTTCGATTTCTTCTTCTCTACCCGGTGCCCATTTTTTTTTAATAAAAAGAAAATCCAGAAAGAAACACTTTGGACCTATCTCTTTGTTTCATTCTCCAGATCTACACCCACCATTCCTTTCCTTTTTAAAAAAAAAAAATTGAGACAGAATGTTACGAGCAGTGGGGTGGGTTTTGCTTTGTTGCTTCTTCGTTGAAGCCTTATTTTGGACTCCCATTTCTTATGGGGAATTGATAACGTGCTCAGGATTTTGCCCAACAGTTACATAAACGATAGGATATCGATTACGGACTTCGGCGGTGTCGGCGACGGAAAGACGCTCAATACCAAGGCCTTCCAGAAAGCTATATATCGGATTCAGCATCTGAGAAGGAGAGGCAGCACGCTTCTTTATGTGCCCTCTGGGGTTTACTTAAGCGACAGCTTCAATCTCACCAGCCACATGACGCTTTATTTGGCTCAAGGTGCTGTTATCAGAGCCACTCAAGTAACTCACCTTATTATTAATACTCTCTTCCCCATTTTTGGCACTGTAATTTGGTAAGTTGAAACTTGAAATGAATTAATCATTGATTGGATTAAAGAATTTTCCTTCTTAAATGGCAATGAAAGCTGTAATTTGGGTTTTAATTAATGATAATATTTTTGTAACACTCTCTTTTTCGAGTTAGTAGCAAACCGGCTCGGGAGGGTTACCAAACAAGAACAAGGCATTACAAACAAGAATAAGGCAAGAATATATTAACTCATCCCTATTAGATGAGTTACTTAACTAGCAAGCAACCAAGTATACTTAACTTATCAAGCAAGCAATCTCACATTTTGATTTCAAGTCATTATAGGTTACTACTTTAAAAATTCCCTTAACTACATCATATCACTATCATTAGAATGACCTAAGTATACAAACATGTTTCCATTTCATTTTATTGCTCATTAGATTGATACATGTACTAATTTCATACCCAAATTTACTAAACATGATCATGTTAACATACAATTTCATGTATCTTGTCTCCAAACAAGTCATACCATTCGGCATTCACTATACAAACACACAATACACTTACAACAAGGTATGTTCACACACAATTGACTATATAATTTCCAAGGCATTCGAATGGTACATATAAACTAGATCAATCACTTGAACATTCCATATATATAAATTCATATATGTGCAGCAACTACTTATACATTGCGTAAAATTTGAGTTCAATACAAACTTATTTCACATTGTCAATCAAGTTTATAACATAGAAGGCCCATACAAGGACAATATATACAAGTACTCAACTCCCAAAATGCGTGATCAAGATAAATTATATGCATTCTAGTGCCACAAATCTAGGAGCATTCAAAATAAGTATGAAACCATACTTTAACTCTGCTTGTGTGTTGCTTTGAGCTCAAGGAAACAGGCTTCAGAATCAAGCAACGATCGAATCCTTTATCCTGTTGGTTGGGAAGGATGAAAACAAGAGTGATAAATACAATTTATGTACTTAGTGAGGTAGTAACTATTTCTAACCATTTATCATGTTATTTAGCCATTTATCAAGTCTACCTAACTAAAGTTTATAAGCATTTCAAGTCAATCAAGAATCACAATCACCAAGCATGTATATCATTCGAACAATCTAGCAAGTAATAGGCATGAATGATATCCTATTAGAGTAACAAGGCAAGCAATACCAAGAAATATGTTATCTAATCATTCGAATGGTATACATTTACCAAGTAAATCAAGTTGGCATACCAAACATTGAACATTGCATGGTTTACATGTCAAGCAACAATACATCACATATCAAGTCTCAAGCAATTCATGCTTCCAAGACAAGTAACATACAATTCATGGCTTTCATGTCAAGTAACATTCATTATATAACTTTCATGACAAGTAACATGTATTATAGGATCGTTATTTCATTTGTTATCATTTAAACAACCCCCTTGGTACTTAGCTTGTATAGGTAATCGAGTCTCCAACCAACTGTTACCACAAGATGCACCGTAGTGCTGGTCAACCCTCCTACTGTCGCCAAAGACCACATACGTACCCTCCGTCTGTCGCCAAATAGGGGCCTTAACCCTGGACCGTAGTCCACCTTGACACAATGAGCTCTAGACTCTAAGGCATGCCCTTCTACCTAATCCAACTAGCTACCAAGGTTATTCGATTTAAGCCATTCATACAAGTATTTCAAGTTCAAGATCATGTCAAGTATTCAGCAAGTTCATTATATACTAGGCCCTTAGGCCAATTGAGCCATAGCTCACGTATCATGTAATTCTCATGTGTTTATTTCATCAATTTGGGATAACATTACAAGCAATTTCTTTAAGCATTCGATCACATGCCATATCACACATACAAGCACCAATGTTACCACTTAAACATGTTTAGCAATCGAATTATACATGAATTCAAGGATGTGATCAAATTTCATGCATTACTTTAATCATACTTCCTTTATTAGGCCAAGTTCATATTAGGTCCATTTAAACATTACAAGAATGTAGACATGTATGCATTGGTTAGGACCTAGTCCTAACCCTATAAATAACTACACTCACAATACTCTCCAAGCTAGCTAGTCTTAGATCCATACTCCTTTGTTCTTAGCTTTAGGGTGTTCCACCCTTTCCTCTTCCACCAAGTCCACTCCTGGTTCTAACACATTACACAAGTAAATACATATTAAAACAAGTTCACATAATCATTCAACCAAGGCAATATTACTAGTACACAACATATACAAATCTGGCAACATGTTCATATATATTCTTTACTACACATAACTACCCTTGTCTATACTCTAATTCATGTAAAACATGGCAGTAACCAATGTCCCAAAACTGTTTTCAAAATTGTATACAATTACCTAAACTGTTGCTACGAGGCAACATGTACTCTGCTCACTTAAACATGCATAACTTTCATTCCGTACGTTGGAATTTCAATTGGTTTACACTTTTGGAAAGATAACTTAATTGTCTTTCTAACCATATAGGCCTTGAATTTTAATTCTTTGCCAATTAATACAGTTTTTAACTTAAAGACAGAGCAATTTACAACACTAGACAGTTTGCATTATCCCTAGTGTTTCTTCTCTACAATTCATTCTACAATCCAGAATTTAGTTATGTTTTCTCCTAATGAATTTAGACATGTTAAGTCATTGTCCATATAAATTTCAGCCTTAAATTCCATTTATACAATTTATGGTGATTTTTTAAAGTTACTGCCCAAAACAGAGTATTCTGGGCAGATTACACTTGGTTGAGTTTCTAGCTTCATAACTCATCTAAACAAGATTTTAACATTGTAATTCAACTTATTTTCATGTTCTTACATGTCTAGGTCAGTCTAATTCACCTAGAAATGTGCTTATAACAGGGCATTATAGTGCTATGTTCAATTTGATTCATTTAATCAATCAACATACCTCTAATTCACTATTTGAGCAGTCCATTACCTAGTTTTAATTAATCCAATTGTATACATTCATTTTCCTGAAAGCTATTTACCCTATTCAAGCCTAAATTCATCTAGCAATATGACCAAATCAGGGCATTATATACAATTAGCATATTTACACATTTTCACCTAGCAAAACAGTCCCTAATCAAAACTAGTTTCAACCATGATCCCTATTTTCGATTCATAGGCAATTCAACTACATTCAAGGTAAATTTCAAGCATAACATCTAACATTCAATTCCATGAATCCAAATTGAATCTCTATCATCAATCATTCATTCAAACAAGTTGCTAGGGAGAAATGATTTAGAAACCACTTACAATCTTCCTAGCTATTCAATTACATGCAAATGTGATCACATGCAAGCTTCCTTCATCTACAATGGTGGCTTTCTTTTCCTAGATGGTTGAGGAGGATTCGGCCAAGGTAAGAGAAAAGTTAAGTGGAGAAGATGATAGGAAGATGGACACTTAGCCATGTTATCACTTGGCTTGGCCAATTGCCTCCACTTGACAATTTATGGTCTAATTGCTTCATAAATCCTTAATTACACATCCTAATTGCATGCAATTCTACATTTACATATCGTTACTATTTGATCCTTCATGATTCGGCTATTTAGTTATTGATCCATCTAATTTAGTCACTAGGTTTAATCAATTCTTCTAATTTGGAGATTGTTTTTACAATTAAGTTCTAATTAGTTCACGACATATTACTAAGCCATGATTTGGGGTATTTCAATTTTCAAGGGTGATTCTTTTTCAAGACTTCAATTCTTGTATTTTCTTTATTCTTTCCCTTTTTCTAAAGATTTGGGTTTTGGGTGCTTTATAGATAATAGTGCAGTTTGCATGATATGGTTGAGATGTCAATTTTATAGAGACACTGTTTGGCTCTGCACCGGGTGGTCTTTTTTTGACAAGGTGAAAATAATGACAAATGAGAAAAACATTGTGGACCACCATAATATGGTCCCATGTGTGCATGGTATTTATGGCTTTTTTCTTTTGGACCGACAGGGAGCTGGCAAGCATTGAATTTTCCAACTTGGTGCCATATCCAATCTAGATTACTAATATAATTCAGCTCTGTTACAGTGTTATTATTATCATTATTTTATTTGGTCTAAACTTTTGGTATTATTAATTAAGTAATAAAATTGTAGTGTTTTTAGTTAAGATTAGTATTAGTGATTAGTGAACAATCTGAATGGTCGATGTTACATTACCTTTTACTTAATAATTTTAAAAGTCAAGAAAAAGGTGGTTATTGTTTTATTTAGAGACGGAGCCAAGATTTAGAACGAAGCAAAACATAAATTATGAAAAGTAACATAAATTCATAATTAATCTAATATTTTCTGGTCCTACTTAAAAGGAGTATAATGTTATACGGATTTAGACGTGAGCATTCATATATTCAGCCTTTTCAACTTAATTTTACAATACCTTAGAACATACAGATATGAGTTTATCCTTTGAAATAACATTTTCTTATTTACTCCCTTGGGCACAAAGGTGTTTTCCTCTTGAAGAGATTAGTTTGTTCTCTCTTCTTTTAAGCATTTCTCCAAATTTGAAAGTTTCAAAACTTTACTGCATTATTATTACTCTCTTAATGTGGTACTGGTATGATAGGTTGGAGATTCTTAAAACTTTCTTGCTGGATTAACATCTAAGGACATTTTGAATTGGCCATTAATTGCTCCTTTGCCATCTTATGGAAGGGGAAGGGAGCGCACTGGAGGAAGATACATGAGCTTTATTCATGGAGATGGACTGCAAGATGTGGTGATCACTGGTAGGTCTTGGTATTAATGTGTTCAATCGTTCTCAATATTCTAATAGCTTTCCCCGTATATTTTTTACATATATTTCTTCTGTCTACCAATTAACCATCATGAATCATCTAATGAATCGTTTATGCCTTCTATTTTAATCTCCATGTTTGTTTTGTTTCAACCATAACAGGTGAGAATGGCACAATTGATGGTCAAGGAGATATCTGGCGGAACATGTGGAGGTAGAGGACTCTCCATTTTACAAGACCAAATCTCGTTGAATTTGTGAATTCCAAAGGCATTGTCATTTCCTAACGTGATTTTTAGAGATTCCCCCTTCTGGAACATTCACCCTGTTTATTGCAGGTAATTCTTGCATCCAAATAATTACTTTCTTGATATATAATTACTAAGAGAAGAATCTGTGATTGGACCGTGTTGTAGATTGGTGTCAAAATAGAATGTTTGATTTGGTCGTATCCGTTTTAAAATTTATAATCCTTCATTACTGAAATCAATTTTGAACTTTCCGATGCAAATCTGCTGGAAATTCTCATGTTTGTGCCATAATAATCAAAAGGAGCTCTTAACTTAAAAAACAAATTGAATGCTTTATTGCTTTTAAATCAGTTTGTTATGTTCAAAGGGACTGTACGTAGCCCATTTCAGGGTGCTCCAAAGGTTTTCTATGGCAAAGTTTGTAGCCAGAGTTGTTAATTTAGTAACTAGATTTGCTAATATTACCACATGGGATTGTTTTATCTTTGTTGGCTGTTGTATTTTTATACCGTGTAAACTTGCATGTCTAGAATCACAACTTGTACAAGTTTTTATTTTCTTTACAGCAACGTCGATATTCGAAATATTACCATCCTGGCTCCACCTGACTCTCCAAATACTGATGGGATTGATCCAGGTAAAAAGAGAATGAAAACAGTTTTTATTCGTTAAATTCATCTTAGGGTTTCATTTCTCACACGAGTTAGAACTGAGGCGGGTTTGATTTTTATTTATTTGAATGGAAATTTTTCTAGGAGAATCAACATTTTTACTTACGTGCATACAGATTCAAGCTCCAATGTCTGTATAGAGGACTCGTTCATTTCTACTGGTGATGACCTCGGAGCGGTGAAGAGTGGATGGGATGAATACGGTATTGCTTATGGCCGCCCCAGTTCTTACATCACCATCCGGCGAGTAACAGGGACAACCCCTTTTGCTGGAATTGCTGTGGGAAGTGAAACATCTGGAGGAGTGGAGAACGTGTTGGCCGAGAACATAGTTCTTTACAACACAGGAGTTGGTGTTAACATCAATACCGACATTGGAAGGGGAGGGTTTATAAAGAACATCACGGTGTCCGAAGTGTTCATGGAAAATGTAAGAACAGGTATAAAAGTAGCAGGTGACACCGGCAACCACCCCGATAACTACTTTAACCCAAACGCCCTCCCACATGTCAACAATGTTGTATTAAAGAGCATTTGGGGCTTGAAAGTCGAGCGAGCAGGTTCAATGCAAGGCCTCAAGGATGCCCCCTTCACCGGCATCTGTCTTTCAAACGTTAGCCTCCTGGGCACGACCGGACCAACACCTCCTTCATGGAAGTGCTCTGATGTAAGCGGGGCTGCTATCGAGGTAAGCCCGTGGCCATGCACCGAACTCGCCAGTCCAGAGCAAGGTGGTTCTTGCGCTAACCATTCCTAAGATTCATTGATATAGTTTTCTCTCTGTTATTTACCCTGCTAATGACAATATTTCTGAGCCCCGTTCATTGCTTAATTGCAAGAACTAAAATTCGTGAAAACAAGTGATCTAGAAATATGAATATTATAATACATAACTATTATACAAGGAGAATATTACCCTAAGTAAAAGTACATTAAATAGTAAATACCAAGGCATACTCTCGGGGCTTATAACCAGAAAGTGAAAAATACTGAAATAAGCAGATAGATAGACACATCACTAGATCACTATGATTAGGTTACGTGCATGGTATGGTATCTACTTCAAAAATGCATAAAAAACCTGCGAAACTTATCCGTGAACCTGCCCTCTTCATGGTGATGATGGTCATAGTCCCCATGGTTTTGAGCATGAGACATTATGAAATCTACATGCTGCTTGGACTCGGCTCTATCATCGTCAAAACTGCCCCATATGGCCTCGATCTGGCGAACGCTGCGCGACTCCGGGTCAAAACTTCTCTCGTCGGACAGTATCATGTCGTTGCCGTAAGAAACAAAGCGCTTCTGATGGAAGCGTGGGTTCAGAGGCCTGAACCGTTTATGGAAACGGCAGTTATGCTTGTGACGGAACGGAAACAACGGTCGCCTTGGGAAGTGACGGTTTACAGGATGGAAACGGATCCTGGTCAAGTGGACGGATCCGACGCCGGAGTCTAGTTCGGAGGCATCGTTGTGCCTGAAATCAAGTAATTTGGGGGGTTTGAAGTCGGGCCTCTTGCTAGGGAGAAGGATGGCAGTTTTGAATTCAGATTCGGATTCGGGTAAATCGGTAAGGGTTTGGTCAGGGGTGACATCGTGTTCAGATTCAGCGGTGAAAAGGCGGGCGTGAGAGACGGTGAAGAGGAGAATAACGGTGAACAAAAAAGCGAGTGTAGCCATTTCTTTGTGGAAAAAAAAGCTTATGGTAAATGCAAGCAAATGGGGATCAATACAAGGGATTAGACAATTTAGGTTGGGGTTTGAACCGGTGGTTTTGACTGGAAAACAGGAGGTAAGTGCGGAGGCGGGAATTAAGGAATACTCTACACGTGGGTTTCTAGATTGAAAGGGAGAGGGCTTAATAGGCAATTAGGTGCTGAAACTAAGCGTCTAAATTATTTTTCGAGTTGAGACATAAAATTTTATTCCGTGACTTATTTAAAGGTTACTGTTAATTTTTTTTAAAGGACAAGTGGAAATTCTAAAAATTATATTAAAAATAAATAAAATTAATAAAATAAAAAATATATCTTGAAAATTTTAAAATAGTCCTCAAATTCATAAATTCTTTAAATTCGACCACTCTCGCCGGCGTTGGCCGTATTGCCGGTGACGAAATAAAACACCCTTCTCTTATCGAACAACCTACACGCCGATTGTTGCTCCTTCGGCCGCCGTTCGTCGCGAATCGTTCAAAAGAACTATTCGACAATTTTGGCAATTCGCACAACGTCGATCTATTTTCGGCGACGGGTGGTGGAAGAAATGATCGTGATGGTCCGACGACCGATGTGGAAGGTGGCAACATGACAATCTGCGGCATAATCAGCCCAAATCAGAATTTAAGTTTTGAGAGTTAGAGATTTTAAAATTTGAGGGCTGTTTTGTAAAATCTGTAAAATTTAGACAATTTCTAAAAATTAAGTAATTTTATTTATTTTTAATATAATTTTTGGAATTTTCAAGAGATGACACGCGTCCTATAACGGTAGAAATTAACAGCAAACCTTAAATGGGTCATGAAATAAAATTTTAAGTTTCAATATGACTCGAAAAATAATTTGGGCACTTAACTAAAAAAATAACATAATTGAGGCACTTATTTGACGGTTAAGCCAAGGGAGAGAGCTTTGAATTATGTATCGAAATTTAATTTAAAATTAATGGTTTACAACCCATTAATATGTACTCGCTCATATTCTTATATTCTAGTCATATATTCAGTTTTAGAAATAAAAACATTTATGTAAGATGTATTATTTAAAATAATTTAAATGATAAGTTTAATCTTAAAAATTAATTTTTGTTTATGTTGAGAAACTAAAAAAATTAAAAGAGTAAATGTGTTTTATAAAATTTGTTGATATTAAAAGTGACAATTTAAGTGAAACAATTTTAAAACAGATAATTTTATTAGGACAAAAGGAGTAATAAATTATTGGCTTAAACGTCACAAAGATGCCCAACATATACTTTTTTTTTCCTACTTTGGCGCCTAACATTTTTTCAAGGCAAATTGGGTCTTAATATTTTCTTCTGTAACTTAGATTAGGTTTTTCCGTCGACGGACGTTAAAAAATTCTAGCATCAAATCAGAACATAACAAATGACCTTTTTTAGTATTTTTAATTTTTGAATTACTTCAAAAATTAAGAACTTAAAAAATCTCAAAGTTTTAATTTTTCAATCAAACCCTCAAATCGCATATCCATCATCATCCGACACCTGCCACACGTCGGTGGTTCACTGTTCACTATCCAAGCATTATGTACCTCACCGTTTATTGCAAAAGAAATAATTTAAAATTACGTATCGATATGCCAAGATCCGTACCAATACTCCTTAACTCTTTTGGAAGATAGATTCAAAAAGTTGTACTAGTACGTAAAGGGCCGTATCAATACTCATTGACTAAAATGGTCCCTTTGAGTAGCAAAAGACTTTGAGAAATATTGACACTTAAATCAATTTACTTAGAAATAATTGTAGACTTTAAAAACAGTCAAATATTATTCGAATGCTTGTTATTGTTAAAATATGTGAGTAATTTTAATAACGTTAAAAATTTATTTATTATTTTAAAATATCTGTTATATCAAAATAAAAAATATAGGTTTAACAATAACCACTTCAGGTTGGTTTCTTGTCTTTCCCTTTGTATTTCATCGATCGCTAAATTCTTTATTCTAAATTACTGGCTTCAAAGAGGAGATTACATTAAGTGAATGCATGATTATGGAAGGATCTATCTTGAATATGTCTACAGCAGACCATACCGATACATCTAAATGTGCTATTAGGGACCCTTATTAGGGAGTGTCTTTCAAATTTTGGTAGGGTTGCGGTGATGTGGCTTAACTTATCTTTATCCATTTCAAAAGAATAAGAAAGTCTCTGTTTGTTCAGTAGATTATCCACTCATTGTGTCTACCTCTTTGACGACACCAAGGCTTTCTAAATCAAGATATATTTTATCTAACATGTTGACGTCTTTGTCTATGTGTGTCAGCTTACCAGTTAAAGGAGAGAGTCTCGTTTAGGTGTGCTGAGATATCTACAAGAACCACAAATGACACTCTATCTATTTGCTGATTTGCTTTCATATATCCCTCCTTAGAAGGAGTGGGGAATTTCATTGTTAGGCTGAATGTTGCCAACATCAACTTGGCCTTTCTCATAAGCGGCTTTCTAAATATAGCGTTATAAGCGAAAGATTGACCGGCTACAAAGAATTCAGTGTTGACTGTGATGGTATTCTTGCCATCTCAAAGTAACTGGAAAAATTATTGAGCCCTTTACATCAATGGATAGTCGGAAAAATTGTTGATCGATCAACAAGACTTCAACTGTACCGGTGTCCCTCCCATCTTTCGAAATGCTTTCCATTGCAAAACCTTTATTGCTCTTCCACTATCCATCAATTAGACTGTCATATCCTTATTTTGTCCTACTTATTATTATTATTATCCTCTTAAAATAAATAAATAAAGCCTATTAAATAATAAAAACCCAATGTTCATATACAGTCTAAAATACAAAAGCCCAAAATTTAAAATATGAGTCTATTGCAAACCCAAAAAAGTCCAAAACTCTTCATGTTCCAAAATATTCAACAGTGGCCGGCTGTCATGTCTTGGTTGGTAGATTTGTAAAGCACACGGATTGAAGCTATCCAATTGCCAGGATCGAATCCTAACCATTGATGTGAATTGAATCCAACAGCCCATATGATAAATTATCATGATTTTTCAACTACTCTGGATTATTCCAGAACCCTCAATACCCCTCCATGAGCTTTCACCTATCTTGACGCCACATAGCCACTCTTTGCTTGTAATGTCATCAGTTTTGACGCGAACACCAATGGTGCATCACATCTTTTTACGTGATACATCCACCTCAGCAATAAAAGACAGAAATAGTGCATTAGAAGCAATCAGAAGAAAATTAAAGCCCATGTCATGACCTTTTTCTAAAGAATAAACATTCCAGAGATTAAAAAATGTCAATAAAACATCGTTAAATTCTTGATATAAATATTGGGGATAATGAACAGTCAATAGGCATTTAATGAATATTAGAAAAAAGAGGAATTGATTATTGATCAGAAAAGGACACAAATTACGAGACAATTAAGATGATACAGATCTAGAGAGAGGCTTTATACCATTGGGGAACCAAAAGGTCGCTAAAGAACATGAAGGAACACCGAAAAGCTGAAAAGTCACTAAAAATGAATCGAACAGTCACCATAGATCCAAATCAAGTGGAACGTCTGAAAGATCTTGAATTGAGGTAGCTCTCTTTTCTTTTTGTTTTCTGTAAAAAAGAAATTACATTGGTTAGATCATAACTGAGATATGTTCATTTTGATAAAACTAAGGGGGATTTGAAAGGATTATTACCTTTTAATCTCGGTCTAGAATCGAGAAGAGTGTATGCGGCGGCCGAAGTTGAGTTTGAACGGGCAAAGTTGAAGAGGGATTTTGATTTTGGGTAGTATAGGCTTAGGAAAGGTGAAGTTGGGTAGATTCGGCTGAATTTGGGTTTAGATCTAGAAATAAGAACACTCAGATTTTTTGGGGTAGTGTTCTTGAGTCATTAGGGATTCAAATGGAACGAAGAGAATGGATGAGGAGTTTTAGTTTTTTGGGTTTCGATCTTCAAAAATAGATAATGTGAGGGTTTTAGAAGTTTGTTTAGATTTGAGAGGATTTTTGCGAAGAACACATGAAGAACATAGATGGGTTTTATTGTTTTGATATGGTTTGGGTTTGAAACGTGGGAATATGGTGTTTATGCAGAGATGTCGTAATCGGGTGGAGAATACTGAAAATCGTGAGAATTCAGACCGATAGGTATGAAGAATAATCGAAATCTTCACCCACAAGGATGAGGATGAAAGAAGTTTTATCACCGAAGCTCAAATGAGGATGGTGACAAGGATTGCTATATTTGAACCGTACCCATATAAATTACTATAGGGATCCCTGAAAATACCCGCAAAGATCACAATAATTTATAAAGTTGGATGGCCATAAAGGTAATTTATTTATTTTTAACAAAAATTTAATCTCCTACCACCTGAGTATGGTTGGCTGGAGTAAATTTTGAAATTTTTTGTGAATTTTATAAAAATAGTATGGTTGGCTGGAGTAAATTTTAAAATTTTCTGTAAATTTTATAAAAATAATTAGAAAGTGACCTATACAACATTATAAATGTGATTCATGCTAGTTTTATTTAAAATACACAATGATCAATTTTGATATGTATTTTAAAAAATATGAATATTAAAATGTTGAAATGTCATAAAAATATGATAACAAATTTTTTAAAAAATAACTTTGAAAAATTACAAAAATTTTAAAAAATAAATCAGGAAGTGAGCTTTATAATTTTATAACTATACGAAAATCTAGATTTGTTTAAAACAAACGATTCTTGATTTCGAATTAAGATTTATTAATTTTTGAGAGAACAAAGGTAAGAAGAAAATATTGCAGACTGTTTTCAAAAACAACAATGGCAACGACTTCAGTAATTCGTCGTAAATCGTACGAGTAAAATTAGAAGAGGTAATTGAAATGGTTGAAAAGATTATTGAATCAACGGAATCAGTCCCTCTTCCTTTTAATTTATGCATTTAATTTTAATTTAATCATTAATTCAGGCTTTAATTGTTTGTTTAATTTAATTTTGATATGGTATGCTTTTAAATTATTTGGTTAGACTTAATTGATTGTTTGTATATTATTGCTATATATGTATTTATATGTATATACATAATATTTTCTATCATATATGTAATATGTATGTAATGTACATTTCCCTTTTTACCATGTACGTTTATATATATGTAAGGTTTGTTTCCTTAATATATTTTGTCCTGCATTTATATATTTGGTATATGTAACACCCCTAACCTGGCTTAAAAGATAGACCGGCTTAGAAGATAGACAGAATTAGGATGTGTTACTAAAGAAACAAAGAACAAATACAATAACTCAAACAAGACACAACCATGATTTTCAGAAATTCGGGTAATTAAAAAAACATCATTTAAATCTATAGTATCTTGGCTTAGCCATAGATCATGAATGAACAACTCACTTGTACTAATTTTACAACTTTAAATATCAAATCATAATAGGCTCGTCGGTCCATCATGAGACTAAGTGTCTTACTAACTCAATGTTGAACCAATTCTTGTTCTTACTTATGAGCTATTATTTGTTTTACCTTTGCCATGCTATAAAACATGGTGAGCCCGAAACTTGCTAGATAATTTAGACAAGAGAGGTTGCTCTTACTAGGTATGTAGTAACCAGACGAAACTAGCATATCAGGGTCAAGACCATTTAGACTTACAAGCATCTATATTAAGAATCATAACATCCATTTAAGATTATGCCTTTAAGAAAGAATCATAACATCCATTTAAGATTATGCCTTTAAGAAAGGACTTCTCAATTATGGCCTTAAGATTTGATTAATCACCAAACAGAACATGGTTAACTATTTACTCAAAAGCAAAAGGGATCATGCTCAAATCGGTCATCATATATGAATTACTAACAACTCTATGTCTCAACCAACTTATTATTTCTTTTCAATACTAGTACACGACAACCAATTACTAAAAGCATGGACGTAAACTTATCATCATGTGCTTAGTTTATTTTAAATACTCCATTCGATTATTCTAATCTACTAATTCCATGATATAACTACTATGATAAATTTCTCAAGCAAGCAGCCATAAAACCATTGAACGGCCCATTACAAACTTTATAAATATATATACACAACAATAAAGTCATGAGATACTCTAAATGCTTAATGCATACACATCATGTACGTGCCACCAACTAGGAGACTATAAGGGATTTTCGGACATAACTCCTAACACCCGGAGGTCATATCCGAGACCGAAACGTACCGAAGCCAACTACCTAAAATGTAAATGAGGGAATAACATAAGCATAACTTAGTGAGGTAGACCAATATAGTTATCTTAAACTCATAAGTATTAATTATAAGTTCCAATGTTCACGAAAGTTTGTAAGCTTTGTCCTCAGGGGAGCTTTTATGTAATAATCTCTATGAATCAAACTTTCCCTTAATGAGATAGTAAATTTGGACCTTAGGCTCATAAGTGGTCTAAAGCCACAATATAAAATTCTACCTTCGTACAAATACTTTAGATCATTTAATGAAGAATTTTGTAAATGTTTTCAACTATCTCTCGATGTCTTTTAAATAGATTAGTCAATCATTAGTATAAACTATTTAGCCTTTTTAGAAAACTTCTAGATTTTTTTATGAACAAACCTTACTTGTTATTACTCTAATTCAATAGCTCTTTCATTTCTATGGTATCTCAACCTTTCAACTAATGTGGTCTACTTATCTCTTTAAGAATACTATCTATTACACACCAATTTTATCAATCTCTATTCCTTACGTAGCTTACAAACAAGGACAATTTCTATAAATTCACATTTGTTCAACCCAAGGCCCATAACATAACTTATTAAACACTTGTCCACCTTAGATTTTTAATTCCCAGAACAATAAGATTAGTTCTCAATGTATTATAACTTCATTAAAGACCTAGACCTCTCCAACTTGTTTGAAATCCACTTTTACAATCACCAAGCTTAATCAAGCTTCATTTTTAAGGTCCATTAAATTCACATGTTATACCAACCTTTAATAGGCTAATTATCCTAGTTTCCATATTCCATACATGATCTTAATCATTAATCCAAATCTAATTAAATATCATTGTTATTAGGTTATTCAACTCATAAGCTTCTTGGATTTACTTATTATCTTAAGCCAAAAACCACAACCACTATTTATTAACTTTTTTTTTTATCTTTACATATTTATATCTCCATTAGAAGTACTCGAGTTTTACCCCAGAATTACAATGCTCATTAGGCACCATATCATAGTTCACTTTTAAATTAATACCAAGCTCGTGCATTTTTACATCATATAATCCTCCATTCGTGACATGTATACATTTTAGGGGAGATGGTCCATTATAAGATCCGATACGCAACTATTATTATATCTTTAGAATACATTGTAAGTCTCAAGCAAACTAATAAACCCATCAATGTATTAACACATCACCATTTCTTTGTAAATATACCCTTTATAATACATTGTAAGTCTCCAACATTCTCAAACATATCCTACTACGCTACTCTGATATCATCACTTATCAATTATAACCTTTGTCTTCTAATGGTACAAACATAATCTTAACTGATTATTCTTCAAAGAGGAATTCATCCTCACTCTATGCATTATTGAAAGCATGTGATAAAACCCACGGTACTTTGAAAAAATTGTCACACGAAAACATCATCAACGAAACTTTACTTATGCCATAGAACTCAAAAGGTTGTTGCACACAAAATCCTTATGTAACACCGTATGATCTAAAAAGAAAAGGAGCTTAAACAACCTACGCATAAAAAATGAAGCGATTCCTCTCATGATAACTCCCTGAAGGAGACTCTAACTCTGATGACATCCCATATCTACAATGTTGCTTGCCAGTGCAAGACTTCAGAAAACAGATGGCATCTCAACTCGCCTAAATCACTTATCTTAAACTCAATATGATAACTCATATCGGCAACTAAAACTGCTCGTAAAAACCCAATCCACACAAGAGTCTTACACTCCAACCCCAAAATGTGTCTAAAATCACATCATCTGTACCCTCACTCGGATCTTTCATTGCAAGAAATCCTACCAAGGGATAAGGTTCCATCACAACCTCAAATATCATGTCAAAAGGTAACATGTACACAGTGCAATGTTGTACAACCAAACCAAGTAGAGTTCTTATCTGGATCTCACCTTGTCGAGAATATTAAATGGTACCCACCAAGGACTATATCATTGCTCAACAAAATCCCATTGAAACTGTGCATTCTCCAATCTTTTACAAGATCTACGTTCATCCATTTAATTTTGACTAAGGAATATCCACACATCATCACAACTCTGAAGAACTCAATGTTAAACTCCTAACTGAGGGTAGGTCAAATGCCTATCACTATCTTGAACACACGACTCCACACTGTCTCCCAAACACGCGACAAAAGTTAGGTCCAAACTATCACTCTCAAAATTCATCATATTTTGACCACTATACCACATAAGAAGAAATCTTCTACACTAATACATCATTCCCTAAAGCACACTCAAGAAGATCTCGAGGTTATCAAAAACCATCGAACTTACATATTCTCATAGCACTGTACCCATTGAAAAATGATCAGATGTTTCTTCTCGTGGCTTCCAAAGCAAATCGATCCTTAACTCAAAGTTTTAACTAACAAACACATGAATAACGATAGCAGATGGAGCTAGCATCGCTACTCCCTTCACGACCATCACTTGTGATCCTTAATCGCCTCACATGGGCAACATGATACTTTAACTTGAACTAACTTCCTACGATCCTTTACTTATCAAATTCACTTTACTTAGGCGGTGACAACCACACAATCAACAGTTCTCAACCACACAATCAACAGTTCTCAACCACTTCGACTCACGTCATTGTCCAAATCTCAAATTCCTAAAAGATCAAGTACCAAAAATTGAACATTGTTGAGGTGAACACAACATTCCCTCTTCTAGAAAAAAAATACAACCTTTACAAAACAACAAAACATTATCGAAGATCTCAAAATCTTACTTGACTTTAATCGAGTCAGCACCACTATCACAACAAAACGGTCTCACACAACTCGAATCTCCACCAACGCTCATCAGCTTGGCTCAAAGAAACTGTGATACCAATCAAAATCATTTACAAAGTCTCAAAACTTTCTTCCTTAGCTGATGACACAGTAACTAACCCTTCCCATACACAAGGTCATTATCTTGCCACGCTCATATTTCTGTAATATCCTAAAAATTTTCTTAGAAGCATGTCACCATTTCAAATACCCTCCACATCACTTGATATGTTTTCTTAGACTCATTTGTGTTAATTAGGACCAAATATGAAGTAAAGAAAAGTATCTAGCCAATTACAATAAGGACTAAATTGAGCATCATGTAAAATTGGGGCTTTGCATGCTAAACAAAAAGATAGGCTAGGGCTGGTACACATGTCATTTTTGGGTATGGACATGTGTGGTGAGGCTGGCCTTTGGGGGGGAATGATCATCAAAAATATCATCCTATTCCTCTCAATTAACCAAACCTCATGATAGAGAGAGAGTGTAACACCCTAAACCGAGCCTAGAATTGATACTCCTATTTAGTAGTCTAGTTAATAAAGTCATGCCTAATTGAATGGAAACTTAGGGATTTAATTATGAACAAATTAAATGAAAAGAGAATAATTAGAAACTAACCAAGGACTAAAATATAAAAGATGAACAAATAGAGAGCCGAACTTAAAAAAGGACTAAATTGAATGAATCCTAAAACTAAGGGAAAGCATGATAGATTAAAAGACTCTAGTGGAAATTATACATGTCCATTTATCATGAATTATTCAGCCACTAAAGTAAAGGAAGTCATCTTCTTCCTCATGCTTAGTTACCAAACCGATTCAAAACTTTAGAGAGAGAGAGAGAAGATGATTCTTAAGTGAGGAAGCTTGCTATCCATGGATTAAGCTTCGGTTAGGACAAAATTTGAGTTAGAATTCAAGATTGAGTAAGGTAACAACTTGCTTCTCCATCGATTATATGCTAGAATTTCTGATTAGGTGATGTTGTAATTGTTTGATTCGAAATGTAAACTTACATGAACTTGCTGCTTGAGATTATGGTTAAATTGATTTGTAAATAAGCTTAATTGGTTAACTTATGAGATTAATAACAAGAATTGAATGTATACATGTTCCAAATGTTGAATTCATTGCTGGAAATTTTAGATGATAATCATAGTTCATATATATATATATATATGTGCTAGATGCTAGAAAGAATAAACATGTTGCTGGAAATAAGTATGAACATGCCTAATTGTGTGTAATAATCTGTTTTAATCACATTAATAGATGAATTGGACTGCCTAGGACTTGTATGAATGAGTATGTATATAGAAAGGCCATGTAGGAACATTGTATAAGTGATTAAAGAGACTAAAATGTGACCTAGTGTAATCTGCCCATAATACTCTATTCTGGGCAGCAACTTAGAAAGAAATCACCATAAATTGTATACATGGAATTTAAGGATGAAAATTTGATAGGTGATACTTTAAAATGTCTATTTTCATTAGGAGAAAACAAAATTGAATTCTGGATTGTGAGCTGGAATATGGAAATGAAAACAAAACTGTCCAGAATTGCAATTGCCTTGTGTTTGCACTAAAATCTGTACTAAATGGAAAATAATTAAAATGTAAGGTCTATATGATTAGAAAGAGGATTAAATAATCTTTATAACGGTGTAAACTGATTTAAATTCCAACATATGGAATAAAAGTTATGCATGTTTAAGTGAGTAGTGTACAAGCTGCCTGGCAGCACCAGCCTAGGTAATTTGAGACTGTTTTGTTTAAAGTTTGGAAAACTATTTTGTAACAGTTTTGGATAGTGGTTACTGCCCTGTGTTACATGAATAGAAATATAAACAATATAATTCATGTATGTTAATCTATGAATATATATGAACATGCCACCAGATTAGTATATGTTGTATACTAGTAATGTTGCCATGATTGAATGATTATGTGAACCTATTTTGACATTTAATTTCTTGTGTAATATGTTAGAACCAGGAGTGAACTCGGTGGAAGAGAAAAGGGTGGAGCACCCTAAAGCTAAGAAAAAAAGAGTTTGGATCCAAGATTAGCTAAGCTTGGAGCATAGTGAGTGTAGTTTTAATATTAGGGTTAGGACTTAGGTCCTAACCAAACTTGTTTGAATCATGTTTAAATTTTTAAATGCCTATGATATGATATATGCTTGAAATGCTTGTTATGTATAATAAAAGGAAGAATGGCCTAATGGCAAGCTTGGAAAAGAATGCTATGAATATGCTTGAAATATCATTGTTTGAAACTTGAAATGTATATGAAAATGTGATTGAAACCTACAACTTGGTTGTCTAGTGATGCTTGCTTGTGAATCACGTATAACTTGAAAGGTTTAGTGCCTTGATGTGTTCTTTCTTGAGATATGATTTGAGATTTTGTTTGCTTGGCCTTGTCTTTACACGAACCTTGATATGTTACCTTGACTGCCTATTGAACCTATGCTTGTATAGTATGGATAGTTTGGGTGGTTGAGAAATCTTAAATTGGCCTTGCTTGAAACTTGATAAGTACATATAATAGTGCTTGGATCATGCTGCCTTGATTTTCAAATTGATACTTGCTTTTGAGCCATGTCCAATTCGAACGGTCTAAGAAATCTTGTATAACTATTCCTTGAAAAATGATTTGAACATGTATAAGCTTGAATCATGCTACCTTGATTGTCATTGGAATTATTTCTAGCAAACCATGTACAATTCGAATGGATTGAATCTTCTTGACATGTCCTTGCTTGAATCATGGCTTGATAATGTAATAGCTTGAAGTGAATCTTGCTACTTGATTTCCATTGAAATCCTTGCTTGTGTATCATGATTTAATTCTAATGGAATGGATAATCTTGAAGCATCCTTGCTTGGAACATGGTTTGATAATGTACATGCTTGAAATGAAGCTTACTAAATGATACATGACATCACATGAATAATGTTAAAAAAATGAACAAGTTTGTGAACTCTTAAACATGGTGAGCTAAGGCTCTTTTGCCTAAGGGCATATCTCGAATCTTGACATGAATTGATATACTTGAACTTGAATTCTTGAACAAGCCATGTCTTGATAATACATGTTAAACTTGACCTAATGATATGAAACCAAATAAGTCCATGGTTGCTAGTTGGTCATAGGTAGGAAGGCATGCCTTAGAGTCTAGAGCTCATTGTGTCAGGATGGACTACGGTCTAGGGCTAAGGCCCCTAATTGGCGACAGACGGAGGGTATATGTTTGTGGTCTTTGGCGACAGTAGGAGGGTTAACCACTACTACGACATATCTTGTGGCAACAGTTGGTTGGAGACTCGATTACCTTGTCAACTGAACACCAAGGCAAAATATTATAAATCAAGCTTGTAAATGATAAACTATACTTGAAAAGAAAATGAATATGAAGTCTTGATCCTTGACTATGATCTTGCTTGTTACTGATATCACTTGATTGGTATAATATTCTTGCTTACTGAAGTGCTTGGTTACTTGAATTACATATTTAACATGATGAACTTGCCTATATGTATTTCTTGAATTACTTGATTAATAAACTATAAGGTGTATATGACTCCTATTTGAATGAAAGGAATGATTGACCAGTTGTCTTGCCTTGTTCTTGTACACATGATTTCTTGTTTGATAAATGCCATGTAAATCTTTGAAACGAATTTCTTGAACATGAACTACTTGAATCATTCAAATAATATGCTTGAGCTTGGGTGATTGTGTTTCTTGACATATTGGCCTTGACTAATAACTTGTAACTTGTGATTAAAGCTTGTCTCATGTCTAATCTTGTCTAGGCTTGTTCAAATGCCCCTTGTGCATGCCTTGTTTTGATTAAATAACAATCTTGTCTTGAATCCTATCTTGTTTCATGTCTTGCTAATACTTGTTATTGGCTACATGTATGTAATGTTTACCAAACTGAAAATTAAACTCTTGTAAAATGCTATCTATGGCCTAGACAGGTTTCAAAAGCCTCAAACCTTGTCCCTGAATGCCTTGATCGATTGCTTGTCCATGCTTAACTCCCTGTTGGAATGCCTCTAAGCCATGCCCATATTATCATGCTCGAATCATGTCTATCATTCTTACGCTTGTAATTGTATCATTCAAATGATTAGCATGCCCTGTATGTACATGACATGTCTAAATATTACCATGTCTAGTGTGATCCTTGTATAATGATCACGCTTTCTTGACCATGTCTTAAGTCGAATTGATAGTGCTATACAAGGTTGAAAACAATGCTAATTAAGTTTGAAACAAGTTAAGCTAAACATGACTAGTAAATGTGAAACTTGAATCTTGATGATAAGCTTGATTGATACTTGAATTGCATGTATATTATGTGAACATGTGTACTTGAGTTACTTGCTACTTGATGGAAAAGATACTTGTATACATGACCCTGGTTCGAATGAATTATTGATATTGAATTACATATTTAATATGATACTCATGTTTAATTAAATTGCTTGTTGCTTGGAGGAGAAGTTATATGTGTAAGTAATTTTTGCCTGATTTAAATGATTGCTTTGCTTAACTGGTCTAGTAATTGTATTCATGCCAATTGATGATATATGTAATGCTAATCCTTGAAATGAACTTCTTGATCCTTAATCTACCTTACGTATTTCGAATATAAGCTTGAATTAGAGTGCTTGACATTACTTGCTATCTTGGCTTGATAAGTAAACTAGAACTTGTAATGAACCTACTTGATATCTTGAATACAAGCTCAGTAGCTTGTAACTTAATTGAAACAACATTTCCTAAGTCATCTTGCTAAGCCTTGTTTTGTTAACCTGGATAGAATCTAGGTGCCACCTCACTAAGTACACTTTTTTACTTATCACTCTCGTTTCCATTCTTCCCAACCTACAGGTTATCTCATTTTTGTATCCGGTTCCTTGTGCCCGAAGCAAGACATACACAAGTGCAACTTTGTATGGTTCTCTTGAACTTTCTCTTGTTCACTATTAGCTGGTGGCACTAGGCTTGTCTATAGTTGCTAGCCATGCATTTGATTCATGAAGTTTGTATAAATTATTGGCCTTGGTTTATTTATATGGTTTGTATAAGGCATAAGCCTTGTTAATTTGTAATTTTACCTAAGCTTGGTGCTTTCATGGTTGCATTTAGCTTGGATGCCTTGATGATGTCTTAAATGTCTTGAAATCTCGTACTTGCTTGCTATGCTTCCGTACCCATATGTTAATGTAATAAGGATTGTAATATGAATCACGTCATGCTTTGTTATGCATGCTAAATGGCCACTTTGTCTTGCTAAAGCTATCTGAACTATCTATCTTGAACAAAACCATATTTTCTTGTTTATGTTAATTGCTATGCTTGTATGCCATGCTTGATGTTCGAAAGTATCATCCCTTATTGATGCTTAGTCTTACTTGAAATTCGAGTCATGACCAATAAGACCTTGTACATGTTGCTCGAATGTTAACTATGTATATATTATTTGATTGCTATCTTAATGACTAGCATGTTATTAGAAACAAACGTATTCTTGTCTATCAACCCATGATTTTGCCTTGTAATTCGAATACCACCTTGAGAATGCCTTGTATTGATTGAATACAATCTTGTGAATACCTAGCTCATTCGATTTCACACCTCCCATGTTTAATATATACCTTGATCGAATACATCCTTCCATGTTTGATACTTCTTGTTCGAATAACACCTTGCTCATGCTTGGCCTTATCTGAGATCATGCCATGTCATGCTCGTTGTTTCATGATTATGTTAACTTGTATGTTTACCTTGATAAAAATGCTATCCTTGCCCATGTACCTAGTTCGAATGCCTTGGATGATCTTACAAAACATGTTCGATTTAAACTATGCCTTCTTGTCCATGTATGAGACTCATGTTAACAAGTTCAAGTATGTCTTGATCAAATGCCATGTTCCCATGTTCATATCTTGATGTTCAAATGAGTGGAATCACCCATCCTTGTTCTTGTAATTGCCATCTTGTAAATCAGTTCATGTATAGTCATCGATTTGTGAACGTTACCATGTCTACATACTTGTTTTGCTTGTTTAAATGCCTACTATGTCAACCAAGTTTTGTTAATGCTTAGCTATTTGAATTAAACATTTTTAATGTTGATATCATTTTGAATTAGATTGCTATCTATGTCTAGATGATCTTGTTGCTTGTTAGTGCTTGACTCATCTTCTACAGATGAGTCATCGAAAGTTCTAAACTTTTTTGTGATATTGCTTGCACCGGTAACACTTTTGAACTGGTTTATACTAAACCGAGAAGGGGGTGTTACATTTATTGGTATCAGAGCTTAGGTTTAGTCGATTCTCGGACTAAACCAGGACTCGTTACATTGTCATAAGTCTAGTGTGCCACCTAAGAGATTATTGTATTGTACAGGCTTGTGTTCTTGCTTAACTGAACTTCTTCTGTTCTATCTAAGCGATAGACTTGGTTTCTTAGTTCGAGAGAAATTCGAGGGCGAATTTCTTTTAAGGGGGAGAATTGTAACACCCTAAACCGAGCCTAGAGTTGCTACTCCTATTTAGTAGTCTAGTTAATAAAGTCATGCCTAATTGAATGGAAACTTAGGGATTTAACTATGAACAAATTAAATGAAAAGAGATTAATTAGAAACTAACCAAGGACTAAAATATAAAAGATGAACAAATAGAGAGCCGAACTCAAAAAGGACTAAATTGAATAAATCCTAAAACTAAGGGAATGCATAATAGATTAAAAGACTCCAGTGGACATTACAAATGTCCATTTATCATGAATTTTTCAGTACTAAAGTAAAGGAAGTCATCTTCTTCCTCATGCTTAGTTACCAAACCGATTCAAAACTTTAGACAGAGAGAGAGATAGAAGATGATTCTTGAGTGAGGAAGCTTGCTATCCATGGATTAAGCTTCGGTTAGGACAAAATTTGAGTTAGAATTCAAGATTGAGTAAGGTAACAACTTGCTTCTCCATCGATTATATGCTGGAATTTCTGATTAGGTGATGTTGTAATTCTTTGATTCGAAATGTATACATACATGAACTTGCTGCTTGAGATTATGGTTAAATTGATTTGTACATAGGCTTAATTGGTTAACTTATGAGATTAGTAATAAGAATTGAATGTATACATGTTCCAAATGTTGAATTCATTGCTGGAAATTTTAGATGATAATTATAGTTCATATATATATATGTGCTACTTGCTAGAAAGAATAAACATGTTGCTCGAAATAAGTATGAACATGCTTAATTGTGTGTAATACTCTGTTTCAATCACATTAATAGATGAATTGGACTGCCTAGGACTTTTATGAATGAGTATGTATATAGAAAGGCAGTGTAGGAACATTGTATAAGTGATTAAAGAGACTAAAATGTGACCTAGTGTAATATGCCCATAATACTCTATTCTGGCAGCAACATAGAAAGAAATCACCATAAATTGTATACATGGAATTTAAGGATGAAAATTTGATAGATGATACTTTAATATGTCTATTTTCATTAGGAGAGAACAAAATTGAATTATGGATTGTGAGCTGGAAATGAAAACCTTTGGACATTGCAAACTGTCCAGAATTGCAATTGCCCTGTCTTTGAACTAAAAACTGTACTAAATGGAAAAGAATTAAAATGTAAGGTCTATATGGTTAGAAATAGGATTAAATAATCTTTCTAATGGTTTAAACTAATTGAAATTCCAACGTACGGAATAAAAGTTATGCATGTTTAGGTGAGTAGTGTACAAGCTGCCTGGTAGCAGCAACCTAGGTAATTTGAGACTGTTTTGTTTACAGTTTGGTAAACAATTTTGTAACAGTTTTGGGACAATGATTACTGCCCAGTTTTACATGAATAGAAATATAAACAATAGAAGTCATGTATGTTAATCTATGAATATATATGAACATGCCACCAGATTAGTATATGTTGTATACTAGTAATGTTGCCATGATTGAATGATTATGTGAACCTATTTTGACATGTAGTTTCTTGTGTAATATGTTAGAACAAGGAGTGAACTCGGTGGAAGAGAAGAGGGTGGAGCAACCTAAAGCTAAGAACAAAGGAGTTTGGATCCAAGATTGGCTAAGCTTGGAGCATAGTGAGTGTAGCTTTAATATTAGGGTTAGGACTTAGGTCCTAACCAAACTTGTTTGAATCATGTTTAAATTTTTAAATGCTTATGATATGATAAATGTTTGACATGCTTGTTATGTATAATAAAGGGAAGAATGACCTAATGGAAAGCTTGGAAAAGAATGCTATGAATATGCTTGAAATATCCTTGTTTGAAACTTGAAACGTGATTTAATATTGCAACTTGGTTGTCTAGTGATGCTTGCTTGTGAATCTCGTATAACTTGAAAGTTTTAGCGCCTTGATGTGTTCTTTCTTGAGATATGATTTGAGATTTTGTTTTCTTGGCCTTGTCTTTACACGAAGCTTGATATGTTACCTTGTTTGCCTATTGAACCTATGCTTGTATAGTATGGATAGTTTGGGTGGTTGAGAAATCATAAATTAGCCTTGGTTGAAACTTGATAAGTACATGTAATAGTGTTTGGATCATGCTGCCTTGATTTTCAAATTGATACTTACTTATGAGCTATGTCGAATTCGAATGGTCTAAGAAATCTTGTATAACTATTGCTTGAAAAATGATTTGAACATGTATAAGCTTGAATCATGCTACCTTGATTGTCATTGGAATTCTTGCTTGCAAACCATGTACAATTCGAATGAATTGAATCTTCTTGACATGTCATTGCCTGAATCATGGCTTGATAATGTAATAGCTTTAAGTGAATCTTGCTACTTGATTTCCATTGAAATCCTTGCTTGTGTATCATGATTTAATTCCAATGGAATGGATAATCTTGAAGCATCCTTGCTTGGAACATGGTTTGATAATGTACATGCTTGAAATGAAGCTTACTAAATGATACATGATATCACATGAATAATGTTAAAAAATGAACAAGTTTGTGAACTCTTGAACATGGTGAGCTAAGGCTCCTTTCCCTATGGGCATATCTCGAATCTTGTTAATCTTGACATGAATTGATATGCTTGAACTTGAATTCTTGAACAAGCCATGTCTTGATAATACATGTTAAACTTGACCTAATGATATGAAACCAAATAAGTCCTTGGTTGCTAGTTGGTCATAGGTAGGAAGACATGCCTTATAGTCTAGAGCTCATTGTGTCAGGGTGGACTACGGTCTAGGGCTAAGGCCCCTAATTGGTGACAGACGAAGGGTAAATGTTTGTGGTCTTTGGCGATAGTAGGAGGGTTGACTAGTACTGCGGTACATCTTGTGGCGACAGTTGGTTGGAGACTTAATTACCTTGTCAACTAAACACCAAGGCAAAATCTTGTAAATCAAGCTTGTAAATGATAAACAATACTTGAAAAGAAAATGACTATGAAGTCTTGATCCTTGACTATGATCTTACTTGTTACTGATATCACTTGATTGGTATGATATTCTTGCTTACATAAATGCTTGGTTACTTGAATTACATGCTTAACATGATGAACTTGCCTATATGTATTTCTTGAATTACTTGATTAATAAACTATAAGGCGTATATGACTCCTATTTGAATGAAAGGAATGATTGACCAGTTGTCTTGCCTTGTTCTTGTATACATGATTTCTTGTTTGATAAATGCCATGTAAATCTTTGAAACGAATTTCTTGAACATGAACTACTTGAATCATTCGAATAGTGTGCTTGAGCTTGGGTGGTTGTGTTACTTGACATTTTGGCCTTGATTAATAACTTGTAACTTGTGATTGAAGCTTGTTTCATGTCTAATCTTGTCTAGTCTTGTTCAAATGCCCCTTGTGCTTGCCTTGTTTTGATTAAATAACTATCTTGTCTTGAATCCTATCTTGTTTCATGTCTTGCTAATGCTTGTTATTGGCTACTTGTATGTAATGTTTACCAAATTGAAAATTAAACTCTTGTAAAATGCTATCTATGGCCTAGACATGTTTCGAAAGCCTTAAACCTTATCCCTGGATGCCTTGATCGATTGCTTGTCCATGCCTAGCTCCCTGTTGGAATGCCTCTAAGCCATGCCCTTGTTATCATGCTCGAATCATGTCTATCATTCTTATGCTTGTAATTGTATCATTCGAATGATTAGCATGCCCTGTATGTACATGAAATGTCTAAATATTACCATGTCTAGTATGATCCATGTATAATGATCACGCTTTCTTGACCACGTCTTAAATCGAATTGATAGTATTATACATGTTGGAAAACAATGCTAATTAAGTTTGAAACAAGTTAAGCTAAACATGACTAGTAAATGTGAAACTTGAATCTTGATAATAAGCTTGATTGATACTTGAATTGCATGTATATTATGTGAACATGTCTACTTGAGTTACTTGTTACTTGATGGAAACAATACTTGTATACATGACCCTAGTTCAAATGAATTGTTGATATTGAATTACATATTTAATATGATACTCATGTTTAATTAAATCGCTTGTTGCTTGGAGGAGAAGTTATATGTACGTGATTCTTGCCTGATTTAAATGATTGCTTTGCTTAACTGGTCTAGTAATTGTATTCATGCCAATTGATGATATATGTAATGCTAATTCTTGAAATGAACTTCTTTATCCCTAATCTACCTTACGTATTTCGAATATAAGCTTGAATTAGAGTGCTTGACTTTACTTGCTATCTTGGCTTGATAAGTAAACTAGAACTTGTAATGAGCCTACTTGATATCTTGAAAACAAGCTCAGTAGCTTGTAACTTAATTGAAACAACATTTCCTAAGTCATCTTGCTAAGTCTTGATTTGTTAACCTGGATAGAATCTAGGTGCTACCCCACTAAGTACACTTTTTTACTTATCACTCTCGTTTTCATTCTTCCCAACCTACAAGTTATCTCATTTTCCTATCCGGTTCCTTGTGCCCGAAGCAAGACACACAAAAGTGCAGCTTTGTACAATTCTCTTGAACTTTCTCTTGTTCACTCATAGTTGGTGGCACTAGGCTTGTCTATAGTTGCTAGCCATGCATTTGATTCATGAAGTTTGTATAAATTATTGGCCTTGATTTATTTATATGGTTTGTATAAGGCATAAGCCTTGTTAATTTGTAATTTTGCCTAATCTTGGTGCTTGCATGGTTGGATTTAGCTTGGATGCCTTGATGATGCCTTAAATTTCTTGCAATCTCGTACTTGCTTGCTATGCTTCCGTGCCCATATGTTAATTGTAGTAAGGATTGTAATATGAATCATGTCATGCTTTGTTATGCTTGCTAAATGGACACCTCGTCTTGCTAAAGCTATCTGATGTATCTATCTTGAACAAAACCATGTTTTCTTGTTTATGTTAATTGCTATGCTTGTATGCCATGCTTGATGTTCGAAAGTATCATCTCTTATTGATGCTTAGTCTTACTTGAAATTCGAGTCTTGACCAATAAGACCTTGTACATGTTGCTCGAATGTTAACTATGTATATATTGTTTGAATGATATCTTAATGACTAGCATGTTATTAGAAACAAACGTATTCTTGTCTATCAACCCATGATTTTGCCTTGTCATTCGAATACCACCTTGAGCATGCCTTGTACTGATTGAATATAATCTTGTGTATACCTAGCTCATTCGATTTCACACCTCCCATGTTTAATATATACCTTGATCGAATACATCCTTCCATGTTTGATACTCATTGTTCGAATAACACCTTGCTCATGCTTGGCCTTATCCAAGATCATGCCATGTCCATGCTCCTTGTTTCATGATTATGTTAACTTGTATGTTTACCTTGATCAAAATTCTATCCTTGCCCATGTACCTAGTTCGAATGCCTTGGATGATCTTAGAAAACATGTTCGATTTAAACTATGCCTTCTTGTCCATGTATGAGACTCATGTTAATAGGTTCAAGTATGTCTTGATCAAATGCCATGTTCCCATGTTCATATCTTGATGTTCAATTGAGTGGAATCACCCATCCTTGTTCTTGTATTTGCCATCTTGTAAATCAGTTCATGTATAGTCATCGATTTGTGAACGTTACCATGTCTACGTACTTGTCTTGCTTGTTTAAATGCCTACTATGTCAGCCAAGTCTTGTTTTTGCTTAGCTATTCGAATTAAGCATGTTTAATGTTGATCTCGTTTTGAATTAGATTGCTATCTATGTGTAGATTAACTTGTTGCTTGTTAGTGCTTGACTCATCTTCTAGAGATGAGTCTTCGAGAGTTTTAAATTTTTCCGTGATCATGCTTGCCCCGGTTACACTCCCGGTCTGGTTTATACTAAACCGAGAAGGGGGTGTTACATTTATTGGTATCAGAGCTTAGGTTTGTCGATTGTCGGACTAAACTAGGACTCGTTACATTGTCATAAGTCTAGTGTGCTACCTAGGAGATTATTGTATTGTACAGTCTTGATTTCTTGCTTAACTGAAGTTCTTCTATTCTATCTAAGCGATAAACTTGGTTTCTTAGTTCGAGAGAAATTCAATGGCGAATTTCTTTTAAGGGGGGAGAATTGTAATACCCTAAACCGAGCCTAGAATTGATACTCCTATTTAGTAGTCTAGTTAATAAAGTCATGCCTAATTGAATGGAAACTTAGGGATTTAATTATGAACAAATTAAATGAAAAGAGATTAATTAGAAAGTAACCAAGGACTAAAATATAAAAGATGAACAAATAGAGAGCCGAACTCAAAAAGGACTAAATTGAATGAATCCTAAAACTAAGGGAATGCATGATAGATTAAAAGACTCTAGTGGACATTACACATGTCCATTTATCATGAATTATTCAGCCACTAAAGTAAAGGAAGTCATCTTCTTCTCCATGCTTAGTTACCAAACCGAATCAAAACTTTAGAGAGAGAGAAGAGGATTCTTGAGTGAGGAAGCTTGCAATCCATGGATTAATCTTCGGTTAGGACAAAATTTGAGTTAGAATTCAAGATTTAGTAAGGTAACAACTTGCTTCTCCATCGATTATATGCTGGAATTTTTGATTAGGTGTGTTGTAATTCTTTGATTCGAAATGTATACATACATGAACTTGCTGCTTGAGATTATGGTTAAATTGATTTGTACATAGGCTTAATTGGTTAACTTATGAGATTAGTAACAAGAATTGAATGTATACATGTTCCAAATGTTGAATTCATTGCTGGAAATTTTAGATGGTAATCCTAGTTCATATATATATGTGCTACTTGTTAGAAAGAATAAACATGTTGTTGGAAATAAGTTTGAACATGCTTAATTGTGTGTAATACTCTGTTTTAATCACATTAATAGATGAATTGAACTTCCTAGGACTTGTATGAATGAGTATGTATATAGAAAGGCCATGTAGGAACATTGTATAAGTGATTAAAGAGGCTAAAATGTGACATAGTGTAATCTGCCCAGAATACTTTGTTCTGGGCAGCAACTTAGAAAAAAAGTCACCATAAATTGTATACATGGAATTTAAGGATGAAAATTTGATAGATGATACTTTAATATGTCTATTTTCATGAGGATAAAACAGATTTGAATTCTGGATTGTGACCTGGAATCTGGAAATGAAAACCTCTGGATAGTGCAAACTGTCCAGAATTGCAATTACCCTGTCTTTGAACTAAAAACTGTACTAAATGGAAAAGAATTAAAATGTAAGGTCTATATGATTAGAAAAAGGATTAAATAAGATTTCTAAAAGTGTAAACTAATTGAAATTCCAACGTACGGAATGAATGTTATGCATGTTTAAGTGAGTAGTGTACAAGCTGCCTGGCAGTAGCAGCTTAGGTAATTTGAGACTGTTTTGTTTACAGTTTGGTAAATTGTTTTGTAACAGTTTTGGGACAGTGGTTACTGCCCTGTTTTACATGAATAGAAATATAAACAATATAAGTCATGCATGTTAATCTCTGAATATATATGAACATGCCACCAGATTAGTATATGTTATATACTAGAAATGTTGGCATGATTGAATGATTATGTGAACCTATTTTGACATGTAATTTCTTGTGTAATATGTTAGAACAAGGAGTGAACTCGGTGGAAAAGAAAAGGGTGGAGCACCCTAAAGCCAAGAACAAAGGAGTTTGGATCCAAGATTAGCTAAGCTTGGAGCATAGGGAGTGTAGTTTTAATATTAGGGTTAGGACTTAGGTCCTAACCAAACTTGTTTGAATCATGTTTAAATTTTTAAATGCCTATGATATGGATATATCTTGACATGCTTGTTATGTATAATAAAGGGAAGAATGGCCTAATGGCAAGCTTGGAAAAGAATGCTATGAATATGCTTGAAATATCCTTGTTTGAAACTTGAAATGTATATGAAAATGTGATTGAATCTTGCAACTTGGTTGTCTAGTGATGCTTGCTTGTGAATCACGTATAACTTGAAAGGTTTAGTGCCTTGATGTTTTCTTGCTTGAGATATGATTTGAGATTTTGTTTGCTTGGCCTTGTCTTTACACGAAGCTTGATATGTTACCTTGACTGCCTATTAAACCTATGCTTGTATAGTATGGATAGTTTGGGTGGTTGAGAAATCTTAAATTGGCCTTGCTTGAAAGTTGATAAGTACATGTAATAGTGCTTGGATCATGCTGCCTTGATTTTCAAATTGATACTTGCTTATGAGCTATGTCCAATTTGAATGGTCTGAGAAATCTTGTATAACTATTGCTTGAAAAATGATTTGAACATGTATAAGCTTGAATCATGCTACCTTGATTGTCATTGGAATTCTTGCTTGCAAACCATGTACAATTAGAATGAATTGAATCTTCTTGCCATGTCCTTGCTTGAATCATGGCTTGATAATGTAATAGCTTGAAGTGAATCTTGCTACTTGATTTCCATTGAAATCCTTGCTTGTGTATCATGATTTGGTCGAATGAAATGGATGATCTTGAAGTATCCTTGTTTGAATCATCGTTTGATAATGTAATGCTTCAAGATTCACTTCATATGGTCCAATAAACCTCAGACTGAACTTGCCTTTCTGACCAAACCTCAGACTCAACTTGCCTTTCCTACCAAACCACATCACTTTCTTCCAAGGCAAAACCTTGAAAAACACTTTATCACCCACTCCATATTCAACTTCCTTTCGCTTCAAATCTGCATAAGACTTTTGCCGATCTGAAGCCTCTCTCAAACGGTCACAAATGATCTTTACCTTCTCCATTGTTCCCTTAAGCAAATCCAACAAAGAAACCAACTTTTGCCCTGCTTCCGCCAACACAAAGGCGTTCTACACTCCCTTCCATACAAAGCCTCGTAAGGTGATATCTGTATACTAGCCTGATAACTGTTATTATAAGCAAACTCCACAAAAGGCAACTATTTCTCCCAAGAACCTTGGAATTCGATAACACAACAACGCAACATATCTTTCAACACTTGGATAACTCGTTTAGACTGTCCATCCGTCTAGGGATGATAAGATGTACCAAAACTCAACCGCGTACCTAAGGCTCGATGCAAACATTCCCAAAACCTCACCGTAAACCTCAGATCCCTATCCGACATTATGGACTTAGGCACACCAAGCAAACGCACAATCTCTGCGATATACAAATCTGCCAACCTATCCAAGTTATACGTCGTATGCACTGACACAAAATGTGCACACTTCGTCAAATGATCTACAATCACCCAAATAGAGTTCTTCTTTGACGGGGTCAAAGGCAAACCAGACACAAAATATATGGTGATTTTCTTTCATTTCCACTCCGGTATCCTCAACGGTTGCAACAACCCGAATGGAAAACTGATGCTCAACTTTTACCCTTTGACAAACCATACACTTTCTCACAAACTCTGCAACATCCCTTTTTAGCCCAACTCAATAGTACTCATCTTTCAACCCACGATACATCTTGGTACCACCGGGATGCATATCAAAGGACTACTATGCACTTCCGTCACAATAGTGCGCCTTAACTCAACATCATCTGGCATAACTATTCGACCCTTAAAGCATAAACCACCATTATCACTAAAGCAAAAATCCGTTGGATTACCTTCTGCAATGTCCGTAACATGCGGTACCAACGAATCATCAAGCAATTGCTTCTCCTTAATCAACTAGATCAAGGAAGGCTTCATTTGCAACTCAGCCACCTACCCGCCATCTCGCGATACACTCAATCGCGTGAACATGGCCCTCAACTCTACATCCACTTTCCTACTCAAAGCATGGGCCACCACATTAGCCTTACCTGGATGATACTCAATCTATAGATCATAATCCTTGAGCAACTCCAACCACCTTCATCGCCTAAGATTCAACTCCTTTTGCAGCATTAAATATTTCAAGCTTTTAGGGTCCGTATACACCACACAGTTCTCACCATAAAGTTAATGTCTCCAAATCTTTAGCGCAAACACCACCGTAGCCAACTCAATATCATGTGTAGGATAATTACGCTCGTGCACCTTCAACTATATCGATGCATAAGCTACAACTCTACCATCCTGCATCAACACACACCCTAACCCCACATAAGACGCATCGCTATAAATCACAAACTCTTTTCCTGAATCGGGTTGAATCAAGATTGGAGCTCGTGTCAAAGCTTCCTTCAACTTCTGAAAAGTTTGTTGCCTCGCCTCTGATCACTCAAACTTAATATCCTTTTGCAACAACTTTGTTAACGGGGAAACAAATTTAGAGAAACCATCAACAAAACAAAGATAGTATCCAGCTAAACCCAAGAAACTGCGTACTTCTGTCACCGACTTAGGTGCTTCCAACTCACAACTGCTTCAATTTTTCGAGGATCCACACGAATCCCTTCCGCTGAAACAACATGTCCAAGGAACACCACTTCCTTAATCCAAAACTCACATTTACTTAGCTTAGCATAAAGTTGATTGTCCAACAAAGTCTGCAAAACAATCCGCAAATGCCTATCGTGATCCTCCTCAGTACGAGAGTACACAAGGATGTCATCAATAAACATCACTACAAACTAATCTAGGAATTCACGGAACACTCTATTCATCATATCCATGAAAGTTGCAGGTGCATTCGTTAGCCCAAAAGACATCACTAAGAATTTATAATGCCCGTAGCAGGTCTGAAATCCTGTCTTCGGCACATCTTTATCCTTTACTTTCAACTGGTAATATCCCGATCTCAAATCTATTTTGGAAAACACTATAGCACCACGAAACTAATCGAACAGGTCATCAATTTGCGGCAAGGGATACTTGTTCTTTATCATCAACTTGTTCAGTTGCCGATAATCGATGCACATTCTCATCTTGCCATCTTTCCTCTTCACAAACAACACTAGAGCTCCCCAAGGCGACACACTAGGCTGAATGAACCCACGGTCTAGCAACTCCTGAAGTTGCATATTCAACTCCTTTAACTCCTTAGGTGCCATGCGATATGGAGCAATGGACATCAGAGCCGTATCCGCATACGTCTCAATACAGAACTCTACCTCCCTATTCGGCAGAAAACTAGGCAACTCTTCCAGAAACACCCTCGAAAAATCACAAACTGTTCGAATATCCAGGGACGTGCCTCTTTCATATTCAGATTCATAACATACGCCAAATATGCATGACATCCTCATTTCATCAACTTTTGCACTTCCATCGCTGAAACAACATTGGACAAGAACTTTACATTTTCACTCACCACCACAACTTCATAATCATCGGCTAGCTTCAATGATACACGCTTTGTCTCACATTCTACCACAACCCTATGCTCAGTCAACCATTCTATCCAAAGAATAACATCAAAACCATAGAAAGGTAACTCCATCATGTCCACAACAAATACATGCCCTTGAACCATCAACGAACACCTCCTATACAACTTCCTAACCACAACTGTCTCGCCAAAAGAACTCATCACTTGCATACCCTCATTTAGATACTCACATGGTATATCAAGCAACTGTGCATGCTCGTGCAAGATGTATGAATGCGTGGAACCAGAATCAATCAAAGAAAGTAATGGCAAGGATTGCAAAGTAAAGGTACCTGCGATCACATCCGTGTCATTCCTTCCCTCGTGGTGTGCATACACCCTAGCCGGTCCACTTCCCTCAGGCTGAACTACGACAACATGAACCACATTCCTTTGACCATCCTCCCTACGCTAGAAACTACCTCGACTGTGACCACGACCTCTCCAAGGCTCAACAGCACGCATCGATTCCTGTCTAGCTAACCGAGGACAATCACGCCTCATGTGGCCTTGCGAACCAAAACCCCAACAACCATCCCGATTACCCCAGAACTCTTTAGAATATCACCGCCCACAATGGCCACACTCAGGTACACGAACCACAGCATTCTGGCCCTATTGTCAGCGGCCCAAATTACTACCACCACCACGCCTCTAATCTGGATAGAACCTCCTATGACGCTACCTCTTACTACGATCTCTACCACCATCAAACTCACCAGCTCTCTTACCAGAACTAGAATTCCCTAGGCGATAGGGCAAACCCAAGATCTGTTCAATATCCTTGGCACGAGTGACCAAGACATCGAAATCTGTATACTTAGAGGCCAACATATAAGTCTTCACTTCCTTCACCAAACCATAATAGAATCGATCACACCTCTTCTACTCATTGGGAACTAGTTTAGGGGCATACTAGCTCAACCTAACGAATTGGACCTCATACTCTGAAACATACATGTTACCTTGCACCAAAGCCATGAACTCTCACTTCTTCTCATCTTGATAGCGAGCACCGAGATATTTCCTTCGGAAAGTAGCTCAAAAGAAATCCCATGTCACCTCCTCAGGTTCCATCCCCGCGATAGTGGTAGTCCACAATGAATAAGCATCACCCTGAAGTAAAGATACTATACAACCCAGCTTACGCAATTCTGTGAACCCTATCTATCCAAAAATCCTTTGAGTACTCTCAAACCATGCATCGGAACCCTCTGGAGACAAACCTCTAAACTCGGTACCTCCCAAGCTACGTAAGTGCTCCAAAGGCAAACCAGGATTAGCTACAGGTTGTGGCACAACTGTATGCAGACCCACCACTGCAGCCTAAAATGCTCCCGCAATGACCTAAATCAACGGTGTCATGTCACCCATAGCATGACCCTGGGCTTTCGAAGGTCCAGTACCTTCCGCACCAACTCCAGCTCTGACTCTATCACCACCCGGAGGAGGAGAGGGCGGCGATATATCCTCATTAAGCTCTTCTTCAACCACATTACGTACATTCACCCTTTGCTCTCATCTCGGTCCCATTATAAAAATAGAATGAATCTCTAGCAAATAAAATACAACAATGAAAATAATTAGGCTAACAAGAAGCATGGGTCCAAAACGCTCATTTCTTTAAAAACAAATCTCTTTACATCAATAGCAATAATGGCAATGGGTACCCCAATGTCTATCCCCAAATCATCATATAACATAACAAACAATATGCTACCAAACACCGTACATATCAAACATCAAGAAATCAACCATCTTACCTCCCAATTTTTTTGTAAACCTGGCTCTGATACCAACAAATGTAACCCCCTCACTTGGTCTAGTCGCAAGACCGAACCGAACGAGTCACACAGGGAATATTGGAGTAAACCGGGAAGGTTTACCCAATAAACAACCCTTGTATATATTTTTTATTTTTATCTTTCTTAGATGCTTAATTATTATCCTACATGTACATGCTGAAAGCGTGGGAAATTATAACTTGATCTGGCGTCGAATTGACATCCAATCGTCCCGTAATGAGTTTAGGGACCAATTTGCAAAACCAATGTTTTACAGGGAAAAATCACCAAATTAAAGTTACCTATATTTTATTAATCAGGTTTCATGCTCACGTGTCAAATTTCAACTTGATTTGATCATCCAAACTCATTTAATTGCATTTACAACATTTAAGGACCAAAACGTAAGGAAACAGAACATTAGAAGATTCTAAATAACCAATTTACCTAACACCATATCGGTACACCTGCTCTTCGTATCGGTACACAACTGGGCAGATTCATATATAACAAAGATCGTATCTATATGGCCCCGTGTACCAATACGCCCATCCATTTTCTCTAAGACCGTATCGGTACGGGTCTATCCGTACCGATACACTAAGCCTGATTTGGTCTACCCGTACTGATACGGTACCCCGCGTACCGATACGCCTGGTCCTGCAATATCTCAAATTGTTGTTTAAACACACCATAAAGATAGCCAAACCATTCTAACATGCTTCCTAGGCAACCACAACATATTCAAGGATCAAACCACTATAAAAAACATCATCAAGCATGTTCACATTTTAAAAAGGGAATTTATATGCATGCACCATATTGTGAAACCAAGTTAAACATAAAAAACCATATCAAAGCTCATACCAAACTTTAAAGGCCATTTACACAATCATTTAGGCACTACAAACTTGTGCCAAAACCAGGGAGTTCACAGCATACACTCCCAAATCATTAAGGTATTCACCCATTGCCAAACTTATTACTATTGAAGAGTTAAAACCATACTTGGACTTTGAGCAATCCTTGAACCTCTTCACTTGGTTTCTTGAAGCCTGAACAATATACTTTTCTGCATTGTTAAGAAAATAGAACGTAAGCAATATGCTTAGCGAGGGATGCTCAAAACAAAACCATTAACAATGCCTTTGAAAACCTTTTTCCTTAATAAACCATTTTCCATCATGCTCAACATAGGCTCATGCTTTAAAACTCACTGAAGCAAATCACTTAACTTTTAACACATGTATCATTAAGGCTCATGCATTAAACCAATGCAAAACTCAAGCTAGCTTTTCAAATCATGAACATTTGCTACCATGTTCAAAGTAGAATCTCATGTATAAAGCTCATTATACAAAAACCATTTAAATCGAAGATACATGTAATCTTTTACATTGGCACTCAAGTGACCCGGGATGGCCACGTCCCGATCAAACACATGGGATGGCTACGTCCCAAACAACACGTGGGAGGGCTACGTCCCAACACATCGGATATGCGGACACATCTCATGGTGTGGATGCACACCATAAGAATGACAGAACACATGGTGGTTCTTCGCACCAAGGTTCACAAGGTGTTGCTTTACACCTTATGACGACTCACATGCTGCTGCTGCGCATCATGGAGGTGGCTCACGCACGCACAATTTTGCTACATATTATAGTGCACTCTCATCCTATTGATCGGCCAATTATATCCAATTACTAAAGGCTCCGTCACTTGCCAATATACACTTTAAAACCATGTTAACCTACTGTTTTTCAAAGCATCAACATAAACCATAGCATATCCCATTTTAAAACATAATCAATGCATATCATTTTTCTCATCAAGATGCAACCTCTTGAAAACCATAAATCAACCTCATGGGATAACATAAATCATTTCTCAATTCATAAAAACATGCATAACAGTAGGTAACAAATTCTATCTTCAAACATGAGCATAATTTATCAAAATAATAGAAAAAGCCAAGAACCGAGAGCGAATTTGATCATACTTACTTCTGAGTTTAAACCAGCGTTTCAAGCTTAATTTAAACTCCCCAAAAATCACTTTCAAACCTCTTTGAAAAGCTTTAGAACTAGTGCCACTCACCAACTACACCTTGATTGCCTTGCCGAGGCGAAATCAAGCTTCCGAATCAACCATAACTTCTTCCAAAGCTATCGGATCATCATCCCCTGCTTCTAACCAAAGCAAAATAAAAGATTAACACATTTTTTTGCATCAAAATCCCCCAAAACACATAATAACACTTTCCTCCCACAACAACCAAGCTTTCGCCTAACAAGAACAACCGAAATCACCAGCGAAACCTTACTAACTATTCTCCAAATCAGCGAGATTAACACTAAAACAACATCGATTTACATCCAAAAACATCTCTTCAACACCAAAGAACCACCAACAAAAAATTAATCCCATAAACAAGCCACAAACCCAAAGATATCAACACCAAAACCTAGCAATTCACCTACTTTCAGGATTCTATTGTTAAAATCACTTAAATCGACACATCAACACATCATAATCATAGTATTATCTCATTATAAACCCAACAAATCAGATCCGAAACAAAGATCCATCAATTAAAGCAATTAAACCTCAATTAAATAAACTTTCTATAATTATACCATCAAAACCCATTTGAAAACATTCATAAAATATCAAGAACTCAAGAATTTCAATAAAGAACCTTCCGTTAGAGGAGAAGAATGAAAACTTACCTCTAATGATGCTTTCCCCCCCAATTGCAATGATTTTTCATGAGAAAACAAAGATTAAATCTATAGGAAATCTTTTGATGTTAAAAGAATGGACTAAATCAAATATTTACCTTAAATCTTTGAAGAAAATCTGATGTTTGGCTGGAGAGAAATTGAGAGGAAAATAGTTGAGAGAAAAGTTAGTTACGTGAAATATGTTTTAAGAAATAATGACCAATTAATTCTCTCCAACTTGTTTTGTTTATTAAACTAATTTAAAAATAGTCAATTAAGGGGAAAAAGTATGAATGAGACTCTTGGTCAAAGCTCCCTAAATATTCTAAGTCCTGATCTTTTACAAATTAGTCACTAAAAATAGTTTTGCACATTTTACATTTTGGTCACTAGTTCCAAAATGTCAAACCTCCAAATTAAAACTTCCAAAATTGATTCCACCAAAATCACTTATATATTAAATAAGGATTTTAATTTTTTTTCCATAATTTATTTCATTCAAAAACCATTTAAACCACATTATTCCCGAAACTTGTCTAATTGCCGAATCGGTTCAAACAGACCACCTAGCATAACCCGACTAACTCCTAGGCCCAAAATTGGGGCGTTACAGAACAATATCCTCATCTCTTCACTTTAGGTAAATTCGAGGACGAATGAGCCTTTAGGGGAAGAGAATTGTAATATCCCAAAAATTTACTTAGAAGTATGTCACCATTTTGAATGCCCTCCATATCACTTGATATGTTTTCTTTGAATCATTTGTGTTAATTAGGACCAATAGGAAGTAAAGAAAAGTATCTAGCCAATTACAATAAGGAAGAAATCGAGCATCATGTAAAATTGGGGCTTTTCATGCTAAATAGAAAGATAGGCTAGGGCTGGTACACATGTCATTTTTGGGTATGTATATGTGTGGTGAGGCCGGCCTTTGGGGGGAAAAATGATAATCAAACATATCATCCTCTTTCTCCCAATTAACCAAACCCCATGATAAAGAGAGAGATGTTGGAGAAAGCTTACAAGGAATTGGAATTGAAGCTTGATTTGGTTATTTTCTTTGAACCATTCTTGTATAACTCGAGAAAGAGAGGTGAAAATACTCTTTCTTCATTGTTATTCAAATTTAATGAGAGTACTTGCTTGTATATCTCCATGAATCTTGTTGTTAATAGAATTGTTAGAAAAATTAAACACATACTAGTAGATTGCTTGGTGCATTCGAATGACATGCATGATGTATTTACCATGCCTCGTTATTGTTGCCACATAGTCAACATGACCAAATCGCTTGATAGAAAATTCTAGAATTGTTGAGGTTTAAGCATTCGAATGATACCCTTGCTTAATGAGTAACATATGCTTGAATTTAGATTGTGGTTGCCTTGCTTGATTGAATTTTTGTGGACTATTTTGTATATATATAAATATATAGTGGATTTTTTTGAGTATATATATGCATACATACGAAATATGGACTGTTTTGTATATATATAAATATATAGTGAACTATTTTTGTATATATATATATATATATATATATATATATATATATATATGAAACATGGACTGTTTTGTATATATAAATATATAGTGGACTATTTTGAGTATATATATATGTATACATATGCAATCTGGACTATTTTGTATATATATAAATATATAGTGGACTGTTTTGAGTATATATATGTATACATATGAAATATGGACTGTTTTGTATATATATAAATATATAGTGGACTGCTTTGAGTATATATATGTACACATTTGAAATCTGGACTGTTTTGTATATATATAAATATATAGTGGACTGTTTTGAGTATATATATGTATACATATGAAATCTGGACTATTATATATATATATATATATATATATAAATATATAGTGGACTATTTTGAGTATATATATGTATACATAAGAAATCCAGACTATTTTGTATAAATATAAATATATAGTGGACTGTTTTGAGTATATATATAGGTATACATATGCAATTTGGACTATTTTATAAACTTAATTAAGAAGTTATCTTACAATTTGAATAAGGGCTGTCTTGTGCTTGTTAAGGACTGATTTTGGAACTAGTTTAACATGAAAATTTGGAAATGTGCACCATGTAGTTAAGATTAGAATGGAAATAATTTTAATATGTGATTGCGTTCCTTGTTAAGATTAGACCAATAGAGAGTTGAGGAAGTAAGATCCAACGTGGGTCAAGCTGTAGAGAAGCAATCCGGGATAATAATTCAGGATCAAACATAAGCTTGGAAATACTGTGAATGTAGTTTAAAGTCTCAAGACAGGCTAGTAACCATGTAACACTCCCTAACCCGGCTTGGGAGTAAACTAAATTAAGAAGTGTTTCGTAGCAAAACTAGCAAACATTCTGATAAAACTCGATGCCAACAACTGATCATGCTTCCGAAAATAGAGTAATTTAAAACTTTTATATTATTCGTAAGTCCATCATATACTTGTTTTTTTCACAATCAAATAATCGATCATTTAACTCCACACTAGATTGACGCATGCTTGTTTCAGCCAGTTGCATAAGCTTATATGCCTTAGCACAAACAGTTATTTAAAATGGGTCAGGTCATTTACAAACTTGAATTATATTACTAGATTGTGTTCTAATTTAATATCAAGAAGAGATTCAGCTTCTATGTAAACTTGGTTCAAACATAATATGTTTAACTTAACAAATTCACGTTAGAGATTCTACAAGAGTTATGATCATCACTTATAGCATCAAATGTAACATCTTAAAATTATTATGAACATTTAGAACTTTATAATGGTTTCATGCAACTTACATAGGTAATTCATAATACAACTAAGGCTTAATACTTTAATTAAAAGTCCTTGAGCCAATCATAGTTAATTTAGAAATCATCACTTAACTCGGTTCATCATGGTTTCAAAACAATCTTCCAGTTCATTAACAAACTTGTATTCTTTAATCTCCATAACCGAGTAACCATAAGAGATTCTTTTTACTAATGTTACCTAATCTATATTCCTAGGTTTACTTGATTTCTTTAACAATCTTAAAACAAGCCAAATAACCAAGCATACCAAGAACTTCATATTCATGTAAACATGCAACAATCAAGTCAATAATTAAAACAATACCATCTTCCATGTAATGCATATTACTCATATCTTGCTTAGATCCTTTATAAAACATTTGATACTTGACAATATGTGTGCTCACTTATCTCAAGTTATCCTATTCATTTTTAGCATCTTCAATCAAGACTGAAACCTATTAAACTAATATCAAGGCAGTCATGATAAATCTAAATGCAAGCAACCACAACAAAATGAATAATAAGGCCACTTACAAAGTTTAGAACTTATATATATATATATATATATATATATATATACACTTATATATTTATAATCGAATGATACTCTAAAATGCACAATGCTCACTAGACTACCATGTGCCACCATCTAGGAGTACTTAAGAAGTTTGTAACGTACTTCTTGACACTAGTGATTCTGTCCAAGCTCGGTAGATAAACGAGAATAGGTTCCCCTGAAAGGAATGAATGAAACAGGGTAAGCTAACGCTTAGTGAGGTAGTAGAATCCTAAACAATTATTCTATTGCACATAATTAAATCACACTCCTTGATCAAGGTTTTCGATTTTAAGCAAGTCCCAAAGTGGTTGAAAGATCATATATTTAAACCGTCCTAATTCAAAGTACGATCTTCAATATTATAACATCAATCTAGTTATTCTATGTTACTTGTAGGAAAAGTTATCTTACAAGCATCGATCATTACATATTATCTACATGGTTTATTTATCACACAAACCATAAATTTCACATAATCAATTCATGGGTTCCTTAAAACACAAGGCAATAAGTATAATGTTTTTCAAACATAAGGTTTTTATCACACCACTATTAAGCATATGCATTTGTTTAAATCAAAGTAAAAAATGATAAGCAAACATCCTCGCAAATCTTATTGGTTCATACCTATAAGCATATGATTTCCAAAGAAATCATTTTACTTGACATACAAGCCATTATTATAACTCTCTACCCTTGACTTATAAACTTTCTTGGATTCTTTTATATTAGCTTTCCATTCCTAACTTATTGTTGAATTAACTAACACTTTATCCACTTAACATTACAAGATAAAATGTTACACAACATATGGGATAACTTACTTTTAATATCATGAAATTTCCTTAACCTATTCTTTTACAATTTCCTTTTTATTTAATCATCATTATAACCTTCTATGTTTACCGAATTATAAAACCAATATCACGTTACATTCACGTTGCTTATTATTCAAGTATCCGTATATTTTAGCTGAATATCCATTTAAAGTTCATCGATATCCAAATTAGTCCATTTGAATTCCTACCGATCATGAACCCATAAGATAGCTGACACTTTGAGCTAATTCATTTTACTATGTAACATATATATTCGTTCGGATGTTAACCAAATTTATAACTTGATTCTTATCAATTCTTCAACTATTTTTAAGTATGACCTACGTTAACAAAAAGTGAGTTATCATACTCTTGATATAAAGGTGAACTTTCAAGTTTATTAGCTATGCTAAAACTTTCAAATCAGATATAATCACATATTTAAGGCCACATGATTAATCTAGCAAAGCATAGATCTTCAAGTTTACCAACAAATCACATATTTGTTTACAAGTATTTTAACAAGGAAAAACTATTCATTCATTAGGATATCCATCGATCATCTAGATGTATAAATATGTATACTATTTGATACTTAGATTATAACAACAAATTCTTTGACTCCTTTCATCTATAAATTCTCATTACTTCTCTTTTAATATTGTTTACCCAAGTCATGCAATATATACCTTGTAAGTTATCAAACTTATCATTTTATGACATGTATTACATACCATACTAGACATTCTACTTTGCAATTCATCATGCAAGAATTCACACCATACAGTTATCAACTAACATCTTGAGAACCTTTATATAACTTCATTATTTTCATAGACATAGTCTTTAAATTTTAAAATCCAATCTTAAGCTTTAGTTAGGATTCGGTAGTTCAAGATTTAAGGTTGATGATCTAGGTACATACACAATCACGCAATGAAGTTCAAATATCATGATTAGAATAACAACTCAATTGCACTCAATCATATATGTATACACTTGCTAGAAAAGCATACTACATAATATAAGCAATGGAACGAACTCATGCATTCAACTTTGCATCCAAAGCGAGTAAATTCTAATTTTTCAAATAACATGATAAATCTTCATCTAATACATGTTATGTAATACCCCTAAAATTGATCTAGAATGAATTATGCTATCAAATGTGTGATTTTTTAAACACTTTGTTACTTGTATAACCTAGATTAATCAATAGCTTAGGACCTTATCGAAAGAAAGGAAAAGATGAGAGCATTAAGTAAGTGACTAAACTAATCATGATTTGAAACTCAAGACTTGCATGGTTAATAAAATTTTGTGGGATGGTTTGTACGCATGGCACATTGAAGAGAGCCATGTAGTGGGGGTTCGACCATTTGGATTCCACTTCCAAAATGGTCACCCCCTTCCCCTTGAGAGGAGCCGAATGATAGAGAGAGTGAGAGCTTATGCCCTTAGCCATAGAAGCATGAAGTTGGAGCCCCCAAGCTTGTGATCTTAAGCTTATATTGGTTCATAGAGTAGGAAAGTAAGTATCCTTACTATTTTCTTGTGTTTAGACTTAGGACTGAAGATTATATAAATTGTTATGAGGAGATTAATTGAGTTGAATGTTAATTCTCATGATGTTTTCCCTCCATTAGAATGGTTATATGTTTCATGAAATATGTGTAAACTATGATTAAATGCAAGCTTGTGAAGTTTCGGACAACTCAATTCAAATGTGTAATCGATGGTGACTTAAAACACTAAGCTTGTTTGAGTTGAATAGTTGTTGTTGTGGATGAAATTAGTAAATGCATCTTGAACTAGGGCTGTTCAATGAATTAAGTGCAACCAATGAATTAAATTTAGTCTCTAAAATAGGGGAATATGTTTCGTACAAGTTTAAGGAAAGACATTTTATGAGTTAGGATTAAAATTCATGTGTATAACTATTTAAGGAACTATTTTGAATATCCATTGCTGTATGAGTGGCTATTTCGAATATAGTTTAAAAGATTAGGATTATTTCTACATGAACATAACAAGTTTGAATGTGTATTAATACCTTAAAAGTTGTTTGATGAGTATACATATTGCTATCACCTTTTCGAAGTGCTAAAATATATTGGCAAAATTGGTGGATTGCTTGTATGTTTAATTTGAAATGCTCTCTAGTGATATATATATATATATAAATTTGCATGCTAGTTAGTAAGTTGGGCAACTTAGTTGATATATATATATGTATGTTGATTGATTAAGCAATTGGGTGATAAATGTAATTCTAATGCATAGTTACATCATTTTTATGATTATACAATAAAGGGATCGAACAAATTGAACAAAGACAAAAAGCAATCGATATTCAGGGACAAGAGTAGCTCAGTTTAATCTGTGAGTGTTGTTAGAACCTCGGGTTAGCTTAAAACTATCCTTAGCATTTTATTCAATTTTATTATGTCATGTTTACATGCTAATTAAATTGCGCATGTGCTTATGCTCGGTAGGGGAGGTAAGTACTACTAAACAATTGTTTTATGATATGTATAAAGGGAGTATGCTTATAATGTATTAAGTTCAATCAAATGATGTATGCTATGTAGAAAGCTCGAATGATTGAGAGATGAATCTCTAAACATGAAGCTATACTCATCTTGTTATGAAAATGACGTGTTATGATAATGGAATAAGCCTTAGTTTCAGTCAGTCCTAGGTACAATTGGCATGCCATATAGTCAATAGAGCTCCTCGTTCGGACTATGGTCCCTTGTTTGGACTATGATCCCTTGTTTGGTACTTCCGGTACCCTTGTTTAATGACTGACGTCACCTGATTCGAGTAGCTAGACTGTTTAAAATCAAGGCTACATCACTTAAAGAAATGCACGATACTTGTAATAATACCAATGATGTTGTTTAATATGGGCAATACTAGTATTAAACTTGCTTGTATGATTATGGAACTTAAATTTGTTGCTTACTTCATAAGAAGGTTGTATAAGTTATAATAGGCCCTATCTTTCTATTGTTTGGTGATAAGTATATCGAATTAAGTTCTTTTAATATTCCTAGATTTATACTCCTATTAAAATTCTAGCTATATCTCTCATATATATAAGACTTGAATTAGAATTAAAGAAAATATTACATGAATGATTTATTCTATAATTCTCATCATTTGGTTCGACTACCACACTAAGTAATCTTTACTTACATATTCTTACCTCCTGACTCGTTTCAGGTTGATCTCGTTTTGTGGGAGTTTCGGGAAGTTGGACAAGATTACAAGAAGCTTAACATATGTTTTGTTTTCTTGTACTCCTAGTATGGTGGCACTAGGGTCCATGCTAGAGCATATAGTTCTCTTTTGGCATTGTATATATGTTTTATGACTAATCTAGGTTGTAAGGTTGATATGTAAGTACTTTGAATGGCGATGTTTGTAGTGTCTTCTTTTATTTGCTGATTAGTACTTAATGTTCATTAGATGTTTATGTTTGATAGTATTGAGCTTTTGATAATGGTTTGAGTATGTGAATTCTTGATAATGATCTAGGTTGTAAGGTTGATATGTAAGTACTTTGAATGGCGATGTTTGTAGTGTCTTCTTTTATTTGCTGATTAGTACTTAATGTTCATTAGATGTTTATGTTTGATAGTATTGAGCTTTTGATAATGGTTTGAGTATGTGAATGCTTGATAATGATCTAGGTGTAAGTAGTTGAGCCATTATAAATTCTTACCCTAATAATACAAAGAAGTTATATAGTAGAATAAATAGGAAATAAACTCGGTAAAGAAATCTAATTACCTAATTTGATATCCTTGAAGACCTTAGTTTATCAATAAGGGAATCATTCGAGTATAGCCTAGTTGAACTAATTTTAGTTTGATCATATCTATCCTTATGTCTAAATATGAAGTTACCTTGTAGTATAAGTTCCTAGACATGGTTGCTTGGTTTGCTAATTGGTTTTATCTTACATTTTAAGTTTCATTGTGCTTGATCGCATGCTAACTTGTGATACAAGTTAGTTTCCTTATTTCTTTTAAGCACCTCAGACTTAGTTTTCTAGTTAATCTTGAATGGGGTGTTACATTTGGTAAGGTTAAAGGATTATATCTTTAAATGCCTAACCTACCAGAAGGTTAAAGTAGAACATCGAGTACCTAAGGGACTTTTGCAACCCATCGAACTACCCCTGTGGAAGTGGGATAGAATAACCATGGACTTTGTATGCGGTTTGCCTTTATCGCCAAAAAGAAATAATGCTGTGTGGGTGATTGTGGATAGATTTTCTAAATCAGCTCACTTCATACCTATTTGAATGAATATGAGTCTAGACTAGTTAGCTGAGTTGTGTATAAAAGAAGTAATCCGCTTGCACGGGGTACCCATCTCTATTATATCGGACTGGGATCCTCAATTTGCCTCTAGATTTTAGAATTCTCTGTAGAAGGCTTTTGGAACGAAGACAAACCTCAGCACGACCTTCCATCCACAATCATATGGACAATCTAAAAGAGTGATTCAAATCTTAAAAGACATGTTGCGAGCCTGTGTGATTGACCTGGGAAAGGGCTGGGAGAAATCCCTGCCTCTTATTGAATTCTCCTATAAGAATAGTTACCAAACATCCATTAGAATGGCTCATTTTAAAGCTCTGTATGGGAGGAAATGTAGAACTCCCCTATGCTGGTCTGAACTGAGTGCGAGTAAGGCCTTAGGACCCGAACTACTCTGAGAAATAGAGAAGCAGGTGCGTATTATCCACTGCATACTAAAAGAGGCTTTCGATAGATAAAAAACATATGCTAATATAAAAAGAAGAGATATCCAATATGCTGTGGGTGACTGAGTGTTTTTGAAGGTATTACCTTGGAAAAAGGTTTTCAGATTTGGGAAAAAGGGAAATCTTAGTCCTCATTTTATTAGGCCATTTGAGATTACAAAATGAATTGGTCCCATGGCTTATCACCTAGATCTTCCAAAAGAATTCGATAAGATCCACAATGTATTCCATGTAACTATGCTTAGAAGGTATCGTTCTAACCCTTCCCATGTTTTAGAACCAGAAGAAGTATAACTCAACCCAAAATTTTCTTACAAGGAAAACCAATCCAAATACTAGACAGAGAGGTCAAAAGGCTTCGTAATAAAACAATTCCTTTAGTTAAAGTGCTTTGGGGAAATCATAAAGGTGAAGAAGCTACTTGGGAACCTGAATCAGACATGAAGAAGCAATATCCTCACCTCTTTTCCTCAGGTAAATTCGGGGACGAATTTCCTTAAGGGGAGAGAATTGTAATACCCCTAAAATTGATATAGAATGAATTATTCTATCAAATGTGTGATTTTTTAAAACACTTTGTTACTTGTATAACCTAGATTAATTAATAGCTTAGGACCTTATCAAAAGAAAGGAAAAGATGAGAGCTTTAAGTAAGTGACTAAACTAATAATGATTTAAAACTCAAGACTTGCATGGTTAATAAAAGTTTGTGGGGGGTTTGTACACATGGCACATTGAAGAGAGCCATGTAGGTGGGTTCGGCCATTTGGATTCCACTTCCAAAATGGTCACCCCCTTCCCATTGAGAGGAGCCGAATGATAGAGAGAATGAGAGCTTATTCCCTTTTCCATAGAAGCATGAAATTGGAGACCCCAAGCTTGTGATCTTAAGCTTATATTGGTTCATAGAGTAGAAAAGTAAGTATCCTTACTACTTTCTTGTGTTTAGACTTAGGACTGAAGATTATATAAATTGTTATGAGGACATTTATTGAGTTGAATGTTAATTCTCATGATGTTTTAACTCCATAAGAATGGTTATATGTTTCATGCAATACATGTAAACTATGATTAAATGCATGCTTGTGAAGTTTCGGACAACTCAATTCAAATGTGTAATCGATGGTGATTTAAAATACTAAGCTTGTTTGAGTCGAATAGTTGTTGTTGTGGATGAAATTAGGAAATGTATCTTGAACTAGGGCTTTTCAATGAATTAAGTGCAACCAATGAATTAAATTTAGTCTCTATAACAGGGGAATAGGTTTCGTACAAGTTTAGGGAAAGACATTTTATGAGTTAGGATTGAAATTCATGTGTATAACGATTTAATGAACTATTTTGAATATCCATAGCTATATGAGTGGCTATTTCGAATATAGTTTAAAAGATTGGGATTATTTCTACATGAACATAACAAGTTTGAATGTGTATTAATACCTTAAGAGTTGTTTGATGAGTATACATATTGCTATCACATTTTCGAAGTGCTGAAATACATAGGCAGAATTGGTGGATTGCTTGTATGTTTAATTTGAAATGCTCTCTAGTGAGATATATATATATATATATATATATATATATATATATAAATTTGCATGCTAGTTAGTAAGTTGGGCAACTTAGTTGATATATATATATATGTCTATTGATTGATTAAGCAATTGGGTGATAAATGTAATTCTAATGCATAGTTACATCATTGTTATGATTAGACAATAAAGGGATCGAACAAATTGAAGAAAGACAAAAAAGAATCAATATTCGAGGACAAGAGTAGCTCGGTTTAATACGTGAGTGTTGTTAGAACCTCGAGGTAGCTTAAAACTATTCCGAGCATTTTATTCAATCTTATTACGTCCAGTTTACATGCTAATTAAATTGCGCATGTGCTTAAGCTCGGTGGGGGAGGTAAGTACTACTAAACAATTATTTTATGATATGTATAAAGGGAGTATGCTTATAATGTATTAAGTTCAATAAAATGATGTATGCTATGTGGAAAGGTCAAATGATTGAGAGATGAATCTCTAAACGTGAAGCTATACTCATCTTGTTATGAAAATGACGTGTTATGAAAGGAATAAGCCTTGGTTTCGGTCAGTCCTAGGTACAATTGGCATGCCATAGAGTCAATAGAGCTCCTTGTTCGGACCACGATCCCTTGTTTGGACTACGGTCCCTTATTTTGTACTTCGGGTACCCTTGTTTGACGATTGACGTCACATGATTCGAGTACCTAGACTGTTTAAAATCAAGGCTACATCACTTAAAGAAATGCACCATACTTGTAATAATACCAAGGACGTTGCTTAATATGGGCAATACTAGTATTAAACTTGCTTGTATGATTATGGAACTTAAATCTGTTGCTTACTTCATAAGAGGGTTGTATAAGTTATAATATACCCTATCTTTTTATTGTTTGGTGATAAGTATATCGAATTAAGTTCTTTTAATCTTCCTAGATCTATACTCCTATTTGAATTCTAGCTATATCTCTCATCTATATAAGATTTGAATTAGAATTAAAGAAAATATTACATGAATGGTTTATTCTGTAATTCTCATCATTTGGTTCGGGTACCACACTAAGTAATCTTTACTTGTATATTCTTACCTCCTGACTTGTTTCAGGTTGATCTCGTTTTGTGGGAGTTTCAGGAAGTTGGACAAGATCACAAGAAGCTTAACATATGTTTTGTTTTCTTGTACTCCTAGTATGGTGGCACTAGGTTCCATGCTAGAGCATATAGTTCTCTTTTGGCATTGTATATATGTTTTATGACTCATCTAGGTTGTAAGGTTGATATGTAAGTACTTTGAATGGTGATGTTTGTAGTGTCTTCTTTTATTTGCTGATTAGTACTTAATGTTCATTAGATGTTTATGTGATAGTATTGAGCTTTTGATAATGGTTTGAGTATGTGAATGCTTGATAATGATCTGGGTGTAAGTAGATGAGCCATTATAAATTCTTACCCTAATAATACAAAGAAGTTAAATAATAGAATAAATAGGAAATAAACTCGGTAAAGAAATCTAATTACCTAATTTGATATCCTTGAAGACCTTAGTTTATCAATACGAGAATCATTCGTGTATAGCCTAGTTGAACTAATTTTAGTTTGATCATATCTATCCTTATGTCTAAATATTAAGTTACCTTGTAGTATAAGTTCCTAGACATGGTTGCTTGGTTTGCTAATTGGTTTTATCTTACATTTTAAGTTTCCTTGTGCTTGATCGCATGCTAACTTGTGATACAAGTTAGTTTCCTTGTTTCTTTTAAGCACCTCAGACTTAGTTTTCTAGTTAATCTTGAATGGGTGTTACATGTTACCAATCGAACAACTTCAATAAAGCATGTATATATGTAATTTAGATCAGAATAAAATCATTTACTCTTTCATTACTCTGTGAGTCTCTATCTAAAGCATATTTATTCAAGAAGGTTCACCGAGTTCATTACTTATACATTTAGTCATAAGCAAGTCATCCCAACTTTTTTCTTATTATAACTTATACATTGTTGTTTTAATTAACATAGCCTTGAGAATTGATTCGTAGTCTAGGTACGCGAATCCCCAACCAACTGTCTCCCATAAACAAAATGGTACTCGCAGTACTGGTCAATCCCTCCTACCGTTACCAAATGACCACATACACTTCCCTTCTACTATCGCCAAATAAGGACCACTATCCTGGACCGTAGTCCACCTCAACACTAAGCTCTATGGCATGCAACTATACCTAAGACTGTCTCGAAACCAAGGCTTTCATCTTAATCTTATCACATCAGATACATTATGAGCATAGCTCTTTATTGTAATCACATATCAATAACTTTATCACCCTTATCGATTCGGGTATGTAGTCACCTTATTTGACTTCATATTGTATCATTTCTAATCAAATGGCATCTTTGCCAAGATTACTATCTTATATAAACCATACATGAACTTTCATTATAGTCATCATTTCATTTTTTTACAAGCTTATATTAGCTTATCACATGTAAGTATGTTATTCTTTCATATCAATCAAGAAGTAGATTCACATGAATTACTTAATACATCCTTCTCTTTTATTCGAATAATTGATAGCATGAGTTTCCATCAATAATAACTCTAATTTCAAGTTTAGAAACATATTTCAATCTTGAAACAAATAAGTATAACTCCCTTTTACTTATCATCACACAAACGAAACTTATCACACTTTATATCAAACATGATCAATCATAATTTTACGCATGAAGGTTTACAATAATGGCCATGTGTAGTAAAGATTTCTATCAACTTGTAAAGTTCCATCAATCAAACAATTCACACTTAATCAACCATATTCAACCAAATTTGTACTTGCCAAATAACACATACCTTGTAATCCAAGCTTTTAAAGCACAAGTGCAACATAATTAAGTGAGCAGCAATTCAAACAAATCAATGAAAGCATGCTCGGATAGTTTCAATCTATCCCGAGACTTTAACTACACTCACAGCTTATTCCCAACAAGTTTTGCTCCCGTGTTGCCAGTCCTCTTGATTATCCACTATTTGGTCTAAATGTATAAAGAATTAAAATTATGTATTAGAATATAATTACTTAAATGATCATGCATACACATTCAAACTTATCAAAACAACTCTAGTTTATTTAGTTGTTACCATAACAGTCCACAACCCTCCTATAAATACAAAACAATCCACCCATTAGCATTCGTGCCTAAATACTTCAAAACAGTCCTTAGACATAAAAAAAGTTTCTTTATACATTCCTAAAGTAATTCCCCCGTTTTAGCTATCGAAAACAGTCCATATATTTCATTAAATATTCACAACAGTCCATGTACATTGTAAAGCAGCCCTTTCACTTCTGGTTTATTAAAACAGTCCCAAATTTCTTTCAAATCAGTCCTCTCCTAATTTAATTTTCAAAACAGTTTAAAACCAAGTTTTTCCTTTGCAAAACAGCCCACTTTTAAAAACAAGATTAATCCTTTAACTAAGTATACAAAATAGCCCACAATGTTTGCAAAACAGTCCCATTTTATGGTTCTTACAATTACATGCTCGAATTAACCTTCTAGTGTTCTTAACATTCACCAAACAGCTTCCTCTTCAATACATGTTTATAGTTAAGCCTCAAACCATTCATATAAGACAATGAAAGCTCAAGTAACCATTCCAACAATGAACAAACATTATATTCAACCAAAACAGTCACGATTATGATTCGAAATAACAAGACAACTCCTTAATTACTAGTGCATGTCTTCATGTTCAAAACAGTCCCTTTTCAAGGTTTTTATAACTATACTTAAGCCCTGTTTTTCTATGTTAATCAAACAGTCCAGCATTCACCTAATTTGCATTAAATTCCATCAAATTTTATACACACATTGTACATACATTTCCGTTGAATCAACTCCTAATTGTTTGTGCAACAATAGAATTTTCCATATCCATTTAAAATGTACTCAAAGCAGTTTCCTAATGAAAACTTCTAACAACAAAGCCTTTCAATTATCAAATACATAGCCAATTTCGCATTGGTTACCAAAATTGCAAATCATGTGAGTTCATTATTCATAACATTCGAATAACACCATCACCCCAAGGCTATCCATTCGAAACACACAAGAGATAACATCAAATATTGTTATAACTACATGCATGCCTTAATTCTTATTACATAATTCATTCAAAAGTTCTCTAGAATGCTCATGGCATGTAATTTGTTTCTCTAACTATACTTATCTCAAGATTTTTGGCATTTATGAATCAACCTAATTTAAAGTCTCCTTTAAAGAAAGGACAAAGGAATGCTTACCCTCTTCCTTTGGTTGCCGAAACAAGAGTTCAAATTACTTGAATCAACAAGTTTGCTCCACAATCTCCATGGTTACTGTAGCTTTCCCTCTCTTCCTTATTCTTGTTTTTGTTCGGCATTCTTTTTGGAGAGGGAGATGAAAATGTGGCCATCTCCTCCACTAAGGCCAAAACCTTCTCTTTTCTTTAACACATGCCATCCAACGAGATGAACATGTGTTTAAGCCCTCCATCTAAACTTTATTTACCATGCATCCTCAAAACTTACCTTAGCTTTTAATTTAGTCTTTTTAATAACGAGCCTTCACTTTTATTTGTTTCATTAGGGGTCCTACATCGTTTACATAATTCTAGGTTTATATGAATAAAACAAGTCACCTAAATTATACTTGATTTAGACATACTACTAATCCCATCTTTGGGGTATTACAAACATTCCGAGCATCCTTTGTTGTTTTTAATTACGTTGTTTTTATCTTTGAATTATGCTATGCATAAACGAGTTTGGATTTGAGGTATGTACCTAAATGTTAGGTATTATGTGATATGTAAAACTTGATTTAATGTTATGCTCATAGTGAGACCTATATATGCTTATACATGTTTAATAAGTAACCTTTGCCATGCTATCTTTCGATTAAGAAATGTGTATGAATTTGAGAATCACATATGAATTGTATATGTATTTGATATGATAACAATAAGCCTGTACATATGATACTTTGATTAAGGAGCTATGTTCATTTCTGATTCTGATATGATAAGTTCAAAAGTAAAGTCTTGGTTTCGAGTCAGTCATAGGTATAGTTGGCATGCCATAAAGTCCATAGAGCTTGTGTTTGGGGTAGACTACGGTCCTAGACTACTGTTGACTCCTCAAAAGTACTAATTTTATGCTTATTTTACAATGCCTTTGCTTGCCTTAGTACATTTAGTTGCATTTAGATGTTAAAATCATGCATTTGCATGAGAAGTTAAGAAATGATGTCTATGCTAGTGTAAAGGGTTGTTTTGCTGACATTTATACAAGTTTGGCTGCGTAGAATAGTGTAAGAGTAGAAGGAAAGAATGTCAGGGAGAATGCTGAGTTGCCGTTGGCAGAGCAGAGCAGAGCAGCGCAGGAGCAGAAAGCAAGAAGACTAGAAAAGAAATGCCAAGCACCCTTGGCAATAGGTCACCATAAGAGTTTTGCCAAGAAACATTGGCAATACCAGCCCGAAGAAAATAGGACTAGATCAAAATGCGAGAAAATAGCATTTGATTTGTAACATCCCGAAGAGTTGCTTAGTAGGATGCTAATTTATAGATGCATTCCAATCACCATATTTGATTCTTTAGTGTTTGGAAAAGAAAGTTTAACAAAAAGGAGTTTGGGATTAAATTGGACGTATGTGTTAATTATTGTATGGGCTAGTAAGTAACATGATAACTAATTAATACTTTTAAGGACTAAAAAGAGAAAATAGAATAAAAGAATGCTTCTTGTGCAAGGACTAAAATGAACCTTAGACAAAACTATATGTTTGCTTGCCAAATAAAAAGTTAAGGGAGGGCCTATACATGTGTCACGTTGGGAGAGAACTCCTTGGAGGGGTCAGCTAGTGGAGGATTCATTTTCTCCACTTAATCATCTTCTTCATTTCAAGATTGAAGAACCGATGCCTTCTCCCAATTTTAGTGAGAGAGTGAGAGCATGAAATTGGCCATGGAAATATATTTAAAAGCTTGAAGTTTTGCTCAAATAGGAGTTCATTTCGGGAAATCACTAGAAGCAAAGGTAGATTACTTTATAAATCCAATTGTCTAAGCTGAAATTCGTGAATTAGTTAAGCAATTGTTAGAATTTTGATTGGTGCTTTTGTTGTGCTTGTGATGGTTTTAACTAAACCTAGTTGTCTTGCATTGTAATGAAATTTGATTAGGTAACTATTAGTATCCTTGAAGAATCTAACCTTGCTGAAATTTTCTTGAAGTTAGGATGATGTGTTTGTGTCAAATTGTTATGTTCATAAGGATTTATAAGCACAACTTATGACACTAGATTGCTTAATGCAAGCTTTGAAATTGAGGCACATGATAATTTAGTTTATATGTGTATGTTTGATTGATGAGCAAGTTTGGTCATTGCTGGACAGAATTGGGATGCTAACTAACTGTGCAAATTAACTGTTCGATTGGGAGTAATTTGATGTTGAAATGAAATCTGCCCTGTTAAGTGTTCATGTGTACAAAATGGGACTGTTTTATGTGTGTATAAATGATCACCTACGTTTGCTGTCCTGTTCGAATGAATGAGTGTGTACATGCCAAAACTGCCCAAATTGTACGTATATTTAAGAAAGTGTATTGTTTTGTTTGTAAATTGAAAAGGTGTGGGCTGTTTGGAACAATTAAAATAGGGGAAAAGCTGGTTGAAAGTGTGAAGGACTGTTTTAGCTCAATAAAATCATATTAGGGGCCGTTTGATAAATATGGAAATGTATACACTTGTGATGCTGCCCTGTTTTGTAGATGTGTATTTTTATGGACTGTTTGCATAATTTTGAGATACTAAGGGACTATTTTGAGTCCATGGAGAACATGTTGGACTGTTAAAAATTTTGTATGTTACCTACATAAAATTAGGGATTGTTTTGAAGGTATAAAAGAAAGTATGGATTGTTTTGCACTAAAATTAATGCAGGCGAACGGTTTTGACATACAAGAAAATGTATATGAGTATTATTGTCCTGTTTTGTATGTACTTGAACTTATAATGAGCAGTTTTGAACATGTATATGAATGTATATGGAGATTTGGACTATTTTATAATTGTATGCAAAATTAATGGACCGTTTTGAGTGAAATTGTGTGTGCACATGAATGCTGGACTATTTTTGAGTACATGTATGTGTATAGGTGAATAATTAAATAACTTTTATAAATACATGGTTGATGAGGATGATTCTAATACAATCTAAATCCCTTGATATGTTAGACCAAGAAGAAGCTAGGAAGGAATTGGATAAGTAGCAAGTTTTGGTTAAGGATTCGAGTATCCCGTAACTTCGGGATAAGAGGTGAGTGTAGTTTAAAGACTCGGGATAGGCTTGTAACCTTCCCGAGCAATTGTTGCTGATTATTAATTATGTTGCTTCACTATTAAGTTAGACTATGCATTTGAAAGCTTGGATTGAGGTAAGTGCTTATGCGGTAAGTACACTATGAAACGAAATGCTCGAATTGATGATATAATTATGGTGAATTCTATTTGTGCTTATAAATATTTGATTTGGTGATTTTAGATGAACGATTTAATAAATTAAGATATGTATGAAATAAGGATCATAACTATGATGCCATTCGATCAATTGAAATGAGGATTGTGATTCACTTGAGGTGAATGTATTTACCCATCATAGAAGGGTAATAAGATTGTAATAGGATACAATGTTATGGAGCTATGCTCACTATGATCCAATGAAAGATGATACATGTTAAAGCCTTGGTTTCGAGTAAGTCGTTAGGTATAGTTGGCATGCCATAGAGTCTATAGAGCTCCTTGATAGTTTGGACTTTGGTCCCCTGCTTGGACTTCGGTCCCCTGTTTGGACTACGGTCCCTTATTTGGTACTTTGAGTACCCTTGTTTGATGACAGAAGTCATAAGATTTGTGTACCTAGGTTGTTATTCGATTCTCAAGGCTATTTAAAGATTAAATAATATAATTTATGAGTAAATTAAAGGGTTAAACTTGATATCTCGTATGTTAAGAAATTTATGAGTATGATATGATATGTCTTGATAACTTATGAAGCAAGTAAGTTATAAGTATGATATGAGATGTTTTGATAGTTCATAAGGTAAGAAAGCCATGGGTAAAATGTGTAGAAAATACACATGAATGTATTGCTGCCCTGAAATGTGAATACATGATAATATTGGACTGTTTTAGTGTAGAAAATACACATGAATGTATTGCTGCCCTGAAATGTGAATACATGATCATATTGGAATGTTTTAGTGTAGAAAATACACATGAATGTATTGCTGCCCTGAAATGTGAATACATGATAATATTGGACTGTTTTAGTGTAGAAAATACACATGAATGTATTGCTGCCCTGAAATGTCTTTGGACTGTTTTAGTGTAGAAAATACACATGAATGTATTGCTGTCCTGAAATGTGAATACATGATAATATTGGACTATTTTAGTGTAGAAAATACACATGAATGTTTTGCTTCCTTGAAATGTGTATGCATGTCAATGTTGGGCAGATTCGAATATATGAGGATTAAGTTGACTATTTTTTTACTATGTGTATATATATGCGTGAGTGAACATCCATATGTTATATATATTTGATAAATTGAATGTCTATGTGTGAGTATATGAGTATATGTTCTAGAACGAATGCTTATATGATAAGTGTGCTATGTAATTAGTATATATATACATGTCATGATCAAATAGTTGTACACATGATATGTTGCCTTGTATTCAAGAAAATATGATTATGCCTTGATCTAATGATATGGATGATAAGTTGTGTAAACATCCATGTATAAAAACAAAGATATATAAATGTTCTATTCGAACATCTTGTGCTTGTATATGTGATATAAAGTTAGCTTGGACTGTTGTGATTTGTAAAAATGGTAACTTGAGTGATAAATAAAACCAGATAGAGTATACAATGCTAGATAATTGGTGAATAATCAGTTCATGCCTATGAAGCGAAATATAGAAAGATTTATGACCATAGCACCGTACCATATAAACAAGTTAATGTTTGCTCGAACCTGGCTTCGTGCATAGTGAAATTTTGGTAATCGAGCACTATGTGGATGCTGGGTTTAGATTTATAGTGTTACCTCACTAAGCGATTGCTTACTCAATCCCTTTGTTCTTTTTAGGACATTCGTGCCATCGGATTTCTCCTGAGTTCGGATGTGATCACAAGAATCCATGTGTTTTACCCAAATTATATCTATAGAACTCCTAGATGGTGGCACTTAGTTTAAGAATGCATTGTGCATTAGAAATCATGGTTTTAAGTGTATATGTTTAAAAGATTATAATCATTCAGAGTTTTGTAACGGGCCCTATAAGTGTCTCTTGTTTGTTTATGATTTTAGCTATAACTATTAAAATGCTTGAATGATCGTTTAAAAACCTGCTATCATGTTTAAGCCCTAGAAGATCGTAACTCACATTATATAATTGCTGGTTAAAACAAACAAGTAGTATGCATGTCAACGAATTGTACAAGGCATTGCTATTCATAAATTCCTTTAAATTGGGTATGATTGATTAAGCTTCGAAATAGTCTTGAATTTAGTTCTGTATAAGAGTAACTACCACCTTACTTGTAAACGGACCTTATGCCTTATGTTGCATGTTGGATAAGCTATGCCAAATGAAGTTTGAATGATTATTTGTTGGTTAAGTTAGGTTAGGTTGGATATGATAACGTTTATGAATGTATATGGTTTTGCTATGTGAAAGAGATAAGTAACCGAGTGTTTTGGTTTGAGTCCCAAAGTAATCTTGAACTTAGTATTGGATCGAATTCATCTTCTTACAATTAATCTTATATACCACATTATTGGTTAATAGATAAGTTATGTCAGTCTTGATGTTCGCATGTTGGTTATCATGTTTATGATAGCATATTGTCGTAAAGTGTGAATGCATGGTGTATGATTATGATAGCATGTTAATCATGTTTGAAGTTAGAACAGTAACACCCCCTACCCCGGCTAGTAGGAAACCGGCTCGGGAGCATTACTTAAGCAAGCAATGAAAAGGACAATGAACAGGACAATATAAGCAATGCAAGAACAAGCAAGTAACCAATCCTACTTACTTATCAAACAAGCAACTCATATTTGATTCTTAATCATCAAAGGCATTCAAAACAAGGCATATAGTTGTTTCCTTTTATACTTACATTATCAATACAATTAACTTCATTTAATCCTATCATTCGAATAACCCTAGGTGTAACATGCTTCCATTTCAATTCAAGGTTCCTTAGTTTGTATACATGTACATCTTATCCCTAAATTACTAACATGATTATCTAAACATACAATAGCATGTAACGAGTTCTATTCAAGTCTTACTCTATCCCTATGCATTCGGCAATCATCATATAATCACATTAAACCATTCGGCCTTTACCAATCAAACACAACCATGCTTACATCAAGGTATATTTATATACAAGTGACCTTATAAGTCCAAGACAATCGAATGGTAGATCAAGCAACATGGTTCATCACCTACTTATAATTCAAGCAAACACATGTACACAAAAAAAGCATTCGAATGTTATCAAGGTAAACTAGATCAACATTTGATCATTCCATAATTAAATCCATATATGCGCATAAAATACCATTCATTACATGAAACTTAAGTTCATTACATACTTGACCATAGGTTCATAACATTGTAGGCCCATACAGGGACAATATATACAAGTTCAAGAGTTTCCAAAATGCATGATCAATCTACACTCTAAATAATCTAGTGCCACCATTCTAGGAGATACACAAAACAAGTATGAAACCATACTTAGGCAATACTTGTATGACTTGCTTCTTGCTCAATAATTCATGCTTCAAGATCAAGCAATACTCGTATCCTTTATCCTGTAGTTGGGAAGAATGAAAACGAGAGTGATAAGTATGAGAATCTACTTAGTGAGGTAGTAACTAGTTCTAACCATTTTATTATATCAAGTTTTATGTCATTTAAACAAGAATGAACCTAGCTAGGGGTTTCAAGCATTAGATTGATCCTAGCTAAGGCTTTCAAGCATTAGAAGAATCCTAGCTAAGGATATCAAGCATTAGAGTAATCCTAGCTAAGGATCATAGCATTCGGCTATCAAGAACAAGAATCAAGAATTCATACTTCAAGTTTTCATATCATGAATCAAGCACATCATGCTTACAAAGCAAGTAATCAAGAAAGTTATGCTTACATGAAAAGTAACATACTATACATGGCTTTCATGACAAGTAACATTCAATATATATCTTTTAAAACAAGTAACAAGTGATATTGGATTGTTATTTCATGTGTTATCAATTAAACAACCCCCTTGGTAGTTAGTTTGTATAGGTAATCGAGTCTCCAACCAACTGTCGCCACAAGATGCACCATCGTGTTGGTCAACCCTCCTACTGTCGCCAAAGACCACATACGTACCCTCCGTCAGTCGCCAAATAGGGGCCTTAGCCCTGGACCGTAGTCCACCCTTACACAATGAGCTCTAGACTCTAAGGCATGCCCTTCTACCTAGTCCAACTAGCTACCAAGGTTGTTCGATTTACCATTTATTCAAGTGTTTCAAGATCAAGATCATATCATCAAGTTCATTTCATATTAGGCCCTTAGGCCATTGAGCCATAGCTCACATATCATATAGTTTTCATGTTTCATTTCATCAAGATGGGATGATATCTCAAGCAAGTTCTTTAGCATTTGATCACATGTATCATGTCACGTACAAGCACCAATGTATCATTTAAACATGCTTAGAAATCGAATCAAACATGTATACAAAGATGTGATCAATTTTTTCATACATTAGTTTAATCATTCTTCCCTTATAGATCAAGTTCATCTTAAGTCAATTAGCAAATCAAGAATTTAGACATGCTTGTTATAGTTAGGACCTAGTCCTAACTCTCATGTAAACTACACTCACAATACTCTAAGCTTAGCTAGTCTTGGATCCACACTCCTTTGTTCTTGGCTTTAGGATGATCCACTCTATCCTCTTCCACCAAGTTTACTCCTGGTTCTATCACATTACAAGTACAAACATGTCAAAACATGTTCATTCAATCAAGCAATATTACAAGCATATAACATTCACAAATCTGGCAGCATGTTTATATGCATTTTCCATTACACTTAACTACACTTATCTATACTCTAGTTCATGTAAAACAAGGAAGAATCAATGTCCTAAAACTGTTTACAAAATAGTTTACAAATTGCCACAAAACAATGTGCAATTACCTATACTGCTGCTGCCAGGCAGTTTGCACTCTAGTCACTTAATCATGCATAACTTTCATTATGTACATCAGAATTTCAATTGGTTTACACCGTTGCAAAGCTAATGTAATTTTATTTATGACCATATAAGGCTTGCATTTTAGTTCTTTTCCAATTAATACAGTTTTTAGCTTAAAGACAGGGTAATTTGCTACACTAGACAGTTTGCACTATCCCTAGTGTTTTTTCTCTACATTTCAGTATACAACCCATAATTCAGTTATGTTTTCCCCTAATGAATTTAGACATATCAAGGTTTTTTCCATAAAAATTTCAGAGTTAAATTCATTTTATACAATTTATAGTGATTTTTCAAAGTTGTTGCCCAGAACAAAGCATTATGGGCAGATTACACTAGGTTGAATTTCTAGCTTCTTAATTCATTTTAACAAGGTTCTAACATGGCAATTCAATTCATTTTCATGTTATTACATTTCTAGGTCATTATAATTCACCTAGCAATGAGCTTAAATTAGGGCATTATCATGTTGAATCCATTTTGATATATTTGATCAACATTGTACATTCAATTTACCAATTGAGCAGTCCATTGCCTAATTTAACTAGTCCAATTAGGTGTAGTCATTTTCCAGCAACATATCTATTCAATTAAATCTTCATTTCATCTAGATACATGATCAAAACAGGGTTCTATATATAATTGACATGTCTAAACACTTTCTCTATCAAAGCAGTCCCTAATCAAGACTGTTTTAAACCATGTACATAATTCTCAGATTTCCAGCAACTATACATATTTCCTTTATCAAATTGGCCACTAGTATTCACCATTTCAAGTTCAAATTGAAGCTAGCATGCTCCTCACACATATAGCAATCATCCAATTCAATTTATTCAACAAGAACATCATCAATCATTCATTCAACCATTCTATAACAAGTTGAAATCAAGCATTATTCCTTCTCCAAGATAAATTTGATCAAGGCTCAATTAAAAAGCATGAATTGAAGGTGATGCTTGAAGCTTTTCTCTCCCCCTTTGTCTCTCAATAATTTCGGCCAAGGAGTATAATGGGAGGAAGATGACAATATTTCTTTGTTCATAATTCCTCCTAGCCGTGAGCCATCCTAAGTTTTGGAACATGTTCTCTTCCAATGAGAACATGTGTCAAGACCTTTAATTCTAATGAATTTTGCATGCAATCTTCCTAACTTTGCATGTTAACATTTCCATCCTTCTATTTATGCCTTCTAGTTTTAATTTTAATTCAATTTGGTTCTAATTTCACTTATTTGATCTTAAGGATGGCCAATGTTCTTTCTTCTTTAAATTGATTTACTTATAAATTCAATTAGCCTATAGTTTAGATTGTGGTAACATTTCTAGGCCAATTTTAGGGTGTTTCAATTCTCCCCCCTTAAAATTAATTCATTCTTGAATTTACCTGAATCGATTAGGTGAGGATATTGCTTCTTCATGACTTCTTCAGATTCCCATGTTGCCTCTTCTACCTTGTGATTTCTCCACAAGACTTTGACAAGAGGAACATTCTTGTTTCGAAGTCTTCTGACTTCCTTGTCAAGTATCTGAATAGGCTTTTCTTCATATGATAGATCGGGATTCAATTCCACTTCTTCAGGCTCAAGAACATGAGATGGATCAGACCTACACCTTCTAAGCATAGAGACATAGAAGACATTGTGGATCTTATCGAATTCACTAGGAAGTGCCAATCGATAAGCCACTGGACCAATTCTTTCAATGATTTGAAATGGTCCGATAAACCGAGGGCTAAGCATTCCTTTTCTTCCAAATCTGAAGACTTTCTTCCAAGGAGATACTTTGAGGAAGACCTTGTCTCCAACATTGTATTGGATGTCTCTCCTTTTCAAGTAAGCATAAGCCTTATACCTATCGAAAGTTGCCTTTAATCGATTATGAATGATCTTCACTTGTTCTTCGGTTTCTCTGAGCAATTAAGGTCCTAAAACCTTGCTTTCTCCCAATTCAAACTAGCACAAGGGAGTTCTACATCTTCTTCCGTATAGAGCTTTAAAAGGAGCCATCTGAATAGATGTTTTCTAGCCATTGTTGTAAACAAACTCTACAAGGGGTAGAGATTTCTCCCAATTCCTTCCGAAGTCTATTACACAAGCGCATAGCATGTCTTCAAGTACTTGGACGATTCTTTCAGATTGTCCATCTGATTGAGGATGAAAGGATGTACTAAGGTTCACTTTAGCTCCTAGAGCTTCCTGCAAGGAATTACAGAATCGAGAAGCAAATCTAGGGCCACGATCAGAGATTATAGCTGTAGGTACACTATGTAATCGAATCACTTCACTGATGTATAGCTCGACTAAGGTTTCCAAGCTCATGTTCATTCGAAAAGGGATGAAGTGAGTAGACTTTGTGAATCTATCAACAATCACCCATACAACACCTTTCTTTCTTGGAGTGGAAGGAAGATCAGTAACGAAATTCCTTATAATCTGATCCCTTTTCCACTGAGAGAATTCGATAGGTTTGAGCAATCCAGTAGGGACTTGATGCTCAGCTGTAACTCTCTGACAAGTTAGGCACTTCGATACGAAGTCTGTGATAGCCGATTTCATTCTTGGCCACCAGTATAGTGGCTTTAAATCATTGTACATCTTAATTGATCCCGGGTGAATCGAGAAAGAGCTTTTATGAGCTTCTTGTAACATTTCTTATTGTAGTTCCTCATTGTTAGGAACACATACTCTATCCTTGAAATAGAGGAGTCCGTTCAACTTGAGGGAGAAGTCAGAATTAGACTCAGGGTTTAGCTTGGATATGATCTTCTGAAGATCTGGATCAATTTGCTGGAGTTCTTTGATTCTCGAGATTAAGCTAGATTGAACTTGAAGTTCAGAAAAAAATTTCCATCCTTTGGATAAATGAAAATGAGCATTGATAGCCAAGGAAGCTACAAAGAATGGACAAGATTATTAAGAAAGATTTTCGAACAGTTTCTTGCAAGACAAGAAAGGTCAATTCGAATGGTTACTTGTAATCCAAGTAAGATTAAATTTGAATGAATTATTCTAGGATTTAGATTTAGGGGTTTACCTGAGTATGGTCTGTGACTAAGGCCATCAGAAACCATATTTGCTTTCCCCGGATGGTAGTCGATAACCAAATCGTAGTCTTTAAGCAATTCTAGCCATCTTCTTTGTCCCAGATTCAAATCTTTCTGAGTTAGGAGGTATTTGAGACTCTTGTGGTCTGTGAACAGGTTACATTTCTCCCCGTACAAGTAATGTCTCCATATTTTGAGAGCAAACACGATATCTACCAATTCTAGATCGTATGTAGGGTAGTTTGACTCGTGTGGTTTTAGTTGCCTTGTAGTGTAAGCTACCACTTTACCATCTTGCATTAGGACACATCCTAGTACTAAATGAGATGCATCACTATAGATGTTAAGTGCTAAAAGTACTATTTTATTCACCCTTTTTATTCATATTATTGCTAGACTTAGGCTCATATTAGTTGTATTATTAGCCATTCATGTATGTTTGCATAGTTTCCTTGGTGGACAAGCTTGATTTCATATTCTGCTTAATTTTGTGGAAAAAGGGTGCTGCCGATAGTTGTTTGTGTGTGTGCAGAATAACTTGCCTAAGCAAGGCTAGAACCAGTTTCTAGGGCAATATAAGAAGGAGATGCCGACGCAATTGCCAGTGCAGTGCATGAAGGAGATGCCGAGCTAGTTGCCAGGGCAATTGTCGATAAGGGATAAAATGATATGGCAGTCGAAATTGATGACTAGATAAGCCCAAGAAGACGTGGAGCAAATTTTTATCCCAAAGGAGTTTGATTTCCATGAAGAGGTCAAAGAGAAATTAAATCCCAAGAAGATATGAGAAGATCTAGAAGGAATTTAAATATAATAAAGAATTATATTCTTTTAAAGTATTTAATTCCAACTTAACTTCCTCCTCAAGAAAGACTTTGACCTAGCCATCTCCTATTTAAAAGAGACCAAGCCGTCAGACTCGATGGGAGAGCAAAGGGGAGAGATTTCGACAAGGGCTTTCAACCATTCTTCATCTTTTTCTTTCTTGTTCGATTAGGTTTATGTTAGGGATTCTTTGTTTTGTGTTTCTTTGGAACCTAGCCATGAACTAAATCTATTTGGCTAAGGTTATTGTGTTTTGTGGTTGTGAGAAACAATTGGATTTTGTTTAGGTAATAAGAGTTTGCACTTTCAATTCAAGGTTTACTCATTCTTGGTTTTTATTCTCGTTTGCGGGTGAATTGGGAGAGGATCTCGTAACTCTATCTATTTATCTAATATCGGGAGAGTTAGATTCAAGAAACGAATGAGTATGGTCTTTATTCAATCTATTGATGGTGAAGATTAATTCGGCTTAGGAATAAGTTAAGGATTTCAACAGCTAAGAGGAGCGCAAGATTGGTTGTTGTTCACCCTTGATTCACGCAGGGATGTATTGTCAAGGCATGCACAATTGGCTAGAGTTTTGACTTAGGGATAAGAAGAAACCATTGAAGAATGCTCTGCTGAAACTTGAAGTTGCTGCCCAGCCGCCCAAACAGTTGCCCAGTCAGTTGCCCAGGTAACCGTCGATTAGTTGCCAAGGCAACCCCACTGCACAAGTTGCCACAACAACTGAGTTGCCCTTGCACTCTTTTACCAAGATGATCCAATTGGCTATCACTCCTCAACTCACTATAACCTGGCCTATTCCCTCTCTTTTGATTACATCTTCTTTTACTTTAATTGCTTTCTAGTCTAGTTGTTAGTTAAAACACCTACAATCTTCTACTTGCGTTCTTTTACTTTTTACAGTGCAAGAGATTAGATTCTTGAAGTGGCACCAATCCCTGTGGAGACTCCTAATGCCCACAACACACAATACCACCGTTGATACACCTCGTCTTTTGTTCATACATTATATCTTGCGTAATCGAATGATTAACATTGGAAAAATTATTTGTGATGAGATTTTTGTATGTAGCACAAAAGACAAGGGTTCTCTTTTCTTCCCTTGCTTAATTTCCAATATTTGCAAGGAGATGCATGTCCCGAGTGAGTCCACTGATGAAAAGGCCCTACCAAAGTCCAGTTGGAATCGAGCACAAATCTGAAAGCTAATGGGAGAGACATCGTAAAATCCCCAATGCCTTCAATTGCCGCGACAACTCCTGCCGCCTCGGCAACTCCTAATGCACAAGCAACTGATGCTCAGACAACTCAGACAGTAAACCCAGGACAACATGAAGCACTCTTACAACCGTTGGAGAACCGCCTTAGGCAAATTGAAGACCGGCAACTAATGTTCATGTGGTACATGAAGGATCACAACAATGCCATCACCCAAGTCATCCTGGAAAAGTACCCGGACAGCCGCGTGCCATTCCTTATCTTTCCTGCCGAAATCCTGGCCATGATAACCAATGAAGCAGTTGCCACGACAAGCGCAACAGATGATGCCACGACAACCTGCACTGCGTCTGCCCAAGCAGTTGCCACGACAACCAACACTGAAGATGCTGCGGCAACCAAAGCTAAAGACGCCCCGACAACCACTACAAAAGCCAAAGGTAAAGCGCCTATGCCCGAATCAACTCGTACTAAATCATTATCCAATTTTTCAGATTCGGACGTGTCCTCCATTACACCAACAAAGACCACAGCAGTCGAATCCTCCAAGCCAAAGCGAAAAGCCAATGAGATTGAGGAAGAGGATGATAAGGACGATGATGACACCCCTGTACGAGGATCGATTCCATCATCGACAACAAGGAAGCAACCACCATGTTCAAGCAAAAGAATCAAGACACCGGTAAAAAGGAAACTAATCATCCACGACGACAAACTCTCAGAGTAAGTCCTCGTTTGCATTTTACTTTTCTTTATTTTTATTTTACTTTGTTGCATGCATTGAGGACAATGCCTCACTCGAGTTTGGGGGGGTTTGTTACTAGTTAGTTACCATGTTTAGTTGCATTCATCTTAAGCATTGCATTTAGGATACATAAATTGCTTGCCATGCCTTTAGTTGGAACAAGAATTGCTTAGATTTGATGAATATCCGATGATGACATTGCCAATGTACTTAATTGATAGAACTTTTTATTCTAGGATAACCATGGAAACATTTAGAATCCTAATATGATGATAAACATGAAAAAAACACTGTTGTGGCTTGATTGATTTAAGGAATTCTAGCGAACTTAGGTTGATAGTTAAAAAATTAGGGGATTAGAATAAAAATTGGATGAATGCTAGAGGTGCCCAAAATTGGCTCTAGTATGTGCTAAAAATTGATTGCTAGAGGTGCCCAAAACCGGCTCTAGTTGAATAAATTAATTAACTTAAGAAAACTAAAAAAACACTAGAGGTGCCCAAAACTGGCTCTAGTTAAAACACGTTAAAATAACCCAAGGAAGTAATTTGAAAACCTCTTGTTTGCATAGAATCCGAAAAATCAACATGCACACAACTCCGCACACACTCACAAGAATTATAGTTTGATTCTAAGTAACACCTAAGTTTTCTGAAAAATAAAAAGCCAATCATACTTTATGCCACGGTTCTGAGAATTGAAATCAAGTTCAAAGCTAAGTTTGTGAAAATTGAAGTCGCGGTGGGTAACTATTAGTTTGCATTGCTTGAGGACAAACAATAGTTCGAGTTTGGGGATGTGTTAAGTGTCTAAAAGTACTATTTTATTCACCCTTTTTATTCATATTATTGCTAGACTTAGGCTCATATTAGTTGCATTATTAGCCATTCATGCATGTTTGCATAGTTTCCTATGTGGACAAGCTTGATTTCATATTTTGCTTAATTTTGTGGAAAAAGGGTGTTGCCGATAGTTGTTTGTGTGTGTGTGCAGAATCACTTGCCTAAGCAAGGCTGGAACCAGTTGCCAGGGCAATACAAGAAGGAGATGCCGACACAGTTGCCAGGGCAGTGCATGAAGGAGATGCTGAGCTAGTTGCCAGGGAAATTGTCGATAAGGGATAAGATGATATGGCAGTCGAAATTGATGACTAGATAAGCCCAATATGACGTGGAGCAAAGTTTTATCCCAAAGGAGTTTGATTTCCATGAAGAGGTCAAAGAGAAATTAAATCCCAAGAAGATAGGTGAAGATCTAGAAGGAATTTAAATATAATAAAGAATTATATTCTTCTAAAGTATTTAATTCCAACTTAACTTCCTCCTCAAGAAAGACTTTGACCTAGCCATCTCCTATTTAAAGGAGACCAAGCCGTCAAACTCGAGGGGAGAGCAAAGGGGAGAGATTTCGACAAGGTCTTTCAACCATTCTTCATCTTTTTCTTTCTTATTCGATTAGGTTTATGTTAGGGATTCTTTGTTTTGTGTTTCTTTGGAACCTAGCCATGAACTAAATCTATTTGGCTAAGGTTATTGTGTTTTGTGGTTGTGAGATACAATTGGATTTTGTTTAGGTAATAAGAGTTTGCACTTTCAATTCAAGGTTTACTCATTCTTGGTTTTTATTCTCGTTTGCGAGTGAATTGGGAGAGGATCTCGTAACTCTATCTATTTATCTAATATCAGGAGAGTTAGATTCAAGAAACAAATGAGCATGGTCTTTATTCAATCTATTGATGGTGGAGATTAATCCGATGTAGGAATAAGTTAAGGATTTCAAAGGCTAAGAGGAGCGCAAGATTGGTTGTTGTTCACCCTTGATTCACGCAGCGATGTATTGTCAAGGCATGCACAATTGGCTAGAGTTTCGACTTAGGGATAAGAAGAAATCATTGAAGAACGCTCCGTCGAACCTTGAAGTTGCTTCCCAGCTTCCCAAACAGTGCTAGTCAGTTGCCCAGGCAACCGTCGATTAGTTCCCAAGGTAACCCCGCTGTGCAAGTTGCCACGACAACTGAGTTGCCCTTGCACTCTTTTACCAAGACGATCCAGTTGGCTATCACTCCTCAACTCACTATAACCTGGCCTATTCCCTCTCTTTTGATTACATCTTCTTTTATTTTAATTGCTTTCTAGTTTAGTTGTTAGGTAAAACTCCTACAATCTTCTACTTGTGTTCTTTTACTTTTTACAGTGCAAGAGATTAGATTCTTGAAGTGGCACCAATCCCTATGGAGACGATATCTTTTATACTATAACATGCGACGTGTACACTTGCACAATTGCGAAGCTCTTATTACGTGCAATAATAGACAATGAATTCTTTGCCCGATTATGGTTGGATAAGAACCGGTGCATGAGTCAGAGCTTGTTTAAGTTGATCGAAGCTTCGTTGTTGGTTCTCCAACCAAACAAATGGTGTGCCTTTACGAGTTAGCTTAGTCAAGCTTGCGGCAATGGATGAAAATCCCTTGACAAAATGCTGATAATACCCGGCTAAACTGAGAAAGCTTCTAACCTCACCAACATTCCTCAGAGGTCTCCAATCCATGATGGATCGAATTTTGCTCGGGTCTACATTAATTCCTTCTACCGAGATGACATGGCCAAGGAACGAGACTTCCGATAGACAAAATTCACACTTAGAGAACTTTGCGAACAATTGACGTTCTCGGAGAGTTTGCAATACAATTCAATGGTGTTCGGAATGTTCTTCCTTATTCTGAGAATACACCAAGATGTCATCGATGAAGACGACCACAAACTTGTCAAGATAGGGCTTGAATACATGGTTCATGAGATCTATGAAAGTATCCAGAGCATTCGTCAACCCGAATGGCATTACAAGGAACTCGAAGTGGCCATATCGAGTATGAAAGGCTGTCTTGGGTACATCTTCTTCTTTTACCCTCATTTGATAGTATCCCGATCGAAGATCAATCTTTGAGAACACCAAAGCATCCTTGAGTTAATCGAAGACATCTTCTATCCTTTGGAGAGGATACCGATTCTTGATAGTAAGCTTGTTCAATTGTCTGTAATCAATACAGAGTCTCATAGTCCCGTATTTCTTCTTCACAAACAAGACTGGAGCACCCCAAGGAGATAAGCTAGGCCGAATAAAGCCTTTATCTTGTAGCTTTTGGAGTTGCTTCTTGAGTTCTTTCAATTCAACAGGTGTCATTCGATAAGGTGTGATGGACACCGGAGTTGTTCCAGGTTGAAGTTCAATCCTGAACTCTACTTCTCTGGTTGGAGGGAGACCAGGGAGTTCCTCAAGAAAAACATCAATGAATTCAGATACAATTGGCATACTAGGTAATCCGAATTCAAGTTCATCTTGCATAGTCATGGCAGCAAAGATTGAGGTCGGTTTTCTATCAATTAGGAGGATTGATTCCTTTCCTAAACCCTGGAGATAAAGTCTCCTATTTTGGCAATCTATCCAGGCTTCATATTTGCTTAGCCAATCTAGTCCTAACACTAGATCGAACTCACAAGAAGGTAAGATATAAAGTTCCATGGGAAAAGGTACATTTCGAATGCTTATAGGGCATTGCTTGTAAAGAAAGTTAATAGGCATATTTCCTCCTATAGGGTTCGAAACTACAAGGCTAGCCATAACAAGTTCGGGTTTTAAGTTTAACTTAGCAATCACGGAAGAACATATAAAATAGTGGGTAGATCCCGAATCAATCAAAGCATATACATGACTTGCATTTAATTTAACAGTACATGCGATAACATTGGGTGCTTCTTCTTCCTCTTTCCCATGAATGTGGTAGATTCGAGCAGGGGCTCGAGATTCTTGGTGTGTAGGTGCCGAATGTTGGCCTCTACCATTGCTTTGATTCCCGAACTGAGCTTGTCTCGGGACCTTGTTTTGATTAGATGGAGCTGAGTTAGCATTTGCAAAATTTCGAGTTGGAACCTTGTTAGGATTCTAAGGACAATCCCGGATATAATGATCGAAGGCTCCGCATAAGAAACACAAATTTTGTTGAGTTCTGCAATGCCCGGTGTGTTGCTTCTGACAGAACTTGCAAGTAGGATATTGAGTAGGTTTGCCGAAATTCCCCGTACTATCAACAGAGATGATCGGGGCTGAAGACTTGATTACCGTTTGGGGTTTCGGTATATAATTGCTCTTTTGAACAAGAGTGTAATTCGAGGAGTGATCTTTGGAATGTTTAGATTTCTTTGACTGCCAGTGAGGCTTGTCATCATTCCTGGATCATTTGTCCTTCCAGGAGTTACCACTCTTGGGTTTCTCAGAGGCCCTCATCTTTGCCTCGGTTGCAATAGCCCGTTTTACCAAATTCTGGAAGTCAGTGATACTTAGGGCAGTGAAGATTGGACTTAGTTCATTCTTCAGTCCATCAATGAACATCCGACATTTGTCAGCTTTAGTCTTGATGTATTCCGACCTGTACTTGCAATACTTGCAAAAATCACTCACGTATTGTTCAATGGTCGACCACCTTGCTTGAGATACAAGAAACATTTTCGGCGCTTGGCCAGGTACTGTTCACTGATGTATTTCTTCCCGAATTTCTCAAGGAAAAATTTCCAAGTTACAGCTTCAGTAGGAGTAGTCAGTGTAGTGGTTTTTAACCAGCTTAGAGATTCATCTACCAACAAGGCTATGGCACATTCGAGCTTGTGCTCATCAGGACAAGGTAGTTGCTTGGTCAAGATTCGAGTAGTGGCCTCTAACCAGTACTCAGCTACTTCAAGATTGGCTTCATCAGTGCTGGTGAAAGTATAAGCCCGATGTTGAGCCAGCTTGTCAATCGGAGCTCTGTTTGGCACAACAACATGAGGAGCAGTAGGATGATATTGTTTCAAAGCAGTTACAAGATAATTGAACATCTCGTTAAGGCTCAGAAGACATTCCTGTTGCACAGGATTTATAGAAGGAGCTTCCCATTGAGCAGCAACTATTGCTCGAGTTTAAGCTTGTTGTTGTGGAGGATTTTGCTCCATCCTCACACTGCCTCCTTCATTCGAGGAGCCTTCAGGACTTTCATTGTCCCAGCCAAGTCTTTTTTCAGACATTTCTAGTTTAGGTAGAACAAGAAGAGTTTAGTTTAAGCAAGGACACAAGCAACTTGAAATAAAACTCCAAGGTGGCACAAGTATCCTATATGATGCATGATAGCCCGATTTAGTCCTAGAATCGACTAAACCTAAAGCTCTGATACCAATTAAATGTAACACCCCCTACCCCGGCTAGTAGGAAACGGGCTTGGGAGCGTTACTTAAGCAAGCAATGGCAAGGACAATGAATAGGGCAATACAAGCAATACAAGAACAAGCAACTAACCAATCCTACATACTTATCATACAAGAAACTCATATTTGATTATTAATCATCAAATGCATTCGAAACAAGGCATATAGTTGTTTCCTTTTATACATACATTATAGGTTACTAAATTATCAATACAATTAACTTCATTTAATCCTATAATTCGAATAACCCTAGGTGTAACATGCTTCCATTTCAATTCAAGGTTCCTTAGTTTGTATACATGTACATCTTATCCCTAAATTACTAACATGATTATCTAAACATACAATAGCATGTAACTAGTTCTATTCAAGTCTTACTCTATCCCTATGCATTCGGCAATCATCATATAATCACAATAGACCATTCGGCCTTTACCATTCAAACACAACCATGCTTACATCAAGGTATATTTATATACAAGTGACCTTATAAGTCCAAGATAAGCGAATGGTAGATCAAGCAACATGGTTCATCACATTCTACTTATAATTCAAGCATACACATGTACACTAACAAAGCATTCAAATGTTATCAAGGTAAACTAGATCAATATTTGATCATTCTATAATTAAATCTATATATGCACAGCAAATACCATTCATTACATGAAACTTAAGTTCATTACATACTTGACCATAGGTTCATAACATAGTAGGCCCATACAAGGACAATATATACAAGTTCAAGAGTTTCCAAAATGCATGATCAATCTACACTCTAAATAATCTAGTGCCACCATTCTAGGAGATATACAAAACAAGTACAAGAATGTACTTAGTGTGGTAGTAACTAGTTCTAACCATTTTATTATATCCAGTTTTATGTCATTTAAACAAGAATAAACCTAGCTAGGGGTTTCAAGCATTAGATTGACCCTAGCTAAGGCTTTCAAGCATTAGAAGAATCCTAGCTAAGGATATCAAGCATTAGAGTAATCCTAGCTAAGGATCATAGCATTCGGCTATCAAGAACAAGAATCAAGAATTTATACTTCATGTTTTCATATCATGAATCAAGCACATCATGCTTACAAAGCAAGTAATTAAGAAAGTCATGCTTACATGACAAGTAACATACTATACATGGCTTTCACGACAAGTAACATTCAATATATAGCTTTTAAAACAAGTAACAAGTGGTATTGGATTGTTATTTCATGTGTTATCAATTAAACAACCCCATTGGTACTTAGTTTGTATAGGTAATCGAGTCTCCAATCAACTGTAGCCACAAGATGCACCGTAGTGTTGGTCAACCCTCCTACTGTCGCCAAAGACCGCATACGTACCCTCTGTCTGTAACCAAATAGGGGCCTTAACTCTAGACCGTAGTCCACCCTTACACAATGAGCTCTAGACTCTAAGGCATACCCTTCTCCCTAGTCCAACTAGCTACCAAAGTTGTTCGATTTACCATTTATTCAAGTGTTTCAAGATCAAGATCATATCATCAAGTTCATTTCATATTAGGCCCTTAGGCCATTGAACCATAGCTCACATATCATGTAGTTTTCATGTTTCATTTCATTAAGATGAGATGATATCTCAAGCAAGTTCTTTAGCATTTGATCACATGTATCATGTCACATACAAGCACCAATGTATCATTTAAACATACTTAGCAATCGAATCAAACATGTATACAAAGATGTGATCAGTTTTTCATGCATTAGTTTAATCATTCTTCCCTTATAGATCAAGTTCATATTAAGTCAATTAGCAAATCAAGAATTTAGACATCCTTGTTATAGTTAGGACCTAGTCCTAACTCTCAAGTAAACTACACTCACAATACTCCAAGCTTAGCTAGTATTGGATCCACACTCCTTTGTTCTTGGCTTTAGGATGATCCACTCTATCCTCTTCCACCAAGTTTACTCCTAGTTCTATCACATTACAAGTACAAACATGTCAAATCAAGTTCATTCAATCAAGCAATGTTACAAGCATATAACATTCACAAATCTAGCAGCATTTCATATACATTTTCCATTACACTTAACTACACTTATCTGTACTATAGTTCGTGTAAAACAAGGTAGAATCAATGTCCTAAAACTATTTACAAAATAGTTTACAAATTACCACAAAACAATGTGTAATTTTACCTATACTGCTGCTGCTAGGCAGCTTGCACTCTAGTCACTTAATCATGCATAACTTTCATTCCGTATATCGGAATTTCAATTGGTTTACACCGTTGGAAAGTAATGTAATTGTATTTATGACCATATAAGGCTTGCATTTTAGTCTTTTCCAATTAATACATTTTTTAGCTTAAAGACAAGGTAATTTGCTACATTGGACAGTTTGCACTATCCGTAGTGTTTCTTCTTTACATTTCAGTATACAACCAGAATTCAAAGAAAAGCTTAGTTGTTCAAGCTAAAGTTAGCAAGATTCTTTTTATGTTTGTTCGGTAACACTTCCTAACTCAGTTTTCTCCTAAGTCGGGTTAGGGGTGTTACATGATCAAACTCCGAAAAATAAGCATGCCAAGCTTGTCTGGTACAGATGGACCAAATAATACCAAGCTCAGCTAGCAAAGGATTGACGACTGATGACGTCAGCCCTAGTCAAAACCTGATCAACTCAAATTCAAATCTAGATAATATGATCACGCATCTTATCCCTTGCACATTCAAAATTTAAACTCAAAGGCCTACCTTAGGGTTTCCACAGAAGCCTATTTAAATGAGATCGAGCAAGCACTTGAGATCATTAGGAAAAAGAAGAAAAGATGTGTTGCGCTAAAGAAGATAATGGCTTGAACTTGGGAATCAGTCTACAACAATAAAGAAGGAGGAATTGGAGACAACAAGATCAACAGCTTGAAGATTCCATGAGACATCTAGAATTCATTGAAGGGCTGCATTGAAACGCCTCCTTCCTTGCCTTAGTTCCTTGTTGATATTTTACATTTCTTTATTGTGTTAAAGAATGATTTCAATCTTGTATTTGTTGCATTTTGTGTTTAGTTGTTAATAATTCAAATGCCTTGGCATTGTTCGTTCTATGTAGCATGTTTTCCAGTTTTCTAAATTTTGTATCATGCGACTGCTGGCACAATATGCTTATTGCATCTTAATATCTTAACAGACTTTGGGGGCAATGATCAGTTGCTAGATACTAAGGCAAGATGATTCTACAGAAAATGTTCAAGTAGATGAACTTGCTTCGGGAGTGATTCTACCCCTTAGGAGTAAATATTGGAACTTAATCAAATTAATTAATGGAAAACTTCAGTTTAGACATATAGGGGTTTAACATGGTTAATTTCGGGCATTGGCATCGACAGAGGCAATGCCACCCTTGAATCTGCTCGGCAATAAAGCCAAGGCAAGACACTATTACTAGCTGGCATTGCTAGCGTTAAATTAAGACATTCTATGCGAAATCTTTGTTATCATTCTTTCACCCATTGTTTTCCAGACTGCTATCATTTCATTACCGTAATCTTCACTTTACTTGAGGTCTCTTTATCATTTTTATTTCTTTAATTCTCTGATTTTACTCATTCCCTCAATCAATTGCCATCACTTTTATTTTCCAGTTCACAAGTATTAATCGTGGCAATTAATTCTTAGGCAATCCTTGTGTACACGATACTCAACTTACTACTATATTACTTGCTGACCGTGTATACTTTCACGAAAAAGACGTATTCTTGGCATTGTTTTTGCTTGCTTATTTACACTGAATACTTAATCTTTTGCCATGCAATATTACATCGACAAGTTTTTGGCGTCGTTGCCGAGTATTGCAATGGGATTAATTGTTTTCATTTTTTTGTTTAATTTATTTTGTTTGGTATATGTACTAGAGCAGTACTGCGAAGGAAGATTTACAATATGAGCCAACTATACGCAGTTTAAAAAGAGAAAGTCAAGAAAAGGCTCAAGATGAGAATGGTGAACCAGGAGGTGTCTTAAATAATGCCAATGACCAAGAGAAACTGGCAATACCTATAGTTATACCGCCGGCTTTCGCTATTGCTGGTCAGATACCTAATGAACTATTGATCAGAGAACACCTAGCACCCACCATAGATGATTCGATGTCAAGACTGTTTGGTCCAAAGGTAAATATGGCTAACTTTAAGCTTAAACGATAATGATTCATTTGCTAATGGATGTAGGTCAATTTGATTGATCGCCTAATGGAGACCCAATACAGCATTTGAAGCAATTTATGGAGGTTTGCCAACTATTCCGCCAACATGATGTGACTGAAGAGACAATAAAGCTAAAGGTCTTTTCGTTTTCCTTTCAAGATAGAGAAAAAATGTGGCTAAATTCTTTGCCATTAGGTTCAGTCACTACATGGGCAAAATTATGCCAAAAGTTTCTACTGAGATTCTAGTCACCTAGACTTAATGCCAAGCTGCAATGTGAAATCATTACCTTTAGGCAAGTTGATGATGAAACTTTTTACGATACTTGGGAGCGATTTAAGGATCCGTTAAGAAGTTGTCCCATGCATGGATTCCCTACTTAGATCCAGATGGAGATTTTTACATCAGACTCAATGATCATGCCAGGACTGTTGTTGATGCTTCGGCAAACGGTTCATTGTTAGACAAAAATTATACGGAGGTAGTTGACATCCTTGAAAGGATTGCTGCCAACAATTTTCAGTATCCTACTTCCAGACTAGGAAAGGGGACAAGAAGCGATGGAAAATTAAAGCTTGATGCACTAACATCCATCACCGGTCAGATTTCCAATCTCACTAGCATTGTGAAAAATTTGCAAGAGAGTAACGAATACCAAGAAGTCAAGGCATTAGAACCATTTTGCACTATTTGTGCAGAGGATCATCATGTGGATGAATACCCATATAACCCTAAATCGGTAAATTTTGTTGGCAATTTCAATCAAAATTTTGGAAGCATCACCCAAATTTTGCTTGGGTGAACTACGGCGGTAACCAATTCAATGCCCGGTAGCAGAACAACAATGCAATGCCATTATTTAAGTAGAATGCCATGCCACAAAGAGCACAAAATAATTTCCATCCAGGGCAAAGATCTTCTGATGAGGACACTTTGAAGGATTATATGGAGCATAACGATACGATTGTATAGAGTCTAGCTGCATCCATGAGGAGCTTGGAAGTTTAAATTGGATAGATTGCCAGCACACTTAATGCTAGACCTCTAAAGACTCTGCCAAGTGATACAGAGGATGCTTGGCAAAAAAGGAGAGAACAATGCAAAGCTGATACTATCCCAAGTGGCAAAGAAGTTGAGATTTCAACGCATGGAAAAGAGACAATTGTTTGCCATGAGAATAAATCAGTGCCAGCAGAAGAAACCAAGGAAGTTGAGAAAGGGGAAGCAAGCACCAACAATGGCAGATCACAACCTGATGCCAACCCTACCTTGGTAAAACAAGTAGGTATTACTATTGACGTTTTCAAAGCTCTTGAGTGTGTAGATGAACCTGGGGAATGCCAAGCTATCGAGATCAAGGAATCTATCTTCGATGAGGACATGGCATAGCTTTGCTAGAGCACTAATGATGATGCTAGAGAATTGGATGATGATGATACGTCGAGTGAGGAATCTGAAGAACCAGCCTTGTTGGATGAGGTCATAAGTTATTTTGATAGATCTAAGCCACTTGAGTTGGCTGGTAGAGAGATCAGAGCACCAAAGCCATCAAGTGAGGAGCTGCCAAACATGGAACTAAGAAAATTGGCAAGTCACCTCAAACATGAGCATCAAAGGAGAAATAAGCAACAAAGCCAAAACAGTACTAGGGTGCTGAGTTCAGTCAAAGGTTATCGAGACCTACAACAAAGAGATGCTTTCATTTTCTAAGGTGTTTGTTCAAAGCCACCATGGCAAAATATTCTCTTCCATTGTGTAATCTAGAGTTCAACATACTCAAAGGAAAACAATTCTTCGGCTTTCTTTGTTGGTTATTCAACCAAAAGATTGCCACAACCTACCATCCACCAACCAAGGGCCAAGGACTGAAGTACTACTGGGAAGGAAATCAGATTAATGCCAAGGAGACCATTCTCCTTGTAGATATTCAGTAAATTTTGCCAACCCAGTCTGATCATTGTAAATAGTTTAGAAAAGTTATTTTCTTTTTAGTACTTAGCACATCTCAGTTTTGAATTTTTAGAATTTTGTTTTATTTCTTTTTCTCTTTGGAAAGGTTTCTTTTATTTTTAGCACATGAAATTATGCCAAGAGACCATGCCAAGTCCTACTGCCAAGCTGGATTCACACAACACTAAAAAATGCAAAGGAACCATCACCTCTGCACTGTAGAAGTAATTAATTGCCAGAGAGGCCAAGGAGAAGGGAAAATGAAAGGTTGTTGAGTTTATGCCAAAGGCCAAGGTGCTAAAAGCAAAGCTTGTAACTTCGATGCCAGCTGTTTCAGTGGCAATGCTTTCCCAGATCTACCAACGCCAGGAGACCATCCTCCAAAAAAAATGGAGAAAGCTGAGGAGCAGAACTCTATGCTTCGGCACTATGTTCATGCCAAGGACTGTGCAATGAAGAAAACACTTGAAGGCATAAATGTGTGATGCCTTTCAACAAGAATTCAATGTAAGTCAATACAATGCAATACAATATCAATACATCGAGGCAACGAATCGATACAGAACTACGATAATCAGATTAGGGCCAATTTTAAACTTTTACAACTCTTAGGGACTAAACTATAGATTCTAGGAATTAGAGGTCTTTATCTGAAATTAACTACACAACTATGTAACTCAATCAATAAACAACAAGTCTGCAAATTTGCATGTTATTCTGATGTCATTTACCCATCCAATTAGGCTTACCAAGATTCAGTGAACAATATGTAAACAATGTAAAACTGTGTTCAGTTGCCACTAACTGATATAACAGACATCGTACCGAAACGCCTTGGGGCCGTATCGGTATGGATATACATGGATTTGAACTCCAAAATAAAACTGTCCATCTTCGTTTTGATACGGTCAAGGACCTTATAAGTACGACATACAAGGGTGTAACCCAATCCCTAACAACTCAAGAGCTTGTTTCGATATAGCTTGAGCAATATCGATACGGGTTGATTAATGTTGACTTTGACCAAGACCTATTTCGATACACCCTGTACCGGTACCGATGCCATTAATTCTCTAGACCTCACTTCCCAAAGTCGTAACAAAACGCCTTGAATTCGTATCGGTACTCTTGGGTTAGCCTACACTTTGGTTGTCCCAAATATGCACTACCGTATCGAAACAGGTGGACCTGTATCGGTACAGCCTGCACTGTAATACCAAATTTTATCTGGTTTTTAATCAAATTAACCTGTTGAATGATGTCTAAATGCAACGAAATTTTACCAGCAAGTTTATTAAGTTATAATCTATAAGCATGTCAAATTTTAGGGCTATTCGAATCCGTTTACTAGGTTTTTACTTTTTAAGGCCAAATATACATTCTTAGCCAATTTTTGACTATGCAAAAAGGTCATTTAGAGCCTTAGTGACTTTTACAAGCCATGCATAATACACACATACCAAAAGAGTCATAAGTGACTAGTTCAACTACTTTGCCACCATCCTAGGAGTTCATAGAGACAAAATACATTACTTTGGCCTTGATTGTGACTTGTCAAACTCTTCAACTACTCCAATCTTCAACTGCGAATCTCTTAAACTGAAATGTATGAAATGAAATGCATTAGGCATACTTTGCCTAGTGAGGTAGTCACCACTAAACACTTTATCAATGAAAAGCATTCCGAATCATATCTTGACAATAACAATGCAATGAATTAATAATAGCAATGTAATGATCATGTTCAATAACAATAAGTCCATATTTTAATATTAACCCTTGGATCGATTCGGGATAATGGATACACAAATTCCTACGCCTCGCCAAATCAATGAATGGTCTAGTCCCTCCGCCTCACCAATATGACCAATAAAACATACATCCCTCCACCTTGCCACAATAAAGGTCGTAGCCCAAGGACCGTAGTCCACCCGTATACTGAGCTCATGAATTCTATGGCATGGCAATTGTATCCAATGCTCGTTCAAATCCAAGGTCCGGTGACAATATCAATAATCAACGTTTGGTAACAATAGCAATATTCAAGGTTTTTATCAATAAGCAATTAGTTCAATGACAATAGCAATGATCAATGTTTCACGTACAATGTTTCGATAACAATAACTATGTTGATAACAATACTCAGTGGCAATGGCTATAATAATAGCAATGACAATGTTCTATGATCAATGTTCAATGGTTCTATGTTTCAGTGGCAATAATGATGGCAAAATTGATAACAATGATCGATGACAATGACTTTGACAATATCAATGTCTGATGTTTAGTACAATAACTTACCTCTACTTACCAATGGAATCCACTAAGTGATTCAATACAATATTCCGTAACGATCATGTTAGCAATGCCATAATCAATGACAATGGGTTCGGGAAAGGCACCTAGCCTAATCCTGAGACTACAACTACACTCACCTTAATAATTTGATGCTTTTACGGCTCTTGGATAACAACTCTTTTGTTCCTAGCTTTTATTGGTGACGGTGGATGGTCTTTCTCCACTTCTTGAGCTAGGTTAACAATAGGAAATCTTTAGAATCGCTAATACGTTATTGGAATCAATATAATGTTATCAAAATCAATATCGAAGCTTAAAATAGCTATTAGCTATCAAATTCCATGGATGACTAAAACCCTAGCTTAAGATTAAGTTTGTTTTATCCATGGATTTCAATGATTGTTTTGGGATTATAGCTTACTCGATCGATAGCAATGTTGCGATAATAATAAACCGAAGAAAACTCAAGCTTTTTCTTGATACACAATGGGGTATGTCTCTTTTGCTCTTTTATTCCTTTGTTTGTTTCCTAATGCCTTAAGGTGCAAGAAACTAATTCTGATCACCCACGTATGTGGTGATTGTAATTGAGGAGGGGCTAATTGCAGCTTCTTCCACGGAATGGCTCCTCCATAGCACTTTAACTAAGGGAATGGACTTGTTGCGAAGTCTCTTAACTCCCTTAGCAAGAATTTTAATTGGTTCTTCCTCGTAGGACAGATTCGGTTAAAGTTCCACCGATACAGGTTCAATGATATGCGAAGGGACAGAACAATACTTTCGGAGCATTGTTACGTGAAACACATCATGAATCTTACTTAGTTCTGGGGGTAACAATAAGCGATAAGCCACAGGGCTAACTTCCTCAATAACCTCGAAAGGTTCGATAAATCAGGGACTCAACTTCCTTTTTTTGCCAAATCTCAGAACTTTATTCCACGGTGAGACTTTAAGGAAGACTTTTTCACCAACTCCATACTGTATGTCCCTTTGCTTATGATCGGCATAAGCCTTCTATCAGTCAAAGATAGCTTTTCATCGGTCATAGATAATGGTAACCCATTATTGTAACACCCTTACCGATACTTATTACCCAATACTAGTATAGAATGTCACATGATGTTTAAACCACATTTATGCTATATGTACAAATCAAAATGTCGATTTTAAAATTTTCATTTTAATCGCGTAAAATTTATTTCCAATTTTTAATCCATCAAATAGACCCTGATTTTAGGCAGCAACTTGGCAATTTATAACTATACTTTACGATTAATAGAGCTGCCTAAAAACTGCCTAAAACAAAAATCATTTTGATTACTCTAATTTCTTTTGTAACCTTACCCGATTTTCTTTGCTAGCAATTTCCTTAAACTAGCATCAAGTCTAATAAAATCCAACATCATATATTAACCACTTATCTAGATGTTAATATTATAATCCACATCTAGACTAGTTTAAAAGAGCTAATATTCATTCATACATACCAACTAGAAAATATCAAAATACATCAAAGATGTAGTTACCGATATTGTGTATATATCCTTATTTGATAATGATGCCTTACTCCGACCCGGGTTTCCTACCTACGAGTGAAAAATCATCACACGCTAAGTATATACTTAATGAGGCATTATAAATATTTAATATTAATCAACATGCTTGAATTATATCAATAATTTACTAAACATGCAGTTAGATCACTATTCCTTTATTTCCCTTATGTTAATCAAATTAACATAATATAATCCAGAATCATAAATCCTATTAATATCCTTGCCATTATCCGAGAGTTTACCCACTCTCTAAATTATTTATCATTTATTACCATTATCTGATAGTTCGCTTACTCTCTAATTTATTAACCATTTATTACCATTATCCAAGAGTTCACTTACTCTCTAATTTATTAACCATTTATTACCATTATCCGAGAGTTCACTTGCTCTCTAATTTATTAACCATTTATTGCCATTATCTGAGAGTTAACTTACTCTCTAATTTATTAACCATTTATTACCATTATCCGAGAGTTCACTTACTCTTTAATTTATTAACCATTATCCGAGAGTTCACTTACTCTCTAATTTATTAACCATTTATTGCCATTATCCGAGAGTTCACTTACTCTCTAATTTATTAACCATTTATTGCCAATATCCGAGAGTTCATTTACTCTCTAATTATTAACCATTTATTACCAAATAGATTATTGCCCAACATAGTTTGAGGACTTGAGTACACGAGTCAAAACCGCACCGAAGTGCTAAGAGATCGCACATTAGTGCTAAAGAACCACACCTAAGTGTTAATAAACTGCACCGAAGTGCTAAACCGCTGGACTCTATGCCATGCCAACTATACTCTATACTTCAAATACTTATTTGGGCATACTTTCCAATTCCATATTCAATTCATCCATGGCAATATAATTAAATACTGGGCAGTTCATACCCTAAATATAACGTAACCATACATACCTGGTATATTTAGTGATCAAATGCATCATAGTTCTTCCTTTGACAATTCATAATATGTCAAATATAGGTTCATGATATAAACATATAATTATCAAGTAATTATTAATGTGGTAGACTTATCACAAGTCTTCCAAATGATAATCATAATATTATCCATGCATAAAAATGCACTCACCTTGACACTTTATAAATTGCCAATATGTACTTAGCCTCACTAAGCTTCAACTTTGATCTATGTCATTTCCTCGATTGTTAGCATGATCTCGGTTTTGATCAGGATCTACATGTGTATTAACAGGCCACAGGTACATTTCAAATTATATGTTAGTATCATACTAACACATAAATACAATAGGAATAATTTTCCTACAATTATTATTCCTATAATTGTCCAATCTTAGTTCCATGACATAAGTCATTATACCTTTAACACCTTGAATTTTCCTCAACTTTTAATCAAAGAATGATCAAAATTTCTTTCTAATAACAATTTAAGCATAAAGCTTCTACGAAAATAATTTTTCACTTTAGTCCTTAATTTTCTCCAAAATGTCGAAATGATCCCTAATCTTTCCGAATTGATCCTTATGTTTTTACAAACTTCTAAAATGGTCCAAATGACATTTTAAAGCTTGTAAAATCATAATTTCATCATATCCAATCTTATGGAATTTTTTCCATAATTTCTTCTAATTTTTCTTCTTTGACCGAAATGGTCCCTTACTTTCCAATATTTCCATTTTGGTCCTAAATTATCAAATGAAGCTAATTTGATCAAAATATCATCATATCTAATGCTAGGATAATTTTCACAATAATTTCCCCTTTATTTCCAATTCTAACCGAATTGGTCCATTATTTTTCCTAAGGGAAATTTTTTATTCTAACATCAAATTAAGGCTTCTAATATCGTAAATCATTCATTTCCATCATTTATTAAATTCCCTAACCAAATCCCCAAATTCTAGGGTTAGGTTTTATAACCTTGAACATAGAATTAAACTAAATTCAAGCTTGTTTTCATGTTTACAACACTTGAGTTACTTAAATCAAGCCTTAATTCCAACATAGTTCATGAAATTCCAATTTCTCCCTCTTCAAGAACATGAACTATTCTTCATAATAGCATACAATATTACTATCAAAAGAAAGAGCATGAAGCATAGATCAATTTATTTCAAAGCAACATACATTGATTCTAACTTTAAAACCTTCAAATTTTCAAATTTGCCAAAGAAAATTTTCTTTCCTTTTCCCCCTAGTGTTTCAAAAATATCCCAAGAAAGATAAACAAATTAGTTCATCTTTTATCCTTTTAATTCACATGTGATAATTAAATGAATTTTAAATTCATTTAATTAGTAAAATTACTAATTTAGCCTTCAAATCCAATGGCTAAATTTAATATTATCATAAGCCAAGGGCCAAGATTAAATCCACGTGTTTTTCATTTTCTAAAAATGCCTTCAATATTTCAAAATATTTCAAAAATGTCATCTATGGCAAATGTCCAATTTGACCTCCAACTATACTTTATTTACTAACAAGGCTTGAAAATTGCCATTCCATCACCATCTAACTAAATCTAGTTAGAATCCAACCAAATGTAATAAAATATCCATAAAATAATATTTTATCAGTTTTCCATAATCCTTGGAACTGTCTTTAAAATTCCAATTCGATTCGATTACCCGATATTCACTTTCTACGATTTTCCACTTTCCAACTATCGGGTAAAATCTGAAATTCTCATAATTATGATCTCCATATGTAAATATTTTTGACATAAAAAATATTCCATAATTTTTTAAAAATTAAAATCTTAAAATTTTGACTCAGTCCAATATACTGATAATTTACCCAAAATCTTTATCGGATAAATTTCTCTTACTAATCCTTGATCAGATATCCATAAAATAAAATTTCAAATCGAACTAATTCCCCTTTTTATCAGTCTCAAATACTAACATGAGACCTTCCCATAAGGTCACCCATCCTAATGCTACTCTGCTCAGAGCACTCTTAATAATTTTTATTTCGATCCAAATATCTGGAAATTTTCTTGAACTTTAACACTTTATAGCTCTTAATACAAACTCCGTATCAAAAATCAGTGTATCACAAAAATGCCACTCTTGGGGGTGAACTATTCGTTTACGGGACGAAAACATAACTTTTTAAATTTACAATTTAGTCCCTGAACTTTTTTAATTTTACAGTTTGGCACCAAACTTATTAAATTTTACATTTTGGTCACCAAACTTTCATTTAATTCATTTTGGTCACTAACAAAAATTTTGAGGTATTACAATTCTTCAGTTTCCTAAAGTAAGTTAGGGCCCAACACCTTGCCTTCACAGAGTTCAGACCAACACAACAGAGTTCTGCAACGTCTGCCATACAATGCTTCATACGGTGCCATCTTGATGGAAGCTTGGTAACTGTTGTTGTAGGCAAACTCGAAAAGGAGTAAGGATTTCTCCCAAGAGCCCTTGAAATCAATGATGCATGCTCGAAGCAAGTCTTCCAAGATTTGGATTACCCTTTCTGATTGGCCGTAAGACTGGGGGTGGAAAGCAGTACTAAGATTAAATATAGTTCCTAAAGCTCCTTACAACGACTTCTAGAATCGATATGCAAACTGTGGATCTCGATCGAATATGATTGACCAAGGCACTCCGTAGAGTCGGATAACTTCCTTGATATACAAGTCAGCTAGCTTAGGAAGACTATAATCCACTATAACTGGCAAGAAATGGACTGACTTGGTGAGACGATCTACAATGACCCAAATAGCATCGTGTTTAGCAAGAGTCAATGGTAGAACAATAAAAAGTCCATAGTGATCTTCTCCCACTTCCATTGTAGTAGATCGATAGGTTGCAACAACTAGTAAGGACTCGATGCTCAGCCTTGACACGTTGGCATGTGAGACATTTAGACACGAAGTCGGTTACGACTTTCTTCATGCCTGACCACCAATATAGTTCCCGGAGGTCCTTGTACATCTTTACTAACCTCGGAGGGACAGAGACAGAGCTCGAATGAGCTTCCTTAAGGATATCGGCATGAAGAGATTCATCATTGGGTACACAGATGTTACCTCTCCAAAAGTACTATTTTTAATGCCAATCTTACAATACACTTTCTTGTTTTTAGGTACATTTAGTTGCATTAGGTTGATAAAATCATGCATTTGCATAAGGAGTTTAGTATTTTGTCTATACTAGTGTGAAGGGTTTTTTGTGTGGCTATTTTGCAAGTTTGACATAGGATTAGGCGCAAGAGAGTAGCACAATTAGGATTGCCAAGGAGAATGCCAAGTGCTGTTGGCATAGAAGGACCAGATAGTGCCAAACACTTGTTGGTAGAGAAGTGACTTTGATGCTATGCCAAGAGACTGTTGAACCCCCAAAAAATAGGACATGATCAGGCTCTTAAAAGATCGCAAATGGATCAATCTCTGAGAAAATAGCGGATAAGGTGATGCCAAGCTTGTGTGCCAAGACAACATCGACATGATGACGTCAGCCATAGCTTGATAAGCTATCAAACTGATCAGATAAGACACTATCTCTTATCCTTGGAGCATTTGAAATTCAAATGAAGAAGCTATCTTATTCCCTTCCCTTGCACGCCTATATAAACACCAACTGATCAAGCATTTGACGAGAGACGAGTGATCGCGCGAGAGGAGATCGTGAAGGGAAAAGAGTGATCGAAGTAGGTGTTGGAGTTCTAAGCGAGTGACAGCCGGCTGCACCGAGGAAGGGTGGTTCAACCACTTGGCCGAGAGCCTGGATTTGAGGGTTGCATCGAGAGACTCCTCTAGCCTATTCTCTTTGGTTCAAGCTATTTTATTTTTATTTTATGATGATGTATTTGAAAATGGTTATGGTTTTGTTGGTTAAATTCCTCACCATGAAATAATTTCATAGTTGGTGGGGGATGTTTTGTTTAAACATTGTTTCATGCCTTAGTTTTCTTTAATGACAATTTCGTTTTGGCGAATGTTTTTCTATTCGACATACTTCAACTTTTCCTAAGTACTCTGCCAAGCAAGAGTTGGCACAGTTGGCCTATTGCTTCCCAATATCTTAATAGACTTGGGGTGGCAACAATTAAGTTGTTGAATACTAGGGAGACAAGCTTCGGGAGAAGTCGTTCAAGCAGATAAACTTATTTTGGAAGTGATATCTACCCTCTTGTTGTATAGTTTGGTTCTTAATCAACTTGGTTCATTTAAAAACACTCACTATAGAGATATAGGTGTTTTTACATAATCAATTTAGGGCAATGACCATCGAGAGAGGCATTGCTAATGTTGAATTCGCTCGACAAACAATGCTAAGACAGTTTGCAAACAAAGGCTGGCATGAACATCATTAAACTCAAAGCATTCCCTGCCAACACTCATCATTCACTAAGAAGACCTTCCTTTCCAACGTTTTACTTCATAGTTCTTCTTTTCTTTTTATTAGTTCTAAAACAATCTTCAAAACAAACATCTTTTCTTCCAAGGCAAGTAACAATCAAATGATCGAATTCCAAGCCAATCTTTGTGGGACTGATACTCAACTTAACTGTTGTATTACTTGTAGACCGTGTATACTTGGACACAAAAGACTCTTGGGACTATTTTATTAACACATACGTTTTGCCCCTTTTGCCACATTCATACGTTACACATCTTCCACAGAGTCTACAAGTTTTTGGCGCCATTGCCAAGGATTGAAACGGATTTGATTGTTTACAAATTTTTACTTGTCTTCTTTTAGTTTTTAGTTTGCTTTTGTTTTCATCGGTGTATGACCAGAAACCACCCTATGGTGGACGATTGGCCATATGATCCAGAAATTGAGAACCTTGCGGAGGTTAAGGAAAAGATACTGAGAAATGAATCACGATAATCAAAGGAATGGTGCAGTGAAAAATGATGGAGATCCACCAAATAATAATGCACCACCTCCTCCTAATGTCCCAATTGTCAATGTGGAGGAAGAAATGTCAATCTGAGAACATTCAGCACCTAACATTGCAAATTTAATGCCAGAAATTGTTGGCACAGAGGTAAATGAACCAAATTTTAAAATTAAGTCGGTAATGATTCAAACTCTTTTGAATATAGGCCAATTTGATGGAGCACTTACTGGAGATCTGAGGCAACATCTAAAGCAGTTCATGGAGATTTGCCAATTATTTCAACAAACTAGAGTATCTGGAGACACAGTGAAGTTAAGGATATTCACCTTTTCCTTGCGAGATAAAGCCAAGGCTTGGTTCAATTCCTTACCACCTGGCTCAATCACCTCATGGGGATACATATGCCAGAAGTTTCTAACACGTTTACAACCACCAACACTCACTGCCAAGCTGCATGGTGAGATCATTACATTTCGGCTGGCCAAGGATGAAACTTTATATGATGACTGCGAAAGATTTAAGGATCTATTGAGAAGGTTTCCTATGCATGGATTTCTGAATTAGACCCAAATATATAGCTTCTTCAATGGATTGAATGCACAAACAAGGACTGTTGTTGATGCTTCAGTAACTGGTTCATTACTTGACAAAAACTACACCAAGGCTAATGGCATTCTTGAGAGGATTTCAATTAATGACTTTGAATATCCTGTTGCCGGGCTTGGGACCGGAAGTAAAGCCAGTGGGAAATTGAGGTTGATGAGCTAACATCCATCCATGCCGAGAGAACCACCATATGGATGAATGCCATGCCAACCTTGAGTCGGTAAATTTCTTTGGTAATTTTGGTCATTATTATAATACTAACTCCAATACTTACAATATAGGTTGGAGACAACACCCTAACTTAGCTTGGGGTAATTAAGGGGGCATAATAACAATGCCATGCTAGCATTCAATCAGAATTCCATGCCATAGAACGCCCAAAACAATTTCCAGCAAGGGCAAAGGCTTAATCAGGGAGGCACTCTAGCAAAATACATGGAGAGGAATGATGCCATAGTCTAGAGTTTGGAAGCATCAATGAGGAACTTGGAAGTCCAGCTTGGGTAGATTTCTAATGCACTCAGCAATCAACCTTAAAGAGCTTTGCCAAGTGACACTAAAGATGCTCGACAAAAAGACAATGAGCAATGCAAGACCATAACCCTTTGAAGTGGTAAGCAGTGTGTGGCAGAGATGGATGCCAAGCAGCCAGTTAACTGCCATAGTGAAAAGCTAGTGCCTATAGACAAGCCCAGAGAAGTAGAGAAGGAGGAAATTAAAATAGATAATGCCAGTGCTAGAACCGATGCAAACAATGATGTCACACATGATGCCAACATTGATGACAAACAAACTGAGGCCAAACAGTATATTGCTGCCAAACTAGATGCCAACACTGCCTCGGCAAAGCTAGTAGCCCCAGCATATGTTTATCCACCACCACCGTTTCCAGCAAGACTTCAAAAGCATAAACATGACTAGCAATTTAAGAGCTTCTTGGAAGTTCTTAAGCAACTGCAAATTAACATTCCATTGGTAGAAGCCCTTGAGCAAATGCCCAACTATGTAAAATTCATGAAGGACATTCTGTCCAAAAAGAGAAAGTTGGGAGATTTTGAAACTATTGCTCTCGCTGAGGGATGCAGTGCCATGATCCTAAACTGATTGCCACCAAAGCTGAAAGATCCGGGAAGTTTCACTATTCCATGTATAATTGGCAATAAATTTATGGGCAAGGCATTGTGTGACTTGAGAGCCAACATCAACTTGATGCAGATGTCAGTTTTTAGGAAGCTTGGCATAGAGGCAAGACCTACTACCATTACACTCCAGCTGGCAGACCGATCCTATGCGCATCCCAAGGGTAAGATTGAGGATGTGTTGGTGAAGGTAGACAAATTTATCTTTCTAGCTGATTTTATCATTTTGGATTACGAGGCCGATGTTAATGTTTTGATTATTTTAGGTAGTCCATTCCTTGCCACGGTAGGGCTCTTATTGATGTTCATAAAGGGGAACTAACAATGCGTACGAATAACCAACATGTTACTTTTAATGTGTTTCAAGCTTTGAAATGTGCAGATGAACCTGATGAATGTCAAGCCGAGAAGATGATGGAGTCCATTTATACTGTGGACATGGCACAATTATGCAATGATATAGAATTTGATGCTAGCATGTTTGATGGCATAGCTGAACTATTTGAGGATTCTGAGGAATTAGCCTTGGAGGTTGAAGATGTAAGATATTTTGAGCCACTACAGTTGGCTGACAGGGAGATAAAAGAACCTAAACCATCGGTTGAGGAGCCACCTGAGTTGGAGCTTAAACCATTGCAAAATGACTTGAAGTATGCTTATTTAGGTAAACACTCAAACTTGCCAGTGATCATTGCCATTGATCTCACTAATGATCAAGATGAGAGATTGCTGGAAATATTAAGAGATTATAAACAAGCGTTGGGTTTGACCTTGGCAAACATCTGAGGTATTAGCCTAAACATTTGCATGTACAAAATCATTCTAGAATAGTACCGTGGCAGAACCATTGAAGGCCAAAGAAGGCTAAGCTTGAGCATGAAAGAGGTAGTAAAAAAAGAGGTCATATAATGGCTTGATGCCATGATCATTTATCCTATTTCCGATAGCTCATGGGTTAGCCTGGTGCAATGCGTGCCAAAGAAAGGTGGCATGACTGTGGTACAAAACAATGAAGCTGAGTTGATTCCCTCCAAGACCATCACCGGATGGAGAGTGTGGATGGATTATAGAAGGCTGAATAAGGCTACAAGGAAGGACCACTTCCCATTGCCTTTCATCGACCAGATGTTAGACAGATTGGTAGGTAAAGCTTTCTATTGTTTCTTAGATGGTTATTCAGGTTATAATTAGATTGCCATTGCCCTTAATGGTCAAGATAAGACCATATTCACGTGTCCTTATGGGACGCTCGCTTTTAGAAAAATGTCATTCGGCCTTTGTAATGCGCCTACAATATTTCAACGTTGCATGATGTTCATTTTTTCTGATATGATCAAGCACAACATGGAAGTATTCATGGATGATTTCTCAGTGTTTGGTAAAACATTTGACTAATGCATTCATAGTTTGGAGCAAGTCTTGAAGAGATGCATTGAAACAAACCTAGGGTTGAACTGGGAGAAATGCCTTTTCATGGTGAAGGAGGGCATTGTACTCGTCCACAAGGTGACTATGAGAGGACTAGAAGTTGATCAAGCCAAAGTGGAGGTAATCAAGCAATTGCCACCTCTGACAACGATTAAAGGTATACCGAGTTTTTTAGGTCATGTCGGTTTTTATCGGCGGTTTATTAAAGATTTTTCAAAAATTGCTAAACCTTTGTGCTTATTGTTGGAACATAATGCCACTTTTGCATTTGACGATTCTTGTTTGAGAGCATTTCAGGAACTTAAAGAGAAATTGATTAATGCCCTTATAGTCATAGCACCGAATTGGAATGAGCCCTTTGAGCTAACGTGTGATGTCAGTGACTATGCCATTGGAGCAGTTTTGGGGAAATGGCATGGAAAGGTTTTCCATGCTATCTACTATGCCAGTAGAAACCTGATTGAAGCACAACTTAATTACTCTACAACTGAGAAAGAATTTCTTGTTGTTGTATTTGCTCTTGATAAATTTAGATCTTATTTAATTGGTAACAAGGTTGTGGTTTATACAGATCATTCGGCATTGAAGTATCTCTTGGCGAAGAAGGATGCCAAGCCCAGACTAATTCGATGTACGCTCTTGCATCAAGAATTTGACCTAGAGATCAGAGACATGAAAGGCAGCGAAAACTTAGTAGTTGACCTGTAACACCCCAAATCCTAGCTTAGAAGTATTGGAACCAAATTGAATAAGTTAATAGCTTAATTGAATTTAGAATTAATCTAAATTGATTAGTTAAGGGCCTAATTGAAAGAATGTATGAATTAAGTGGTCAAATTATAAAGGATCAATTTGAATTAAAGGAGAAAGATGAGGCTTGCATGATAAACTTCATGGTTCTCTTATTTGCCCTTGACTAATTATAGGATTAATAACAAATTAAGGATAGTTTAGTAACTTCACAAATCCACTAACGTGGATAACCACATTGTCATCATCTTCTTCATTCATTTGGCCCAATATGAGAGAAAGAAAGTGAGAGAGAAAGCTTGAAAAATTCAGCCATTGAAGAAGGGAATTTAGCTTGCATGTGTAGTGATTTTTCATTGGAATTAAGCTAGAAGCAAAGTAAGTATAATTCTTCTTGTGATCATTTGAATAGGCATCTATGATTATTGAATTGGACTATTTTGATGATTATAGATGGAATTAGATATTGAATATGTTGTAAGATGATTGAATGGTTGTAGCATTATACATATTTGAAGAAGGAACACTAGGTACAATGCTGGAAATTATGTGTTTATGCTAGTGTAATAACCTAGGTTGCTGGAAAATTGAATTGTGATATTGAAGTGGAACTGAAAGATTAGAACTTAAAATTGAGGTATAGAATTAATGAATTGATTATGATCATGAATAGGTAATGTAAAGAAGATGTTAAACAAATTGAATTTTTAGCAAACAATTCTGGAAATAAAGGATAAAAGCATGAACATAGTCACAAAAACAGTAACTGTTTTGTGGAATTGAAGTTGAGTAAACATGCAAGATTAGGCATTATAACCAACCTACTCTATTTTGTCAGCCTTGTATAATGAATTAACATGGACTTAACATGTTTAGGATATCATATGAAATTAATTATAGGACCAAAACATTGGTTAAAATGAATTTAAGGAATTCAATGTGATTAGATGGAATCTGCCCAGAATTGCTCTGTTCTGGGCAATCACTTTGAAAATTCACCAAGAATTGTATAGATTGAATTCAGGGATGAAATTTTAATGACATGATCCTTAGAATGGATAATTTCATTAGGTGAAAAAATAACTGAAAACTGGGTCCTATGCTGGAAACTGTAAATAGGAATTGCTGGACAGTGCAAACTGTCCAGGCAGTGTAAATGCCCTGTCTTTGAACAATAAACTGTATTAATTGGATACGAACCAAAATTCAAGTCTTACATGGTCTTATAGGAAATTTTGTCAGCTTTGCAACAGTGTATAGAAATCGAAATTCGGACGTACGGATTAAAAGATATGAGCATTTAAAGGGACAGTGTGCAAACTGCCAGGCAGCAGTGTCCTGGGCAGTTTGGGACTGTTTTTGCACCTAGTAGCAAACTGTTTCCAAAACAGTTTTGGGACATTGTAACCTGTCTAGTTATGTCTTAAAATGAAGTAATAACAATGTGGAGATAAATTGGTAAGAAATGCTTAAAAGGAATCATGAAAATAGTAGCTAAATGTTAGGTAAAATGTGATAACATTGCTACAATGATTGTATGATATATTGTGCTTGTTTTTGATGAAATGTGTATGTGTTATGCTTGCTAGACCAAGGACAACAAATTGGGGAAAAAGAGGATAGGAGTGGACATCCCAAAGCTAGAGGCAAAGGGATTTGGATTCAAGATAATTGAATTGCTAGGAGTATTGTGAGTGTAACTATCCTAAGGGTTGGGACTAGGTCCTAACCAACCTTGTTATTTCTTAATTCAATGAAATTGCCATGTAAAATGACTTAATACCTATATGGCTAATTCAAGGGAAGAATGACATGTATGATAACTTGTTTGATGCCATGATCTATGTGTTACTTGGGTGCTAAGAAAATGTAATGAATTGTGTGTCATGTTGCATTGCTTATGCCTAAGGTATGAAATGGCATGCTTGCTTGGAGAATAAGGTACGCACATTGCATACATATGCTTGTGTTTGTGAATGTTATACATGGTTGATTGAAATGAATTGAACAAGGATACTACTTTGTATTCATGCTATTAGAATGGCATGGATGGTTTTGTTTTGGGAGTTAAGACTCCATAAGCCTAAGGGCTTGGCCTTTGAATGGCATATTTTTGAATTGAATAAAGAATTGTACAAAGCTTAAATGAAATGGATAATCAACAACCTTGGTAGCTAGTTTGATAGATAGGAGGGCATGCCTTAGAATCTTGAGCTCATATTGGCACTACGGTGCATATTGGCACTACGGTGCATATTGGCACGACGGTGCATATTGGCACTTCGATGCATATTGGCACTTCGGTGTATATTGTTAAGATTTAATTATCTAGTAAGCTACTTACCAAGGATGTTGAAAGGTGACTTAATAATTCAAATGATCATTGCTTGTATTGTAAGAAACTTGTATGAACTTCCTTGCTTTGAAAGTAGACACGTGAATGGATGTATAACAAGTTACTTATCAAGAAAGAAACGTATAGATGATGGCTTTGTGTATGAATGCCTAATTAGTGATTAGAGTTTTTGATTGCTTGTCACCTAAGCATGATGATCGAATGGTACATGTGTATTATGATGTATGTTGCTTGTCTTCTAAGCAAGGTGTTTGAATGATATGCTATGATTACATGGTGGATGTTCCTATGATTGAATGAGTGATATGTGAAACTTGCCTATATATTCCTCCTTGCAATTCGAATGGTACATGATTTATGGTGATGGTCTTGATTCTTTGAAATACATGAAAACTTGGACTTATATGCATAGAAATTGGCTAGAGTTAGTGTTACCTCACTAAGTACATATCTTGTACTTACCACTCTACTCTTCATTCTTCCCATAACAGATTAAAGAATACTTCAAGAGGATATCTTGGGTTTGAAGCAACACTTGAGGCAAGCTTGAAAGTATGATTTGATACTCTTTGTATACTCCTAGTTTGGTGGCACTAGAACTTATAATAGGTTGCCTTGAGCATGCATTTTGTGGTGTTGTTGAGACTAATATATGTATTGTTTTGATGGGCCTATTATGTAATCAATTTGGTTGATTCAAACTATGTGTATGACTTGGTTGATATGTATATATATGTTGGTATAATGCTGCGCATAATATGATAGATTTGCAATGCTTATTGAGCCTTGTAGGAATCGAATGCTAGATTAGAATGGTATGATCATGCATTGTTTCCTATGACTATTGGATGATTCGACAATGACAAGATTGAGGCCAAGGCATGCTTAAGCATGCATTAACATGTATGAACCAAGTATGCTATGAAATGCGATGACTTGATTGAAAAGAAACAAATGAAATGTACTAAGGGGACACTAGTCATTCGAATAGGATGCTTGAACATGTAAAGAATGTAAATTGTATGCTTTGTAATGATCATGTTTAGTAATCACCTAGAGTTATTCGAATAAGATGCATGAAATTGTAATAAGGATGAAAGTTGTATCATGTATGATAGTAGCTTAAAGTGAAGTATGCCTCACTTGTGTTTGTTGTTTAAATGATGTATGTAATTTGAAGGGAATGGTAATATGATAATAGTAACTTAGGTTATAAGTATGAAATGGAACAAATTGGTACCTAAATAGTATGCTATGTATGTTGGTTTGCTTAATGTGGCTTGCTTGAATGGATTGTATGACTTGAAAGGTTTAGATTGGATTACTTGTGCATCAAGTCAAGTAATTCTAAGGTTACTTGTATGACAAGTAACCTATCCATCGCGTTGTCTCTATTCCGATAACACTCCCGAATAGGTTTACGGCTAACCCGGGGATAGGGTGTTACATTTATTGGTAATCAGAGCTTTTTGGTCGATTCCATAGCTCATTTACATCATATATGATATTGTGCCACCTAGGAGATTTGATATAAGCTTGTGTTGTTGTATAAATGTGTAAATGTGATAACTAAGACTCTATTTGTTCTGATTGAACTAGAATGTCAGAAACATGATTGGGTCGGGATAATGAAAGTCCCGTAGGCTCCTCGAACGAAGGAGACAGTGTGAGGATGGAATAGAATCCTCCTCAACAGCAAGCTCAACATCGAGCTCAAGCTGCTGCTCAACAGGAAGCTCCTACTATCAATCCTGTGCAGCAAGAATGTCTTACAAGTATGAAAGAGATGTTCAATCATCTTGTAATTGCCCTAAAACAAGATCATCCCATTGCTTCTACTGTTACTATGTCAAACCGAGCCCCTATTGACAAGTTGGCTCAGCATCGGGCATATACCTTCACTGGCACCGATGAGGCTAATCCAGAAGTAGTCAAGTACTGGTTAGAGGCCACTACTCGCATTCGGATGAAACAATTGCCATGTCTTGATGAGCATAAACTCAAGTGTGCCATTGCTCTGTTGGCAGACGAAGCACTAAGCTAGTGGGAAGCCACTACTCTGACTGCTCATGCGGAGTCTATTACTTGGAAGTTCTTCATTGATGAGTTCAGGTAGAAGTATATCAGCGAACAATATTTGGCTGAGCGCCGAAAGCAATTCATGTATCTTAAACAAGCTGGCCGACCTATCGAGCAATACGTGAGTGACTTTTGCAAGTATTGTAAGTATGGGTCCGAATATATCAAAATCGAGGCCGACAAGTGCTGAATGTTCATCGACGGGTTAAATAATGAATTAAGCCCGATATTTACTGCTCTGGGTATTACCGGCTTCCAAAATTTTGTAAACCGGGCCATTGCTACTGAATCGAAGATGAAAGCCTCGGAAAGACGCAAGAGTGGACACTCCTGGAAAGACAAACAACCCAGGAACGATGATAAGCCACACTCGAAATCAAAAAAGTCCAAACATTCCAAGGGACACTCTTCGAACTATACTACTAATTAGAAGAGTAGTTACATTCTGAAACGCCAAAAAGTTATAAAGACTTCAGCCCTTGTTGTTTCTGTTGATAGTACGGGGAATCAGGCTAAAGCTACTTAGTACCCTCTTTGCAAGTTCTGCCAGAAACATCATACTGGCCAGTGCCGAGTTCAAAAAAAATTATGCTTCTCATGTGGAGCATCTGGTTATTATATTCGGTATTGTCCCCATAATCCCAACAAGGCTTCGAATCGAACATCTGCAATTGCTAGCTCAACTCCTTCTAAACGAAACAAAGCACCCAGACAAGCTTATTTCGAGAATCAGGGAAAATAGAAGGGCCCCTATTTGAATGCTCAGACTCATCAAGAATCTCGAGCCCTTGCTCGTATGTACCACATTCGTGGTAAAGATGATGAAGGAGCCCTAGATGTTATCGCAGGCACCGTTGAGTTAAATTCTAGTCCTACTTATGCTTTAATTGATTCGGGGTCTACCTATTCATTTGTTTGTTCTGCCTAGATTAACAAGATAAATTTGAAACTCGAAATTATTGAATCAAATATTGTAGTTTCGAATCCATTAGGGGGAAAAACACCCATTAACTTGCGCCACAAGCAGGCTCCCTTGACCATTCGAAACACACCCTTTCCTATTGATCTTTATGTCTTACCATATTGTGAATTTGACTTGATTTTAGGGTTAGACTGGTTAAGTAAACACGGGGCCTGGGTAGATTGCCAAAATAGGAGACTATATCTCCGGGTTTTAGGGAAAGAACCCATTCTCTTAATAGACAAGAAACCAACTTCAATCTTTCCTAAGATGATTTTCCAAGATGAAATTGAATTTGGTTTGCCTAGCATGCCTGTTGTTTCTGGATTCACTGATGTTTTTCTTGAGGAACTCCCTGGTGTTCCTCCAACCCGAGAAGTCGAGTTTGGGATAGAAGTTCAGCCTGGAACAACTCCGGTGTCCATTACACCCTATAGAATGGCACTTGTCGAGTTAAAAGAATTAAAGAAGCAACTTCAGGAGTTGCAAGATAAAGGTTTCATACGGCCTAGCACTTCTCCTTGGGGTGCACCGGTTTTGTTTGTAAAGAAGAAAGATGGGACTATGCAGCTTTATATTGATTACCGTAAGCTAAACAAGCTCACTATCAAGAACCGGTATCCCCTACTCAGAATTAAAGATCCTTTCGATCAACTTAAGGATGCTGTCATATTTTCTAAGATCGACCTTCGATCCGGGTACTATCAAATGAAAGTGAAAGAACAAGACGTACCTAAGACAACCTTTCATACTCGATATGGCCACTTTGAATTCCTTGTAATGTCATTCAGGTTAACGAATGCTCCGGCTGATTTCATGGATCTCATGAATCGAGTATTCAAGCCCTATCCCGATAAATTTGTAGTTGTCTTCATCAACGACATTCTAGTGTACTCTCAGAATAAGGAGGAACATGCTGAACACCTCCGAATTGTCTTACAAACATTCTGAGAACATAAATTGTATGCCAAGTTCTCCAAATGTGAATTCTGGTTACCAGAAGTTTCTTTCCTTGGCCATGTTATCTCGGCTGAAGGAATCAAAGTTGATCCAAGAAAGATTCAGTCTATTCTAAATTGGAGACCTCCGAAGAATGTAAGCGAGGTTCGAAGCTTTCTTCGGTTTAGCCAAGTATTATAGAAGATTTGTTAAGGGCTTTTCCTCGATTGCTGCAAGTCTTACCAAGCTTACTCGCAAAGATACACCTTTCGTTTGGTCGGAGAACCAACAACGAAGCTTCGATCAACTTAAGCAAGATCTGACTCATGCCCCAGTACTCATCCAACCAGAATCGGGCAAAGAATTCACTGTTTATAGTGATGCTTCTCATCTAGGACTCGGCTGTGTCCTGATGCAAGATGGGAAAGTAATTGCTTACGCTTCAAGGCAACTGAAGCCACACGAGTCTAATTATCCAACACACGATTTAGAACTAGATGCTATCGTGTTTGCTTTTAAGATATGGGGACACTATCTATACGGAGAGAAGTGCAATCTATTTATCGATCACAAAAGTCTCAAATACCTCATAACACAAAAGGACTTGAATCTGAGGCAAAGGAGATAGCTCGAATTACTTAAGTATTACGACTTGGTTATCGACTGCCATCCGGAGAAAGCAAACGTAGTTGCTGACGCCCTTAGTCGCAGACCATACTCGGGTAACTCCTAAATCTAGAATTTTGATTAAATTCATTTGAATCATGCCTTCTCTTGTTTTGAAAACAATGAATTTAGAGTTTCCTTAAGCTACAGTTACTATTCAAACATTCCTTGAAATACAAGTAACCCATTTGAATAAGAATTATGCTTCAAATACTTGTAACTGTTGAAATTGAATCTTTCTTAGCTTATAAGAAAGGAACCGAACAATGCCATGTTATGCAAGTAACAATTCGAACAGTGCCTTGCATTGCAACAAATCTATTAAAAATCATTCTAATGACTTTGTTAATGCTTTCGTAGCTGCTATGGCTATCAATGCTCATTTCCGACTATGCAAGGGCCAAATTTTTTTGTCTAAACTTCAAGTTCGATCCAATTTCGTCTCGAGGATTAAAGAACTCCAACAAGTTGATCCAGATCTTCAGAAGATCATATCTAAGCTTACTTCTGAGTCTAGCTATGACTTCTCTCTCAAGTCAAATGGACTCCTCTATTTCAAAGATAGAGCGTGTGTTCCTAACAATGAGGAACTAAGACAAGAAATGTTGAAAGAAGCTCATCAAAGTTCTTTCTCGATCCACCCTGGATTGATTAAGATGTATAAGGACCTAAAGCCACTATACTGGTGGCCAGGCATGAAATCTGCAATCACGGACTTCGTATCCAAGTGCCTAACATGCCAAAGAGTCAAAACTGAGCATCAAGTCCCTACTGGACTTCTTCAACCTATTGAACTTCCCCAGTGGAAGTGGGATCAAATTACTATGGACTTTGTCATCGGCTTTCCTTCTACTCCAAGAAAGAATGATGATGTTTGGGTGATTGTTGATAGATTCACTAAATCTACTCACTTCATCCTTTTTCGCATGAACATGAGCTTGGAAACCCTTGCCGAGCTGTACATTCGTGAAGTGATTCAGTTACACGGTGTACCTACAGTAATTATCTCCGATCATGACCCTCGTTTCGCTTCTCGATTTTGGAATTCTCTGTAGAAAGCTCTAAGAGCTAAAGTACATCTTAGTACGACCTTTCATCCTTAGTCGGATGGCCAATCTAAAAGAATAATTCAAGTGTTAGAAGATATGCTACGAGCTTGTGTTATTGACTTCGGGAAGAATTGGGAGAAATCCCTACCTCTTGTAGAGTTTGCCTACAACAATAGCTATCAATCTTATATTCAAATGGAACCATTTGAAGCTCTATATGGTAGAAGATGTAGAACTCCTCTATGCTGGTCCAAATTGGGAGAAAACAAAGTATTGGGACCTCAATTGCTTCGGGAAACTGAATAACAAATCAAAATCATTCACGATCGATTGAAGGCAGCTTTCGATAGATAGAAAGCGTATGCTGATTTAAAAAGAAGAGATATTTAGTATGCTATTGCAGACAAAGTCTTCCTAAAGTCTTACCTTGGAAGAAAGTGCTTAGATTTGGAAGAAAAGGGAAACTCAGTCCCCGATACATCAAACCATTTGAAGTTATTGAAAGAATTGGTCCAGTGGCCTATCGATTATCTCTTCCTAGAGAATTCGATAGAATCCACAATGTATTCCATGTATCTATGCTCAGAATATATAGATCAGATCCATCCCACATTCTTGATCTAGAAGAAGTAGAACTGAACCCCGATTTGTCCTACGAAGAAGAACCTATTCAGATTCTTGACCGGAAAGTAAGGAAGCTTTGGAACAAGACTGTTCCCCTTGTTAAGATTTTATGGAGAAATCATAAGGTGAAAGAAGCTACCTAGGAATCTGAAGAAGTCATGAGGAAGCAATATCCTCACCTATTCGATTAAGGTAAATTCGAGGTTGAATTTAATTTAAGAGGGGAGAATTGTAACACCCCAAATCCTAGCTTAGAAGTATTGGAACCAAATTGAAGAAGTTGATAGCTTAATTGAATTTAGAATTAAGCTAAATTGATTAGTTAAGGGCCTAATTGAAAGAATGTATGAATTAAGTGATCAAATTATAAAGGATCAATTTGAATTAAAGGAGAAAGATGAGGCTTTCATGATAAACTTCATCGTTCTCTTATTTTCCCTTGACTAATTATAGGATTAATAACAAATTAAGGATAGTTTAGTAACTTCACAAACCCACTATTGTGGATAACCACATTGCCATCATCTTCTTCATTCATTTGTCCGAATATGAGAGAAAGAAAGTGAGAGAGAAAGCTTGAAAAATTCAGCTATTGAAGAAGGGAATTTAGCTTGCATGTGTAGTGATTTTTCATTGGAATTAAGCTAGAAGCAAAGTAAGTATAATTCTTCTTGTGATCATTTGAATAGGCATCTATGATTATTGAATTGGACTGTTTTGATGATTATAGATGGAATTAGATATTGAATATGTTGTTAGATGATTGAATGGTTGTAGAATTATACAAATTTGAAGAAGGAACACTAGGTACAATTCTGTAAATTATGTGTTTATGCTAGTGTAATAACCTAGGTTGCTGGAAAATTGAATTGTGATATTGAAGTGGAATTGAATGATTAGAACTTAAAATTGAGGTATAGAATTAATGAATTGATTATGATCATGAATAGGTAATGTAAAGAAGATGTTAAACAAATTGAATTGTTAGCAAACAATGCTGGAAATAAAGGATAAAAGCATGAACATAGTCACACAACATAGAAACTGTTTTGTGGAATTGAAGTTGAGTAAACATGCAAGATTAGGCATTATAACCAACCTACTCTGTTTTGGAAGCCTTGTATAATGAACTAACATGGACTTAACATGTTTAGGATATCATATGAAATGAATTATAGGACCAAAACATTTGTTAAAATTAATTTAAGGAATTAAAATGTGATTAGATGCAATCTGCCCAGAATTGCTCTGTTCTGGCAGTCACTTTGAAAATTCACCAAGAATTGTATAGATTGAATTCAGGGCTGAAATTTTAATGACATGATCCTTATAATGTCTATTTTCATTCGGTTAAAACAGAACTGAAAACTGGGTCCTAAAACTGTAAATATGAATTGCTGGACAGTGCAAACTGCCCAGGCAGTGTAAATGCCCTGTCTTCGAACAATAAACTGTATTAATTGGCTGAGAAATAAAATTCAAGTCTTACATGGTCGTATAGGAAATTTTGTTATATTTTCAACGGTGTATAGAAATCGAAATTCCGACGTACGGATTAAAAGATATGGCCATTTAAAGGGACAGTGTGCAAACTGCCAGGCAGCAGTGTCCTGGGCAGTTTGGGACTGTTTTTGCACCTACTAGCAAACTGTTTCCAAAACAATTTTGGGACATTGTAACCTGTCCAGTTATGTCTTAAAATGAAGTAATAACAATGTGGAGATAAATTGGTAAGAAATGCTTAAAAGGAAGCATAAAAATAGTAGCTAAATGTTAGGTAAAATGTGATAACATTGCTACTATGATTGTATGATATATTGTGCTTGTTTTTTATGAAATGTGTATGTGTTATGCTTGCTAGACCAAGGACAACAAATTGGGGAAGAAGAGGATAGGAGTGGACATCCCAAACCTAGAGGCAAAGGGATTTGGATTCAAGATAATTAAATTTCTAGGAGTATTGTGATTGTAACTATCCTTAGGGTTGGGACTAGGTTCTAACCAACCTTGTTATTGCTTAATTCAATGAAATTGCCATGTAAAATGACTTAATACCTATTTGGCTAATTAAGGGAAGAATGACATGTATGATAACTTGTTTGATGCCATGATCTATGTGTTACTTGGATGTTAAGCAAATGTAATGAATTGTGTGTCATGTTGCATTGCTTATGCCTAAGGTATGAAATGACATGCTTACTTGGAGAATAAGGTACTCACAATGCATACATATGCTTGTGTTTGTGAATGTTATACATGGCTGATTGAAATGAATTGAACAAGGATACTACTTTGTATTCATGTTATTCGAATGACATGGATGGTTTTGTTTTGGGAGTTAAGACTCCATAAGCCTAAGGGCTTAGCCTTTGAATGACATATTGTTGAATTGAATAAAGAATTGTACAAGGCTTAAATGAAATGGATAATCAACAACCTTGGTAGCTATTTTGATAGATAGGAGGGCATGCCTTAGAATCTTGAGCTCATATTGGAACTACGGTGCATATTGGTATGACGGTACATATTGGCACGGTGATGCATATTGGCACTACGGTGCATATTGGCACTTCGGTGCATATTAGCACTTCGATGCATATTGGCACTTTGGTGCATATTGGCACTTCGGTGTATATTGTTAAGATTTGATTATCTAGTAAGCTACTTACCAAGGATGTTGAAAGATGACTTAATAATTCAAATGATGATTTCTTGTGTTGTAAGAAACTTATATGAACTTCCTTTCTTTGAAAATAGACACATGAATGGATGTAAAACTAGTTACTTATCAAGAAAGAAACGTATAGATGATGGCTTTGTTTATGAATGCCTAATTAGTGATTAGAGTTTTTGATTGCTTGTCTCCTAAGCAAGATGATCGAATGGTACATATGTATTATGATGTATGTTGCTTGCCTTCTAAGCAAGGTGTTCGAATGATATGCTATGATTAAATGGTGGATGTTCCTATGATTGAATGAGTAATATGTGAAACATGCCTATGTTTTCCTCCTTGCAATTCGAATGGTACATGATTTATGGTGATGGTATTGATTCTTTGAAATACAGGAAAACTTGGACTTATATGCATGGAAATTGACTAGATTTAGTGTTACCTCACTAAGTACATATCTTGTACTTTCCACTCTACTCTTCATTCTTCCCATAACAAATTAAAGAGTACTTCAAGAGGATATCTTGGGTTTGAAGCAACACTTGAGGCAAGCTTGAAAGTATGATTTCATACTCTTTGTATACTCCTAGTTTGGTGGCACTAGAACTTGTAATAGGTAGCCTTGAGCATGCATTTTGTGGTGTTGTTGAGACTAGTATATGTATTGTTTTGATGGGCCTATTATGTAAACAATTTGGATGATTCAAATTATGTATATGACTTGGTTGATATGTATATATATATGTTGGTATAATGCTGCGCATAATATGACAGATTTGCAATGCTTGTTGAACCTTGTATGAATCGAATGCTAGACTAGAATGGTATGATCATGCATTGTTTCCTATGACTATTGGATGATTCAGCAATGACAAGATTGAGACCAAGGTATGTTTAAGCTTGAATTAACATGTATAAAACAAGTATGCTATGAAATGTGACGACTTGATTGAAAAGAAACAAATGAAATGTACTAAGGGGACACTAGTCATTCGAATAGGATGCTTGAACATGTAAATAAAGTAAATTTTATGCTTTGTAGCGATCATGTTGAATGATTGAATAAGTAGTTTCTTAAGATGCAAGTAAGCTAGTTAAAGCATGTTTAGTAATCACCTAGAGTTATTCGAATAAGATGCATAAAATTGTAATAAGGATGAAATTTGTATCATGTATGATAGTAGCTTAAAGTGAAGTATGCTACACTTGTGTTTGTTGTTTGAATGATGTATGTAATTTGATGGGAATGGTAATATGATAATAGAAACTTAGGTTATAAGTATGAAATGGAACAAATTGGTACCTAAATTAGTATGCTATGTATGTTGGTTTGCTTGACGTGGCTTGCTTGAATGGATTGTATGTCTTGAAAGGTTTAGATTGGATTACTCGCGCATCAAGTCAAGTAATTTCGAGGTTACTTGTTTGACAAGTAACCTATCCATCGCTTTGTTCCCTTCCGGTAATGCTCTCGAACTGGGTTATGGCTAACCCGGGGATGGGGTGTTACATGACCACCTTTCACTTTTAGAGCATCACATTGAAGATGGTAAGATTAAGGTTATTAAAGATGAATTTCCTGACGAATACTTGCTTGAAGTGTATGCTACGCCATGGTACGCTGACATTGTCAACTACCTAGTGAGCAATATTCTTCCACCAGACTTGGCATACAATGCCAAAAAAATATTTTCATGAGAAGTTAGGCAATACAATTGAGATGAACCAATATTGTTCAAACAATGTGCTGACCAAGTGATTCGTCGGGTGTGTGCCCGAGGATGAACATCATACCGTATTCGTTTGTCCCACGCTGCACTATATGGAGGTTACTTTGCCGGGATGAAGGCTTCTGCCAAGGTGCTGCAATCTAGATTCTTTTGGCTGACTATATAATGATGCCCATGAGTATGCGAAGACACGTGACCGATGCCAACGAACAAGAGACATCTCCAATCGACACCAACTACCACTTCAAAATATTATGCTTGTGGATTTATTTGATGTATGGGGGATAGACTTTATGGGTTCTTTCCCTCCATCATTCGGTAATATGTATATTCTTGTGGTTGTTGACTATGTATCTAAGTGGGTAGAGGTTGTTGCCCTACTAACAAATGATGCCAAGGTTGTTGCCAATTTTTTGCACAAATACATTTTACCCGATTTGGTGCTCCTAGAGCAATAATTCATGATGAGGGTACTCCTTTTAAATGTAGTCTAATCTATAAATATTTGTGTAGATATGGTATACAACAAAGAATTGCCATAGCATGCCACCCACAGACAAATGGGCAAGCTGAGATTTCAAACAATGAGATCAAGAACATTTTAGAGAAAACTATAAATCTAACAAGGAAAGACTGGTCTTTGAGACTAGAGGAATCCTTGTGGGCTTATAGGATTGCTTTTAAAACTCCTTTGGGTACTTCACCGTTTCGACTTATTTTTGGTAAACCATGCCATCTGCTAGTTCAACTTGAACATAAAGCCTACTGGCCATCAGAAAACTTGATATGGCATAGAGTGTTGCTGGAGAAAAGAGGTACTCAACCTCAATGAGTTGGAGGAATTTAGGACACAAGCCTATGAGAATGCTAGGATCTATAAGGAGAAGGAAAAACGTTGGCATGATAGTAGGATAATGCCAAGGCAATTTGAAATAGGCCAGCATGTTCTATTGTTTAATTCCTGACTTAAACTATTTTCAGGTAAACTCTTGTTACACCATACGCCCATGGGGCTGTGGACATTAAGAACTTAAGGACGGGAGAAATTTTCAAGGTGAATGGTCAACATCTTAAGCATTACATGGAAGGTAACTTAAATAATGACAAGGAGGTGATCCTCTTGGCAGAGTTAACATGAAACATCATCAGGTCTGAACTTCTTGTAAATATTAGGGTAGTTGTTTTTGTTTGTTTTAGGATTCAGGTTTTTGTTTTTGTTGTTTTTCAGTTTTATTCCCTTACTGTGTTGAGAAGTTTCTTTTGAGTGTATGCAGAATTGATGTCAGGGACACAACCAGCATGCTTGCCACAGGCAATGCCATGCACAATGCCACAACAACTTGGCATGCGTTGGTTTACGTGATGAAGGAAGGGAAAACCCTAGTTTGATCAAATGAGAGACTACTTTTCTTGAATTATTAAACTCTATCCACCCAAGTTAGGTTAGAATTAAATTAATCTTAATTATCCTATCACTTCATATTCTTACTCAATCTTTATCACTTATCCCTTATCACTTTAAAATCCTTTCAAATTAAAACACTTGAAATTTCATCATTATCACCCACTAAAATTGGTTTCCATCATTAAACCCTTTTCAACACTCCATCTTTTACTTTCTTCACCCTAGCCGATTTCCCATGGACAAGAAAAACCCTTTTCTCAAGCAAGATTCAAGAAACCAATTGTATTTTCTCCTTCCCTCCTTCAAGCTGATTCAAATCTTTTCTTCATCTCCATGGCATCTTCATCTACTCCATTCAAACGTTTCTTCTATAAAGAAATCCTCAAGAAGTTTGAAACAAGCTTTGCCTCAAGATTCTTCTTGTATGAGAAGCACTTCGACTTCCAAACTGACACCATCGTGAGATTCCCACTGGAGTTCATGGCTATTGTTGACATGCACAAGTAGAGGTCTTTCTGCCAACAAAAAGGGGAGATGTACACCACCATTGTGGAAGAATTCTATGCACATCTTGTGACAAAGGATTCTCCATTCTTGATGATTCGAGGTAAATGCGTTCGTTTTGATGAAGGTTATGTTAATTCACTATTTTCTTTGAATGATATAGGAGATGAGAACTTTGACTATGCTGAGTCTATGACCTCTGCCAAAAGTAAGAAACTATTGGTAGAATTGTGTGAGTTGAGCACAGTTTGGACAGTTTCATCGACGGGCCACCGGATGATGAAGAGGTTGGCGTTGAAGTCAAAGATGCATGGCTAGAATCACTTCATCAAGGAAAATGTGTTGCCTACATCCCACAGTGAGACCGTCTTAGAAGAGAGGTTTGTTTTGCTGCACTTTATTGTCTAAGGACGCAAGATCAGCATTGGCAAAATCATCATTGATGAGACTTATAAGTGCGTTGTAAAAGGTAAAGGCAACTTGTTTTTCCCTTTGCTTATTTCTAACATTTGTGTGTGCCATGATGTGCCTAGACTTGATGAAGAACAAGCCAGATTATAAAGGGAACAAGAGTCACGACTACCATTTAGAAAAATCTCACGGATATTGAGCCAAAGGAAAACGGCAAGTGAAAGGTCAAAGTTGCCACGCCAAGGCCAAAGCCAAAGGCAAAGCTAGGCAGTGTGGCAGTGACAATGCCAACCAGTTCATTGGCAGTGTTGTCCCAAGTCTACCATCGCCAGGAGATTATTCTCCAAAAGCAAGAGGCATCTGAGGATCTTAATGCTAAGATGAGGCATTACACCAAGGCGATGAACTCTATTATTAGGGAGGTGCTTGACAAACTATCCCCTGAAGTGGTGCCACCTTTCCCAGTTTTCCATGCTGAGCCCTCAAGTAATGAAGGTGACCTACCAACCAGTCCAACTAGTCCAGTTAAGCCAGCTAGTCTAGTCAGTTCAGTTAGTCCAGCTAAGCCAGTCAGTTTAGCCAGTTCTAAATCAAATGCCACAATTCCTGTGTCCCCAGTGCAAGTTGAATCTGCCAGCAATGATTCCTCCTCTGAATTAGAGGAAAATCCAGTTAAAACACCCAAAGCTAAGCCAGTTACACCTACCAAGAAAAATGAGGAAGTCGAAGCCTTCACTGCTGTAAAGCCACCCATGACCAGAATCAAGCACAAAGCTCCCGATCGTGGCAACTTTGTCAAAAGGAAGACCCAATTCACATGAGAGGAAGTCTCCAAGGGGAGTCCTCTTCTACTTAAACTCCTTTGCATTCCATCTTATTGCATTCACATGATCATGCATTTTATTTTTCTGTTTTAATTTTGAAAATATGTGTTGTTTCATGCATTGAGGACAATGCAAATCTTAGGTTTGGGGTGTGCATTTCCTCACATTTATGCCATGCATTTCATGTTTAATTTTTGTTTGCCATGCCATATAGGTCATATAGTCAGATGCATGCCGAACCACCAAAAAAAAGAAAATTTTGCCTCAATTTAATTTTGAAGAATGTTAACACTTGTTAAGCAAGTTTAATTTGATCTAGGTATCTGTCCAAAGAGGAAATTTTAATCTTTAGTTGTCATGTCATGCCAGCAAGGTAGTTTGCCAAGATTACTTGGCAATTGATCTCTAGTTTAGGGAATTGAATTTACACTTAACACATGATATGTATCTAGTTCCCTAGCAAACTTAGACTATTTGAAACTATGCTCAGATTCTTAAAAAAATTGAAAAAATGATGCCAGGGTAAAAGAAAATAAATAAGGCAGCAATGTTCTCCCAAGGCAATGAAAAATGAACTTTCCTCTACCTAGGGATAATAAGTTACTTGGGGCTTCGTGGTAGCTCCCTCCTAGTTCTCAAGTCCAAAACTCTATGGTATGAGTTAAAGAGAAAGCCTATTGATGTCTGGATTAAGGTGGGGATTTGTGGTATGCTCCCTCTGATCACTCACGCTAAACAATATCATGAAGCAAGATTAAATTAATGCCAATAGAACCCTCGGCAAGAAAAAAAGAAAGAAAAAATGATATGAGTTTAGGTAGTGAAATTGGATAAGGGAGTGAAAGGATATTGGATGCATATTGCCTACACATCGTGCATTCTTCATGAACTTAGACTAGATTTATATTGTTGCACTTAAATTACAACCTGCTTGGCATTATTGCACTAAGATACTAAGGACAGAAATAAAGCCAACTTCTACTTGCCAGCATCTATTGGCATTCCAACCAAAATTTTGTCACGGTAACTTTTTTAGTTTTTATTTTCTTTCTTTGCTTGCATTACTCGAGGACAAGCAATGAGTTAGGTTTGGGTGTGTGTTACCTCTCTAAAAGTACTATTTTTAATGCCAATCTTACAATACTTTTGCTTGTTTTTCAGTACATTTAGTTGCATTAGGTTGATAGAATCATGCATTTGCATAAGGAGTTTAGCATTTTGTCTATGACAGTGTGAAGGGTTGTTTTATGGCTAGTTTGCAAGTTTGGCATAGGATTAGGCGCAAGAGAGCAGCACAATTAGGATTGCCAAGGAGAATGCCAAGTGTTGTTGGCATAGAAGGACTAGATAGTACGAAGCACTTATTGGTAGAGAAGTGACTTTGTTGCCATGCCAAGAGGCTGTTGAACCCTGAAAAAATAGGAAATGATAAGGCTCCTAAAAGATCGCAAATGGGTCGACCTCCGAGAAAATAGCGGATAAGGTGATGCCAAGCTATGTTGGCAATAACATGCCAAGCTTGTGTGCCAAGGCAACATCGACATGTTAACGTAAGCCCTAGCTTGATAAGCTATCACACTGATCAGATAAGACTCTGTCTCTTATCCTTGGAGCATTTGAAATTAAAATGAAGAAGCTATCTTATTCCCTTCCCTTGTACGCCTATATAGACACCAACTGATCAAGCATATGACGGGAGACGGGGGATCACACGAGAGGAGACCATGAAGGGCGAAGGGTGATCAGAGTAGGTGTTGGAGTGCTCGCCGAGTGATGGTCAGCTGCACCGAGGAAGCGTGGTTCAACTACTTGGCCGAGAGCCTGGATTTGAGGGCTGCATTTAGAGACCCCTCTTGCCTTTTCTCTTTGGTTCAAGCTATTTTATTTTTATTTTATGATGATGTATTTGAAAACGGTTATGGCTTTGTTGGTTCAATTCCTCACCATGAACTAATTTCATAGTTGGTGGGGGATGTTTGGTTTAAACATTGTTGTATGCCTTAGTTTTATTTAATGACAATTTCGTTTTGGCGAATGTTTTTTTATTCGACATACTTCAACTTTTCCTAAGTACTCTGCTAAGCGAGAGCTGGCACAGTTGGTCTATTGCTTCCCAATATCTTAACAGACTTGGGTGGCAACGATTAAATTGTTGAATAATAGGGAGAAAAGCTTCGGGAGAAGTCGTTCTAGTAGATGAACTTACTTCGGAAGTGATATCTACCCCTTAGAGTATAGATTGGTTCTTAATCAACTTGGTTCATTTAAAAACATTCACTATAGAGATATAGGGGTTTTTACATAGTCGATTTAGGCTAATGTTGAATCTGCTCGACAAATAATGCCAAGACAGTTTGCCAACAAAGGCTGGCATGAATAACATTAAACTCAAAGCATTCCCTGCCAACACTCATCATTCACTAAGAAGACCTTCCTTGCCAACATTTTACTTCATATTTCTTCTTTTCTTTTTATTAGTTCTAAAATAATCTTAAAAACAAACATCTTTTCTTCCAAGGTAAGTAACATCAAATGATCAAATTCCAAGCCAATCTTTGTGGGATCGATACTCAGCTTAATTGATGTATTACTTGCTGACCGTGTGTACTTGCAAGCAAAAACTCTTGGCACTATTTTATTAACACATACATTTTGCCCCTTTAGCCAGCATTCATACTTTACACATCTTCTACAGAGTCTACAACAGACCCGATCATCGAAACATAAGAGCCTTTCAGAATTCACTCTGAAGTTGGGGTTGTCTTGCAACTTGGAAATCATAATTTGAAGTTTAGGATCTTGTTTTTGCAATGCTTGAATTTTGATATAATGGTAGACTGAACTTGAAGTTCAGCCACGAGACAATGATGCTTCCGAAGGATAAAGTGAGCATTGATAGCTTAAAGAGCTACAATACAAGAAATTTGTAATAAGTCGATACACTAACCAACATATTATACTCAATGATCAATAACGATACTTACCAGGCACAGTTTAGTGGCTGAGTTCACCAGCTACAACATTGGCCTTAAATGGATGGTAATTAATTACAAGGTCGTAGTCCTTGAGGAGTTGCATCCTTCTCTGTTGCCGAAGATTCAACTCTTTTTGGGTAAAGAGGTACTTGAGACTCTTATGATCAGTGAAAATGTAGCATTTCTCTCTATAGAGATAATGTCTCCAGATTTTCAATGCAACGACAACTGCAGCCAACTCCAGGTCATGAGTAGGTATTCATCTCATGTGGCTTTAGTTGCCTCGAGACATAGGCAAGGACTTTGTCTTCTTGCATCAATATGCATCCTAACCCGAGATACGAAGCATCATTGTAAATGGTGTAGTCTTTTCTAGAATCGGGTTGGGTTAGGACCGGTGCATGGGTCAACACTTGCTTCAATTGATCAAACCTTCTTTGTTGATCCACATACCAAACGAACAGAGCTTCCTTTCTCAACAACTTATTCAGAAGAGCTGCTATCATAGAGAATCCTTTAACAAACCTTCTATAATAGCCAGTGAGACCAAGGAAACTTCTCACCTCACCAATATTCTTCGGTGGGTACCAATCAACAATGGCTTGGATTTTCTTCGGATCCACCTGGATGCCCGAAGCCGATACAGTGCTCCCAAGAAAGGCAACTTCGGTAAGCCAAAACACACATTTGGAGAACTTAGCAAATAACTACTTCTCCCGAAGGATTTGAAGTACAATTAGAAGGTGATCTCGATGCTCGACATGGTTCTTAGAATATATCAAAATGTCGTCAATGAACACCACTACGAATTTATAAAGTTAGGGTTTGAAAACCTGATTCATTAGATCCATGAAAGCTGTCGGTGCATTGGTTAGCCCAAAAGGCATTACCAAGAATTCGTAGTGTCCATATCTTGTTCAGAAAGCCATCTTGGGTACAACACATTCTTTGACTCTCATTTGATAATACCCATACCTTAAATCGATCTTACAAAACACATAGGCATCCTTAAGCTGATCGAATAGTTCATCTATCCTTGGTAATGGATACTTCTTCTTGATAGTTACCTTGTTCAACTGTCGATAATCGATACATAGCCTCATGGAACCATCATTCTTCTTAACGAAGAGAACTAGTGCTCCCCGGGGTGAGGAACTTGGTCGAATGAAGCCTTTATTCAATAGATATTGAATTTGAGCCTTTAGCTCCATGAGCTCAACGACTGCCATACGGTAAGGTGCAATAGAAACTGGGGTAGTACCAGGTTGCACTTCGATGTCAAATTTGACTTTAGAGGTTGGAGGCAAACTTGAAATTTCATCAGGAAAGATATCAGGAAATTCACAAACGGTGTGAACATCCACAAAATGGGGTTCATCCTTGGCTTCCAATGTCAAAGCTTGCAACAAAGGGTTTCTTGAACTCATCAACACGACACTCTCCTTGCCAAGACCTCGAAGATACAACTTCCTTTTGCCACAATCTACCTATGCTTGATGCTCACTCAGCCTGTCTAGACCTAGTATAACATCAAACTCATGGATCGGTAGGGCCAATAGATTGGCCACAAAAGAATTCCCTTGAATCACTAAGGGACAATTCTTGCACATAAGATTTATGGTGACACAATCACCCAAAGGATTTGTAACAAAAATCCTCGGTGCTATAGGTTCAGACGATAATCTATGCCTTTTAACCAACATGGTGCTTATAAAAGAGTGGGTAGAACCAGGATCCATCAATACATATAAAGGATAGGAATACAATTCAATGGTATTTGGAATGACATCATGCTAGCCGCTAGAAATACAATCACCCAAACGCCTTTGATTCTTGCTTGCTCGATGCCTTTCCAAAGCCGCTAGGTCTTCCTACAGCTCCCAATGAACCTTGCCTTGACCCCTTAACTTGGAAGGACGGAGTAAGGGTTGCAACGTTAGCCGGTGTAGCAGTAAATAAGCTTCAGTCTATTTACGACATGGACTTTTTGGATGCCCGTTCTGATAGTAGTTACAAATAGGGTGTTGTGAACCTCTATTAGAGCCTCTAGTTCTCTCAATCGAGGTCACCTTCAAAAAATAATGAGTCATAGTCTGAGGCTTCTCAATGTTCCCAGAACGAGATGGCTGCGAATAGACATGTTGCTTAGGGCCTTGATACTTTCCCTTTATGTTCCATCTAGGAGGTCGAGAATCATCTCTGAACCTTTTCTGAGCTTTGCCCGACCCAATTATCCTTTGGGCCTTCAACGATGCTTCAATAGCTTTGACTCGGTTCACCAAGTCTTGGAAGTTAGTAATGCCCAATGTAGTAAACATGGGGTGAAGCTTATCACTTAGCCCGACAATGAACATACAACACTTCTCCTCCTCCTTCTTGATGTATCCCGCACCATATCAGCAGTACTTACATATGTAATGTGTAATATCCCTAAAATTGGTCTAGTCAGAATTAGGTTCCGGCGATCAGAAACCCTACACCAAAACGGTCCAAATATTGTGTTGACTTTGATCGTAAGGCTAATTGCATTGATATTAGACTCTAATTGAGTCAATTTATCGATCTTGGACCTTAATGAACATATCAAAAACCTTTTAGTGACTAAATTATAGAAATTGAGAGTTTGTGGGAAAAATCATAGAGTGTTAAGAGTTGAGGGACTAACCTTGTGATTAGCCTCTCCTCAATTAAAACAGCACTTACGTGAGATTGTTTGATATAATTCCTTCATAGAAAGGAAAGCCACCGGTTCATTGAGATTAAAAAGAATGAAAGAAAGAGTGAAAGCTTTACCCAACCCCTTTGGAAGCAAACACCTCCCTTGGCTATCATCTTCATCTAAGCTAACACCTCAATTGGAGCTTAAACTCAAGCTTAATTTTTCTTTGATTTAGTGTTATCGAATCGTAGCTATCGATCGGGTAAGCTATAATCCCTAAACTATTGATGAAATCTATGGATAAATCAAGCTTAATCTTAAGCTAGGGTTTGGTCATCGATGGGATTTGATAGCCAATAGCTATCCTAACCTTTGATATTGATTTTGATATCGTTATATTGATTTCAATATCGTACTATCAATCCTAATGATTTCCCTAATGTTTTTCCTAGCTCAAGAAATTGATAAAGAGCATCCACCATCTCCATCAAGGGCTAGGGACAAGGGAATTGCTATTCGAGAGCCTTGAAAGCTTCGAATTATAAAGGTGAGTGTAGACGGAGTCTCGGGATTAGGCTAGGTGCCTTTTCCGGTTTCATTGTCATTGATTATAATATGGCTAACACTATTGTCAAGGATTATTGCATTGAACCACTTAAGTGGATTCCATTGGTAAGTTAAGGTAAGTCATTGCATTGAATATTGACCATTGATATTGCTATAGTCATTGTCATCGCTCATTGTCAATGAATTCACCATCGACATAGCCATTGAATTATTAAAGCATTGAACATTGGACATAGAGCATAGTCATTGCTTGTAATATCCAAAAAAATATAGCTTAGAGGTATGTTACGAAATTGATAGTAGCTCAATTTGATTTAAGGATACCTTTAAAAAATGGTTATTAAATAAGACAAGAATCTATTAATAATTTTGTATAATTTGCAAGCTAAATTAGAATGGGCCAAATTGAAATTATGAGTAAGTGCATGACTTATTTAGAAAGGGCTAAATTGAAGACTAGATAAAACTTAAGACTTGCATGATAAATTGAAAACTTGACTGGGTATGTACACATGTACAAACTAGGAAAATACATGTGTTGAATGGGGATGACTCAGCCAAGAGAATGATGAACTAAAATTCGTCATCCTCTTCCTCAAGACCGAAATCCCCATTTGGAGAGAAATTAGGGAGAGAAATGCTTGGGAGTATGAGATGTTGAGCTTGTTGGGATAGTTGCTAGAGTGTTAATCGAGTAGTTTGAGAAAGAGGTAAGCCAACCCTTCCATCCTTCTAATTTAAGCTTTTATGTGAGAAGATAGCCATGAATCCATCGTATAATCATGCATGAACAGATTTGTTAGAGTCCTTAAATTCAATGCTAAGAACTTGAGTTGTCTTGTATGTACCGAAATTGTGGGACTGTTTTGGATAAATAGAGTTATAAGTAAGTGTAAAATGCTTTGTTCTGTGTTTATGTGATCACACATGGAAAATAGAATGTTTAGGAATGGTTATAAAGGTATAAAAAAACTACCTTGATACATGTATGTATAAGAACACTTTTAAATGGGACTGATTTGAGTAATTATAAAAGTGTGCGTACTGTTTTGTTTGAATTAAGTAGTTGGAGGTTGTTTCAATAAAAGAAAAAAAAATTGGACAGATTTTTATAACTTGTAAGAATTTGAAGTTCCATGAATTGTTAATCATGTTTAAGTGACAAAGGGAGCTTAAGGTTAAGTTAGTGAAATATGTTTACAAGTTATGCACTGGAAGTAAGTTTGAAAATTCATAGAAAATCACATGGGTTAAATTAAAAGATCAATCTTATATGTACAGAATCATGTGTATGTCTAGTTTCATTTAAAGAAAATGGTGATTCGTTTCGGGTCCTAGATCAAAAGATATGAATTTTTGAACGAAAGTAGGACAGAAAAACTGGAAACGGATTCTGCTCTGGGCAGTCTCTGTTTCGGGACTTTTAGGAATTTTCATAATTTTTATGGATTTTATATAATTATGTGACTTATACCGTTAGAACCATATTCGAATCTAGTTTTTAACGGTGTAAAGAAAGTTAAATTACAATGAGTATTCTATTATGGAGAAACAATTCTTTGTAGGTAGTGCATGCTGCCAGAATTCTGGAAATAATTGCCTAGCTTAAAAGTGAGAATAGATTGGTATTGTATGAATCTTAAGAATGAAATCTGGTCAATGTTGTAAATGAAAGCATGCTGGTAATTTGACTGAGTCCTTGTATAATCAGAATATGTAAGTTACACTTAGACAATTTAAAGTGGTCACTTTACTGAATATATTCATATGTGGACTGATTTTGGTGAATAGATATGTATACATGCTTATTCGGGACAGTTTTGAGTAAAAATGAAAACACAGACTATTTTGATGGGCTGTTTTGGTTATAATTTAAGTATTAAAGGAATTTTTTTAAGGTGATTAAATACACTCATGAATAATTGAATTGTTCGTTAAATAGGGAAGCATGTTGGACTATTTTGGATATGCATGCGTGTACATTCAAGTGTATTAGACTGTTTGAATATATGTATATAGATATGATAGGAGTTGATTGATGTATATATGAAGGATTGAAGTAGTTCTAATAACTTGTTAATTTGTGTGAGGTACCTATCATGATAAGGAATAGAAGAAGAAAAGAGTCAGTAGGAAGCTATGATTAATTGTGGATTCAAGTATCTCGTAACTTCAGGATATGAGGTGAGTGTAGTTATGCATTTAGGTTGACAAGGTGTCATCCTAATCTTTGTTAATTGATTTCTAGGTTTTATATGTATACATTTTACATAAAGCTCAAGTAGAGCACATTGGGGAAGGGCATTCAAGCATGGCTTTTGAGAAAGGTTCCTTGTTAATGTTGTATTTCATATGCATTCTATGCTATGCTATGGTTACTATGATTTTGTATGTGGAACTATAATTTGGTCGGAAACTTAAGAATTGAATTACAAACACCTTGTCCATAAAACTCTATTATAACAAATCAAAGATTAAAGTATTGTAAGCTAAGAATCCTTAAGCCTATCAGAGCTATTAGCTCATCTTTGCCATAAGATACTAAGTAAGGTAATGAATAAGTTTACTTGAAGCCTAAGAAATCTCTCCTAACTTTAATCATAAGATACTTAAGTTGCTTGAATAATGGAAGACCTTGGACAATTTGGCATGGTGCAGAGGTATATTTCAGGGACTACGATCCACGAGCTATGGCTCGAGGGATGCCCCATTATATATGTGATATATTGGCTACAGTAGGAAGTAACGGGGGAGATGATAAGGAGATCGGTGACAGTTGGTTGGATAGTTGAGAAGTTAGGTATGGTTATGTTTCCGACACTAGCAATTGCTATGTGCTTGAGCTATGTGTAACTCAGACCAATGCTTTCCATGTCCAAATGTGTTCCAAGGCAAATGCTTTAAAAGATTGAACTCAGATATCCAGTTTTGAAGTAAAACCCCGACAAGTAATATATGGATTCAGATAAACTTTGATAAGTATTTTGTTATGATTTATCAAGAAATTGGAAAGCTTTAATAAGAATTCCGATGAGTCTGAGAAGACTTCAATAAGATAAGTATGACCTATGATAAGATTGACAAGGGATTCGATAAAAAAGTCAGTTAAAATCTCAAAAGAGCTATTCAGTAAAGCTTTGTAAGTGTATGAGTCCAATGAAGGCTTCTATAAATAAAGATTGTTAAGCGAAGATTGAAGCATAGGAATTAAATACTAACCTATGCCTAGAATTCTTTAGATTTCCATTTAATATCCTGAACATTATGCTCGTTGTTTTAATATTACTACCTCACTTAGGCTATTTAAGCCTAATGCATTCATATCATGCATTTGCACCTATTGGTCTTCTATTTGCTGATTGTGCGTTGATGTTGCAAGTCACTTCACTGTTTTTGTGAAATGTTTAGTACCCTTGTTAAGAACTCCTAGATTGGTGGCATATAGTATTAGTATATGCATTTTAGTATATGAAGAATTATCATTTCGATGTATTTTCCTTGATACGTAATATTTCTAAATTGAGGGCATGACCTATTTGTCAATTGAATGAAATGACGGTATCAATTCTTTTCTATGCGTAAGTACGTTGGTTAGCTAGACGATGTTCATATTGATACTTGATTTGAATTTATGAAAGTGGTACAAGGCTGCGTTAACATAAAAAAGTTTTGGATAAAGTTGAACATGAAAATGAGTGTGTTCATGGATGTAGGGTCTGCTACGTATATGTAGAAATGATTAGGGTGAGTTTTTAAATAATTAAAGGTATAGGTGTGTAGATTCGATTGATTGGTGAAATACATAAGCATGCTGCCTAGTTATGGACGCATGAATATATATTTATATTTATATATATATATATATATGAATAAAATTCTGATTGCATTGTAAAATTATATGAGCACACTGCCCCAAATTTTGTGTGTATGAATGTACAAAGAACTAAGTTGCCCCGTTGAGAGAAAGTATGTGCAAAATTGGACTGTCGTGTGTGTAATCATGTATAAGCTCGTTGCCCCGTTTTAGCTAAATTAAAATGTATATGAAATCTACCTATAATTGTATATTCATGAGTGTAGGTGGGCTGTTTGATCAAATAATTGTTCGCGCAAGAAAATATCCTCGTTTTGTGTAAAATATATGGTGCTGATGTTTGTTTAACCTCATAAAAGGCTTGTTTGCCACTATGTGGATAAGAATTGTAAAATGGATTTGACTTCATGGTTAATAAGTTTGTCTTTGTAAACTCACATGCAAAATGCTAGGTTTTGTATAAAATCTTAAAGGTTTAAAGGTACTCTCAAAAGTTGTATGCTCTGTGGTAACCAGGTATATGAGTGAATCGATTGTCTGTCTATTTGCATAGGTTCGAATGGAATATAATTGTAAATATACCTACACATGCTTGGTTCAAATAACCGATACTTTAATTATTAAGTAACTCATGTTATTATATACTAATTGAGATGTCTTGAGTGTCAAGAAGTTCATGTATTGGTAGTCTATGATAAAGTAGAACCAAGAAAGTTTATAGATTAAAATCAATGAATTATAGTAAGTCGTGCATATCAAATAATGTCTTTCCAATGATTAATAAGTTGCTTATTAAGTCAATTATATGATTGTTCAAATACATATATTGTATACTTGTATAAAGGCTATATTTTGAACCGTTATTAAGCTTACACGAAAACACTATGTCGAGTATCCATGTGTATGAATATATGCTTGAATGAGTAAGCATGTTTATGCATACATGTTGGTTTCATTTATTCATGTAAAGGTACAATCACTCGTTTGAATGATCTTAGTCCCTCCTGATCTTTGTTAAACCTTACTTGAGTTACAACAAATTTTGTTGTAGATTTGGTTACCCTTCTCGTTCAAGTCCTTAAATGTAGTTGGTTCAAATTGATCTTCTATGTATGATTGAATCTTGTCGTAGTCCTAAATATGAACATAAAATTTTTGGTTACCAGTCTTGAGCTTAACCAAATTTTATAATTTGATTACCTATTTTTTTGAATGTGTCCTCGGTAATACCTTTAATTCCGGTTCTCTCTTGAACCGACAAAGTTATTGTATATTGATATCGGCAAAGTTATTGTCATCGAAACATTGTAAATGAAGCATTGACCATTGTTATTTTGATTGAGATCATTAAACATTGCCATTGTTATTGATATCGCTATTGAACATGGACATCGGAATATTGATTATTGATAAGAACATGGAACATAGCTATTGTTATTGAACATCGATTAGTGATATTGCCACCGGACCTTGGATTCAAAAGGACAATGGATACAATTGGCATGCCATAGAATTCATGAGCTCAGTGTACGGGTGGACTACGATCCTAGGGCTACGGCCTATACTGATTTGGTGGGGTGGAGGGATGTGTTGTGATATTGGTCATATTGGTGAGGCGGAGGGACTAGACCATTCATTGATTCGGCGAGGCATAGGAATTCACGTATCCACTATCCAAAATCGATCCAAGGGTTATTATCAAAGTATGGAAATATTGTTATGAACATGATCATTGCATTGATATTAATAGTTCATTGTATTGCTATTGTCAGCACTTGAATTGAAATGCATTACATTGTTGTTGTCATCATTTATGGATACCTCACTAGGCAATGTATGCCTAACGCATTGCATTTCATACATTTCAGGTTAAGGAACTCATTGTTGGAGATCGGAGAGGTTGAAGTGTTGGACAAGTCACAAGCAAGCTTAGAGTAATGTATATCAAACTTATGAACTCCTAGTAGGTTGGCAAAGTACTTAGAATAGTTATGTATGGTCATTTTGATATGTATGTTTTATGGTTGCGGTGTAAAGATGCCTAAAGCTCTAAATGGCCTTTTGGAATGGCCTAAAATTGGTTAAAATGGCTTATTTGGCTCATAAGATGGAAAACTTGGTAAATGGATTCGATTAACCCTAAAATTTGGTATGCAAGTAGATTTTAGTATTGAAATATTGTTGGTAAAGTTTCATTGCATTTGGACATTGATTGGTAGGTCAAATGGACTAAAAACCAGATAACATTTGATATTATAGTGCATGAAATATCGCTACAGGTCAAGCCGTATCAATACAGCCTCGCATATTTGGCTTGAGAAACATGAGTTAACCATAGCATATCGATATAGGTTTTGGCAGTAAGGTTTGGACATTTAAATGTATCGATGCAGTCTTGGGGTGTATCTAAATGGGTTATGGTCAAAGTCAACGATAGTAAACCCGTATCGATACAGGTCACGCTGTACCGATACGAGTTCTTGAATTCTTGGGAAATTGGGTTATCACTCTTGTATGCGGTACCGATACAGTCCTTGATCGTATCGATACGTGTTTGGATAGTTTCATTTGGAGCTCAAATTCATGTACACCCATACCAATAAGGCACCAAGGTGTTTTGGTACAGTGGTAGTTAATTATGTTAAAAGACATTGAACACAATTTTGAGTAGTTTACAGAATGGTCACTGATTATTGCATAGTCTAATTGAGCATGTAAATAATATCGGAATGACATAAAAATTTACAAGCTTACTGTCATGGTATTGAATTTCATTGTTGTAAAGTTAATTACATGAAAGGACTCCAAAAATTACCAGATATATAGTGTAGTCCCTAAAACTTGTAGGAGTTCAGGATTGGTTCTAATTGATTATCATTTTTTCGTATGGGATAAATTGAGCTAATATTGATATTGGGTAATGTTTGAAAGGTATAACATTGATTATGTTTTAATCATTATTGAAATTTTATCGCATAGATCACTGTACCGTTCACCGGTAGTACACTCTAACCCGGTTCTCGACCAAGCCGAGAAGAGGGTGTTACATCATGAATATACTGCTCGATTGGTCACCAACCTTGCTTGAGGTGGAGAAAGATGCTACGTCTTTCCGTGAGGTAAAACTCGCTAATGTACTTCTTACGGAACTCTCGAAGAAAGAATTCCCAAGTCACAATGTCTTTGGAGACCGTAAGGGTAGCAGTCTCCCACCAATGCAAAGCTTCGTCGGCTAGTAATGCAAGGGCACATTCTAGCTTGTGTTCGTCTGAACACTGCAATTGCTTGTTCAATATTCGTAGGGTGTTGTCCAGCCAATACTTAGAAATTTTAGGATTGTCATCATCCTGATCAGTGAAAGTATAATCCCAGTACTGCGAAAGCTTATCAATAGGGGCTCGAGCGTGCTGGACAACTGGTGCGGTAGACAGCACTACCGGCTCGGCTCTCATCATAGTCATAATCTTCTTAAACATATTATCCAAATTTCAATAAAACTCAGCCTAAACAATAGGCACCTCAGGTCTTGTGCCCCATGCGGGGAGTTCTTGTGGATTAGGAGGATCTCCCCCTAATTTCCTCGCCATGTGTCGAGGAACCAGTGGCAGGATCATTGATGTGAGCTTCATTAGTTTCAAACATAAATATAAGATAAAGAGAGATCGTGTAATACCCCAGAATTTACTAACTTGATTAAGGGTCATTTAGCACTAAGATAATAGCTTAAAAGCTAACTTAGTGACTAAAATGACAAAAATGCGAAAGTTAGGATTTCTTTAATTATGGGTTTTGGAAAGGAAATTTCTAAGGTTTAAAGGTCTCATGTGATAGATAGTGAATTGAATAAGGTATTCTTAAAGTTTGGTTTAATTCCAAGGAGAATTGGAATGGGAATTGAAGTTTAAAAAGGTAGTGACCAAAATGTAAATTTTGAAAATTTTATGCCTAAAGTATAAACTTTGGAAAAGTTTTGGGACTAAAGTTGTAATTTCCCAAATTTTAAGGGTTTTTATTTCATAAATAAACAGATCACCTAAGGGTGTGAATCGAATGCGGAATTATTGGTTCGATCTGATACTTCGCTTATTGGGAAAATCATAGTTAAAGTTTAAGTGGAATCGGATACCCAGATCGAACTGTAAAATTTTGAAATTTTGCCATTTGATAGAGAAAGGTTATAAAAGTCATTTCCAAGTGTTGGAAATATTTTTAGCTTGATTCAAGATGAATCCTACAGTTTATTTCTAACTAAATGATTATTTATTGATATATTGGATCGAATGAAAATTTTGGAGACTGATCCATAAGCTATGGAAAAGTCATAAAATTTTATTTTATGAATATTTTATTATGGTTGGTTGAATTCTAACTAGATTTAGTTAGATTTTAATGGAATGGCAATTTGGAAACAAACTAGTAAATAAAGACAAGTTGGAGGGCAAATTGATCATTTGGCCCCAATGGAAATTTTGAAATATTTAAAAAGTTATAAGGGCAATTTTGGAAAGAGAAAAGGGAAGATTAAATCTTGGCCCTTGATTGATGATAAAATCAATCTCAACCATTGGATAAAAATGGCAAAATTGTAATTTCACTATTAAATGAATTTAATATTCATTTAATAGATATATGTGTAAAATAATGGTGAAAAGATGAAGATTTTGTTCATCTTTTCCAGCAACAAACGTGAGGGCTAGGGAAAGAAAGAGAAAAAAATTTCCAAGCCTGATTCAAGCTCTGAAACTCGGTTTTTAGGTAATCTCTTCAACTACAAAGTTGTTCTACTCTTCAAGCTCTATCTTTTGATATCAATAATTCATGGAATCCATGCTTGATTGATGAGAATTTACATGAGAAATAAATTAGGGTTTATGGATCAAATTGGGGCTTTTGAGATTTTATGATTCCATGATTGAATTTAAGTTGAAATCAAGCTAGTATGATGCTAAAATCATGATATTGAGTTTGGATTTAAGTTTTACATGTTTTGATTTCTATGAAGATGATTAGGGTTTATGGATTCAAGTTTAATTTAGGGTTTGTGATGTGAAATAATGATCTAGTAAGCTTGAATTGTTGTTTGGAAGCAAAACCCTAAGTTAAATTGCGTAGGGACCATTTCGGCAACTTGAAAAGTTGAAGGACCAAATCTGAATTTTTATAATTTGGAGTTTATTTGTGTTATTAATGATGTTAGAAATAAGAAAATGAAGTTAGAATGCCAAATTGATGTTGAATTGAATTAGTGGCCATTTTGACAATTTGTTAAAGTTAAGTGACCAAATCGAAATTGAAGTTTTGTATGGGGGTTAAATCTGATTTTTAGTTGTAATAATGGAATTAAGGTAGTAATTTTGAATTGAGGACCAAATTGCAAAGTTAAGAAGCTTGAATCCTTATCTTTGCATTTTAGTAACTATTTCGGTAAAGAAGGAAAATTAAGGAGAATTATTGTGAATAATTATTTGGTGAAGAATGTGATGAGTTGGTGGTTTAAAGCTAGTGATTGTACTAAATTGCAAAGTATAAAAGTAAGGAGAAGTTAGTATAAAAGTTGAATTTGTTTATGGAAGCTGTGTAGAAAAACTGGTTTATGGTAGTAACTTTGAAAATTCACCATAAATTCTACAAAAATGGTTAGATGGTGAATTTTATATCGATGTAAATATTTGTTCATCTAGTTTTGTGTCCACCAAACGGAATCTGATTTCGAGTTCCGAGTCAAAAGATATGAATTTTAAGTGACGAAAGGTCAGAAAATAGAACACTAGTGTTCCGAATTTCAACACTGTAACTGACTTTGAAAATTCGCCATAAATCGTACAAGTTAAATTTGGGCTATTAATTTATATGGTTGAAAATCTTATCGAATTTAGTTTCTTTCAAAACAAACAGATTCGATTCCGAGTTATAGATTATTTTTATAGAAATATTTCTTTGAAGGTACTGTAAACTGCCAGAAAATGAGAATTGATACACTTTGTATCTAAGGTTGATTAGTAAGCTTGAAAGGGGTTAATGGAAGTTCAAAGTGGTTACTAAGGACCATAATGAATTTTTGAACAATACAAGGAAGAAAGGAAAACGTTTGTAGATTTTGTATTCGAATGATTATTTTGGACAATATGTCTAAGATATTGTTAGATTGGGATCTAACAAATATTTTACTTATTTGAATTATGAAGTTAAGTTCGAATCAAGGGAGGTTCGAGGTAAAATGAAGGAAAGGATCAAAGAGGACTTAGTGAGGCATACTAATAAAAGGCCCAGGTGAGTGCAATGCATACATAACATTATACATGGATGTTTCATACAACACCGGTAGGACTTGCGATGAGTCTATCTGGTTTATATATTGTCATGATATTTATGTCATTGATCATATATTTGGCATATTTTAAATATGTAAAAGGTTGAAAATAAATGCATTGATCACTAATTATTGATGATGGTATAATATGAATGTTATTTCAGCCATGAACTGTTAAATGTTGATATATATTGATATATGTTGCCATTGATGACTTAAATGATGAAATAAAGCCCAATGTATGATATAGATGTTCGATGGTATAGTTGGATATCCATAGGTTCATAAACAGCTGTATAAATATTTTAAGCACTTCAGGTAAAGTGCAAATATTATAAATAGTCATTGAGGAGTATACTCATGCATGGTTTGAGTATACGGACTTACTACGGGTGCTAAACACTTCAGTGTAATTTCATAAAAACTCAATGAGGGATATATTGTATACTCCGGTAAGTATACATAAGCACTTCGGTGCTAAGCACTCCTGGTAGAGTGCAAATAATATACATACTCAAGAAAGGTTGGGTATGGGGGGATGACTCGTGTACATTGAATCTCTTAATTCGATATATTGGGCTAAATAAATTGAAAGAATAAAAAAAACAGGAAGATAAGCTTGAAAGCTTGCAGATAGAAATGGGAAAAAGGTATTGGTAAGCATTGAAAGCTTACAGATGGAATGGCAACGATATTGGTAAGATCTATTCTTATCACTTTGATATACATATTTATTTATGTTAACGAGCATATAATGGTAAGGTGATCATATGCATTGTTAATCATTAATATTGATATTATGACAATTGCACTTGAATTCGAATTATTACCTCACTAAGTAAATACTTAGCGTGTAACTGTTTTACACGTAGGAAAGAAGAAATGGGTGGAGTAAGGAGCATAAATAGACATCATCAATCAATAACAGGTACATCAGTATCAGTAAGATATCTTTTGACACTCTTTGATATTTACTAGTTGGCATGTATATTAAAATGATATGACTGCTCTGATAGAATTTGTATTTTTATGTGGTATCTAGATGAATTTTAAATCAGCCAGTTTTATTAATTATATAAAGTTAAATTAAATTAATAAGTTGCTGCCTGAAATTAAACTCGATTTAAAGATTTAAATATTATATTTAAACTATACACGATTAAATACATTTGTAATTAGAAACTAAATATATTGTAATATTTTTAGAAGAATCAAAATTTTTACCGAGTTACAAATGTTTTGTGATATCTCTGACTCGTATTCAGCTATGAATACGGGAGAGGGGTATTACAGATCGAATAAGTCAACAAGTCACAATATATACAATATATAACTTTTTAGGTGCAAAGTAACTCAATAACAATGCAATAGACTTCGGTTTAGTCCAGTAATCGTAAACTCTAGCTTGATACCATAAATGTAACACCTCATTCCCGGTCTAGTAGAGAACCAGGTTGAAAGGCGTTAACTATGAACATTACTGTGAACGGTGCGATGCCTTTCAACAAGAATTCAATGTAAGTCAATACAATGCAATACGATATCAGTACACTAAGGCAACAGATTGATACGGAACTATGATAATTAGATTAGGGTCAATTTTAAATTTTTACATCTATTAGGGACTAAACTATAAATTCTAGGAATTAGGAGTCTTTATCTGAAATTAACTACATGAATATGTAACTCAATCAGTAAACAGCAAGTCTGCAAATTTTCATGTTAATCTGATGTCATTTACCCATCCAATTAAACTTACGAAGATTCAGTGACCAATATGTAAACAATGCAAAACCGTGTTCAGCAGCCCCTAACTGGTATAGCAGACACCATACTGAAACGCCTTGGGGGCGTCTCGGTATGGATATACATGGATTTGAACTCCAAAATGAAACTGTCCAACTTTGTTTCTATACGGTCGAGGACCGTATTGGTACGGCATGCAAGGTGTAATCACTCATTTTTACCTGTAAATACATATTAGTATTGCATGTATACTTATTATATTATATGTTTATTATTTGCATGAGTGTTACTAGTATATATAAGGTGTGGTGTGTGTGTATATTATAAGCTATGTATGTATACGTATTAATGGTGTATGTGTGTCGCGTATGTATCTATAGAGTACGAGCGTATTTGTTTAATGTGTGTAGATGTTATGTTAGTATGTTACATTAATGTTTGCATGTGTATTCGTATGTTACACTTATATGGGTGTGCACGTGTACGTATATATGTAACGTCGTATTATTATTATTATTATTATTATTGTTATTATTATTATTATTATTAGACTAATGTAAAATAAAATCTAAAATATAAAACCCAAATATTATAATAAATAGTCCAAGTCCATATTATTACAAAATATATATGTAATTTACAAGGCCCATTTTCGGCCAGCCCAATCCCATCTAATTAACCCTAAAACCCTATATGATATCTAATATCAGATATTTTTTTTTGCAGCAGTTTAAGGAGGGCCATTGGATCAAATCCAGATCCAACGGCCACGATCAGCCTTGGGAGAGCTGTCCAGCGCGCGTGAAACGTACTTCCAGGCCGTTCGAATTCTCACACGCGCGAGACCGTTCGATATCCTCTGCCACGTGTCGTCATCTCCAGCAAGCACTACGCATTTCAAGGCTCGATCTAGGCCGCTCATCCCCCATGTAATCACAGCCGTTGGACAGATCTGATCCAACAGCCGTGAGTGGATCTGGCAGAAGACACCACCACCATGACTTCCCCAAGCCGACACCACTCCGCCGTACTGCCAGCTCAACCACCGCGCTCAGAGAACGTGCAAAAGCACCAAAAAGATGGATTGTCAGTACCAAAAAATCAGATCTGATATATATTTCATGTAATAGACGCTAAGCAAAAAAAAGGGGAGAAGATCCAAAAAAGTGTATTATCACCAAAGTTTTCAGAAATACAAAAAAAAAGCAACGCAAGTTCAGTGGTAAAAACTTCTTGTCTTTCTTTCTTACTTACATGCATGAAAAAAAGGGAGAGTTTATATAAGAAAAAAACCTTTCCTTTACCGGCGATAAGCTTTGAGGAGTGAGCCACAAAAAAGGGGGTTTTTCTTTGCTCTTTAGCTTCGAAATATCATAGATCTAGGGTTTTGGTGGTCTCAAAATAAGAGCGTGACAGTTTCTGTGAGGGTTTTGGGGTTCGGTCGTTTCAAAAATGGAGTTTTTGTTCTCGAAGAGGGGTCTAGGTTAGGTCTTAGAACTAATAGAGTGTGGAGGGTGGTGGCCAGAGTAGCCGGACCATCGCCGGCCTCGAGAACCATGGCGGCTGAAGGGTTCGGGGCTTGGGTTTTTCTGGTATAATAGAGAGGAAACGAGAGCTATATTGCTCTTAAAAAAATGAAAGGAAAATTGAAACTGGGGGTCTGATTATCGGTCTTATAGACCCAAAATAAAATAAAAATGGTCTAATTACATCATAAATCCTCCCTTGTCCCCTATATTTTCGTTTTGAGTTTGCCACATGGGTTAATCACGATTCCGATCCTTTTTCTTTTCCATTTTATTTCGATTTGATCACTAAATTAGCCGAATTCAGATTTTAAATGGTAAAATTACCCCCTTAACCATCCCGCATTTTTGAAATTTTCATTTCGGGTCTGCCCCTTGGTTTAATTACAGTTTCAGTCCTTTTAAGTTTGGTCATGATTGCATTTTCGTCCTTAAATTGCATATTATTATCCTTTAATTTCTGTCACTGATGTTTATTTCTTTTCATTTCAGTCCTGTTTCCATGTAAATATTTATGTTCGTATTATAATCGTGTATGTTGATGTAGCCTTTTGCCCTATTATATATCCCTCGTACATGCCTTGTATTTTAAGTTTACATGTATATGTATGTTTTAGTTTAGTATCTTATTTATGTTAGATTAGTATTCTGTTATGTCAATACTTATTGCATTTAAATATTTTGCCATGTTTTATATTTTTGTCACTAAGATTGCATATGATATATAAATTGTTAATGCGGTGCCCTTTTATCCGAGCGTAAACGGGGCCAGTATCAGGCGTAGTGATAGTGGTTGGGCATTTACTCTCGGATAACGGGGCCCTTAAAATTTATTTGCAATTATGACTGAATTTTAAAATAATCGTCACTTTAATCCAGAAAATCCAATATTAATAAAGCGGTAATTATTAAAGTACCAATTTTGGGCGGTGTGGGGGTGCTAATCCTTCCCCATCCATAACTGACTCCCGAACCCAATCTTTTTGAATCTCTGGTTTTATGGTGTCCGGCCTACCTAAGTGGCTGGTGGCGACTCCATTTTTTTTAAAATGCGGTTTTTTTATAAAAAAAACCCCACGGAATAAATATTTTATATCCGAAAAATTCATAAACACCTCTCAACACCTTCGAAAATCCACTTTTATTTAGCGATAAAAAAAGACATCGCTACAGATGGCGACTCCGCTGGGGACATTTTTTGTTTTTTCGAGAAAAAAACAAATGAGAGTCAAGCTTTTAAAATAATTACCGCTTTACTAATATTGGAAGTTCCGGATTAAAAGTGACTATTAAATTAACATTCGGTTATAATTGCGCGTTTATTTTAACGCATTTAAAATATGGCATATAAACCCGTCTTTTTAAGTGGGGGGAAAACGCTAATGCTTTCGTGGAGATATCGTTCTCCTGTATGGGCCTAGCAAGTACCTTCGAGGCTCGAGTACCTTATGCTTTCGTAAGGATATCGTTCCTTCGTATGGGCATAAGTGAATGGGTCCCCCTGAATTGAACCCGGTTGAAAGGAGCCTATAATGGGTGATGATCGGGGGCCTTGCTACTCTTAGTAGAGGACAGCAAGGACAATTCGGGTACCTCCTAGCACCAACACTGCATGTAGAGAACATAGAAACCCACCCTGTTAGAACCATGCGAATAACCATAGGTGTTTTAGACGGGATAAATAGGGTTGTTTTGTGTGTTTATTCTATTTAATTTTGTCCTTTTATTTTTATATTTATCAATTTTATCTGGTACTGACTTGTTTTCTTTTCGCTTTTGTTTTTTTTCATACATCATTGCATTTGCATCATATAAAGGTACTGGATCAAGTGGTTTGCCTGATCAGAAAGTCTTTCACCATGGAAAAAAGGTGTCTTAGGAAAGAAGAGCTTAATTTGTCAGTCAGACATTGGTCAGAGGTCAACCAGAAAATCCAAGGGACGGTTTGCGAACGCGCGTAATAGCTGGATACACCTATGTGAGTCTACAACAGAACGACTTGTGGGATCTTCAAAGCATTTGGGAAAGATGGGACCGAAGACTACAAGACTTATTCTGCGATAGTTATGGCGACATTGCACAGCTGTTATATGTTCGGATTAACCAGCCCCTACTCCGAGCTATAGTCCAGTTCTGGAATCCGGCTTTTTGCTGCTTCACCTTTAATGGGCAGGACATGATGCCTACGGTAGAAGAATACACTGCTTTACTTAACCAGAAAAATATTCAGGAAGATTGGATCTACGCGAAGCCTCCGAGGAATCAGAATTACACTGCGAAACTCAAAACCTTTGCGGGAATGAGTGACAATTGGGTTAGTGGCCTCCTTCAAATCCGAGGAGATAATACAGTCTTTGCATGGGAAAGTATTCGGGACATCATATCGACACATCCAGACGAGGCAAAGAAAATGGACCTATTCGCTTTAGGAATGTATGGCTTGGTGATCTTTCCCAGAGTACTCGGGAACATTGACATAGCCATTCTGGATTTGTTTGAGTGGGTGAAACGGAAAGCAAACCCAGTACCAGCAATCTTGGTCGAGACTTTCATTTCCTTAAATGCTAGCCGGAAACATGAAGAAGGACGTTTTTGAGGATGCGCATGGCTGTTACAAGTATGGATTGAGTCACATGTGGAAGACGCCGACGAGGGTCCTGCCGGGGATATCCTTCCAAGGTTTTTCGCCTTTACGAGAATACTTAGCAAAGGAATGGCGAGAGGATTTGAAAACAAAAATGTGGACCGGTTTCTTCAGGAATATTCAAGATGAAGACATAGCATGGAGGGTCCCATGGCTCGGTAAAGTTAATTATTTTCTATACAGTTGTGGTGACTTCAACTGGCTGATGATGTTGGGATTGCATGGAGGGATCGCTTGTGCTCCGCTTTTAGTGTCTCGGCAGTTCGGATCACTACAGTTCATTCCCAATACCGCCGGATTAAGCCAAACTGAATTTCTTTTCAAAGGGGAGTTCAAAGGAAAAATTCAGACCATCATGAGGGTCTGGGATCATTGTTACTGGGTCAGGGTGGAAGGAGATACCGAGCACATGACTACCCCAGATTACGATCTTTGGAGACGTTTGAGGGTTAATAATGTGATTCCTGAATCTGATCAAGGACCAGCAGTGTCACTCGAAGAGCTTACAAGGGTGGTACCGTCTGAAGCCGACATCTTAAGGAGTGAACTCGAAGAAGTTAAAAGGAAAATGGACATCCAACAGACCCAACATGCGAGCGAGCTCTATAAGGCAAGCTTAGAAGTTGACGAGCGGGACGAGATCATTAGGCAATTGAAGAAATTAAATGCAGATTTAAGCGACAAGAATACTCTTTATCAAAAAGATGCCCTCCTATTACAAGCAAAAATACAAAAGGCCGGCCGGAGTCAGTTCATAGCTGTGGAAAGAGAAAGAATGAATGGCATCCGTTTGGTGGAAGAAGAACGAGAAATTAACAAAAGAGCGATCGAGAAAGAGATAGAAAGCTGCCGTTTGGCTATGGAGGAAGAAAAACGGTCCGCCAAGAAGGCCATTGATCAAGAGAAAGAAAGATCAGACAAGAAATCAACAAGGGAAAACAAGCTGTCCATCATGAGAGAGAAAGTGTCGCCGTATGGAAAAGAAAATCCATGAGTAGTCGAAATAGACTGTTAGAGATGCAAAAACTGTACGATGACACTATTCAAAGGTTGGAGCAAAGCCAAAGTCAAAATGATGAATTAAAAGGAAAGGTGGCAGAAGTCGAACACTCACTTCGAATGTACTGCCGCAGGAATAACTTCGCTGAGCTGCAAGAAAGAGAACGCGAAGTGGGTGTGTTACAAGCACGAATTGGGTCCCTCGAAGCAACTGTGGAGGATTAAAAAGAAGGAATTAATGTGTTCGAGGAGGCTGCAGCCGGAGGGGACACCTATTGGCAAAAGAGACTACGCGACGCTGCTCGAATGGTACAGGACAGAGACCAGTATTACGCAAACCTAATGGTGGACATACAGCGAGTCGCCAGACATGTAAATGATTTAGCTGTCGAGGCTGAGACACTCCGACCTTTTATAGTCCCGGGAATGGAAGAAGCTCCTCGGTTCCTCAAGCTGCTCAGGGCAATTGAAAAATTAGGAGATAGAGCTAGAGTCTATCTATAGGACTCTGTGTTGTAATTAGATCTTTTGTACTAGGGATCTTTACTTTGTAACACGAACTTTGATGTAATCAAGACCCTTTAATTCCCGTGGAAGTAGTTCAAAAGGGTGATTACCAGCGGAATCAGTACCTTATCTGCATACATTCTTGCATTTGCATCATAACATTCGCATCATTGTACATACATTTATTTTTTGCAACCATATTAACAATATGAATATTGTGGCGTTGTGTGTAGTTAACCCGCAATCATTCATCGCCCATACTTTACCCGGCTACAAAGAAAGCTCATGGAAGAAAGAATAATCAGTCTAGAAAGAGGGCAAAGAGAGCTTGAGACAAGGCTTGAAGAGGCCCAGAGAAGCCTTAGTGATCAGATTGCGCAATCGCAAACATCTATAGTATCTGACATAACCGGATTGCTGGCAAAGAGTCTTGGAAAAAGAATGGAAGGAGAAAATGTTCAAGAGCCAGAAGGTACCCCGGCTCACTACAAGGTTCAACCAACTGCACCAAACCAGGCTAGGAAGGTGTATATTGACCCTGCAGGAATGTCTTCTAGCTTTCAAGTAGGGGCACCTGAGACTCAACCCCTCGATACTGAAGCACTCTATGAAGAAGAAGTGTCGGACCTAAACATGGTCGAAAGGATCAGGAATGAGGTAGAAAAAAAGTGGGAAGAAAGATTTCGCCTCATGGAGGAAAAATTTAAAGCGTTACAATCAATGAAGAATCAGGAAATGACGCTAGTGACTTAAGTCTGGTGTCTGATCTTGTCCTGCCGCCAAAATTCAAAACGCCAGAGTTCGATAAATATGATGGAACTACATGTCTTTCTGCACACATAACGATGTATTGTAGAAAAATGGTGGCCTACCATAAAGACGAAAAGCTGCTGATCCATTGTTTCAAGGATAGTCTAACTGGAGCGGCGTTACGTTGGTACACTCAGTTGAGCAAGGCAAATGTCAAGACATGGAAAGATTTGTCTAAAGCATTTACTGAGCAATACAAACATGTAACAGACATGACCCCTAGCAGAATTATGTTAGAAAATATGGGGCAGAAGTCCAACGAAAGCCTGCGGCAATACGCCCAAAGATGGAGAGAAGTGGCCGCCCAAATCCAGCCACCCATTCTGGAACATGAAATCACGCCATTATTTGTCAATACTCTGAAAGGAGCACTCTTTGATCGCCTCATTAATAACACAACACAGTGTTTTGCCGACTTAATCAGGACTGGGGAGTCTCTCGAACTGGCAATTAAGAGCGGCAGAATTGATGGTGGGGAAGGGTCTCGAAAGTATAACAAGAGAAATGAAGTAAACACCACCAGCACCTATACCGCCCCGAAGAACTTCACAGTCTCACAGCCACAAGCACCTGTGGGAAAAACACAAAACTCGAATCAAAGAGATGAGAGTCACGAAAAGAGAAAAAGAGGAGAACTTTCACTCCCTACCTGTTTCGTACTCGAACTTTATTCCCGGTTGTATGAAGCGGACACTGGTCCGACCATACATCGTTACTCTGTCAATCCGCCCTTCCCGCCTTGGTATAATCCAAGCGCACATTGCGACTATCACGCGGTACCCTGGACATCCCACCGAGAAGCGCCTTGCCTCAAAAAAAAAGCTTGTGCATAACTTAATCGATTCTGGGATATTGAAGTTTGAAGAGCCGAGTGTAGCCAACAACCCGCTGCCTAATCATGGGAACAGAGGGGTAAATATCATCGAAGAATGCTTTACCAGGAGGATAAATGATGATGTGTCAGAAATCAAGTCTCCTTTACGGTGGGTATTTCAACAGTTATGCATGGCTCGTGTGATCGACAAAGGCATGATAACAAGGCATAAGGAATGTGGAAAGTATTGTGAATTCCACCAGACTGAAGGGCATGATATCCAAAAATGTGACGAGTTCAAGAAATTGGTGCAGAAATTGATGAATGAAAAACAAATAGAATTCTTTGAGGAGCCCATGGGGAAGAAGGGGTCGGACGTACACATGACGGATAGCCCCAAAACTAAATATAGGAAAGATAGACCTTTTATCATCTCTCCCAGGCCAGGGAATGCAGGTGTCTCCCAAGGAGAAACCAGCAAAATAAGTCCCAAGATCATCATTTCAGCACCATCTCCATTCCCATTCAAAGATATGCGACAAATTCCTTGGAATTATGCTGTAAATGTGACCACGCCAGAAAAACCAGAACACGATCAGGTAAAAGAGCCTACGTTGAAAGACCAACAAAACCATAACGATGTGAACGTTGGTGAGGCAGGCCATTTCACAAGGAGCGGCCGATGTTATTCCTCCGAGGCTTTGAAAGCGGCTGAAAAAGATAAGGGGAAGAATACAACAGTTAGCCCTACGCAGATATTTGGAGAAGAACCTCCCCAAAAGATAAATGAACCGGTAACTGAGGCCCAGGCCAAAGAATTTCTAAAGTTCTTGAGACATAGCGAGTACAGCGTAGTGGAACAGCTACGAAAGCAACCGGCCAGGATCACAGTGCTGGAATTACTCTTGAGTTCAGAAAAGCATAGGGAGACGCTATTAAAAGTGCTGAATCAAACTTTTGTGCCCCAGGACATTTCTGTATCAAACCTGGACATGATAGTGGGGCATATCACTGCCTATAATCATATCACGTTCAGTGATGATGAGATCCCAGAGGGAGGAATGGGATCAACCAAAGCCCTTAACATCACTACCCACTGCAAAGGGTATGTATTACCAGGCGTACTGATCGACAACGGGTCAGCATTGAATGTCTTGCCTATGGTAACCCTGCAAAAATTACCAATAGATGGTTCGCACCTAAAGCCCTGCCACAACTCCGTAAGAGCCTTTGATGGTACACAAAAAGGAACAATGGGGAAAATTGAGGTACCCCTATTGATCGGACCAACTGAATATGTGATCGATTTTGTGGTGATGGACATAAAACCATCTTACAGCTGCTTGTTGGGAAGACCGTGAATCCACTCCGCAGGAGTTGTCCCATCATCAATGCATCAAAAATTAAAATTTGTAGTTGAAGGCAAATTGGTCACAGTAGAGGCAGAGCATGAATTTGTTGCTCAGTGACATCAGACGCCCCCTACATTCAAAATGATGAAGATGCTGCAGAATGCTCGTTCCGAGCATTAGAACTAGTAAATGCCACATTCGTTTAAGAGGGAAGTCGGATCCCCTACCCCAGGTTATCTAATTGTACTAAGATGACCGTCGCAGAAACTCTAGGCCGAGGAGCCAAAATAGGAAAGGGGCTGGGGAAGAAATTACAAGGAAACCTGAGACCCAAGAATATGACAAACAAGAAAGATCGTTTCGGGCTGGGTTACCAACCAAGTGTCCAACAGAAGAAAGAGGAAGGAGGAGCAAAGAAAAGCCAGATCTAAAGGAGAAGACATCCCGTGGAGGTCGATGTCCTTTCCTAGTTTGAAAGCCATTTTCGTCTCTGGAGGGTTCTACCAGCCAGGTCAAGATATTGGAGAGGCAATGAAGAAAAATGATGAACTTAACCAAGAGGAAATACTCAGTAAATCATTTGAGGGGATGTACATCAACATGATAGCTGAAAAGGACTGATGCAGCAAAATGTTGACCAACATCCGCCCTTGCCATCCCGGGGAAAGACTCGATAACTGGAGCTGCATTGATCTACCTGTAGTTTTTAGGAATAGATCAGAGTAATGCTCCGTATCAACTTTTTGTTTTTGCCCATAAACAATGGGGATCTCTTGTATGGGGCACCTATGTTAACTTTTTGATTGAAATGAAAATATCCCCACTTTCCTAAAATGACCAAAGATTCTTTTATTTCATTCATGCATTCTTCATATTCATTCCCTTCATGTAAAGCCGTCTCTTTCCCAATACAATTTATTCTCATTTAATGCAGGTCGCTCATGATTGACGATATGAATGAAACCGGATCCAATCCTGGAGTGAATTTCGAATGCCCTGAGGTCTCAGAGGGAATTGAGGAATGATATGATGAAATAGAAATTGAGGTCCCAGAAGAGTTAAAGAGAATGGTGGACGAAGAAGAAAGGCAGATCATGCCCCACCAAGAAGAAACAGAAATTGTCAACTTGGGGACTAAAGAAGAGAGAAAAGAAATAAAAGTAGGAACGACGATTTCCTCAAAAACCAAGCATGAACTGATAGCCCTACTTCAGGAATTCAAGGATATCTTCGCCTGGACTTATCAAGATATGCCAGGGTTGAATACCGACATAGTGGTGCACAAATTGCCAACAAAATTGGAGTGCAAACCAGTACAGCAAAAACTTCGGAGAATGAGACCAGATATGTTGTTAAAGATCCGAGAAGAAGTGAAAAAGCAATTTGATGTTGGATTCTTGGAGGTAGCCAAATACCCCGAATGGGTTGCAAACATTGTACCAGTACCAAAGAAAGATGGGAAAGTTCGTATGTGTGTAGATTATAGGGATCTGAACCGAGCCAGCCCTAAAGACAACTTCCCTTTACCACATATTGACACGCTGGTTGACAACACCGCAGGACATTCATGGTTTTCCTTCATGGACGGCTTCTCAGGGTACAACCAGATAAAGATGGACTCTAACGACATGGAGAAGACCACATTTATAACCATGTGGGGCACTTTTTTTTATCGAGTGATGCCGTTTGGGCTAAAGAACGCAGGGGCAACATACCAAAGAGCGATGGTGACTCTTTTCCATGACATGATGCACAAAGAAATAGAAGTATACGTGGATGATATGATTGCCAAATCCCAAAAAGAGGAAGAGCACCTACAGAACTTGAGAAAACTATTCCAAAGACTACGGAAGTACCAATTGAGGCTTAATCCTGCCAAGTGTACCTTCGCCGTTACTTTTGGAAAACTCTTAGGGTTCGTAGTAAGCAGAAGAGGGATTGAGATTGATCCGGATAAAGTGAAAGCCATCCAGGACCTTTCACCACCCCGCACGCAGAAGGAAGTCCGCGGTTTCCTGGGGAGGCTGAATTATATCTCTCGTTTCATTTCCCAATTAACCAACCAATGCGACCCGGTCTTCAGACTTCTTAGAAAGAATAATCCTGGCGTGTGGGATGAAGAATGTCAAAAAGCCTTAGAAAAGATCAAAAAGTACCTGACAAATGCTCCAATTTTAGTCGCACCAGTACCTGGTCGACCACTAATTCTCTCCTTAACAGTCTTCGAGAATTCAATGGGATGCGTACTGGGGCAACACGATGAGTCAAGAAAAAAGGAGCAAGCCATCTATTACCTAAGCAAGAAATTCAATGATTGCGAAACGCGGTACCCGCCAGTGCAGAAGCTGTGTTGTACTCTAGTTTGGGCTACCAAGCGGCTCAGACAGTACATGTTGTACCATGCTACCTGGTTGATATCCAAGTTAGACCCATTGAAGTTCTTAATGGAAGCGCCAACACTAACGGGAAGGATGGCCCGATGACAGATGCTCTTATCCGAATTCGACATCGTGTACGTTAATCAGAAAGCCGTAAAGGGGAGTGCCGTAGCAGATTTCCTAGCTAGTCGTGCTTCGGATGAATATGAGGCATTGAACTTTAGTTTCCCAGACGAAGACTTGATGTGCATTACCACCGAAGAAGAGGTTTCAGATGATAAGTCATGGAAACTTTACTTCGATGGAGCCTCGCCCTCGGACATGGGATAGGGGCAGTGCTAATTTCACCTGAGGACGTCTATTATCCTTTCACCAGCAGATTGGAATTCTTCTACACAAACAATATAGCTGAATACGAAGCTTGCATCATGGGACTGAACTCAGCCATCGAGAGAAAGGTTAAGGAACTTCGAGTGTTCGGAGATTCGTCCTTAGTCATTTACCAATTGCGCGGGGAGTGGGAAACCAGAGACCTGAAGTTGGTCAAATATCACGAATTGATCCAAGAGCTCGCCAAAGAGTTCGAAAAGGTCAGCTTCAATTACCTGCCCCGAGAAGAAAATTAGATAGCAGATGCATTGGCAACCTTGGCATCCATGTTTAAAACAAACATCGGGGCAGAAATGAAGCCCATTGAGATGCAGACGTTTGAAAAGCCTGCTCATTGTTGTAATGTACAGGAAGAGATTGACGGAAATCCATGGTACCATGATATCCTGCAATATGTCAAGCTTCGAAAGTATCCAGAAGGGGCAAACGACAATGACAGAAAAACGCTCAGGAAAATGGCAACAAAATATGTCCTAGATGGGGAAATCCTATATAGGAGAAGTCATGATCAAACATTACTGAGATGTGTGGATGCCCGGGAGGCGAAGGAAATCTTAGCCGAAGTACATGATGGGATCTGTGGAACGCACGCCAACGGGCTGTCTATAGCCCGAAAAATTATGAGATACGGTTATTTCTGGTTGACCATGGAGGGAGATTGCATCGATTACGCCAGGAAATGCCACAAATGCTAAATTTACACTGACAAAATTCACGCACCCCCATCGCCTTTACACACCATGAATTCACCGTGGCCTTTCGCAGTGTGGGGCATGGACGTCATCGGGCAGATCCATCCGAAAGCTTCCAATGGGCACCGTTTCATTTTGGTCGCCATAGACTACTTCACTAAATGGGTAGAGGCAGCGTCTTACGCCAATATCACCAGGACTACAGTTTGTAAGTTCTTAAAGAAGGAAATTATTTGTCGATACGGATTGCCAGAAAGGATCATCACCGACAACGCTTCCAATCTGAACAACAAAATGATGAAGGACGTGTGCACTCAATTCAAGATAACACACCATAATTCCACAGTCTATCGTCCTAAAATGAATGGAGCAGTGGAAGCAGCAAACAAGAATATAAAGAAGATCATAGCGAAGACTACGGATACCTACAGGGATTGGCATGAGAAGTTGCCTTTTGCCCTTTTCGCCTATAGGACGTCCATTCGCACATCAACAGGGGCAACACCCTACTCCTTGGTGTATGGTACCGAAGCAGTACTCCCAATTGAGGTAGAGATTCCGTCTCTCTAGGTCTTAAACGAAGTAAAACTGGAAGAAGCTGAATGGGTGTAGGCCAGACTCGACCAGCTAAATCTCATTGACGAAAAAAGACTAAAGGCCATTTGTCATGGTCAGATGTACCAAAAGCGGATGGTGCAGGCATACAACAAAAAGGTGCACCCAAGAGAATTCAAAGAAGGGGATCTGGTACTCAAGAAAATCCACCCTATCCAGAAAGATTCTCGAGGAAAATGGATGCCCAACTGGGAAGGACCGTACGTCGTAAAAAAAGCCTTCTCAGGAGGAGCCCTGATCCTAACAGAAATGGATGGGGACGAGCTGAAAAATCCCGTAAATTTTGATGCCGTCAAGAAGTACTATCTCTAAAAAAAAGCAACGCAAGTTCAGTGGTAAAAAAATGATGATGAAATATAAAAAAAGAGAACAAAATGGAGAGCTCAGGGCGAAAACCTGAAATCGGGCGTCTTGAAGCAAAGGAAGGACTCGAGTTGAAAACCCGCAAAGGGCGGCTCGGGTAAATTGAAAAGTTGAATATCCGAAAAAAAGGGTATCCCCATGAACATCATGAAGAGAAGGTTTCAGGCAAGAAATTCTACACCGGTTGACAGGATCATGTATCATTCATATCGAAGATAATAAGGGATCTTGTATTTTCATACTTAACTCATGTGTGTCATACCTTTCTTTTTAAGATATCCCAAGCCCTTAATCATAATAAAACCGTGTTTTTGAGCATCCATTCCTAGCCTTCTTGTCAATTTCAGTCAAATAAGATAACATAGGCTTATAATGAAACAAGATATTTCAAAGCATTACTATGATTTAACCTTGAAAATGCAGGTGATCAAAGAAAACGATGTTAACTCCGTCCTCTAGTTCCTTACATAATGGCTGTCGATAGGGAAGGCGGGAAGCTTCAAACAACCTGGTAGGATAACCAATGGCACATGTCCTATCTATTCAAGAAAAGAGATCTCTTGGGTGAAAACCAGAAGGGCACCCCTCTAAAAAATATCTCTCTAAAGTGAAAAGCCGAAAGGGCACTTTAGAATTCCAAGTCGTAATTGAAAAAAACAAGAAAGGTTGAGATGGTTGAACCTGACAGTGAAGCGGGGTATCGATGCCCATAAGAAAGGAGAAAGCGAATATCGAGATCAAATAAGGATCAAAACAAGCCCACCAAGATATTGACTCTCATGCATCATGAATAGTCAGACATCACTAGGAGTAGGAGCATGTCAATTCATTTGTCATAGCATTTTGTTTTCATCTCAGACAGGTATCTACAGATTCAAAGAGACATCGATGGCCATCGTGGTGTTAATCCCGAACGAGAAGACAATGTTTTTACATACAAAAGGCACATGTTTTCAAGCTCCAGAGAGAGGTTCTATATAGGAAGAATCCTCCGTTCGAGGCTTCAGAAGCTGAAAGTTCTATATAGGAAGGACTGACAGCTCCAGGGTGAAGACTAGCAGTTCTATATAGGAAGGACTCCCAATCGAAGGAATTCACCCATGACACGCAAGATTATATAGGAAATCCTGCTGTGTCGAAAGCGAAGAGTTCTATATAGGAAGGGCTCTGAGTTTCAATGTTTTAGAGTGAAAGATTCTATATAGGAAGAATCCGTAACTCCAAGATTTCAAGACGCCGAAAAGTTCTATATAGAAAGGACCGACGGCTCCAAGGTGAAGACTCGTAGTTCTATATAGGAAGAACTCACAGTCAAAGGAATTCACCTATGACACAGGGTTATATAGGAAACCTGTTGTGTCAAAAGCGAAGAGTCTTATATAGGAAAGGCTCCGAGCTTCATTGTCTTAGAGTGAAAGGTTCTATATAGGAAGAACCTGTAGCTCTGAGATTTCAGACGCCAAAAGTTCTATATAGGAAGGACTGACGGCTCCAGGGTTTGAAGACTAGCAGTTCTATATAGGAGGAACTCCCAGTCGGAAGAATCCATCAGTGGCGCAAAAGGTTTTATATAGGAGAAACCAGCGTTGAAGGCGAAGAGTTCTATATAGGAAGGACTCCAAGCTTTACTGTCTCTAAGTGAAGTTCTATATAGGAGGGACTCATAACTCGAGGTTTCAGAGCGAAGGGTTCTATATAGGAAGAGCCTGTAGCTCCAAGATCAGAAGATGACGAAGCTCTATATAGGAAGAACTTACGAGCCTGAAGATCCAGCCAAGGAAGAGCGGAGATGTCCAAAAGAACACGTTTTTCCAAAGCTACAAACAGGGAAGTCTGATAAAAATGAGTGCTTATGAATCTTTGCTTTGTTTCCCATTCCATGAGAACAAGCAAAGAGGGGCAACTGTAATCACTCATTTTTACCTGTAAATACATATTAGTATTGCATGTATACTTATTATATTATATGTTTATTATTTGCATGAGTGTTACTAGTATATATAAGGTGTGGTGTGTGTGTATATTATAAACTATGTATGTATACGTATTAATGGTGTATGTGTGTCGCGTATGTATCTATAGAGTACGAGCGTATTTTTTTAATGTGTGTAGATGTTATGTTAGTATGTTACATTAATGTTTGCATGTGTATTCGTATGTTACACTTATATGGGTGTGCACGTGTACGTATATATGTAACGTATTATTATTATTATTATTATTATTATTATTATTGTTATTATTATTATTTTTGGACTAATGTAAAATAAAATCTAAAATATAAAACCCAAATATTATAATAACAGTCCAAGTCCATATTATTACAAAATATATATGTAATTTACAAGGCCCATTTTCGGCCAGCCCAATCCCATCTAATTAACCCTAAAACCCTATATGATATCTAATAACATATTTTTTTTGCAGCAGTTGAAGGAGGGCCATTGGATCAAATCCAGATCCAACGACCACGATTAGCCTTGGGAGAGCTGTCCAGCGCGCGTGAAACGTACTTCCAGGCCGTTCGAATTCTCACACGCGCGAGACCGTTCGATATCCTCTGCCACGTGTCGTCATCTCCAGCAAGCACCACGCATTTCAAGGCTCGATCTAGGCCGCTCATCCACCATGTAATCACAGCCGTTGGATCAGATCTGATCCAACGACCGTGAGTGGATCTGGCAGAAGACACCACCACCATGACTTCCCCATACCGACACCACTCCGCCGTACTGCCAGCTCAACCACCGCGCTCAGAGAACATGCAAAAGCACCAAAAAGATGGATTGTCAGTACCAAAAAATTAGATCTGATATATATTTCATGTAATAGACGCTAAGCAAAAAAAAAGGGGAGAAGATCCAAAAAAGTGTATTATCACCAAAGTTTTCAGAAATACAAAAAAAAGCTACGCAAGTTCAGTGGTAAAAACTTCTTGTCTTTCTTTCTTACTTACATGCATGAAAAAAAGTGAGAGTTTACATAAGAAAAAAACCTTTCCTTTACCGGCGATAAGCTCTGAGGAGTGAGCCACAAAAAAAGGGGGTTTTTCTTTGCTCTTTAGCTTCGAAATACCATAGATCTAGGGTTTTGGTGGTCTCAAAATAAGAGCGTGACAGTTTCTGTGAGGGTTTTGGGGTTCGGTCGTTTCAAAAATGGAGTTTTTGTTCTCGAAGAGGGGTCTAGGTTAGGTCTTAGAACTGATAGAGTGTGGAGGGTGGTGGCCGGAGTAGCCGGACCATCGCCGGCCTCGAGAACCATGGCGGCTGAAGGGTTCGGGGCTTGGGTTTTTCTGGTATAATAGAGAGGAAACGAGAGCTATATTGCTCTTAAAAAAATGAAAGGGAAAATGAAACCGGGGGTCTGATTATCGGGTCTTATAGACCCAAAATAAAATAAAAATGGTCTAATTACATCATAAATCCTCCCTTGTCCCCTATATTTTCGTTTTGAGTTTGCCGCATGGGTTAATCACAATTCCGGTCCTTTTTCTTTTCCATTTTATTTCGATTTGATCACTAAATTAGCCGAATTCAAATTTTAATGGTAAAATTACCCCCTTAACCATCCCGCGTTTTTGAAATTTTCATTTCGGGTCTGCCCCTTGGTCTAATTACAGTTTCAGTCCTTTCAAGTTTGGTCATGATTGCATTTTCGTCCTTAAATTGCATATTATTATCCTTTAATTTCTGTCACTGATGTTTATTTCTTTTCATTTCAGTCCTGTTTCCATGTAAATATTTATGTTCGTATTATAATCGTGTATGTTGATGTAGCCTTTTGCCCTATTATATATCCCTCGTACATGCCTTGTATTTTAAGTTTACATGTATATGTATGTTTTAGTTTAGTATCTTATTTATGTTAGATTAGTATTCTGTTATGTCAATACTTATTGCATTTAAATATTTTGCCATGTTTTATATTTTTGTCACTAAGATTGCATATGATATATAAATTGTTAATGCGGTGCCCTTTTATCCGAGCGTAAACGGGGCCAGTATCAGGCGTAGTGATAGTGGTTGGGCGTTTACTCTCGGATAACGGGGCCCTTAAAATTTATTCGCAATTATGACTGAATTTTAAAATAATCGTCACTTTAATCCGGAAAATCCAATATTAATAAAGCGGTAACTATTAAAGTACCAATTTTGGGCGGTGTGGGGGTGCTAATCCTTCCCCATCCGTAACTGACTCCCGAACCCAATCTTTTTGAATCTCTGGTTTTATGGTGTCCGGCCTACCTAAGTGGCCGGTGGCGACTCCATTTTTTTTAAAATGCGGTTTTTTTTAAAAAAAACCCCCACGGAATAAATATTTTATATCCAAAAAATTCATAAACACCTCTCAACACCTTCGAAAATCCACTTATATTTAGCGATAAAAAAAGACATCGCTACACAAGGGTGATAACCAAATCCCTAACAACTCAAGAACTCATTTTGATACAGCTTGACCGGTATCGATACGGGTTGACTAATGTTGACTTTGACCAAGACCCATTTTGATACACCCTGTACCCATACCGATGCTATTAACTCTCCAGAGATCACTGTCCAAAGTCGTATCGAAACACCTTAAAGCCGTATCGATACAACTAGGTTAGCGTACACATTGGATGCCCAAATATGCACTATCGTACCGAAACAGGTGGACCCGTATCGGTACGACCTGCACTATAATGCCAAATTTTATATGGTTTTTAATCGAATTAACCTTTTGAATGATGTCCAAATGTAATGAAATTTTACCAGCAAGTTTATTAAGCTATAATCTATAAGCATGTCAAATTTCAGGGCTATCCGAATCCGTTTACTAGGTTTTCACTTTTTAAGGCCAAATATGCATTCTTAGCCAATTTTTGACAATGCAAAACAATCATTTAGAGCCTTAGTGACTTTTACAAGCCATGCATAATACACACATATAAAAAGAGTCATAAGCAACTAGTTCAACTACTTTGCCACCATCCTAAGAGTTCATAGAGACAAAATACATTACTTTGGCCTTGATTGTGACTTGTCAAACTCTTCAACTACTCTGATCTTCAACTGCGAATCTCTTAACCTGAAATGTTTAAAATGAAATGCATTAGGCATACTTTTCCTAGTGAGGTAGTCACCACTAAACACTTTATCAATGAAATGCATTCTAAATCATATCTTGACAAAAACAATGCAATGAATCAATAGTAGCAATGCAATGATCATGTTCAGTAGTAATAAGTCCAAATTTCAATATTAACCCTTGGATCAATTTGGGATAGTGGATACGCGAATTCCTACGCCTCGCCAAATCAATGAATGGTCTAGTCCCTCTGCCTCACCAATATGACCAATAACACCTACATCCCTCCGCCTCGCCACAATAAAGGCCGTAGCCCAAGGACTATAGTCCACCCGTATACTGAGCTCATGAATTCTATGGCATGCCAATTGTATCCAATGTCTTCGAATATATGGTCTGGTGACAATGTCGATGATTGGTGTTCGGTAACAATAGCAATATTCAAGGTTCTTATCAATAAGCAATGAGTAATTATCAATTTTCAATAGCAATACCAATGGCAATGACAATGTCTAATGATTTCAATGACAATAGCAATGATCGATGTTTCACTTACAATGTTTTGATAACAATAACTATGTCGATAACAATACTCGATGTCAATGGCTATAACAATAATAATGACAATGTTCTATGATCAATGTTCAATGCTCCTATGTTTCAATGGCAATAACAATGGCAAAATCTACAACAATGATCGATGACCGATGTTCTGTACAATAACTTAGCTCTACTTACCAATGGAATCCACTAAGTGATTCGATACAATATTCCTTAACAATCATGTTAGCAATGCTATAATCAATGGCAATGGATTCGGGAAAGGCACATAGCCTAATCTTGAGACTATGACTACACTCACCTTGATAATCCGATACTTCTACGGCTCTCGAATAACAACTTCTTTGTTCCTAGCTTTTGTTGGTGACGGTGGATGGTCTTTCTCCCCTTATTGAGCTAGGTTAACAATAGGAAATAATTAGAATCACCAATACGATATCGAAATCAATATAATGACATCAAAATCAATATCGAAACTTAAAATAGGTATTAGCTATCAAATTCCATGGAAGACAAAAACCCTAGCTTAAGATTAAGTTTGTTTTATCCATGGATTTCAATGATTGTTTGGGGATTATAGCTTACCCGATCACAATGAGGTGCTGGATTAGAGGAAAATGAAGATGAAGGGAGGTGTTTGCTTGATACACAATCGGGTAAGTCTCTTTTGCTCTTTTATTCTTTCTTTTATTTCCTAATGCCTTAAGGATTCCTTAAGGTGAAGGAAACTAATTCTGGTCACCCACGTATGTGGTGATTGCAATTGAGGAGGGGCTAATCGTAAGGTTAATCCATCAACTCTCAATTTCCTATACTTTTACCCCCCAAACTCTCAATTTCTATAATTTAGTCACTAAACAGATTTTCAATACATTCAATAAGGTCCTTGTTGGGCTCGATAATCACAACATAATTGCTTGCCAAGTGGTGGAGAAGATGTAATTTGGGTGATGGTGGTGGAAGAAAAAATATAGGAAAAATTAGACACAATATTTGGAGTAGTTCGAGCTTCTAACCAAGCTTACATCTACTACCTTAGCTTCATACTAAGGATTTCAACAAATTCACTAAGAAATCTTCCCCATTTCAAGGCTAAGGAGGCAACCATTTATAACCTAGACTAACTCACCAAGTCTAGCATCCAAATCTCACAAATCGAGCTTTGGGAACACTCTCTAACAAGAGAAAACTTAGCAAACTAGAAATCCCTCTAAAAAGTGATTGTTTGCACTCCTAAGCTCTCACTCAAAACATAAAACACTTGAGCATACATTTACAATTAATCTAACAAGTGTTGTCTATACAAGAAATATGACAATATGAGCACTAAGACATTTCTTGATCATATGATTGTTGACTTGAGGATCATTAGTCTTCCAAAGATGCTTGGAGGTCCCTTTTATACTGCCAATTGAGCTTCTAGCCGTTGCAGACCGTTGGGATTGAATTGGAGCCGTTGGGGCTTTCATTTCTCGTAATAAATGTAGTTCTAAAGCTATCCGTATCGGTACACGGGTAGCCGTATTGGTACGCCCTTCTTTAGAACTAGCCATTATGCTCTTCACAGCTGATGCGTATCGATACGCGTAGGAGCGTATCGGTATGACCTGCAATTTAAGAGACCGTTGGGAAGTAACCATTGGGAGGTTTTGGCCGTTGGGGTTTTTGCCACGTAGGCGTATCAAAACACTAAGAGGCGTACCGAAATGACCCCTCTTTGTTTCAATACGGGCAAGCCCTGTATCGGTACGAGTTTTGGCTATAATACCCCAACTCCTAACGTAGAAGGTATCACTTTTCTAGAAGTAGACAAACTAACTTATCTACCAAGTTAGTACTTGAACCAAACAATTAAGATTATTCAACATCACAATTCAATCAAGAAGAATTCAGCAAGGAAGATTAAAATCGGCAATTCATTCGAATGGAGGCTAGGTAAGCATGTAACATATAATATCAAGTGTTAACCAAAGAGAATCTAGTATGAGACGAAAGATTCAGACTATGTTAACTTAAACAAACTATTACAAACAATATATATATATCAAGTCAAGCATTTTGAAACCCTCTATTAACTATTTGGATCCTACAATTTCATGGAAAGAATTGGTCAAGTAACTTATTTATTACAGGCATGTATTACTACCAGCTTATGTCCATTAAAACAACTACTCAATCATGAACTAATTAGACTAGCTTTACATGTATGATTCGAACAAGGTAACATTCTTAAGCAATTAAACATCAACATTTCACATGATAAGCAAACCTCCAATAACTAGCATCTAAGGTGAAACTAAATCATTCAAACTTATCAACCATAAGTACCCAAGGCAAAAACCAACCTAACAACAAAACATCAAGCCAAACACTTCATACACAATGCTTATTAGATTAATATTTACAAACCAACATAGAAAAATCAAAGGAACAGAGCCACGATTTTCAAATTAGTGCCACCTTCTAGGAGTTTAACTATTAACACTACAAAACATACATTTGAGCTTTTAGTGACCTTGCTTTGACTCCCCAAGCTTGATCTAACAATCATCCTTTCCTGTAAAATAACAGGGTGAGCTGTTAGAATGACAGACTTGTAATTTAATTAAATAAAGAGTGTAAATAGTATAACTATTGATTCATTATTCAGCATTATCATCACCGAGACCTCATCAAAATATCTAGCATTATTCAATTGAATAACATACTCAAAATACCACATTCAAGAAGCATACATTAAGCCTAATTTAACCATATTTAACCTTCATACTTCCAAGAAGTATCATACATTATCAAGCAACTATTTAAAGTTGTTCAATTAAACAATCTATACATTTCAATGATCAACCTTACACAAGCAACCTTACTTGTTTGGTACGGCCTTGACTAGTTATTAGTCTACAGATTCAACTCAATTGCAACGATAACAGGCAATGGCAACTTAATACCATCGAAGCATATGACCAATTTTCAAATCATTTAGGGGTACTTAGTACCTTTCAGGGGACCATAGTCCAAATTTTAGGCTGAGCTTAAGACTCTCTATTGTCATGCCAATCTAGCTAGAACTAACACTAATCAAGGCTCTCTACAAATTTTTATTAGTTCAGTCAACCCTTTTTACAACATACAAGTACATAGTCACCATTCATAATGCTACTTAAAGCATTTAAATTAACCACTTATAATCATGCTTGGTTCTACCAAACTAACATACATACTCACCTTGGTACTTACCTTCCCAAGTTTCAAACAAGCACAAGCAAGATAGGCGTTTAAGCCTCAAAGATCAATCAAATAGTTTAAACCTTTGAACAATCATAAGCTTATTTGAAAAAATACAGATTACACTCACAAATACTCCGAGCTATTCTTGATCTTGTATCACTATTCCCTTGTGTCTTTCGTCCCCTTGATCAACTCCTTTCTTGTCTAATTATAACAACAATTAACAATGCATTAAAACCAGTCCAATGACCAATAGTTGACATGTATTTGATACACACATACACAACAAGTCTCAAAATGGTACTTAACATGCTTCCCGACAACTAGACCATAATTACCACATCAATATTCCATAGTTAAACAATTTAAGACATTGTATTCAATTCAAAACATAAAACAGTCTCTTATTACCATAAGCACCATCGAAACTGCCCTCTGCTCTTCATCTCACTTATGTTCATTTTTAGCAGCCTTTCTATCAATTTATGGATCCCTAAATACAATTCAACCCTTTCCTATAATTTAAGTCATTCCATAAAACTTAAATTGACTTTAAACAATACTTAAGGAATTGAATTCCCCTCAAACAGTCCCTTAAGATACTGCCTTGAGCAAGGCTGATTTTTAATGCTTGATAATCTACCTAAACAACTATCCAAACTCAGTCTAACTACTTCCCCTATTTTCTCATATGTCAATACAGCACTTGAATGCATTTAAACATACATTTTGTCACCTATACATGGCTTTAATAACCCCGAAACATTATAATTACCAAAAACAGTTTCATTCCAGATTACTATCGAGCATGGCAACTTTTAATCTCTTAAATTAAAACCTATACAACATTCATAACTCAATACATTTATTCCCACCCTTAAGAATCAATTTCAATAGTTCAATTAAACATGTCACAAAATTATGTTTCAATTTCATGCTTTAATTAGTACAATTCCCAATCCTACATTAGTCTAACCAACCGAAAACATTGAATCATCCATACTTCTAACAACCACAATCAAATCACAAGTAATCCTCTCTAGATAAAGATTGAAACAAATATTAGCAATGCAAACTTACAATTACTCAATCATGTAAGTAAGATAAGTCACAATTCAATCAAATCCCAAGCAAAAATATCACTTAAGCCAACACTCTCTTCCACTCTCTCTCGAGACTAGTTTTGGTGCTTAAGGGGAAATGGAGAAGAAGATGACCATTTGTTTGGTCTCAATTAAGGTTGAATTAATCCACACATGTGGCCACTCCACAACAAGCCACCTCATCATGCTCTCCACAATTAATAATTTACCATGCAACACTCTACTTTGTATATTGATCTTAATTAGTCACTTCAATCTAACTCTTCTAATTTTCTAACTTTATATTCGACCCTTCTTAATTCTCAATTTTAATCGCCTAAGTTAATAAGCTTACAATTCATTTTAAGTCATTCTTTTAATGCCACAATTTGGGGTGTTACATTGGCAGTTTCAAATAGACTGTAGCTGAAACCCTAAGGCGTATCTATACAGGGAATACCATATTGGTACAATTATTTGAAAAACGCATGTTTGTCTACTTTAAAGACATTTAAATCATTCCAAAACCTTATAAAATCCATCAAATATATTTTCAACTTGTTTGGACTTAAAATCATTTTTGAAATCTTTTCAAATTAGTCCAAAACTATTTTCAATTATTATATTAAAATAAATATCCTAACAATCTCCCCCTTTTTGATATAATAGAACCAACTTGAAAATTTGTTTTTGGGATTCTCCCCCTTTGTTAAAATAAATTTTGAATAAGAGAATATAGATTCAAAAAAGTTAATAGCTGCCCCTTATTCATTTGAAAATTCAATTTTTTAAACTATTCTCCCCTTACTTAAAGCATCATCAAATGTTAGTCAAATAGTTTATGATAATCTAGTTGAATTAAAGTAAATAAACTTAACTAAAGCAAATAAATTCAACTAAAATTTACCACATTTGAAAATTTTACCCCCTCAATGTTGTACTTTGTTGATCATTCTCCATCACACCTAAAACAAGACAATCAAGTGATTTTTGGTATCCAAATTGCTTTGGATCCATAAGCATTAATAGCACATAACTTAGTCACCTTAATAATCCATTTTTCAATTTCATCATTTTTAGTTGAAGTAATTAGTCCTTTTGGGATCCAAATTCTTCTAAAATATTTTCCATTAAAAAATCTAGGGGCACTAGATTGTCTTTGGTAAAAATTTGATTTTCCAAAATTGTTTTTCTTTTCAAGCTCTTTCGAAATCAAATATTTTTCTTCTTGAACTTTATGAAGCAAATTTTGTAAATCTATGCACTTTTTCTTAAACCCATTGAGTTTCACTTCAAGTTCAATTTTGGTTTTAAAAATCAAATCATTTTGAATTTTTAAATTTGAAATCACTTTCTTGATTTTCAAAATGTGATTTTTAAACTCTAACCAAATCATCATAGGCATCTTGTAATTCATCAAAAGAATATGAACTAGAAGTTGATGAATTATAAGTTACCCTTGAATCTTTTTCGATATCCATAAGACAAAGGTTGGCTTGTTCATCTTCGGTGGAGTCGTCATCACTCCAAGTAGCCACATAAGCCTTCATTTTATGGCTTGAAGATCTTGCCCCCTTCTTCTTCATCCTTGATTCTTGTCTTAGTTCTTCATTTTCTTTCTTCATGAATCAGATGAATTTGTTTAAGAGCTTGACCACCTCTTCATCTTCACTTTCCTCCTCATTTGAATCTATATGTTGGCATGTAGAGGTTGGAAGAGAAATGACATTCACATCAATGCCTTACTCTTTGATCTTCTTCTCCTTCTCCCTTTTCAAGGGTTGAGACATCATCTCATGGGTGAGAAAAGATCCCACGAGCTCGTCAAGCTTGAGCTTCTACAATAGCCGTCTTTTTGGACTTCCATGATTCGGGAAGTGAGTAGATCAACTTCCGAATGGGTTTGTCTTCTAAAATCTGCTCTCCAAGACCTTTGAGTTGATTGACAATTGTGGAGAAATGGCCGAACATCCTCTTGATGTCTTCATCTTGGTCCATCTTGAAGTTCTCATACTCCAAGTTAAGAAGGTCGATCTTGGTCTCCTTTACGTCGTTGGTTCCCTCGTATGTGACTTCAAGCTTGTCCCATACTTCCTTGGCACTCTCACAAGAAGACATTTTCGCACATATGTCTGGGCTAAAAGCACAAAATTGAATATGCAAAGCCTTGCAATTTAGCTCCATCTTCTTGCGATCATCTGTACTCCATTCTACCTTGCTTCATTGTGGCACGAATAGACCATCTTCAACAATGTCCCAAAGATGATAATCCTTGGCTCTCATGAAATACATCATCTATTCTTCCAATAGGAGTAGTTGGTCCCGTCAAAGAATGATGGTTGGTCAATAGGTTGCGCCATGGCTTCGGTTGATTTTTTTACGGTTGAGCTTGGTGGGATCACCTTAATAGGATATAAGTCCTCTTGAATCGAGCCTCTCTCTGATACCAATTGTTGGGCTCGATAATCACAACCAAATTGCTTGCCAAGTGGTGGAGAAGATGTAATTTAGGTGATGGTGGAGGAAGCAAAAATATAGGAAAAATTAGACACAAGATTTAGTGTGGTTCGAGCTTCTAACCAAGCTCTATATTCACTACCTTAGTTTTATACTAAGGATTTCAACCAATTCACTAAGAATTCTTCCCCTTTTCTAGACTAAGGAGAAAACCATTTAAAACCTAGACTCACTCACCAAGTCTAGCATCCAAAGCTCACAAATCGAGCTTTGGTAACACTCTCTAATAAGAGAAAACTTAGCAAACTAGAAATACCTCTAAAAGGTGATTGTTTGCACTCTTAAGCTCTCACCCAAAACCTAAAATACTTGAGCATACATTTACAATTAAGCTCACAAGTGTTGTCTATATAAGAAATATGGAAATATGAGCTCTAAGACATTTCTTGATCATATGTTTGTTGACTCGAGGATCATTAGTCTTCCAAAGATGCTTCGAGGTCCCTTTTATACTCCCAATTGAGCTTCTAGTCGTTGGAGACTATTGGGATTAAATCGGAGCCATTGGGGCTTTTATTTCCCACAATAAATGCAGTTATGAAGCTGTCTATATCAGTACACAGGTAGCCATATCAGTACTCCCTTCTTTAGAACTAGCTGTTATGCTCTTCTTAGTTGATGTGTATCGATACGCATAGGAGCGTATCAGTACAACCTGCAATTTAAAATACCGTTGGGATATTTTGGCTGTTGAGGTTTTTTTTTGCCACGTAAGCGTATTGAAACGCTAAGAGGTGTATCGAAATGACCCATCTCCGTATTGATACGGGCAAGCCCTGTATTGGTACGGGTTTTGGCAGTTTCAAATAGACTTTAGTTGAAACCCTAAGGCGTATCGATACGGGAATACCATATTTGTACGGTTATTTGAAAAACTCAGGTTTGGCTACTTTAAAGACATTTAAATTATTCCAAAACCTTATAAAATCCATCAAACATATTTTCAAGTCGTTTATACTTAAAATCATTTTTGAAATCTTTTCAAATTAGTCCAAAACTATTTTTCAATTATTATATCAAAACAAATATCCTAACAGTCCTTAAACAATAATTTGGCTCAATCAGCATCAATATCGACACAATTGACCTTGAGGTCAAAGTTAATACAATATTTGGACCTTTCTGATGTAGGGTTTCTGATCGTCAGAACCTATTTCCTACTAGACGGGCTTTCGGGATGTTAAAGCCAACATTCACTAAGTTTCCTATTGACCTCCTTGCCAAAGATGATAGGCCATCTAGGCCCCACTTTTTCCACACACCGACGTAACCTGATGCCACCATTCTAGTCTCGCCAGTACAAGTTGAATCTACTAGAACCCTCCGAAGGGGAGTCCTCCTCTTCCTAAACTCCTTTACATTTCATATCATTGCACTCACAGTTCATACATTATTACTGTTTTCATTTGTTTATATGTGTTATTTTCATGCATTGAGGACAATGCACACCTTTGGTTTGGGGGTGTGTATCCTCACATTCGTATGCCATGCATTCATGTTTAAATTTCAGTTTGCCCTATAAGATTAAAATTTGCATACCAAACCACCAAATCACTAATTTTTTATTGCCTCAGTTAAGATTGCATTTTTTTCAATAACCTGCTAGTTTAGTTGAATTTGTTCTAGATTTATTTGTCCAATGAAGAAACTGGAATTTTAGAACTTGTATACCGACAGGTTAGCAATGCCAAGTAGCTTGGCAATTGAACTCTAGTTTAGGGAACATTAGTTTCACTCTACACGAGGTATGCATCTAGTCTGCAAAACAAACTTAGGTTCTATTGAAACTGATGCCAGGGTAAAAAGAAAGAATAAGACAACAATGTTTTGCCAAGGCAAGATAAAATAGAAGTCTCCCTTGCCTTATAGATAATAAGTAGCTTGGGGCTTCGTGGTTTGCTCCCTTCTTAATTCTCAAGTCAAAAACATTAGGGTATGAGTTGAAGAGTAAAGCCAAAAAATGTTTGGACTAACGTGGGGGTTTGTGGTATGCTTTCTCTTATTTCTCACGCCAAATAGTATTACGAAGCAAGCATGAAAATATTGCCAGCAAAAACCCTTGGCAAATAAAAAAATTATAATAATTCCGAGTTTAGGTAGTAAAGATTGATTAAGGGGGTTGAGTAAATTTGATGCATATTGCTCGCACGTCATGCACACTTGATGACCTTAGACTAGAGCTATATTGTTGCACTTGAATTAGTTTATCTGGTTGGCATTGATATACTGAATATCCAAGGGTAGACCTAGGATCATATTTGATAGCTAGCAGGTGTTGGAAATCATGACAATTTTGCCAAGGTACTCTCTTATTTTTCTATTATATTTTAGTTACATTACTTGAGGACAAGCATTGACCTAGGTTTGGGGGTGCGTTGACTCCTCAAAAGTACTAATTTTATGCTTATTTTACAATACCTTTGCTTGCCTTTTTAGTACAATTAGCTGCATTTAGATGTTAAAATCATGCATTTGCATAAGGAGTTAGGAAATGGTGTCTATGGTAGTGTGAAAGGTTGTTTTGCTAGCATTTATGTACATTTGGTAGAGCAGCGCAGGAGCAGAAGGAAGGAATGCCAGGGAGAATGTCGAGGTTCCTTTGGCAAAGTAGAGCAGCGTAGGAGTAGAAAGTAGGAAGACCAGAAAAGAAATGCCAAGCACCCTTGGCAATAGGTTGCAAGAAGAGTTTTGCCAAGAACCCTTGGCAATACTTGTCCGAGAAAATAGGACCAGATCAGACTAGGAGAAAATAACATTTGATCAAACTCAGAAAAAATAGCATGGCAAGCTTGTTTGGCACAAATGGACTAAATAATGCCAAGCTCGGCTAGCAAAGGATTGACGACTGATGATGTCAGCCCTGTCAAAACCTGATCAACTCAAATTTAAATTTTGATAATATGATCACGCATCTTATCCTTTGCGCATTCAAAATTCAAACTAAAAGGCCTATCCTAGGGTTTCTACGTAAGCCTATTTAAAGGAGATCGAGCAAGCACTTGAGATCATTAGGAAAAAGAAGAAATAAGGTGTTGCGCTAAAGAAGATGAAGGCTTGAACTTGAGAAGAGGTTTGCAATAATGGAGGAGGAGGAATCGAAGACAACAAGATCAACGGCTTGAAGATTCCATGAGACATTTGGAATTCTTTGAAGGGCTGCATCGAAAGACCTCCTGCCTTGCCTTAGTTCCTTGTTGATCTTTTGTATTTCTTTCCAGTGTTAAAGAATGATTTCAAACTTATGTTTGCTGCATTTCATGTTTAGTTGTTAATAATTCAAATGCCTTGGCATTGATCGTTCTATCTGACATGTTTTCTAGTTTTCTAAATTTTGTTCCTTACGACTGCTGGTACATGATGCTTATTACACCTTAATATCTTAACAAACTTAGGGGGCAACGATCAGTTGCTAGATACTAAGGCGAGATGCTTCAACAGAAGATGTTCAAGTAGATGAACTTGCTTCGGGAGTGAGTCTACCTCTTAGGAGTGAAGATTGGAACTTAATCAAATTAATTAATGGAAAACTTCACTATAGACATATAAGGGTTTAACATGGTTAATTTCAAGCATTGCCATCGACAGAGGCAATGCCACCCTTGAATCTGCTCGGTAATAAAGCCAAGGTAAGACACTATTACTAGATGGCATTGATAGCATGAAATTCAGACATTCTATGCCAAATCTTTGTTATCATTCTTGCACCCATTGTTTTCCAGATTGCTATCATTTCATTACAGTAATCTTCACTTGACTTCAATTCTCTTTATCATTTTTATTTCTTTAATTCTATGATTTTACCCATTCCCTCAATCAATTGCCATCACTTTTATTTTCCAGTTCACAAGTATTAATCGTGGCAATTAATACCTAGGCAATCCTTGTGGAGATGATACTCAACTTACTACTATATTACTTGCTGACCGTGTATACTTTCATGGAAAAGACGTATTCTTGGCATTGTTTTTACTTGCTTTTTACACTGATACTTAATCTTTTGCCATGTAATATTACGTCGACAAGTTTGGTCCTTATGAGGCGATAGTAGGAGGGATTGACCGGTACTTTGAGTACCTTATTTTTTGTGATAGTTGGTTGGGGATTCATTTGCCTAGCCTGCTTGATTACCAAGGTTATGATAACATTAAAATAATGAGATCAATAAGTTAAATTATCAAACTATACTGTAACTTGATTGACGAGCAATGCTTGCCTATTTGATACTTATTTTGTACTTGCTAAAGATAGAAGATTACGATTGAATGACATGATATACCCACTTGTTACCTAATATATATTATCAAGATAAACGATTTCTTGCATGACAAGTAAAGTTAAGCTAATCTACATTCGATTTATCAATTGAAGTATATGTTATGCCTTAATTTTGTCATGAAATAGTTGTAACAAACATTACACTTGTAAAATTGGTTTACTTAACTACCAAAGTTGATAGAATGATTTCTTGTGATTAAAACATTAAACAAGCTATAAGAAATCAGTTGCTTGCGTGTTACGTTAGAACAACTATGTTATATCTCATTCTATATATAATGTAATTCGAATTGGCCACATTGTTGGAATGACAATATGTTATAAATACTATGATTGAGCACTATATGAACTTAAGTACTTAACTCATCTTCATACTTAAGTGAATTGGGATAATTGAATACTTAAGAGAACTTAGTTTGAACTTAAATGAATGAAGTGGTTATACCTAATTATTGTTTTGTTGCACTATATTGCTTGTGCCTTTTCTACCTCACTAAGTGATTACTTACTTAGCCATTATTATCAATGTTTCAGGTTAAGATTAGTGATCCTTTGCCTTGGAGCTCGGTCAAGATCACAAGTGAGAAGTGTATGTTTTGTTAATCTTTTGTTTATAACTCTTAGATGGAGGCACCATATTTGGATATGTATAGCATTTAGGCAATCCTTTGTTTATGTGGATGTAAGATTATAAGCAATTCATAAGCATGTAATGAACCTTTATAATATTTTGTGTTTGAGCATATGTTTGATGGATGTTTTTGAATGATATGGTAGGAGGTTAGAAGTTGGTATTTGAATGTTAAGATGCTATGCGATTATGCTTAAAATGTATATCATTATATAGAAATGGTTGCTTGATTGTTTAAGAAATTAGAAGACATGGTTGTGTCTAGTTTGAATGTTTTGGATCAGTTAACCTGGTTAGATTGTTTGATTATAGGTTTTTAATTATCATCTTTATGTTGCTTCATTGTGTTAACTTTGACAAGCTAGCTTAATAATCGTTAGTGTCACAAATATGATTTAGCTACTTAATCAAGCGATATCTATTTTGCTTATAGAAACAAATAGTTTGAATAATTCAGTTGATAACAGTGCCATTAAACTAAATTAAATACTTGAAAGATATCTAGTTATACTTCTATTTTGAAATTTGCTCCTTGTAAAAAGGGACTATGTTCCTTCCTTGGTTTTAAAGCCTAAGTCATAATATGGTAATAGTAAAGCATGTTTGTAGTTATTTGAATTCATGTTATTGTTCTAATTAAGGGTTACAATTGAAGTTAAGGTTAACATTTGATATCGATTGAAGAAAAGAAAATTTTAACCTAAAATTTGTAAAGAATGTTTATAAATTTCTTGATATGTTTGTGTCTCTATTCATAACATAGGATTGTCATTCTCGTTTGCTTGTAATGTGTCTTTGAGTTGACAACTTATATGTTATTGTTTCCTCTAGTTACCTTTAATGCTCGAATTAGGAGCTTACATGCATGTAATCTATCTCTTTTGTGTTTTCGAAACGCTTCTTAGTTCAGTTTAGTCCTAAACCGGGTAAGGGGTGTTACAATTTCTATATTATTATACATCCAAACTTGCCACCCAAAGCATCAAATTACATTTGAGAGACAACACGATGGCCACCACCTTATCATAGCTGAAACACCTCAATGTCATTGTCGACAATAAAAAGTTACCACAACACGCTCTAAAGAGAGAAATCCTTCTTCTAAAATTAATTTCAAATTTCCTAGCCTCCAACGCTTTAACCATAAACATCTCATTCTTAAACCAAATCCCAGAAAAACACATGGGTACTTCATAATCGGTTAAACAAGTCATTCACCTTAGGAGACAAATATCGATCTTTCACTGTCACATGACAAACTATTAATGGTTTAAGCATCACCTCCACGAACCAACTTCTTACTAGCGGACAAGCTCGTCCTTCCCTTGGGCAAAACACTTAGACAAAAGAAACCTTCGTTCGAGTTGCACCTTTGCAACTAAATCTCTGACTTTCTCAACTGGGTCAGTGTCCTCTGACAATGACGATAGGTATCGATGTCTAACTCGGCCTTACCTCAACTTCCACTCATGTTCTTGACGGGGAGGAAGTCCTGACGACTCCTCCAAAAGACATAAACGAACAGTCTGACAATCTGAAAGCTCTCAAGCATCGAACTACACACATTGGCATCTATCAAATGGTCAAACATATCTCACAACCCCATTGTATCATCCTTAAAACAACCACCACAAAACTACGGTTGAAAGGTAATGATACAAATATTGTTATTACCAAAGGTTAGGTTCCCTTGAGGCCTTAGAGCCTTAAGCTCACTCTCGACATTACTGGCTAGCGTCGCCCTTGATTTACTAAAGCAATTTCCAAGCTATACAACTCCTAAGAAGGTATCTCTCTCAAACCTGTAGAACGTCTAACTTCGGCCACACTCTAACGAACTAATGGATCTCGAATCTACTATCTCCGATAAATGCTTCTAAGGAGGGTGAAGATACTCTCCAAGTATCAACAAGACTCCTTTTAAGAAAACAAAAGGATCCTCCAATCAACATGCATCCACTAATCGATTTCGAGAGCGCATTGTCCATACCAGCAATACAACAATTATCCACGCATGATAATGAATATTTCTTAACGTAAACTCTCCTACCGTATTTGAAGGCTTCGAAACGTCTACAACACACAATGAATACACCATTCAAATGGCAGGAGGAGGACACATCCTCGACTCCATAATCATTCAACAAACTCGCATCTCAATAATTCAGGGTGACCTCACCCCCAAAATTACTCCCATGAGCGGCTCAACACTTAACTCAGCCTTCCCAGCCATGATTGCAACCATCTTAGCATTACAACGTTGGACACATCATCAGGATTCCAGTATTAAAGAGTATGAACTTAATTTAAGGGCTTGTATTAGTAGACACCTTACTAAAACACCTATACCACCTCGAGGTTTCCTATAACTGACTAAACCTAAGCTCTGATACAACTATTGTAACACCCCCAACCCGAATGTCACAATTGGGCCTCAAGTGCAAACCAAAAACCAAAAACCATAAAATTTCTAAAAGTAGGTTTAGCCCAAACAAGGTATTTCCAAAATATTTAGATCTAATAGTTGAAAATATGGATAAATAATTTAAATCGTTACAAAGGAGCTCTACTTTAAATTGAAACATTTATAGATTCAACTTGATGAATACAAATTCAAAAGAAAGATTTACAAACTCGATCACGTAAGGTCCTATGAAAACATTCCATCCTTCTATTTATGCCTTCTAGTTTTAATTTCAATTTAATTTGGTTCTAATTTAACTTATTTGATCTTAAGGATGGCCAATGTTCTATCTTCTTTAAATTGATTAACTTATGAATTCAATCAGCCTATAGTTTAGATTGATGTAACATTTCTAGGCCAATTTTAGGGTGTTATAAAAACAACTTACTAGGTTCAAATTTGGTGAAACGGTCTGCACAATCGAACTCAGAACACCAAGAAATCCCCGGGTAGGGTCCCTCAAAAATAGTCAACAATTGGTCAATTCCTGGTCAACGCCAATCAACACAGTCAAAGGCTGGTCAGCCTCCCAGATAATCTAGTGCAACGCGATTCACATCAGCTATGGTGCACCCGCAGATAGTGATCCGGTGTGGCAATGAGAAGGTGCACCCGGCCGAGCGATATCCAATATGGCGTGGTTCATTAGATCTAGGTGCATATGTCTGGGCAGACGTATGCCCACTCCCCTGGGTGGCGCGTGAGAGGTGCTCATGTTGACGGCCGGTGGCGGCAAGCTCCAGCCCTGTTGTCCTGATGCTGGTGGCTTCTATTTTTAGTTTTGGCCGCCACAAATGCTTCGTTTTGAGCTTCGATGAGCTTCTTTTCTCTCACCCCCTTCGATAGTAGTTCCGGCAGTGATGAGACGACCACTGGTTGACTCATCTCGTCGAGCCCGGCCCAATGGTGTCGGTGGTGAGACATTACGGCGGTCAGATCACCACAAACGAAGCAAAACCTCTCTCTCTGACCCCTTTTCTTTTCTCCTCTTTCCAACATTCTCTCTCACCCATTATTATTCTAATCCCCCCCACCTTTCCATTTCTCTCTCTTCATAAAATATTCCCCTCATTTTCAACCACTCACACCTATTTAAATTTCAAAAACCACCAATAAACTATTCTTCCAACTTGGATTAAACCATCAATTAAATGCCCAAAGCTCATATCCAAATTCCTTAATTGGGCTCCCATCGAAAAGGCCTAATGCCTGGGTTCGAGACTCAATTTGCTAACTCAAAATCTAGGTCGTTATACTTGGCTTATTGGGGTATCTGTTTAAATTAATTAAATAAAATTTAGGTTAGTTTAGTCTTTATATTAGATTTAGATTCAAACCCCCTATTTAGATATTATTTTGAATTAATTTAATTAATTTAAATTTTATCCTTGGCTTATTGGGATGTATTTTAAATTAATTAAATTAATTATATTTCTCTTAATTATTTTAGGATATAAAATTAAAACTTGACTTAGATTGAAGCCTAATCAAATCTTAATTTTTAATTAGTGTCCTTGGTTTATGGGGATGTAATTTAATATTAATCAAATTTGGTATTAAGAGTTTAGATAATTTCATAAAATATTAAGTTCCTTTAGATTTTTAGGCTCTAGTTTCATAATTAATTTAGGGTTATTATTATAATAATCTAAATAGCAATAGACCATCGTACTATACATGTCATAATTTGGGCCTTATAGGTTATATCTTTAGTGGGTCTTTTGTGTTTTTATTTTATGCCCTAATGTGTAGGGATGTAAAAAGCTGATCCGACCCGATAACCCGACTGAAACCTGCTCGAGCCAAAACTTGTTTTGACTCGAGGAAGTGATGACCCAAAATAGATCTATAACCGATTATTATTGACCCAAACCTAAATTGGACATGATACTGTAGTAATCAAACCTGACCTGTACCCGATACTAACCTCGCAAATAATCGATATAACCCAACTAGAACAACTCGAGATCTAATTTTACCCGACCTGTTTTCAACCTGACCTGTTGTTAACCTGAACTGATATTGGCATGGCTTGATATTTACTTGACCTTTAATTGAGGAAGTCTATGATTTGATGATTTTCAAGAAAAAATAAAGTATTCAAGAAATTATGAATTTATTATATTATAATGTGAGAAACTAATTGACCCATATGATGATATTTAATATGATGATATTTTTATTCATTATAGTCCTAAAAACTTTATTTTTAGCCGAAATTGACCCTTATATATTCCTATTTTTGGTAATTTAGTCGAATAATATTTTTATTTATTCTAGTCCCTACAATTTAATTTTTAGTCAAAATTGCCCCAATTTTATTTATATTTTTGGTAATTTATTCCAATAATATTTTTGTTTATTCTAGTACCTAAAATTTAGTTTTTAGTCGAAATTGACCCTTATTCATTTTTTGTAATTTAGTCCAATATTTTTAATATGATGATATTTTTGTTCATGTTAGTCCCTAAAATTTTATATTTAACCAAAATTAATCTCTATTTATTTTATATTTCTATAATTTAGTCCAATATTTTTAATATGCTGATATATTTGTTCACTCTAGTCCCTAATATTTTATTTTTAGCTTAAATTGACCCTTATTTATATCTAATTTTTGTAGTTTAGTCCAATATTTTAAATATGATGATATTTTTGTTCATTCTAGTCCCTAATATTTATTTTTAATGTGTTTTGTTTTCGCGAAAGGCGTTAAATAATTCACTCGAAATGGCTCAACCCAAAGCCTATCGACTATTTCTACCAAACTCAAACTTAATACGAATTCGAAACCCAAATTAACCCAACCTAAAATTACTCGTCCTAAAGTCTACACGAGCTCGAATTAACCCGTCAATTAGCTGATTCAGACCTGAACCGTTTTAACCCGACCTAAAATTGGCCCGCACCCGACCCTGAGTCGAGTCGAAACATCAAATCAACATGAAATGACATTTATTTGATTTGACTCGACCTGACATTACCCAATCCTAAAACCATCCGATTACCTGTTTTTACATCCATACTTATGTGTTATGCATTAAAATTGTTATTCACTTGATAAATAATTAGGTATTAGTTAATTTAAGATAAGTGCTTGCATTTTTTCAATTTAATTTGTGTAAAAGAATGTCCTTGGCTTATTAGGATATTGCTTTTACTCGGGTTAAATTTATAAATGTTTGTTCTTAAATTAATTTATTAATCCTTATTATTTAATTCAAAAAATACTTTATTAATCAATTAATTCTAACAATAAAAAGAGGTATTTATTAATTTGAGTATTTGTGTTGTAATATTTAGGCTTATTGGTTATTGACTAAATATTCGTATTAATTTATATTGTCTAAAGGTAATTCCTAATTAGTAAAATTTGATAAGTCATAACATCATAATTATTTATTCGCATCACGCATAAAGACAATGCTTTTAATTCGAACCATAAATTAAACGACAATCATATTTAATGATGTTGATTTATCTATAGTCCAAATTTAAGAACACCCTTATTAATTAAATTACTAATTAGTTCAAACTCAGCAAATGTTAAAGCCCATTTAATTAAAAAATGTATTCAACTAAGAATATTTAATTAAATTTTAAATTTCAACATTTTCCCTCGGTAAACGCAACGCATGATTTGATATTGATTTCAAGCGTTGTGTGTGGGGGCGCTAATCCTTCCCAACACGTAACCAACTCTCGAACCCTTTTAAAATGAATCTTTGGTTTTATGGTGTTTGGTCTACGAAAGTGACAGGTGGTGACTCCAATCTTTTAAAAACATTTTAAACATTGACATAAACAACCCCCTCACCGAGCAAAGAGTTATTATGACAGTTTGGCGACTCTGTTGGAGATTTTTTAGAGTTAGGCCAAAATAATCATATGATACTTTTATCGATGTAAATTTTTGATATTTAAAGTGAATTTAATTAACTTGTTCTTTTTGTAAGACAATATTTTAATTAAGTGGGCTTTGAGAGTTGGTGGTTTTACATTAATTATTCATTTAATTTATAAGGAATTACCGTCATGTGATTCATCATAAACATGAGCTTTCTACCCGAGCTCTATCCCTTAAGTGGGAGTGAAACGCCACATACCTTCATGAGTAATCCTCCGCGGGTCGGTAACTTACTCCCTAATTCTACGTCTTTTGATTCGTGAGTAACCCTAAGCTCCACTAGGTTGTGCTTTTGTAACATCCCTAAAATCAGTCTAGTCGGAATTGGGTTCCAGCGATTAGAAACCCTACACCATAAAGGTCCAAATATTGTGTTGACCTTGACCGTGTGGTCAATTGTATTGATATTGGACTCTAATTGATTCAATTTATCGATTGATGACCTTATTGAATTTATCGAAAACCTTTTAGTGACTAAATTGGGAGAATTGAAAATTTTAAGGATAAAAGTCTAAAGCATTGATAGTTGAGGGACTAATCTTGCGTTTAGCCCCTCCCTAAGCCTAATTAACTATACGTGGGATGCCCAGATTCATTTCCTTCACTTGGAGGAAAGCTTCTATTGGGTTGAAATTAAAACAAATGGGGAAATAGTAGAAAAAGACTTACCCGATTTAGTAAGAAGCAACCACCTCTCCATCTTCTCCTTCCTACAAACACACACCTCCATTGGAGCTTAAATCCAAGATTAAGTTTCTTTGATCCTTTGGTGTCATTGAATAGCCACCGGTCGGCTCAAGAATTGGAGAAAGCTATTCCATCATCTCCAACAAAAGCTAGGAACAAAGGAATTACAATCCGAGAGCCGTAGGAGCTTTGGAAATCAAGGTGAGTTTAGTCGGAGTGTCAGAATTAAGCTAGGTGCTTTTTCGATTCCATTTTTATTAAAAATCGTATAGCTAACCTTTTGCCTAAGGCCATTGTATTGAATCTCATGGAAGAAAATATTGATAAGCATTGGTAAGTACTACATTGAATCATTGTTGTTGTCATTGAACCATTGAGGTATTGAACATTGATATTGTTATTGAGGATAGCTTTTGTTATAGGTATTGCTACTATTATTGTTATTGACCATCGGTATTGATATAAGCATTGAGGCATTGGCATCAAAATATAGCTCATTGACATCGATATTGAACATAGACCATTGATATTTATCATTGATATTGTTATTGGAATATTGAACATTGGTATTGCTACCGAACCTTGTATCCGAAAGGATATTGGATACAATTGGCATGCCATAGAATTCATGAGCTCATTGGTACGGGTGGACTACGGTCCTTGGCTACGACCTTTATTGTGGCGAGGCGGAGGGATGTTGGTGATATTGGTCATTGGAGAGGCGGAGGGACTAGACCATTCATTGATTTTACGAGGCGTAGGAATTCGCGTATCCACTATCTTGATTTGATCCAAGGATTAATATTGAAACATGATATAATTGTTATTAAACATGAAACATAACATTGATATTGTTAAAGCATGAGTATTATACGTTCTATTATCATTTATATTATTTATGACTACCTCACTAGCCAAAGTATGCCTAATGCATTTCATCTCATGCATTTTAGGTTAATCAAGTTGTTGGTTCTAGATCCGAGAAGTTTGAAATTTTGGCAAGTTGCTACTAGCTTACAAGTAATATTTATTGCCCTTATAAACTCCTAGGATGGTGGAAAAGTAGTTATAATAGTCACTTTTGTCTCTTTTGCTATGTGTATATTTCTTGTGGTTTGTATAGGCCTTAGATGCCCTCAATGACATGTTGGTTTTGGCTAAAAGTGATGAAACTAGCATATTTGGCCTAAAAAGATAAAAACTTGGTAAACGAATTTGTATAGTATGAAATTTGGCATGCAAGTAGTTTATAGCGTTTTAATGTTGCTGGTAAAATTTCATTGAATTTGGATATCGTTTGATAGGTCAAATTGATTGAAAACCAGGCAAAATCTGTCATTATGGGTGATGGCGTATCGATACGAGTATGCATATTTAGACATGGTCAAATCTGGTCAATAGGGTGTATCGATACGTCAAAGGGGTGTATCGATAAGAAAAGTTAACACTATAATTGGTTCTAAAAATTGCATCGATACGGGTATAGGGTGTATCGAAATAGCTCATCGCGTATCGATGCGGCTAGAGCGTATCGATATGGGTTTTGGTCACTTGAATCTGATAATTTGTAAATCATGCATTGCGTATCGATACGGGTAGACAACGTATCGGTATAGGTTCATTAATCCTTAAGCATTTTAACGACCATGACAAAGGCGTATTGGTACGACCTTATGAGTACTGATACCGGTTATAGGTAAATTAGTTTTTAGTCATTTGGAACAAGTTTGAAACATTGCATATTCGCCAATGAACATTGTATAGTTTAATGGACCAGACAAATGAACTCCAATTGCTATGAAATTTTACTTGCTTGTTATTTAGAGATTATATTTCATTGCGTAAGGATAAATTCAAAAAAGGGCCTTAAAAACACTAGATTTACAGATTAGTCCCTAAAACTTGTAAAATTTTTAAATTGACCCTAAATTTATAGATTACAACCTTGTATTGAATTGTTGAATCACTGTATCACCATTATATTGTTTGTAAAGCATGAGGTCGTTAATTTACCGATTATTGGTCACAATTATTGCATCAATCATCATTTTACATATCGGTAACACACCCCGATCCAATTTTTAACTAGGTCGCGAAAGGGGTGTTACAGCTTTCCCTCAAATCCAATCTAATTCGCAATCTTGTAATGGGCCAGAATCGAGGCTCTTGTTACCTTAACAGGTAAAAAGATAGGTTTAGGTACACTTTTCTAGAACCGAACCCACATGTGTGAGAATTTAAGAAGCCTACCTTATTAGAGCCATGTGGATAACCTTAGCGAAGTAGAATTCATGTTGTTAGGTTGTTTTTGTTTTTAATCTACTTTGGTGTGCTATTTATTTGTTGTATTTATTCAGTTTTTTTATCTTTTAATTCGTTCATTATTCATTATTTCTTATATCTGTTACTGACTCATTTTCTTTTCTTAGCTTTTTGTTTATTTTATTTCTTTTTGAGCATATTCATGGCATACTCGTAGAAGAAGTGCTGATGAGAATAGTCTAAAATTGAGGGTTTTTATAATGGGAAATAAGATCTGTAGAAGCGAAGAAAAGAATTCTGAAGTCCAAGACTAGTTAGTGAATGAGTAAAAACAAAAGAGAAACATGGCTTACTAAACATGGCTTACTAGTGGCTCATGTAACACCCCCTTCCCGGCCTGATCGAGAACCGGGTCAGAGAGTGCTACCAGAGAATAGAAAGGTGATCGCTGCAATAAAGTTTCAACAATGCATAACACTTAATCATTATTATACCTTTCAAACATTATCCAATATCAATATTAGCTTGATTTATACCATTTGAACAATGACTAAGCAATTAGGAACAATTTCGAACTTCTACGTATTTTAGGGACTAAATTGTAATTCTGATAACTTAGAAGTCCTTTCTTGCATTTTACTATGCAATAATGAAATTCAATACATTAATAGTAACCATGTAAATTTTTATATAATTTCGATATCATTTACCCATACCGGTATCGCATGCAAGGGTGAGAACCCAATTCCCAGCAATTCAAGAACTCGTATCGATATAGCTTGACCTATATCGATATGGGTTAACTAATGTTGACTTTGACCATGACCCATTTCGATACACCCCAAGACCGTATCGATGCATTTAAATGCCCAAACCTTACTGCCAAAACCTGTATCTATACACTTTAGACCTGTATCGATACGCTATGGTTAACTCATACTTTCTCAGGCCAAATATGCAAGGCCGTATCGATACAGCTTGACCTGTATCGATACGCCCTGCACTATAAAGTCGATTTTTATCCAGGTTTTAGTCCATTTGACCTAGAAATCAATGTCTAAATGCACTGAAACTTTACTAACAATATTTCAATGCTATAATCTACTTGCATGCCACTATAATCTACTTGCATGCCAAGTTTTAGGGTTATTCAAATCCATTTACTAGGTTTTCAGCTTTTAGTGCCAAATATGCATATTTAGCCTCTTTAAGACAATTTCAAAAGGTTACCTAGAGCCTTTATGGCTTCCACAAGTCATGCATATTACACACATATCAAAAGGGTTATAAATGACTAGTTCAACTACTTTGCCACCATACTAGGAGTTCATTAAGGCAAAACATATTACTTGAGGCCTGTAGTCACTTGTCGACAACGTCGATTCTCCAATCTTTAACAGTGGAATCCTTAACCTGAAATGTATGAAATGAACTGAATTAGGCATACATTGCCTAGTGAGGTAGTCACGACTAAACACTTTATCAATGAAATGCATCCCAAATCATTTCTAAAAATAACAATGCAATGAATCAATAGTAGCAATGTAATGCTCATGTTCAATAGCAATAAGTCCATAATTCAACAATAACCCTTGGATCGTTTTAGAATAGTGGATACGCGAATTCCTACGCCTCACCAAATCAATGAATGATCTAGTCCCTCTCCTTCGCCAATATGACCAACATCACAATACCTCCCTCCGCCTCGCCAAATCAATATAGGCCGTAGTCCAAGGACCGTAGTCTACCCATAAACTGGGCTCGTGAATTCTATGGCATGCCAATTGTATCCAAAGTCCTCTCGAATCCAAGGTCGAATGACAATATTGAAAATCAATGTTCAATAACAATAGCAATGTTCAATGCTTCTTATCAATAAGCAATGTTCTAATGTCAATGTTCAATAGCAATATCAATAACAATGGCAATGTTCAATGATCTCAATGACGATAGCAATAGTCGATGCTTCCAAAATCAACGATGTATGCTCGAAGCATATCTTCCAAAACTTGAATTACCCTTTCCAACTGGCCATCAGATTGTGGGTGAAAAGCAGTACTAAGATTAACTTTGGTACCCAGAGCTTTTTGCAATGACTTCTAGAACCGAGATGCAAATCATGGACCTCGATCGAAAATGATAGATTGAGGCACCCCATGGAGCCAAATAACTTTCTTGTTCTACAAGTCGGCTAATTTAGGAAGCCCGTAGTCTATCCGAATTGGCAAGAAATGGGCTGACTTGGTGAAACGGTCTATAATTACCCAAATAACATCATATTTAGTAGGAGTTAATGGTAGACCACTAACAAAGTCCATAGTGATCTTCTCCTATTTCCATTGCGGTAGATCGATGGGTTACAATAAGCTGGTAGGAACATGATGCTCAGCTTTAACACACTGGCATGTAAGGCACTTAGATACGAATTTTATTATGTCCTACTTCATGCCTGGCCACCAATAAAGCTCTTGTAGGTCCTTGTACATCTTCACCGTCCCTGAGTGAACAGAAAAGGAACTCAAATGAGCTTCCTTGAGGATATTGGTGCAAAGAGATTCATCATTGGGTACACAGACCCTATCACAGAAATATGAGAGCCCTTTAGGACTCATTTTGATGTTGGGGTTGTCTTGCAACATGGAAATGATAGCTTGAAGTTTAGGATCTTGTTTTTGCAATGCTTGAAATCTCGATATGATGGTAGACTGAACTCGAAGCTCAGCTACGAGACAACAATGCTTCTGAAGATGGAAGTGGGCATTGATAGCTTGAGGAGCTACAATACAAGGACTTCGCAATAAGTAGATGCACTAATTAACACATTAAACTTAATGATCGATAATGATGCTTACCAGGCAGAGGTTTGCGACTGAGTGCATCAGCTACAACATTGGCCTTGCCCGGATGGTAGTTAATAACAAGATCATAATCCTTGAGGAGTTCCATCCATCTCCATTGTCGAAGATTCAACTCCCTCTGTGATAAGAGGTACTTGAGGCTTTTATGATCGGTAAAAAGGTAACATTTCTCTCCGTAGAGATAATGCCTCCAAATTTTCAATGCAAAGACAACTATAACCAACTCTAGATCATGGTGGGGTAATTTATTTCATGTGGCTTTAGTTGCCTGGAAGCATAAACAATGACTTTGCCTTCTAGCATCAATACGTATCCTGACCTGAGATACGAAGCATTACTATAAACGGTGTAGTCTTTTTCAAGATTCGAGTTGGGTTAGGATCGGTGCATGTGTCAACACTTGTTTCAACTGGTTGAAACTTCTTTGTTGATTCGCAGACCAAACGAAAGGAGCTTCCTTTCTCAACAACTTAGTCAGGGGAGCTTCTATCATAGTGAATCCTTTGACGAACCTTCTATAATAGCCAGCAAGACCAAGAAAGCTTCTCACCTCATCAATGTTCTTCAATCGGTGTCAATCGATAATGGCTTGGATTTTCTTCGGGTCCACCTGGATACCCGAAGCTGATACAATGTGCCAAAGGAAGGCAACTTCAGTGAGCCAAAACTCACACTTATTAAGCTTGGCATATAATTATTTCTCTCGAAGAGTTTGAAGCACAATGTGAAGGTGGTCTCGATGTTTAGTAGGGTTTTGGAGTAGATTAAGATATCATCAATAAACACCACCACAAATTTATCAAGGTAAGATCGAAAAACCCAATTCATTAGGTCTATGAATGCTGTCAGTGCATTGGTTAGCCTAAATGTCATCACCAAGAATTCACCGTGACCGTATCTCATAGAAAAGCTCTTTAACTCTCATTTGGTAATATCCAAACCTCAAATCGATCTTAGAAAAAACAGTGGCATCTTTAAGCTGATCGAATAGGTCGTCAATCCTTGGCAACAGATATTTGTTCTTGATGGTCACCTTGTTCAACTACCGATAATCGATGCATAGCCTCATGGAACCATCTTTCTTCTTCATAAAGAAAACCGAACCTCCCCAAGGCAAGGAACTCGGTTGAATAAAGCCTTTATCTAGCAAGTCTTGAATCTGAGCTTTCAATTCCTTCAACTCAACGGCTACCATTCAATAGGGTGCAATGGAAACTGAGGCAGTTTCGAGTTGCACTTCGATACTGAATTCAACTTCACGGGTTGGAGGTAAGCCCAGATGTTCATGAAGGAAGACATTAGGAAATTCAAACACAGTATCAATATCTTGTAATCGAGGTTCATCTTTGGCTTCCAATGTCAAAGCATACAAGGAAGAATTTATGGAACACATCAACACGATGCTCTCTTTGCCAAGGCCTCGGAGGTACAGTTTCCTCTTACTACAATCTACCCACACTTAATGTTCACTAAGCCAGTCTAAACCCAATATAAAATCAAACTCATGGATTGGTAAAGCCAATAGATTGGCCACAAAAGGAATCCTTTGAACCAATAAGCGACAATTCTTACATACAAGGCTTATGGTGTAACACTCCCTACTCGTGCTAGTAGCAACCCTGCTCGGAAGTGTTACTTAACAACCAAGCAATGGCAAGAACAATACAAACTAGGCATTACTAGCAATACAAGTACAATCAAACATACTTACTTATTATACAAGGAATTCACATTTGACTTCAATATCATCCAGGGCATTCGAATAGGTCACTAACTTAATTCATTTTATGCTTACAATACAAGAACAATCAAACATACTTACTTATTATACAAGGAATTCACATTTGACTTCAATATCATCCAAGGCATTCGAATAGGTCACTAACTTAATTCATTTTATGCTTACATTACAAGTTACTACATTATCAATACACTTCACTTCATTTTATTCACTATAATTCGAATTGCCCTAAGATAACAATCTAATTCCATTTCATTTCTATGTTCTTTAATTTATTTCATGTATCATTACATACCTAGGTTATTAGACATGATCATATTAACTTACAATAGCATGAAACTAGCCTCCTAATCAACTAGGTCATTCGGCCATTAACACCAAATACATACAACAAGGCATATAACTAGTTCATTCAAGTCTTATTCTAATCCTATGCATTCGACAACATCATTCAAAGACACAAGTGACCATATATTTCCCAAGGCAATCGAATAGAAGACAAGCAAGCAAGGTTTGATCATCACATATTCAATTCAAGCAAGACATGTACATAAACAAGCATTCGAATGCTATCAAGGTAAACTAGATCAAGCATTTGATCATTTCATTCCATTATCATATGCGCAACAATCACCATTAAATTACATGAAACTTAAGTTCATTATATACTTCATAATATCATCCAAGATCAAGATATAGTAGGCCCATCAAGATCATTATATACAAGTACCAAAATGCATGTTCAATCTAACTATATACATTCTAGTGCCACCATTCTAGGAGATATACAAAACAAGTATGAAACCATACATAGGCAAACTTGTGAGAATTGTTTCTTGTTCAAGGAATCAGGCTTCAAGATCAAGCAACACTCGTATCCTTTATCATGTAGTTGGGAAGAATGAAAATGAGAGTGATAAGTACAAAAATGTACTTAGTGAGGTAGTACTAAATCTAACCATTTGTTATTTCAAGTTTCATGTCATTTAATCAAGCATAGACCTAGCTAAAGACATCAAGCATTAAGATAATCCTAGCTAAGGATCATAGCATTAAAGTGATCTTAGCTGAGGCTTCAAGCATTAGAGTGATCTTAGCTAAGGCTTACAAGCATCAAGAAAATCCTAGCTAAGGATCATAGCATTCGGCCATTCAAGGAATAAGAATCAAGAAATTCATATCATGAATCAAGCACATCATGCTTGCAAACAAGAAATCAAGGAGTCATGCTTTCAAGTCAAGTAACATACAAATTCATGGCATTCTAGACATGTAACATATGGTGTAGAATTGTTATTTCAATTGTTATTCATTAAACAACCCCCTTGGTACTTAGTTTGTATAGGTAATCGAGCCTCTAACCAATATCGCCACAAGATGCACCGTAGTGCTGGCCAACCCTCCTATTGTCGCCAAAGACCACATATGTACCCTCCATCTGTTGCCAAATAGGGGCCTTAGCCCTGGACCGTAGTCCACCCTTACACAATGAGCTATAGAGTCTAAGGCATGCCCTTCTACCTAGTCCAACTAGCTACCAAAGTTGTTCGATTTCCATTTAATAATGTGTTTCAAGATCATGTCAAGCAAGTTCATTTCATATTAGGCCCTTAGGCCATTGAGCCATATCTCACATATCAAGTAGTTTCATGTTTCATTTCATCAACATGAGAATATGTCTCAAGCAAGTCTTTAACATTCAATCACATTGCATCATAGCACATACAAGCATTCATGTTATCACATAATCATACTTAAGCATTCGACCGGATCATGTATACAAGGCTAGGACCAAGTTTCATGCATTACTTTAGTCATCCTTCCCTTATTAGGTCAAGTTCATGAATAGATTCATTTAACAATTCAAGAATGTAACAAGAATACATTGTTTAGGACATAGTCCTAACCCTAGAGGTAACTGCACTCACAATATTCCAAGCTAGCTAATCTTGGATCCACACTGCTTTGTTCTTGGCTTTAGGATGATCCACTCTATCCTCTTCCACCAAGTTTACTCCTGGTTCTATCACATTAGAAGTACAATATATGTCAAAACAAGTTCATGTGTTCATCAAATCAAGACAAAGTTACAAGCACACAACAATCACAAATTTGGCAGCATGCTCATATACATTTTCCATTACACTTAACTACACTTTTCTACATTCTTTTTCATATAAAACAAGGCATAATTAAAGGCCTAAAACAGTTTACAAGACAGTTCGCCAATTGCCACAAAATAGTGTGCAATTGCCTATATTGCTGCAGCCTGGCAGCTTACACTCTAGTCACTTAATCATGCATATCTTTCATTCCGTACGTCGGAATTTTAATTGTTTTACACCGTTGGAAAGCTAAAAAATTGTCTTTATGACCATATAAGGCTTGCATTTTAGTTCTTTTCCAATTAATACAGTTTTTAGCTTAAAGACAGGGTAATTTGTCACACTAGACAGTTTGCACCGTCCCTAGTGTTTCTTCTCTACATTTTAGTAGACAACCCAGAATTCAGTTTTTATAGTGATTTTTCAAAGTTACTGCCCAGAACAGAGCATTCTGGGCAGATTACACTAGGTTAGATTTCTAGCTTCTTAACTTATTTTAGAAAGGTTCTAACATGGCAATTTCATTCATGTTCATGTTCTTACATGTCTAGGTCATCATAATTCACCTAGAAATGTTCTTAAAATAGAGCATTATCATGTTGAACGTAATTTGATATATTTGATCACATTTACACATCCAATTCATCAACTAGCCAGTCCATTACCTAATTTAACTAGTTAAATTAGGTGTAGTCATTTTCTAGCAACATATCTATTAAATTCAATCTTCATTTTACCTAGCAACATGCTCAAAACAAGGTTCTATGTTCATTTAACATGTTTACACAATTTCTCTATCAAAACAGTCCCTAATCAAGACTGTTTTCAATCAAGCACATATTTCTCAATTTTCCAGCAACTATACATATATCTCATTAGCAATTTAGTTTCTAGCATTCAATTTCTAAGCACTAATTGAAGCTAGCATAACCCTAACATACATGACAATCATCCAATTTCATCAAGGCAACAAGAACATCATCATTTGCATATTCAAACAATCTATAACAAGTTAGAATCAAGTATTATACCTTCTCCAAGCTAAATTTGATTAATGGATGAATCAAGAAGCTTGAATTGAAGGTGTTTGCATGAAGCTCTTCTCTCCCCTTTCTCTCTCAAATTTTTTGCCAAGGGATGTTTTGGGAGGAAGATGACAATATTTCTTTGTTCATTATTCCTCCAAGACATGAGTCATCATCCAAATTGGCACATGTTCTCTCCCAATAAGGACATGTGTCAAGGCCTCCATTTAATTTAATCTTATATGCAATCTATAAAATTTTGCATGTTTAGATTTTCATCCTTTCATTTATGCCTTCTAGTTTTCATTTCAATTCAATTTGGTTCAATTTCACTTATTTGATTTTAAGAATGGCCAATGTTCATTCTTCTTTTAATTTCATTAGCTTATGAATTCAATTAGCCTTAGTTTATATTGTGGTAACATTTCTAGGCCAATTTTAGGGTGTTAGATATGGTGACATAACCACCTAGTGGATTGGTTACGGTGACCCTCGGTGCTATAGGCTCATAAGATAATATGTGTTTCTTAACTAGCATAGTACTTATAAAGGAATGAGTAGAAACATGATCGATCAATGCATATAAAGAATGAGAGTACAGTTCAATGATACATGCGATGACATTAGGCTCATCTTCCTCTTCCCTACTCCTCACATGATACATCTGAGAAGGAGCTTTGGATTCTTGCTTATTTGGTGCCTTGCTAGAGCCACTAGGTCTCCCTGTAGCTCCTGATGAACCTTGCCTTGACCCCTTACCTCAAAAAGATTGAGTAGGGGTTGCATTACATCCCACTGCAACAGTAAACTTGGTGGCACCAAGAGGACAATCTCGGATGAAATGACCTTGTTCTCCACAATAGAAGCATGCTCAAATTTGCTTAAGACACTGACCTGCTAGATGCCGTTTCTGACAAAAGTTGCAAATTGGATTCTGTAGACTTCGATTGGAGCCTCTAGTGCTTTGAACTAAAGCCATCTTCGCAAAAGACTGCGTTACAGTCAGAGGTCTCTCAATGTTCCCAGAACGAGAAGGTTGTGAGTACGTGTTCTGCTTTGGGCCCTGATATTTATTCTTATTGTTCCACTTCAGAGGTCGAGGATCACCTCTGAACCTTTTCTTAGACTTACTAGATCCACCCGATCTCTGAGCCTTCTGTGCTGCTTCGGTTGCCTTAACTCAGTTTACAAGGTCCTAAAAGTCGGTGATACCCAAAGTAGTAAACATAGGGCGTAGCTCGTCGCTAAGCCCAACAATGAACATCATGCATCTATCTTTCTCCTTGATGTATTTTGCACCATACTGATAGTACTTGCATAAATCATGGATGTACTTCTCGATAGGTCGACCACCTTGCTTCAGATGAAGGAAGATACTACGCCTTTCTGCAATGTAGTACTCACTAACATACTTCTTTTGCAATTCTTGAAGAAATAACTCCCAAGTAATAGTTTCCTCGTGAACGATAAGAATAGTGGTCTCCCACCACTAAAGTGCTTCATCAGCTAACAATGCAGGGGCACACACCAGCTTGTGCTCATCAGAACACTGCAATTGCTTGTTTAGAATTCTTAATGTGTTATCCAACTAGTACTCGGGGATCTCAGGATTATCATCATCCTGGCCAGTAAAGGTATATGCCCAAAGCGATTCTAGCTTGTCAATAGGGGCTCGGGCATACTAGACAACTAGTGGGGTAGGCTAGACTACTACCTCGACCCTCATAGATGTCATAAATTGTTTAAACATGTCAGCCATGTTCCGATAACACTCAGCCTGAGCATTAGGCAGCTCCGGCTCGACATTCTAAGGTGGGGGATTTTATGGATTCAGTAGGTCTCCCCCTTACTTCCTCGCCATGAGTCGAGCAAACCAATAGTAGGCTCATCGATGTGAGCTTGATTAGTCTCAGACATATTTATAATATAAAGAGATAGAATTAGTTGACAAGTCACAATATACACAATATACAACTCCTAAGTGGAAAAGTAACTCAATAACAATGCAATAGGCTTTGGCTTAGTCCTAGAATCGACTAAACTCTAGCTCTGATACCACAAATGTAACACCCCTTCCCGACCTGGTCGGAGAGTGCTACCGGACAAAAAAATGGTGATCGGTGTGATAAATGTTCAATAATGCATAACACTTAATCATTATTATACCTTTCAAACATTACCCAATATCAATATTAGCTCTATTTATCCTATTTGAACAATGACTAATCAATTAGGATCAATTTCTAACTTTTATGAGTTTTAGGGACTAAATTGTAATTCTAATTGTAGCATCCTCCACCTGGTTTAGACGTAAACCGGTTTAGGGATACTTACTAAGCAACAAGAACTCAACTTACTTCATGTAAGTCACAAAAAAAAGAAACTCACAAGAATAGTACAAAAAATTTTAAACCGATTTTAAATCAAATAAATAATAATAAAAAAAAAATCAGCCAAGATTTCAACACGCAACAGGTTATTCAAACTCAAATTAAGAAGGAAAAATGATGTTTTCTTCAAAAGATCCATAGCAATAAGGGTGAGATTTAACTTAACTTTTAAAGTCATTTGGGACAATTGAGTATATTATACCAAGCCAAAACAATGAGACTAAATTTGAATTTGTTAATCTCACTACACATGTTCTAAATATTGAGGAGCCTAATATTTTTCAAACACGCGCTACATATTTTGATCAGTCTTAGTTAAAATAGTTTATTTAAAGCTTAATTACATGTAAGTTCTAACCCGAAAGCACAACATTAAATCATATATATAACAACATAGATCAACTTCGGAAAAAAAAACGTTTTAAGAAATCCATATATGAACTTCAAACCAATCAACATCACAATCACCCTAGATTTATCTATAATACAAACATTAATCAAGGATTATCAATTTGTTTACTTCTAGCCACCATTCGAACACACATGAATCCAACATGATAATTATATCCACTACCACTCACATAACATAACTTTGCTTCATCAAATGGAATTTAACTACAATACCAGCAACCATATTAGCCAAGCAACCAGCAACACATTATATAAAGCCTAACCGATTTATGAATTTAGAAGTTTTACTGAGGCCATACACATCATACAATCCATTTTAACTTATATACAAACAAAACGAAACATAGCTGCTTAACAAATATATGCATAATTGATATCATACATGCCACCTACTAGGAGTTCTCAAAAGGGGTTGCAAAACATACTTCTCAATCCTTGTGATCTTGCCGAGTTCCAGAAGCTAAGCAGGATGCAGCTTAACCTGAAGGAAGGAAGAAGAATAAGTAAGCATTTTAGCTTAGTGAGGTAGTACCAAGCCTAATGAGAACGTAGTCATCAAACAAAAAATTAAATCTTTCCATCCTAATAATCAATCTTTGAGATTTAGCTTGGTTAATGGCTATGATATGCTTGTCTTATTTATCAAGCCGGAAAATAATATACAAAACCAATTATCACATGTCGGCAATATTCTAACATGATGTCTCTCTATTCCATTCATTCGAATTATAATACGCATACCATAATTTGAATATTAAATGAGACTAAATGATTATATGCCTAGCACATTGTTTTTCAATACTATATTTACATAACCAATGATTAAAAATAAAACATCATAAACAAATATGCATTATTAATCTACGGTATCATCCTTATTTAGTAGTTGAAAGTAAAACACCTTTTTTTATTAATATTTATTATAGCTTTGAAGTCAAGTATCAACCTAGGTACTCGAATCCCCATCCAACTGTCGCCAACAGAAAGGTACTCATAGTACCGGTCAAACTCTCCTACTGTCGCCAAGTGACCACAACACTTCCCTCTTACTGTCACCAAAATATGGACCGTAGTCCACCCTATCACAAGAGCTCTATGGACTCTATGGCATGCCAATTATACCTAAGACCGACTTGAGACCAAGGATTTATACAAATTTCTTATCGGATTAGATTCAGATTAACTTATTTTCTTATTCACATTTACATCTGACATGTATCCATTCTTACAATAACAACATAAAAATCGAGCATTTCTCCTTATCTGATTTTCGAATTTTACTTGATATAGCATCATTATAAACAATTACATAACATTTTAAATTACTTTACGATCATAACTTAAAAGTCACGAATTTCAAAATTCACATTTCGATTCTTCACTACATATGCACATACTCATTAATTCCAATTCAATCCTGATCAAACATAACCCTTTTCATGCATTACAATTCACAAGATTTTTATCAAGAAATCACATACCTTGCCTTCCCAATCTTAGCTAAAATATTGATCAAATCAAGCATAAAACACACTTTTTAATTAACAAGGGCTCGAGATAGTTTTAAATCTATCTCGAGACTTTAACTACACCCACAGTTCAAACCGAGCTGGTTTCGAATCTCGATCCCCTTCTACTGATTGATCAATTATTGCCCTCACGCCCTTGTTTACTTCTTGATCTAAAATAGCATGAAGTGTAACTATACATTAAAGTATTCCATTTTCTTTTTATTGGTTATACATTTTATATAACTATCTAAGAGTTCAAGAGTACATGCAAATCCACATAAAATCAGTCCTATTTTATCCATATTGGAATCAACGCAGTACCCAAAAGAGTTCATAAATTCATGGTTACTCAAGCACAAACAGCTCATTACATTTTAAACACATATTGAAGTACTTAATCCATTTATTCGAATACTAGAATCTACCCTGCATTCATTCACACTTATTCATAATCAAAAATTTGCTATCAAAGGTCCTAATAATTGAAATTTCCCCTGTTTTCATAAACCTAAAAATACTTCCGTCAAAACAGCTCCTCAAGGTCTAATTATAAAAAAATTGTTCTGTTTTTACAATTTTTCATTTAAATTCGAAATAGTTTCTATGATTCATTCAGCCCCTAAACAGTCCCAACTTGTAGGTTTAATTACAAAAACAGTTTTAAGCCTATCCATTCAGCCCCTAAACCATTTAGGACTCAAGAAAACAATCCTTTCCCTGAATTTTGATTTCATGAAACAGTTTTCCAGCCAATTCCCCATTCATATAACAGTCCAATCTTGTATTAAACCACAACATTCAATTCAATTATGCTATTATCTACAAACCGTTTAAATCTAAAGGATTCTAATATCATCCTAATCGAATATATCATCTCAACAAAAGAATTCAATCAAACATAGCATTCAATCATCACATACATTCTACAACCTACTCTTGCTTTAAACAATCACTAGAAGCCGATGAACTAAAGTGGTTTCCAATCATTTCCTATGTGACAAAGAGTTGGGGAAACAAAATGGAAAGAGTGTATTACCTCCTTCCTCGAGAACAATTTGCTAAACCTCAAGGATTAAGAATTGCCGAAGCTCTACTTCAAAATTCTATGGATAATTTCACAACTCTCTCTCTCTCTCTTAATGGTGAATCGGTCTCTAACAAGGAAATGGAGATCATTTCCTTCAAATTTCTCCCTTAGCCGAGAGTTAGGGACACTCTAATGGTTGACACATGGACACGTCCCCTAGAACTTATGATGTTTGCATGCAAACCTTGTATGTTCCGAGGCTCACAGTTTGGTCATCCAATAATGGCTATCAAATTTCTAAAACTCTTATTTTGGCCCTTAAGTATTCCAATTGATAGAGTAAGGATTAAACCTAGTCCCTTTTCGAAATGTAATTAAAATAATAATAAACTTCCAATCCCTACTTTGGGGTATTACACTAATAACTTAGAAAGTCCTTTCTTGCAATTTACTATGCAATAATGAAATTCAATACATTAACAGTAAGCTTGTAAATTTTTATGTCATTCTGATATCATTTACCCGTTCAATTAGACTATAAAATAATCAGTGACTATTCCGTAAACTATTCAAACTGTGTTTAATGTCTTTTAACATAATTATCTACCACCGTACCGAAACACCTTGGTGAGGTATCGGTATGGGTGTACATGAATTTGAGCTTCAAATGAAACTGTCCAAACACATATCGATACAGTCGAGGACCGTATCGGTACCATATGCAAGGATGAGAAGCCAATTCCCAGCAATTCAAGAACTCGTATTGGTACAGCTTGACCTATATCGATACGGGTTAACTAATGTTGACTTTGACCATGACCCATTTTGATACACCCCAAGACCGTATCGATGCATTTAAAAGCCGAAATCTTAATGCGAAAACTTGTATCGATACACTTTAGACATGTATCTATACGCTATGGTTAACTCATGCTTTCTCAGGCCAAATATGCAAGGCCGTATCAATACAGCTTGACTTGTATCGGTACGCCCTGCACTGTAATGTAAATTTTTATCTGGTTTTTAGTCCATTTGACCTAGCAATCAATGTCCTAATGCCGTGAAAATTTACCGACAATATTTCAATGCTATAATATACTTGCATGACAAATTTTAGGGTTATTCAAATCTATTTACTAGGTTTTCACCTTTTAGTGCCAAATATGCAAATTTAGCCTTTTTTAGACAATTTCAAAAGGTTACTTAGAGCCTTTATGGCTTTCACAAGTCATGCATATTACACATATATCAAAAGAGTTATAAATGACAAGTTAAACTACTTTGCCACAATACTAGGAGTTCATTAAGGCAAAACATATTACTTGGGGCCTATAGTGACTTGTCAACAACGTCGATTCTCTAATCTTTAACAGTGGAATCCTTAACCCGAAATGTATGAAATGAAATGAATTAGGCATACATTGCCTAGTGAGGTAGTCACAACTAAACACTTTATCAATGAAATGCATCCCAAATCATATCTTAACAATAACAATGCAATGAATCAATAGTAGCAATGCAATGCTCATGTTCAATAGAAATAAGACCATAATTCAACAATAACCCTTGGATCGATTCAGAATAGTGGATACACGAATTCCTACTCCTAGCCAAATCAATGAATAATCTAGTCCCTCCACCTCGCCAATATGATCAACATCACAATACATCCCTTCGCCTCGCCAAATCAATATAGGCCGTAGCCCAAAGACCGTAGTCCACCCGTACACTGAGCTCATATATTCTATGTCATGCCAATTGTATCCAAAGTCCTCTCAAATCCAAGGTCCGATGACAATTTCAAAAGTCAATATTCAATGCTTCTTATCAATAAGCAATGTTCTGATGTCAATGTTCAATAGCAATATCAATAACAATGGCAATGTTCAATGATCTCAATGACAATAGCAATAGTCGATGCTTCATTTACAAAGTTCCGATGATGATAACAATGTCGAAATCAATGATCAACGACAATGGCAATAAAAATGGTAATGTCAATGCTCTCTAATGAATATCCTATATTTCCCTGATTCAATGATGATGACAATGATAATGGCAATGACGATACTCAATGACAATGTCAATATCCATATTCGATGTCCATTAACATTGACGATAGCAATAACAATACTCGATACCTGATGCGATAACTTACCAATACTTACCGCAATATCCACTAAGTTGTTCGGTGCAATAATCCTTAATGATGAGGCTAGAAATGACAGTTTCAATAACAAAAAAAATGGGAAAGGCACCTAGCCTAATCATGAGACTCCAACTACACTCACCTTGGTAATCCGAAGCTTCTGCGGCTCTCGAATAGCAGCTCTTTGTTCCTAGCTTGCGATGAAGATGATGGGTTCTCTCTTTCAATTTATTGAGATAGGTAAACAATAGGATCGTGTTAGAATCAATATTATGATATTGAAATCACTATAATGATATCAAAATCATTATCTAAACTCAATATAGACAATATCTATAAATGTTCCATGGATAGCCAAAACCTAGCTTGAGATTTCTCTCAAATCCTCCATGGATTTCAACAATTGTTTGGGGGAAATAGCTTACCCGATTGGTAGGAACGTTTTGATAACAATAAACCAAGGAAAAACTAAGCTTGAGATTGGGCTCAAATGGAGGTGTGAGCTTAGATAAAGATGGTGAACAAGGAAGGTGATAGCTTCTTTAAGAAGTTGGGTAAGATTTCTATCCTTCAATTCCCTCTTTTAATCCATGTACCTGAAATGGCTTTCCTCACTATGAAGAAAGCTATCTCCCACCATCCATGCAGGTGGTGATTAAAATTGAGGAAGGGCTAATCGCAAGGTTAGTCCCTCAACTCTCTATTCCTTATATTTGTACCCCCTAAACTTTCAATTTCTATAATTTAGTCACTAAACAGGTTTCAATACTTTTCTTAAAAAATAGTTTGACTCAATTGGAGTCCCATTTGATACATTTGACCTTGTTGTCAAAGTTAATACAATATTTTGACGATTTTGATGTAGGGTTTTCGTTCACCAGAACCCAAATTCGACTAGGCCAGATTTTGGTGTGCTACAGCTCAGGTACGAGAAGTAGTTCAACATATTCAAGCCTTAGCCGAGGAATCAAAGGAGCTTTGGGAATGCATTGGTTTGGAGTCAGAAGAGGAGTAAAGGTTAACATTACTGCTGATGAATATTAGGAACCTATGTTTTTAGTTAACTCCTACGTATAGCTTTGTTTTCTTTTTTCATTGTAACAGGATTATATTTTCATTAGGGAAAGTTGTTCAATGAGAATATTTACTGAATCAACACTTCTCTGCATTCATGCATTGCATTGCTTAATCATTGCTTTTTTAAATAATATTGCGTTAACATTCATACATTCATACTAGCATTTTAATTTTTCATATTCATCAAATCTTCATCCTTGAAGGAGGTAACAAGTTCAAATTCAAGAAAATGATTTCTCACCAATATAGCTTTGGAAGCAGGAATGACTTAGTGGTTAGAGTGGACAAGCTCGAATAAATCAAGGAAAAATTGGTTGAAATTCAAAAAGAATTTATGAAGTATATTAAGAAATTTCAAGAAGAAACTAGGGGAAAATGAAAGAGTTGACTTCGTTATGGAAACAATATTGCTCGAGATACGATAATTGAATAGATAATTGAATAGAGCCAAGACTAAGACTATGACTTCGTTATGGAAACAATATTGCTCGAGAAAGAGCAATCAATCATCAATCAAAATAAGATAATTGAATAGATGCTTGATTTCTAAGTTATGTCTCAAATGTTAATCGAATATTTGTTTGTTGGATAAGGTTGCTAGGTTCGATAATCACGTGGCTGTTAAATAATTTTATAAGTGTAATGGTATTATAAGTTCATATGAGTAGTAATCTTGATTGGATGATGCCTTGGAATGATTTCGATCATGTGATTCTAATCTAGACATAACCTAAATAACATGAACAACTAAGATTCTAATAAACACCTTTCGGTGGATTTATATGAGATAAAACATTGGTATTAAGTAATTATCGTTTAGCTAAGAGTTGTACATAGTTGGATTAAGAAATTGTATCATGTTCAAATCCTTACGGTTACGATTAAAGAATTCATTAAAACTTATAAACTGAATAAGGGGGTTTGGTGTAAAAGAATATACATGATTTATGGGGCAGAGTTGGGTAAAACTAGTATGTTTTGGACTGTTTGAAATATATATATATGAATACTAAGTTTTAAGGGCTGTTTTGGGATTAAATAAGTCCCTATTGGACTGCTTTGAAATTAAGAGTTTGTATATGTGATTTAAGGACTGTTTTGAGATTAAATAAGTCCCTATTCGATTGTTTTGAAATTAAGAGTTTGTATATGTGATTTAAGGACAATTTTGAGATTAAATAAGTCCTATTGGACTATTTTGAAATTAAGAGTTTATATATGTGATTTAAGGACTGTTTGAGATTAAATAAGTCCCTATTGGACTGTTTTGAAATTAAGAGTTTGTATATGTGATTTAAGGACAGTTTTGAGATTAAATAAGTCCCTATTGGACTGTTCTAAAATTAAGAGTTTGTATATGAGATTAAATAAGTCCCTTGGACTATTTTGAACCATATGTTCGTATAAAAGATTTAAAGGACCAATGAGTCTAGCTTTTTTAAGTTATGTCATAGAGAAATCGAGAAAGTTTTAAGTTAGTACGTGAATCGCAGAAATTACTTGATTGATAAACAAGATTGTGCTGTTGAATTTTTTAGTGCCCTTTTGGGTGATTAGAAGTGCTTTGATATGTGGTTATAACTACGTCTTGTTCAAAAAGATGGTGTATATATGGTAATGTTGGGTTGAGTACTCACACGTAGATGCTTAGACTTGTTCGAGTTATACATGTATATGTGTGTACATGTTGGTTGGAATACCATTCTCGTAATTAAACACTCTGCGGAAATGCTTTTGTATATAAGTTAATTCTGTTCGAACGTTTGGTCTTAAAGAAAATGGTTAAGTCCTTATACAAGCATAGAATTATACGTTTTTGATTAAAAGATTTGGAGGGAAGGTTGGATAATGTTTCATTTCATAGTTAATTTAAACTACCTCACTAAACTTAAGCTTACTCTATCCTTTCAATGCATTTCGGGTTAATGCTTCCAATTGTCTAGAGAGCCTAGATGAGATCACAAGGGTCAGAAAGTAATGTTCGTAAATTTATTTTAGAACTCCTAGTTGGTGGCACATAGAATTCTTATATGCATAATGCATCTGACCGTCTCTTTTTGATTCTGCTTGTATATTTGTATTATAAGTTTTAATTTGGTTTGTAATGGGCCTTTTAATATTTTGTTATTATTTTATGATGGATGGATGATCTTGAACGTTTGGTTAAGAGTTGGTCTAATGATGCTTGAATGTTTAAAGGATATAAGATTAGGCTTAAATGTTCAACCTGATATAAATATGGAAGCATGTTAGTAAAAGGAATCCAAAAGTAATTATTATGAGGACCAAATGATTTGGAATAATTTGGTAATTGATAGAGTCATGATCTAAGTGATCTCTTGATCTTAAGTTTGAAATTTAGATACGAGTTTTGTATCATGTTAAAGTTATATGACATGTACACGTATAAGTAGCTCAAAATATTTGTGATTGAGTTTGTAATGTATTCTATGGTTGCTCGATGTTTATTATTTGGGTAGTGGTATTACCTGTTGTGTAGCATAATACTTTACTTGATTGTTATTTTGTAAAATAAGTCATAATGAATGGTCACTTAGTAAAGCCGTAGGAAGATGAGTAAATAAATATAAACTTGATGAGGTATGAATTCTTGTATCTGTGAGTGATTACTATATTTCGTAATTAGTCAAACTTGTCTAATGATAAATTACTAGTTAAATCATTATGTCATGTTAATTGATGGATCGATTGATGTTATTATCTAGGTTTGTCTTGACATTTGATTATTTGTTACTATGATTATGTGATCAGTTATGTCTTTTGATGTCTAATGATCTTTGATTTTGGTTGTAAGTCTTATAATAGGTTAATAGTATTCAAGCCACAAATAATCTAATTTTGAAATCAAATATGAAAGATGGCAAATCCTGTGACAGATAATTCAGTGTAACAAAACTTGATCTATGAAGAGCTTATACCAAAGAGTATACTTCGAATTGAAGTGGAATCATATTTGTATTTGTATGATTAATTGATAGTGTGTAATTCGGTTACCTATTTAGTGATTGAAGCATGTTGTATAATGTTGTTAATAGAAAAAGTTTTAAATTACCCGGTTTTTCCAAGGGCATCTTCATTTTGTTACACTAAGTTGGCCATGAATGCTGTTTGTATCTGTCAGTAAACACTTCCTAGCTTGGTTTTCTTCGAAGCTGGGTTAGGGGTGTTTCATTTTGGTATCAAAGCATGATTTAGTCGATCTTCGGACTAAATCAAAAGTTGTTGCATCATTATAAATTGTGTGCCACCTAGGAGTTCAAGTTTCTATTCTGTGATTGGTGACTTACGACCAATACAATTTGTTTACACGGTTTGAAACTCAGAATATATGAAAATATTCTAAGTTTTATAATACGAATTCATTGTCATTGAAGAAATTCGAGGAGGAATTTCTTTTAAGGGGAGAATTGTAATACCCCAAAATATAGCCTAGTAGTATGTTACTAATTAAGTGGTAACTAAGGTTTGATTTAAGGATGCCTTAAATCTTTGTTTGCTAATTAAGAGTGGGACCAAATTGGAAGAAAAGAACAATAGATAGTAATTAATCAAGGGACTAAAATGATTCCTAAAGATAATATGGTGATTGCATGTTAATTAGAAACTAAAGAATGGTTAGTACACATGGCACAAGAAAGTGTTTCCATGTAAGCTAGGATCGGCCACTTGTAAGGGCGAATTCAAATGAGTCATTCTCTTTACCATGAGGAAACCGAAAACTTGAGAGAATAGGAAGGAGAGGAAATAAGCTCGGTTTCATGTCATCATATTCTTCTCCTAAAAGAAGATGGTTTGGCGGAACCTATGTTTGAGAGAGAAAGCGGAATCACCATAGAAGTTAGAGGATTTAAGCTTCATCTAGATGAATTCCTTGAGTTTTCCTTCAAATCAGTTCAAGTTGGAGGTAAAGATACTCTTTCTTCTTCCTTCAATCTATAAGTAGAATGGTAAATGCAATCATAACTTGCTATTGATCAAAGTTTTGGATAAGCTTGTTAAATTAATAAATTCATGATATAATTTTTGTCCTTGATCATTTGGATATCTTGTCTAATAGCTTACTATGACCTTGTGTGATCGAATAATTAGAACTTGGAGCTTTCAATTGATTACGTTGCTTGATTGTTTTGGAATGTTAGTTAGATGATGGTTCGGCTAAAAGGTTGTAGTAATTTCCAAATAGGCAAAACTTATGTGCATAGAATGTAACAGTATTGTTTCTTGTGGTTGCCAAGGAATTTGATTAATGCCTAGACTCCTAAAATGTTCAAAATTAAGCAAACCAAAGGTGTTGTGCTAATGTCCTGTTTTGAATGGTTTTGAGCAGCCACGCGTGTTTTATTAAAAGCATAAATTGTGGTAACATTTTAACCTTTAGAACCATTATACAAGTTTACAATTGGAATTGATAGCATGGAATCAAACAAGAATTGTTAATATTATATTTGGGCAGAATTACTAAAACTAGAATCTTAGGGACTGTGTTACAATGATATTTGTGTGTTAATGAACTACTATGTAGATATTGTAAGAATTGGACTGTTTGAATTATTAAGAGCTAATCTAGGCAGATTGAAAATAGGGAAAATTGTTTTACAAACAAATGGGACTATTTTACCTTATTAAAATAACTTTTGGGACTATTTTTGAACATGTAAAATTGTTGTGGTTTATTTAACTGCTTGGTATGTAAACGTGGCTATTTTTGAAGTTTTTGGGACTGTTAAGGGATATTTAATTGAGCTAAAAAGTATTCAGATGTGGCTGCCCTGTTTTGAGTTTAATTGGACCAAATTGAGTGTTTATGAACCTATGTGTATTGTTTGAGTATTTAAATCAATGGACTAATTTGTACAAATATGTGTATGTGTGTGCATTCGGATTGTTAATGATTGAATTGTTTTGGTACTGATGATTTTGCTATTTAATTTAGAGGTACATGCATTGATAAGGAAATGGATAATGACATAGAAGCTAAAAAGGAAAACAAATTAGAAGTATAAAGAAGTGTGGATTCAGGTATTTCGTAACTTCGAGATAAGAGGTGAGTGTAGTTTTAAATTATCGGAATAGAATAAAAGCTACTCCGAGCATTTTGTTACTTACATTGTTTGCTTGTTGTCTAAATTAAGCATTGTTAAGCTAAGCTTGGGAAACAAGGTACGTTGCTTAATATTTAAGCATGCTATGAAAGCAAGGAACATTAATTTATTGAATGGAATGAAGAATGTTTTGTGGTAGATGCTATGCGCATAAATAATAAGAAAATTTAGATTTTGTGATTTGTGGTTTTTGTGACCTTTTGGATATGAACTTGGAAGATAATTATGAGTATATGCATGAGCTATGAGTTAAACCATATGTATAAGTATTCTAAAGTTCAGATACGGATCAATGCTTTTAACATTCAAAATGCTATAGGATATGACACATGATTCATGTTTATTTGAACATGGAATCAAGTTAAAACATTCAATATGTTTTTATTAAAGTATGCACAAAATGTTAGAATTCGAACTAGGATCTTATGTTGCTGCTAGTGTCATTAAGGGACTGCTTCGGTGAATTTTTGTGCGTGTATGCTTTCAAAGTACTCTGCTATGTGTACACTAATGAGTCAGACTGTTTTGGAGGTCTAATGTAATAGAAGAAATTTTGTTTTGCTACCAAAAAGGACTGTCTTTATTTGTATGTTTATATGATTCCTTAGCTATCCTGTTTCATGATATACAAAAGGTGTATGGACTATTTATATATATATTAGTGTATATTAGTGAATTTGGAGTTGCTCTCTAACCATGTAAATGCTGGAAGTTTGTTTTGAATAGATTAATGAGTATATAGAGAGTTTGGGGGCTGTTTAGGTGAAAACATGTATATGCATAATTGTAGGGCTATTCGCAAAGTTAGGGCTGTTTTAATGATCAATAAAACCGAGTTGATTGTGCTTATGTGATTAAATTGAAAACATGTTAAGTTGTTCGAACAAAAATGTGAAGTTGGTACAGTTTTGGACTATTTTGAATACAAGATTAAAAGAATATAAAATAGAAGCTGATTTTGAACAGATTGAACAAATGTGGACTGTTTTGCAATGCTAACTCATGTGTACAAATTATGTGGATTGTCTTGGCTAAAAATGATCTTAAAATGACTATTTTTAGTATCAAATTATATGTATATATGCTTGATGGGCAGAATTGTTTAAAGTGAAAGTAAATGGTTAGATTTGAATGGATAAAGTGTATAAGTATGATTTGCCTTGTTTGGAGCATGTTGAAAGATTGAATTTATTCTAATATATAGTTATAATTTGTTATGTTTAGACATAGTCGAAGCTAGGAAAGACTTGGATAAGTAGCTAGTTTGGTTAAGGATTCAGGTATCCCGTGACTTCGGGATAAAAGGTGAGTGTAGTTTAAATACTCAGGAGGAATTAATAATCTTCCCGAGCATTGCCTTTAAATTATGACTACTTTAAAATTGTTTATGCATGTTATAACAGAGCATGCTTGGGAGCAAGGTGAGTACTTTGGTGAGAAAAGTGCTTTTATAATGAAATATGGTGGAAAGTGTGTTTAAAATATAAAATGTCAATCTTGTCATGGTTTCTTGTTTGAGTTCAATAGATGATCATGTGAATAGATGTGGTTATTTGTATAATTATGGATAAATCTGATCATGAATAGTTTATGTGTTTTGATAAGAGAAATTGGGCTCAAAGTATTCAAATAATAGAAATTGTAGATGTAATTTACATGTGGTAAACGTACCCTTATGCCATTGTGAACTTGGGGGAGATGAAATAATGTTATAGAATTTATGAATTGAAGCTTAAAGTATGAATGCTCACTATGATTGCCTGTGAAATGAAAAGTGCATAGTATACATGAAATAATTCTATGTAATCTTAATAGAATGAATACATTGAAACTTATGAATGAATTACCAAATGAAATGTGGGTTATAAGGCCTTTTAAATAAGTGAATTTAAGCATGGGGAAATCACATGTGGTGATCATACATAAATGTATACCCTTAGTGAAGGGAGAATGAAATCCTTGAAGGGATATATATTGATAAAGAACTATACTCATCATGTTTAAGAAATGGAAGGAATGTGTTAAAGCCTTGGTCTCGAGTTAGTCTTAGGTATAGTTGTCATTTCATAGAGTCCATAGAGCTCAGTGTCGGCGTGGATTACGGTCTGGGACAATGGTCTTTATTGGGCGACAGTAGGAGGGATTGACCGGTACTGCGAGTACCAAATTTTATGTTATGGGCAATAGTTGGTTGGGGACTCGGGTACCTAGACTGGGACTTCGATTCACAAGGCTATTGATAAGTGTTCAAAAGTACTATTTTTATTACCCTTTTTACTCATATTATTGTTAGACTTAGGCTTATATTAGTTTCATAATTAGTCATTCATGCATTAATTCATGTTTCTTTCCACCGTTGAGCTTTATTACATAACTTGGTGATTTTTGTGAAAAAAGATGTTATTTTGGTGTGTTTTTTTGTGTGTGCAGAATCACTTGCCTAAATAAGGCTAGAACCAGTTGCCAGGGCAATGCATGAAGGAGATGCCGACGTAGTTGTCAGGGCAATGCATGAAGGAGATGTCGAGCTAGTTGTCAAGGCAATTTTCGACAAGGAATAAGATGATATGGTAGTCGAAATTGATGACTAGATAAGCTCAAGATGACGTGGAACAAAGCTGAATCCCAAAGGAGTTTGATTTCCATGAAGAGGTTAAAGAGAAATTAAATCCCAAAAAGATAGAAGAAGTTCTAGAAGGAATTTAAATATAATAATGAATTATATTTTTTAAAGATAATTTAATTCCAACTTAACTTCCTCCTCAAGAAGGATTTTAACCTAGCCATCTCATATTTAAAGGACCAAGCCGTTAAAGAGGGCAAGAAGATGGGGAGAGATTTTGACAAGGGAGAAAGCTTGGAGGGAGAGTTCGATTGAGAGGTTTTTCAAAGAGGGCTGATCGATTTCTTCCTCTTCTTTGCTTCCATTTGATTCATGGTTTGGGGATTATTCTTTGTATATCTTTTGAATCCAACCATGAACTAACTTGATTGGTTAGGGTTATTGTGTTTTGTTGTTGTGAAAAACAATTGGATTTTGTTTAGGTTTTTGAGTTGTAATTCAATTTTCAAAGTTTGTTCATTCTTGGTTCTCAATCTTGTTTGCGAGTGAAATTGGGAGAGGATCTCGCAACTTTATATATTTATCTAATATCGGGAGAGTTAGATTCAAGAAACGAATGAGCATGGTCTTTATTCAATCAATTGATGGTGAAGACTAATCTGGCTTAAGAATAAGTTTAGGATTTCAACGGTTAAGAGGAGCGAAAGATTGGTTGTTGTTCACCCTTGATTCACGTAGGGATGTATTATCAAGGCATGCACAAATAGCTAGAGTTTCGACTTAGGGATAAGAAGAAACCATTGAACAACGCTTCGCCGAACTTTGGAAGTGAATGCTCAATTGCCCAGGCAATCGCGGGAGCATTGCCCAGGAAATCTGATCAGACAACGAGGGGGAATTGCCCTGGCAACCGACCAGGCAACATGGCAGAATTGCCCTGGCAATCAACCATGCAATTGCAGCCAAATTGCCCTGGCAATCGACTAGGCAACCATAACAGAATTGCCATGGCAATTCGGCTGCTACTCAATCACCAAGACGATCCAATCATCTATCAGACCTCAACTCACAATAACCTGGCCTATTCCCTCTTATTTTATTACATCTTTATTTTATTTACTTGCTCTTTTATTTTATTCGTTAGTTAGAACTCCTACAATTATCAATTGTGTTTTATTTTTACAGTGCGATAACTAAGACAAAGTGGCCCAAACCAATCCTTGTGGAGACGATACTTGATACTTATCATATCACTTTATTACTTGCGACGTGTATACTTTCACAATTGCGTAGCACTTATTACGTGCAACAGCTATGATAAAGAGCACAATAAATGTAAATGTTATACCAATAAAGAAGTATGGTAACTTGATTATTGAGATAATGTGTAATTGATATAAGTAAATAGGTTCTGTTGCGTGTGATAAGTGCTACGCAATTGTGCAAGTATACACGTCGCAAGTAATAAAGTGATATGAGTATCGAGTATCGTCTCCACAGGGATTGGTTTGGGCCACTTTGCTTAAGTTACTGCACTGTGAAAAGTAAAAACACAATTAAAGGAGTTTAACTAATAACTAAACTAGAAAGCAATAAAGTAAAAGAAAAGATGAGATCAATTGAGAGAGATAGGCTAGGTTATCGTGAGTTGAGGTGTGATAGCCGATTGGATTGTCTTGGTAAAAGAGTGCACGGGCAACTCAGTTGCCGTGGCAACTTGCACGACGGGGTTGCCGTAGCAACTAATTGATGGTTGCTTGGGCGACTAGTTGGGCAACTACTTGGGCGACTGGGCAGCAACTTCAAGGTTCGGCGGAGCGTTCTTCAATGGTTTCTTCTTATCCCTAAGTCGAAACTCTAGCTATTTGTGCATGCCTTGATAATACATCCTGCGTGAATCAAGGGTGAACAACAACCAATCAATCGCTCCTCTTAGCCGTTGAAATCCTTAACTTATTCCTAAGCCGGATTAATCTTCACCATCATTGGATTGAATAAAGATCATATTCATTCGTTTCTTGAATCTAACTCTCCCGATATTAGATAAATGGATGAAATCACGAGATCCTCTCCCAATTCACTCGCAAACAATAATAAGAATCAAGAATGAATAAACCTTGAAATAGAAAAGTGCAAACTCTTATTACCTAAACAAAAACCAATAGTTTCTCACAATCTCAAAACACAATAACCATAGCCAAGTAAATTTAGTTCATGGCTAGGTTCCAAAGAAACACAAGATATTTAATCCCTAGCATGAACCCAATCGAACAAAGATGAAGGAAGAGGCTTGTCGAAATCCTCCTTGCCCTTGATGCTTGTCGAAAATTCTCTCCTCTTGCCCTACTTGGACTTGCCGAAATTTCCCTCTTGCTCCCTCCTTGAATTGTCGAAATCTCCTTGATATTTATAGGGCTAGGCCAAAGTCCTTCTTTGAGGAGGAGTTTGAGTTGGAATTAAATTATCTTTAAAGAATATAATTCTTTATTATAATTTTATTCCTATTAGAACTTCTCCTATCATCTTGGAATTTAATTCTCTTTTAATCTCTGCATGGCAATCAAATTCCTTTGGGCTTGGACCTTGCTCCATGTCATCTTGGGCTTGTAAAATCATGAATTTTGATATCCATATTGCTTTTGGTCTTTGTCGACAAATGCCATGGCAACTAGCTCGGCATATCCTTCATGCATTGCCCTGGCAACTAGCTCGACATTGCTTTGGCAAGTGATCCTGCACATACACACACAAAAACACACCAAAGCAGCATCTATTTCCACAAAAATCACCAAGTTATGTAATCAAGCTCAACGATTGAAGGAAACATGGATTAATGCATGAATGGCTAATCTATGCAACTAATATGAGCCTAAGTCTAACAATAATATGAGTAAAAGGGTAAGAAAAATAGTACTTTTGAACACTTATCACACCCCCAAACTCGAACTATTGCTTGTCCTCAAGCAATGCAAACTCATAATTACCCGCCAAGACTTCAAATTTTCACAAACTTAGCTTTGAACTTGATTTCAATTCTCTCGAACCGGGGCACAAAGTATGATTGGCTTTTTATTTTTTGAAAACGAGGAATTACTCGGAATCAAACTATAATGCTTGTGAGTGTGTGCGGAGTTGTGTGCAAGTTGATTTTTCGGATTCTATGCAAACAATAGGTTTTCAAATTACTTGATGGGTTCTTTTTAACATGTTTTAACTAGAGCCAATTTGGGCACCTCTAGTGTTTTATTTTTAGTTTTCTTAAGTTAATTTAATCGACTAGAGCCGGTTTGGGCACCTCTAGTTAACCGAAAAAATTTTAACGCCTCCTAGAGCAGTTTCGGGCACCTCTAGTGATCAATTTTTAGCACATGCTAGAGCCAATTTCGGGCACCTCTAGCATTCATCCAATTTTTATTCTAATCCCCCAATTAGTTAATTATCAACCTAAGTTTACTAGAACTCCTTAAATCAATCAAACCACAACAGTGTTTCATCAAATTTAGCATCATAGTAAAATTCTAAGTTTTTTATGGTTATCCTAGAATAAAAATTCTATCAATTAAGTGCATTGGTAAAGTCATCATTGAATATTCATCAAATCTAAGCAATTCTTGTTCCAATTAAAGGCATGGCAAGCAATTTATGTATCCTAAATGTAATGCTTAAGATTAATGTAACTAAACATGGTAATTACTAGTAACAATCTCCCCCAAACTCGAGTGAGGCATTGTCCTCAATGCATGCATAAAAATAACGAAAAATAAAAATAAAAATAAAATGCATACGGGGACTTACTCCGAGAGTTCGTCATCGTAGATGATTAGTTTCCTTCTAGTTGGCGTCTTGATTTTCTTGCTTGAACGCGATGGTTGTTTTCTTGTTGCCGGGACGTCTTGAGCTTTGGTTGCCGTGGCATCTTCATGGTTAGTTGCCGTGGCATCAGCTTGTGCAGGCACGATGTAGGTTGCCGCGGCATCTTCTTCATTGGTTGCCGTGGCAAGGATCTTGTGATAAATTTCCTTAGCATAGTAGTTGTGAGTCTTGTTGTGAAAAAGAAAACAAAGAAAACCTGAAAACTAAAGATAATGAAGAAAAAATAAAATATCTCCTAAAAATAAAAATGAAAATAAAAAGAAAAAGAAAAAGGAAATCTTGAAAGGAGAGCATGCTCATGCATCTCCTAAGTTGACCACTTCCTTGTTACGTTCCACATGGGCACCATTGTAGTGCTTCAATCTTTGTCCATTAACTTTGAATTCATGATTGTCGAGATGGACTTGATTATTACGGCACCATGAGAGAATGGTTTGACGACTTGAATGGTCCCGACCATCTTGATTTCAGCTTTCCGGAAAAGTTTTAGCCGAGAATTGAATAGGAGAACTAGTTGCCCTGGCGTGAATTGCCGTGGCAATAGTTTCTTGTCGTGCCATCGCTTTGTTTTCTCCTTGTAGATTCGTGCATTGTTATAGGCGAGTGCACGAAATTCTTCTATCTCATTGAGATCCATCAAGCGCTTTTTGTCCGCACTTTCCCAATCCATATTCACGGTCTTGATTGCCCAAGACGCCTTGTGCTCGATTTCCACCGGTAGATGACATGTTTTACCATAGACAAGCCGGAAGGGGACATACCTAATGGTGTTTTGAATGCAGTGCGATATGCCCAAAGTCGTCATCTAGTCTTAATGACCAATCCTTCCTTGAGGATTTACAACTTTCTCGAGTATTCCCTTCAACTCCCGGTTGGAAATTTTCGCTTGCCCGTTGGTTTGTGGGTGATATGCCGTGGCGATCTTGTGTGATATGCCAAGCGTTGCAACATCTTGGCAATTAGTCTGTTGTCAAAATGCTTGCCCCCGTCGCTGATAATTGCTCTCGGCATCCCAAACCGTGTAAATATGTTTTTCTGCGCAGGAATCGTTGCACGGTCTTGGAATCGTCGTTGGGAACTGCAGCTGCCTCTACCCATTTAGACACATAGTCGACGGCGAGTAAGATGTAGAGGTTGCCGAATGAAGATGGGAAAGGTCCCATAAAATCGATCCCCATACATCGAGCAGTTCCACCTCGATGATGTTTCGAGTGGCATCTCATGTCGCCTAGAGATATTGCCCGTCCCTCCGCAACGATCACATTGCTTGTAAAAGTCTTGGGCATCTTTGTACAATGTTGGCCAATACAAACCGGATTGCAAGACTTTGGTCATGTACGAGTTCCTCCAAAATGTCCTCCATAGGGTGAAGAATGGCATTGCCGAGTACATTCTGTTGCTCTTCTTGTGGGACACATCGACGTATAACCTGATCTGCACATTGTTTAAACAAAAGAGGCTCGTCCCAAAAGTAATGCTTAGCATTATGGCGGAACCGCTTCTTCCTTGGTGAGTAATGCCATACGGAAAAATACCACAAACAAGGAAGTTAACTAAATCTGCGTGCACGAGGTATTGCGGGGCATGTCTTTGCCGTAGTGTCTCGCTCCCAAAATTGCTGAGGCGTGCTCGTCAAAGACTGCTAACTGCGGCGTCGCCGAGTTGCCGGGCGTGTGCTTCCATGGTTGTCGAGGCGTCATGGGCTGTCGAGGCGTCAAGGGTTGCCGAGGTGATTAGAATTTGTTCATCCGGGAATGCATCGCATATCTCTAGATCCGCGTCCTCTTCCTATTGCGTTCCAAACGTGATAAGTGATCGCCACTTGATTTTCTGTTCCTTTCTGTCCTTAATTTCAATATCAAATTCTTGTAAAAGTAATATCCAACAAATCAAACGAGGTTTAGCATCCTTTTTAGCAAATAAGTATTTGATTGCCGAATGGTCCGTATGAACAATTACCTTTGTACCAATTAAATAGGATCGAACTTGTCAAATGCGAAAACTACAGACTAGTAACTCTTTCTCCGTTGTTGTGTAATTCACTTGAGCATCGTTAAGAGTTTTACTAGCGTAGTATATCACATGGAAGGTCTTACCGTGCGTTGGCCTAGGACTGCTCCTACCGCGAAATCACTTGCATCACACATGAGCTCAAAAGGTAGCGCCCAACTGGTGGAACAACAATGGGTGCCGAGGCAAGCTTTTTCTTTAGGGTTTCAAATGCTTGAGTGCAAGAATCATCAAAATCGAAGACTTTATCCTGTTCAAGCAGATTACACAAAGGTTTAGTGATTTTAGAAAAGTTATGAATGAACCTCCTGTAAAAACTCGCATGTCCGAGAAAACTTTCAATTCCTTTAACCGAATTTGGTGGGGTAATCTCTCGATCACGTCCACCTTGGCTTTGTCTACTTCAATTCCCTTGGATGAAATCTTATGGCCGAGCACTATTCCTTCATCTACCATAAAGTGGCATTTCTCCCAATTGAGGACTAAATTGCGTTTCTTCGCATCTTGCCAACACCTCTCTAAATTGCCGAGACAGCCGCCGAAGTCATTACCAAAAACCGAAAAATCATCCATGAAGATCTCAAGGAAGTCTTCGACCATGTCCGAAAAGAGCGCCATCATGCATCTTTGGAAGGTTGCCGGGCGTTACATAATCCGAACGGCATCCTTCGGAAGGCATAAGTACCGTATGGGCATGTGAAGGTTGTCTTTTCTTGATCTTCGGTGCTATGGCAATCTGATTGTAAACTGAATAACCATCAAGAAAAGCAGTAAAAGGGTTTACCCGCAAGACGGTCAAGCATTTGATCAATAAAGGGTAATGGGAAGTGATCTTTCCTAGTGGCTTTGTTTAGCTTTCGATAGTCCATACAAACCCTCCAACCGGTCTGATCCTGGTTGGGATAAGTTCATTATTTTCATTGCTTACCCTTTGTTATACCTCCCTTTTTCGGCACACATTGTACCGGACTTACCCACGTACTATCGGAGATAGGGTATATAATGCCGCGTCAAGCCATTTGATGATTTCTTTCATTACAACCCCTTTTATGGCATGATTCAGTCTCCTCCGGGCCTCAATTGAAGGTTTGTGATCATCTTCCAACAAGATCTTGTGCATGCACACCGCGGGCTAATTCCCTTCAAGTCGGCAATTGTCCACCCTATTGCCTTTTTATGTAGCTTCAACATGTTGATCAGCTTTTTTTCTGCTCAGGCTGTAACTTAGAGGAAATAATTACAGGTAATGTATTATCGATCCCTAAGTATACATATTTTAGTTGATCCGCAATTGTTTCAACTCAAGAATTGGTGGATTTTCGATGAGGGTTTTTCGATCTTACCTTCCTTACCCGAGTAGTCCGGTGGTTCAAAGTATGTACCTGGTCGATTTACTAGCCAATTTACCTCTTGGGTTGTTCCTCATCGACCGCTCTTCATACTCCTCAGGTTCCTCTTGATCGGCAATGTAGTTGCCGAGGCAACTAAATTCCTCATCGGTTAAATTCGCCGTGGCATGAAGTAGTTGGCATTCTTTCGGATCATCGGCATGCCTTAGTGTTTGGAACACATTTAGTTTTACCTGCTGGTCATTCACCCTCATTGTGAGTTCTCCCTTTTCAACGTCGATCAAGGTTCTCCCTGTCGCTAGGAATGGTCTCCCGAGAATGATAGGTGCATGCTCATCTGCTTCACAATCCAAAACAATAAAGTCAGCGGGAAAAATGAATTTATCAACTTTTACCAGTATGTCCTCAATTTTTCCCTCTGGATGCACATAGGATCTGTCGGCTAGCTGCAGCATAACTGTTGTAGGTCTTGCCTTCCCGATTCCTAGTTTCTGGAAAACCGATTTAGGCATCAAGTTTATGCTAGCCCCTAGGTCGCATAGTGCTTTCCCGACATAGTGATTTCCAATAGAACAGGGTATTGTGAAACTTCCGGGATCCTTCAACTTTGGTGGCATACGGTTGTGCAACATTGCCATGCATCCCTCTGTCGCGGCAACTGTTTCAAACTCTCCTAGCCTTGTTCTTTTGGACACAATGTCTTTAAGGAACTTGGCATAGTTTGGCATTTGTTCAATTGCTTCCACCAATGGTAAGTTGATGTGGACTTGCTTTAGGATATCAAGAAACTTCTTGAATTGGTATTCTTGCTTTTGTCGCTTCAACCTTTGTGGGAATGGTGGTGGAAGTCGGATATCTTCGATCCTTTCATTGGTTTGAAATTTGATTGACGGCATTGCAGGGACATCTGGAGTTGCCGAGGCATTATCAACCCAGGGTTGCCGAGGCATGCTTATCGCAAGTTGCCGAGGCGTCTTTATCGTTGGTTGCCGAGGCATGCTTATTGCCGGTTGCCGTAGCAATTCTTGGTTCAGCATCTGAGGCTTTGCCGCTAGGTTCGTCTTGATCTTTTTGTGGAGTTTTGTTTGACGAGCGGGTTTGGATTTCTCTAAGTTGTTGGCCACTTCTGGTGGTGATTGCCTTACATTGCTCATGGCCAGTTCCTCTTGCGACTTCAGTATCGCTAGGTAAACCTCCTTGTGGTCTAGTGTTCAGATTTTGAGCAAACTGTCCGACTTGATTTTCCAATGATTTGATTGCCGCCTCTTGGTTTTGCAATCTCATCTCGGTCCTGTTAATAAAAGCATCAGTTCTTTTTATGAAATTACTATTCTCAGCCATATAAGATTCAGTTTTCATCATAAAAGCATTTAGAGAATTTTCTAAAGAACTGGATGTTGTCGGTTGTTGCTGCGGCATCTGTTGCCGTGGCATATTCTGCTGGAATCCCGATGCTTGTGTATTCTGATTGTTCTGGTTTAGAGCATTGTTGGGATTACTCCATGAAAAATTCGGGTGCTTCTTCCAAGCTGGATTGTATGTATTTGACATCATGTTGTTGCCCCGATTGTAATTCCCCACATAGAAGCTAGATTCTGGATTCTGCATACATTCAGAAGAATTATGGTTATCACCACATAACTCACAAAAAGAATCCATTACCTTGACTTCATGCGTGTTGTTTGGTTTTTGCATGTTCGGACCATCTTGGTTAAAGCGCCAATTGTGCGAAATTGAATCGATGATCCTAGTTCATGTATTGTGGCTTAGCGTCTAACTCCTCCTCTTCTAGTAGATGGGAATTGATAGTCATTCTTGGCCAGCCTGTTTAAAATTTGCATTGCTTCCTCCGCGACTTATCTAAGAGTATGCCGTTTGCCGAGGCGTCTAGCATCATCCTTGTTGGTGTATTCACGGCGTTGTAAAACATTGTTACTTGAGTCCACACCGGGAATCCGTGTAGAGGGCATTTGTGTAGAAGTTCTCTATATCGCTCCCAAGCCTCGTACATGGATTCATCATCAGCTGCGAAAAGAAGTAATGTCGTTCGAAGCTTATCGATTAAATTTGTAGGATTAAATCTAGCAAGGAAATCACGACAAAGATCAGTCCAAGATGCTATGGATCCGGCAGAATGCTATTTAGCCATGCTTTCGCCCTATCCTCGGTGAATAGGGAATAATCGTAATCGTAGGACATCGGGGTAACTCCGTGTATCTTGAACGAGTTGCAAATCTCGAGGAAAGATTTCAGATGTTGTCGTGCATCTTTGATTCTTTGAGCCGCCAAATTGACCTATTGTGTTGATCATATTAAACATTACCGGTTTCAACTCAAAGTGGTCGGCTTCAATTTCGGGTGCGACAACTCCCGGGTTGAGTCCATCAAGATCTTCTTCAAGATAGTCTCGAATAGTTCATTTCGTGCAAGAATCACTCCTCCCCGCTCGAACATCTTGATTAATATTGCCGTCTTGATTTGCCATTGCTTCTCTTATCCTTCGTCTAAGTCTTTGTAAGGTTCGTTCGATTTCTGGATCAAAGGGATATTACGATGAAGTCGGTCTCGCATACTGGTCATATACCAATGCAAAACCAAAGTTTGTTAGCCCTTTGGATTTTAAACAAGAAAAATAAAAGAAAGTGCAAGAAAGTAAAAACAAAGTCGCTATTGCCAATCCCGCAACGGCGCCAAAAACTTGTTGCGTGTGATAAGTGCTACGCAATTGTGCAAGTATACACGTCGCAAGTAATAAAGTGATATGAGTATCGAGTATCGTCTCCATTGTGGATTGGTTTGGGCCACTTTGCTTAAGTTTCTTGACCGTGAAAAGTAAAAACACAATTAAAGGAGTTTAACTAATAACTAAACTAGAAAGCAATAAAGTAAAAGAAAAGATGAGATCGATTGAGAGAGATAGGCTAGGTTATCGTGAGTTGAGGTGTGATAGCCGATTGGATTGTCTTGGTAAAAGAGTGCACGGGCAACTCAGTTGCCGTGGCAACTTGCACGACGGGGTTGCCGTAGCAACTAATTGATGGTTGCTTGGGCGACTAGTTGGGCAACTACTTGGGCGATCGGGCAGCAACTTCAAGGTTCGGCGGAGCGTTCTTCAATGGTTTCTTCTTATCCCTAAGTCGAAACTCTAGCTATTTGTGCATGCCTTGATAATACATCCTGCGTGAATCAAGGGTGAACAACAACCAATCTTGCGCTCCTCTTAGCCGTTGAAATCCTTAACTTATTCCTAAGCCGGATTAATCTTCACCATCATTGGATTGAATAAAGATCATATTCATTCGTTTCTTGAATCTAACTCTCCCGATATTAGATAAATGGATGAAATCACGAGATCCTCTCCCAATTCACTCGCAAACAATAATAAGAATCAAGAATGAATAAACCTTGAAATAGAAAAGTGCAAACTCTTATTACCTAAACAAAAACCAATAGTTTCTCACAATCTCAAAACACAATAACCATAGCCAAGTAAATTTAGTTCATGGCTAGGTTCCAAAGAAACACAAGATAATTAATCCCTAGCATGAACCCAATCGAACAAAGATGAAGGAAGAGGCTTGTCGAAATCCTCCTTGCCCTTGATGCTTGTCGAAAATTCTCTCCTCTTGCCCTACTTGGACTTGCCGAAATTTCCCTCTTGCTCCCTCCTTGAATTGTCGAAATCTCCTTGATATTTATAGGGCTAGGCCAAAGTCCTTCTTTGAGGAGGAGTTTGAGTTGGAATTAAATTATCTTTAAAGAATATAATTCTTTATTATAATTTTATTCCTATTAGAACTTCTCCTATCCTCTTGGAATTTAATTCTTCTTTAATCTCTGCATGGCAATCAAATTCCTTTGGGCTTGGACCTTGCTCCATGTCATCTTGGGCTTGTAAAATCATGAATTTTGATATCCATATTGCTTTTGGTCTTTGTCGACAAATGCCATGGCAACTAGCTCGGCATATCCTTCATGCATTGCCCTGGCAACTAGCTCGACATTGCTTTGGCAAGTGATCCTGCACATACACACACAAAAACACACCAAAGCAGCATCTATTTCCACAAAAATCACCAAGTTATGTAATCAAGCTCAACGATTGAAGGAAACATGGATTAATGCATGAATGGCTAATCTATGCAACTAATATGAGCCTAAGTCTAACAATAATATGAGTAAAAAGGGTAAGAAAAATAGTACTTTTGAACACTTATCAGGTTCTTCATGGTATGTTCGAATGATTGGTTCTATGATAATGAACCAATATAATGGAAAATGGTTAATTAAGATGGAAGTGTGGTAAATTTCTTATCAAGTAATGTTTATTTGGTTTTATTCGATTATTACTTAAATGATATGATCTGTTTCTATTTGAATAAGTAAAGGAGAATAAATCATTGAATAACTTAAGTTTATACAAGTTGAGAATTGTTTGATTGTTATTGTATGGTATACTATGGAAATTGTTAATTCATGTGTATGAACAGTGGAATTGGATATTTGAATGATTAAGTGGATTATGCATAATGAAGAATATCTTGGATTGCATTTTGTCCAAATGCATGTTAACAAGGTTAAAGTGCAAAACTATCAGTTATAGAATGAACATTACTATGTCAAATTTGTTTTAAGTTGTTCAACCATCAATAAAGTTATAAAATGCCTTTAATAGCTTAAACGATTGTTTTTGCAAGGATGCGGAACTTTTTAAATATGTTCTGTCATTGGAGTTGAATTAAATGATGGATTTCTTGAGATTTGAACTAGATCTTTAAGCTATTGAATCCTTGCTTAATTTGAAAGTAACCCAGGATAAGTATGTTGAGGAATTGGAACGCATGTTAATCTTTAAGCTTCTAGTAGATATGTCCAATATATCTTTTGTGATTTCTTGCATGGTTCGAATGGAATGCGGTATCTATAGTGGGATGACTGTCATTTTCTAACACTTACTTGGGTTCCAAGTAAGTTGTGTAAGTCAATTAGATACTACAAACTTAGACATCATCTAAGCCCAGTTTAGGGCGCATTCATATGTTTGATAAATAGTATCATATCAAAAGATTCCAAGTGCTTATAATGAACATATGTAGATAAATTTGAATTAAATGAATAAGGTGATGTATCATATCTTTAAGCCTCAATGGATTACTTGTAGTGCAAGACACTATTCGAATTGTTCCTTAACGAATAAGGCATTGTTCGAATGCTTTCTTACAAGCTAAGAAAGATTTGAATTCAATAGTTACAAGTATTTTAGGCAAAAGCCTTAATCCAATGGGTTACTTGTATTTCAAGAAATGTTTGAATAGTATCTTGTAGCTTAAGAAAGCTCTAAATTCATTGTTTGCAAAACAATAGAAGGCATAATTCAAATGAATTTAATCAGAATTCTAGATTTAGGAATTACCCGAGTATGGTCTGCGACTAAGGGCATCAGCAACTACGTTTTCTTTCCCCAGATGATAGTCGATAACCAGATCGTAATCTTTAAGTAATTCGAGCCATCTCCTTTGTCTAAAATTCAAATATTTTTGTGTCAGGTGGTACTTGAGACTTTTGTGATTGGTAAATAGATTGCATTTCTCCCCGTATAGATAGTGTCTCCATATCTTGAGAGCAAACACGATAGCTTCTAGTTCCAGAACGTGTGTTTGATAATTAGACTCGTGTGGCTTCAATTGCCTTAAAGCGTAAGCAATCACTTTCCCATCATGCATCAGGACACAACCGAGTCCTAGATGAGAAGCATCGTTGTAAACAGTAAATTTTTTGCCTGATTCTAGTTGGATGAGTACCGAGGCATGAGTCAAAGATTGCTTAAGTTGATCTAAGCTTCGTTGTTGGCTCTCCGACCAAACGAAAGGCGTATCTTTGCGAGTAAGCTTGGTAAGACTTGCGACAATAGAGGAAAAGCCTTTAACAAATCTTTTGTAATACTTGGCTAAACCGAGAAAGCTTCGGACCTTGCTTACATTCTTTAGAGGTCTCCAATTCAGAATAGACTGAATCTTGCTCGGATCGACTTTAATTCCTTCAACCGAGATAACATGGCCAAGGAAAGAAACTTTTGGTAACTAGAATTCACATTTGGAGAACTTGTCATACAATTGATGTTCTCGGAGTGTTTGTGAGACAATTCAGAGGTGTTCAGCATGTTTCCCCTTATTCTGAGAGTACACCAGAATGCCATCGATGAATACGACTATGAACTTGTCAAGATAGGGCTTGAATAACCAATTCATTAGATCCATGAAAGCAGCCAGAGCATTCCTTAACTCGAATGGCATTACGAGGAATTCAAAGTGGCCATATCGAGTACGAAAGGTTGTCTTGGGTACATCTTGTTCTTTCACTTTCATTTGATAGTACCCCGAACGAAGGTCGATCTTAGAGAATACGGTAGCATCCTTAAGTTGATCGAAAAGATCTTCAATTCTAGGCAGGGTATACCGATTCTTGATGGTGAGCTTGTTTAACTGACGGTAATCAATACAAAGTCGCATAGTCCCATCTTTCTTCTTTACAAATGAAACCGGTGCACCCCAAGGAGAAGTTCTAGGCCGTATGAAACCTTTATCTTGCACCTCCTGAAGTTGCTTCGTTAATTCCCTCAACTCAACAGGTGCCATTCTATAGGGTGTAATGGACACCAAAGCTGTTCTAGGCAGAACTTCTATCCCGAACTCTACTTCTCGGGTTAGAGGAACACCAGGGAGACCCTCAAGAAAAACATTAGTGAATTCAGAAACAACATGCATGCTAGGCAAACCGAATTAAATTTAATCTTGAAGGATCATCTTAGAAAAGATGGAAGTTGGTTTCGTATCTAATAAGAGAATGGATTCTTTCCTTAAACCCCGAAGATACAATCTTCGCTTTTGGCAATCTACCCAGGCCTCGTGTTTACTTAACCAATCTAACCCCAATATCAAATCAAATTCACAATAAGGTAGTACATATAGATCAATAGGAAATTGGATATTTTAAATGGTCAAGGGAGCTTCCTTGTGGAGCAAGTTAATGGGTGTTTTCCCCCTAATGGATTCGAAACTACAAGATTGGATTCAATTATTTCGGGTTTCAATTGTAACTTGTTGATCAAGGCAGAATAAACAAATGAATGGGTAGACCCCGAATCAATTAAAGTATAAGCAGGACTGGAATTTAACTCAACGGTACCTGCAATAACATCGGGAGCTTCTTCATCATTTTTACCATGAATGTGGTATATACGAGTAGGGGCTCGAGATTCCTGATGAGTTGGAGCTTTCGAATAGGGGCCCTTCTATTTCCCCTGATTCCCGGACTGAGCTTGTCTGGGTGCCTTATTTCTATTTGAAGGAGCTGAGCTAGGAATTGCAGAAGCTCGATTTGAAACCTTGTTGGGATTCTGAGGACAATCCCGAATGTAATGATAAGAGGCTCCACATGAGAAGCATAAATTCTGTTGAACTCGGCACTAGCCAATATGGTGCTTCTGACAGAACTTGCAAAGTGGATATTGAGTAGCTTTAGCCTGATTCCCTGTGCTATCAACAGAAACAATCGGGGTTGAAGTCTTTACAACCGTTTGAGGTTTCAGAATATAACCACTCTTCTGATTAGGGGTATAGTTCCATGAGTGTCCCTTAGAATGTTTGGACTTCTTTGATTGCCAGAGTGGCTTATCATCATTGCTGGGTCATTTGTCTTTGCAAGATTGTCCACTCTTACGTCTTTCCGAGGCTTTCATCTTCACCTTAGTAGCAATGGCTCAGTTTACCAAATTATGGAAGTCGGTAACACCCAGAGCAGTGAATATCGGACTTAATTCATCATTTAACCAGTCTATGAACATTCGGCACTTGTTGGCCTCGGTTTTGATATATTCTAACCCAATCTTGCAATACTTGCAAAAGTCGCTCATATATTGCTCGATAGGTCGACCAACTTGTTTAAGATATAGAAATCATTTTCGGCTCTCGGCCAGATACTGTTTGCTGATATATTTCTTCTTGAATTCATCAATGAAGAATTTTCACGTAATAGACTCTGCATGAGAAGTCAGAGAAGTGGTTTCCCACCAACTTAGTGCTTTGTCTTCTAACAGAGCGATGGCACACTCGAGTTTATGTTCGTCGGGACATGGCATTTAGTCAGAATACGAGTAGTGCCCTCTAACCAGTACTCAGCTATTTCTAGATTAGCTCCATCGGTGACGGTGAAGATATATGCCCAATGTTGAGCCAGCTTGTCAATATAGGCTCGGATTGGTACATTAACAGTATGAGTAATCGGGTGTTCTTATTTTAGGGCAGTTATGAGATGATTGAACATCTCTTTCATACACGTAAGACATTCTTGCTGTACAGGATTTATAGCAGGAGCTTCCTGTTGAGCAGCAGCCCGAGCTCAATGTTGAGCTTGCTATTGAGGTGGTTTATGTTCCATTCTTACACTGTCCCCTTCATTCGAGGAGCCTACGGGACTTTCATCATCCCGACCCAGTCTAGTTTCTGACATTCTAGTTCAATCAGAACAAATAGAGTCTTAGTTATCACATTTACACATTTAAGCAACATCACAAGCTTATATCAAGTCTCCTAGGTGGAACCTATCCTATATGATGCAAATGAGCTTATCGAATCAACCAAAAAACTCTGATTACCAATAAATGTAACACCCCATCCCCAGGTTAGTTGTAACCTAGTTTTAGAGCGTTACCTAAATAAAACAAAGTGATTGATAGGTTACTTGTCGAACAAGTAACCTCGGGACTACTTGCCTTGTTGCGCAAGTAACCCAATCTAAACCTATCATAATATTCAATACAATCAAGCAAAGACACATTAAGCAACCAAACAACATTCATAACACACAATTTTAGGTACCAATTTGTTTCCTTCTTACTTATAACCTAAGTTACTATATCATATTACCATTACAATCAATTCACATACATCAATCAAACAACAACACAAGTGTATCATACTTCTCATTTAAGTTACTATTAGACATGATTTAACTTTCATTCATTCTATCATTCCAAAGCCATATTCGAATTCACTAGGTGGTCACTAAGCATGTCTTAACTAGTTTACTTGCAACTTAAGAAACTACACAATCAACCAATTAACATGATCATATCAAAGCATCAAACTTATAATCTTATTACATTTTTATTCATCCTATTCGAAGCATCATGGAATCCTAACCATTTTTCATTTGTTTCTTTACAATCAAGTTATCATTTTACATAGCATATTTGTCTAGAACATTGATAATGCATGCTTAACATACCTTAGCCTCCAATTTCAACATAGCTGAACCATGCTAGCACACATAGTATCAAATGCATGTACATACAACATAGGTTTAACATTCAATTAAACAAGATTTCATCACACATTGAATCTACATTCGTTTCATACATAATCTCATCAAACAATGGATTTCAAACACAATATGCGCAGCATCTACTTCTTATATATACATATCATCTTAGTTCAAACATAGTTTAAGTCATCCAAAATAGTTTTCATAGTAGGCCCATTCAAACAATACAAAACTAGTCATATACACATAATCAAATGCATGATCTAGGCTATATATTACAAAATCTAGTGCCACCAAACTACGAGTATACAAAGAGTATGAATTCATACTTTTAAACTTGCTTCAAGTGTTGCTTCAAACCCAAGATATCCTATTGAAGTATTCTTTAATCTGTTATGGGAAGAATCAAGAGTAGAGTGGTAAGTACAAGATATGTACTTAGTGAGGTAACACTAAATCTAGTCAATTTCAAAGCATAAGTCCAAGTTTACATATAATCCAAGGAATCAAAACTATCATCAAAGACCATGTACCATTTGAATTGCATAGAGGAGAACATAGGCAAATTTCACATATCACACATTCAATCATAGCAACATTCATCATGTAATCATACCATATCATTCAAAACCTTGCTTAGAAGACATGTAACATACATCATAATACACATGTACCATTCGATCATCATGCTTAGGTGACAAGAAATCAAAACTCTAATCACCAATTAGGGATTCATACACAAAGCCATTCATTTATACATTACTTTCAAAGCAAGGAAGTTTATACAAGTTCCTTACAATACAAGCAATGTTCATTAAGTCATCTTTCAACATTCCTTGGTAAGTAGCTTACTAGATAATCAAATCTTATCAATATGTAGCGAAGTGCCAATATGCACCGTAGTGCCAATATGCACCGAAGTGCCAATATGCACCGTAGTGCCAAAATGCTCCATCGTGCCAATATGTACCGTCGTACCATTATGCACCGTAGTGCTAATATGCACCGTAGTGCCAATATGAACTCAAGATTCTAAGGCATGCCCTCCTATCTATCAAACTAGCTACCAAGGTTGTTGATTATCCAATTCAATTAAGCTTTATTAATTTCATGATTCAATTCAACAATATGTCATTCATAGGCGAAGCCCTTAGGCTTATGGAGTCTTAACTCCCAATACATAACTATCCATACCATTTGATTCAATCAACCATGTATACATTCACAAACACAAGCATATGTATGCATTGTGCGTACCTTATTCTCCAAGCAAGCATGCCAATTCATACCTTAGGGATAAGCAATGCATATGACAAGCATTTGGTCATAATTGCTTAACACCCAAGTAACCACAAAGATCATGGCATCAATCATGTTATCATACATTTCATTCTTCCCTTAATTAGCCAAATATACTTTAAGTCATGTTACATGGCATTAACGTTTCATTTAAGCAATAACAAGGTTGGTTAGGACCTAAGTCCCAACCCTAGGATAGTTACACTCACAATACTCGTAGCAATTCAACTATCTTGGATCCAAATCCCTTTGCCTCTAGCTTTGGGATGTCCACTCCTATCCTCTTCTTCTCCAATCTGCTGCCCTTGGTCTAGCAAGCAAAGCACATACACATATCATCACAACAAGCACAATATCACAAAATCATAGTAGCAATGTTACTACATTTTATCTAACATTTAGCTACTGTTTTTATGCTTATTTTTAAGCATTTCTTACCAATTCATCTTCACATTGTTATTACTTCATTTCAATACATAATTGGACAGATTACAATGTCCCAAAACTGTTTTGGAAACAGTTTCTTACTAGGTGCAAAAATAGTCCCAAACTGCCCTGGACACTGCTGCCTGGCAGTTTGCACACTGTCCCTTAAAATGGCCATATATTTTAATCCGTACATCGGAATTTCAATTTCTATACACCGTTGAAAATCTTACAAAATTTCATATAAGACCATAATAGACTTGCATTTTATTTCTTAGCCAATTAATACAGTTTATTGTTCAAAGACAGAGCATTTACACTGCCTAGACAATTTGCACTGTCCAGTAATACCTATTTATAGTTTTTAGTATAGGACCCAGTTTTCAGTTCTGTTTTCACCTAAATAAAATAGACATTCTAATGATCATTTCATTAAAACTTCAGCCCTGAATTCAAACTATACAATTTTTGGTGAATTTTCAAAGTGACTGCCCAGAACAGAGCAATTCTGGGCAGATTGCATCTATTCACATTTTAATGCCCTTAATCCATTTTAACCAATGTCTTGGCCCTATAATTCATTTCATATGACATTATAAACATGTTAGGTCCATGTTAGTTCATTAAACAAGGCTGTCAAAATAGGGAAAGTTGATTACAAAGCCTAATCTTGCATGTTTACTCAATTTCAATACTACAAAACAATTTCTATGTTACTTAAATATGTTCATGCTTTTATCTTCATTTCCAGCATTGTTTACCTAAAATTCAATTTGTTTAACCTCTTCTTTACAATACCTATTCATGATCGTCATCAATTCATTATTTCCTTAGCTCAATTTCATATTCAAGTCATTCAATTTCCACTTTAACAACACAATACAATTTCCAGCAACCTAGGTTTGTTATACTGGCATGAACACATAATTTCCAGCCTTGTACCTAGTTTCATTCTTCAAATTAGCATAATTCAACAACTATATAATCACCTAATCACATATTCCATAAACAATTCCATCTATAATCATCAAAAACAATCCAATTTCAACAAGATAGTTGCCTAATCAATTAAACACAAGAAGAACTATACTTACTTTGCTTCTTGCTTAATTTTAATTTCAATGAAAGGTTCCTACACATGCAAGCTTAAATTCTTCTTCAATGGATGAATTTCCAAGCTTTTTCTCTCACCTTTCTTTCTCTCTATAATCAGCCAACATAGGATAATGAGAAAGATGACAACAACTCATCCATGTTATTGGAATTGTGTTTTGTCTAAATTGTCCCTTGATTAGCTACTAATCATGTGATTAGCCAAGGGCAAATAAGAGATTCATGATATTTATCATGCAATCTCATTCTTTCTCTTTTAGTTCAATGTAGTCACTTTTAAACTGGTCATTTGTTTTATACATTCTTTCAATTAGGCCCTTAATAAATCAATTTAGCTTAATTCTTAATTCAATTAAGCTATCGACTTAATCAATTTAATTACAATACTTCTAAGCTAGGATTTGGGGTGTTACATCTTGAGCTCATATTGGCACTATTGTGCATATTGGCACTACGGTGCATATTGGTACGATAGTACATATTGGCATGACGGTGCATATTGGCACTTCGGTGCATATTGTTAAGATTTGATTATCTAGTAATCTACTTACCAAGGATATTGTAAAAGGACTTAATAAATCAAATGAACATTGCTTGTATTGTAAGAAAGTTGTATCACTTCATTGCTTTGAAAGATGACACATGAGTGGTTGTAAAACTTGTTACTTATCATGAAAGAAATGTATGGATGTTGGCTTTATTTATAAAAGCCTACTTGATGAATTAATTGATGGGTTGCTTGTCTTCTAAGCATGTTATTCGAATGGCTTATGAGTACCATGATGAATGTGTTATGTTGATTGTATGATATGTAAAGATTGCCTAAGATATCTATGTAATTCGAATAAGCATGTAATTTGTATAGATGATCTTGATTCTTGAAATACATGACTACTTGAATTTATATGCTTTGAGAAAATTGACTAGACTTAGTGTTACCTCACTAAGTACATATCTTGTACATACCACTCTACTCTTCATTCTTCCCATAACAGATTAAAGAATACTTCAAGGGGATATCTTGGGTTTGAAGCAACAATTGAGGCAAGCTTAAAAGTATGAATTCATACTCTTTGTACACTCCTAGTTTGGTGGCACTAGATTTTGTATTAGGTGGCTTTGATCATGCATTTGGTTATGTGTATAAGACTAGTTTGTGAAATGTTTTGATGGGCCTATTGTGTAATCTATTTGGATGACTTAAACTATGTTTGAACTTTAGTGATGCACATATGAAATAGATGTTGCGCATATGGTGATTCAAATCCAATGTTTGATGAAATTATGTATGATTCTAATGTAGAACCAATGTGTGATGAAATCTTGTCTAAATTGAATGATAAAACTATGTTGTATGTTCCTGCATTTGTTCCTGTATCCATTGACGTGATTCGGCAAGGACAAGATTGAGGCTAAAGTATGTCAAGCATGCATTATCAAGTATAAACCAAATATGCTATGAAATATGATGACTTGGTTGTAAAGAAACAAATGAAATGTAATTAGGGACTTCCATGATTGTTCGAATAGGATGAGTGAAGATGTAATAAGATGTAAGTTGGATTCTTGTAATGTTCATGTAGAATGGTTGATTGTGTAGTTTCTTAAGTTGCATGTAAACTAGTTAAAACATGCTTAGTGACCACCTAGTGTATTCGAATATGGAATTGGAATGATAGAATGAATGAAAGTTATACCAGGTTTAATAGTAACTTAAATGAGAAGTATGCCACACTTGTGTTGTTGTTTGATTGAGGTATGTAATTTGAATAGAATAGAAGCAAGATAATGGTAACTTAGGTTATAAGCATGAAATGAAATAAAATAGTGCCTAAATTTGTATGCTATGTATGTTGTTGGTTACTTAAAGTGGTTTGCTTGTATGGAAAGGTTTAGTTTGGGTTACTTGCGCATCAAGGCAAGTATTTCGAGGTTACTTTTTCGACAAGTAACCTATCCATCGCTTTGCTTCCGTTCCAGTAATGCTCCCGAACCGGGTTACGGCTAACCGGGGGATGAGGTGTTACATTTTTTGGTAATCAGAGCTTTTTGGTTGATTCGATAAGCTCATTTGCATCATATAGGATATGTGCCACCTAGGAGACTTGATATAAGCTTGTGTTGTTGCTTAAATGTGTAAATATGATAACTAAGACACTATTTGTTTTGATTAAATTAGAATGTCATAAACAAGATTGGGACAGGATAATGAAAGTGTTGTACGCTCCTCGAATGAAGGAGACAGTGTAAGAATACAGCAGAACCCACCTCAATAGCAAGCTCAATATCGAGCTTAGGCTACTGCTCAACAGGAAGCTCCTGCTATCAATGCTATGCAGCAAGAATGCCTTACAAGTATGAAAGAGATGTTCAATCATCTCGTAACTGCCCTTGAACAAGATCACCCTATTGCTCCTACTATTATTGTGCCAAAACGAGCCTCTATTAACAAGTTGGCTCAGCATCGGGCATATACCATCACTGGCACTGATGAGGCCAATCTAGAAGTAGCCGAGTACTGGATAGAAGCCATTACTCGTATTCTAACGAAACAATTTCCGTGTCCTAACGAGCATAAACTCAAGTGTGCCATCGCTCTGTTGGCAGATGAAGCACTAAGTTGGTGGGAAACCACTACTTTGACTGCTCCTGCGGAGTCTATTACGTGGAAATTCTTCATTGATGAGTTCAAGAAGAAGTATATCAGCGAACAGTATCTGGCCGAGCGCCGAAAATGATTTATGTATCTCAAACAAGCTGGTCGACCTATCGAGCAATACGTGAGCGACTTTTGCAAGTATGGGTCAAAATATATCAAAACCAAGGCTGAAAAGTACTGAATGTTCAAAGATGGGTTAAATGATGAATTAAGCATGATATTCACTGCTCTGGGTATTATCAACTTCCAGAATCTGGTAAACCGAGCCATTTCTACTGAGGCAAAGATGAAATCCTCAGAAAGACACAAGAGCAGACACTTCTTGAAAGACAAACAACCCAGGAATGATGATAAGCCACACTGGCAATCAAAGAAGTCCAAACATTCCAAGGGACACTATTCGAATTATACCCCTAATCAGAAGAGTAGTTACATTCCAAAACCTCAAACGGTTGTAAAGACTTCAACCCGGTTGTTTCTGTTGATAGCACGGGGAATTAGGCTAAAGCTACTCAATATCCACTTTGCAAGTTCTGTCAGAAGCATCATACAGGCCAGTGCAGAGTTCAACAGAATTTATGCTTCTCATGTGGAGCCTCTGATCATTACATTCGGGATTGTCCTTAGAATCCCAACAAGGCTTCGATTCAAGCTTCTGCAATTGCTACCTCAGCTCCTCCAAATCGAAATAAGGCACCCAGACAAGCTCAGTCTGAGAATCAGGGGAAATAGAAGGGCCCCTATTCGAATGCTCCAACTCATCAGGAGTCTCGAGTCCTTGCTCGTATGTACCACATTCATGGTAAGGATGATGAAGAAACTCCCGATGTTATTGCAGGTACCATTGAGTTAAATTCCAATCCTGTTTATGCTTTAATTGATTCGGGGTCTACCCATTCATTTGTTCATTCTGCCTTGATCAAAAAGTTAAAATTGAAACCCAAAATTATTGAATCCAATCTTGTAGTTTCAAATCCATTAGGGGGAAAATGCCTATTAACTTGTGCCACAACCAAGCTTGCTTGACCATTCAAAAAATCCTATTTCCTATTTATCTATATGTACTACCTTATTGTGAATTTGACTTGATTTTGGGGATAGATTGGTTAAGTAAACACGAGGCCTGGGTAGATTGCCAAAATCGGAGATTGTATCTCTAGGGTTTAGGGAAAGAATCCATTCTCTTAATAGACAAGAAACCATCTTCAATCTTTGCTAAGATGATCCTTCAAGATGAAATTGAATTCAGACTACCTAGCATGCCTTTCATTTTTTAATTCAATGATGTTTTTCTTAAGGAAGTCCCTGGTGTTCCTCCAACCCGAGAAGTAGAGTTTGGGATAGAAGTTCAACCTTGAATAGCTCCGATGTCCATTACACCCTATAGATGGCATCTGTTGAGTTGAAAGAATTAAAGAAGCAACTTCAGGAGTTACAAGATAAAGGTTTCATACGGCCTAGCACTTCTTCTTGGGGTGCTCCAGTTTTGTTTGTAAAGAAAAAAGACGGGACTATGCAGCTTTGTATTGATTACCGTCAGTTAAATAAGCTCACCATTAAGAACCGGTATCCCCTGCCCAGAATTGAAGATCTTTTTGATCAACTTAGGGATGTTGTTGTATTCTCTAAGATCGACCTTCGATCAGGATATTACCAAATGAAAGTAAAAGAACAAGAAGTACCCAAGATAGCCTTTCAGATTCTATATGGCCACATCGAATTCCTTGTAATGCCATTCGGGTTAACGAATGCTCTGGCTACTTCCATGGATCTCATGAATTGGGTATTCAAGCCCTATCTTGACAAGTTCGTGGTCGTATTCGTTGACGACATTTTGGTGTACTCTTAGAATAAGGAAGAACATCCTAAACACCTCCGAATTATCTTGCAAACATTTCGAGAACATCAATTGTATGCCAAGTTCTCCAAATGTGAATTCTGGTTATCAGAAGTTTCTTTCCTTGGCCATGTTATCTCATCTGAAGGAATTAAATTTGATCTGAGCAAGATTCAGTCTATTCTAAATTGTAGACCTTTGAAGAATGTAAGCGAGGTCCGAAGCTTTCTCGGTTTAGCCAGGTATTACAGAAGATTTGTTAAGGGCTTTTCCTTTATTGCCGCAAATCTTACCAAGCTTACTTGCAAAGATACGCCTTTCATTTGGTCAGAGAGCCAACAACGAAGCTTCGATCAACTTAAGCAAGCTTTGACTCATGCCCCAGTACTCATCCAACCAGAATCGGGCAAGAAATTCAATGTTTACAGTAATGCTTCTCATCTAGACTCGGTTGTGTCCTAATGCAAGATGGGAAAGTAATTGCTTACGCTTCAAGGCAACTGAAGCCACACGAGTCAAATTATCCAACACACAATCTGGAACTAACAACTATTGTGTTTGCTCTCAAGATATGGAGACACTATCTATACGGAGAGAAATACAATCTATTTACCGATCACAAAAGTCTCAAGTATCTCCTAACTTAGAAGGACTTGAATCTGAGGCAACGAAGATGGCTCGAATTACTTAAGAATTACGATTTGGTTATCGACTACCATCCAGGTAAAGCAAACGTAGTTGCTGGTGCCCTTAGTCGCAGACCATACTCAGGTAACTCCTAAATCTAGAATTCTGATTAAATTCATTTGAATTATGCCTTCTATTGTTATGCAAACCTTGAATTTAGAGCTTTCTTAAGCTATAAGTTACTATTCGAACATTTCTTGAAATACAAGTAACCCATTCGAATAAGAATTGTGCTTAAATACTTGTAACCATTGAACCCAAATCTTTCTTAGCTTGTAAGAAAGAATTCGAACAATTCCTTATTATGCAAGTAACAATTCGAATAGTGTCTTGCATTGCAAGAAACCTATTGAAAATCATTCTAATGACTTTGTTAATGCTTTCGTAGCTAATGCGGCTATCAATGCTCATTTTTGACTATCCAAGAGCCAGAAATATCCGTCTGAACTCCAAGTTCACTCTTATTTCATCTCGAGAATTAAAGAACTCCAACAAGTGGATCCAGATCTTCAGAAGATCATATCTAAGTTTGCTTCTAAGTCTAGCACCGACTTCTCCCTTAAGTCAAACAGACTCCTCTATTTCAAGGATAAAGTTTGTGTTCCTAACAATGAGGAATTAAGAAAAGAAATGTTCAAAGAAGTACACCAAAGTTCTTTTTTGATCCACCCTGGATCGGTTAAGATGTATAAGGACCTAAAGCCAGTATACTGGTGGCCTTCGTATCCAAGTGCTTAACATGTCAAAGAGTCAAAACCGAGCATCAAGTCCATAGTGGATTGCTTCAACCCATTGAACTTCCCCAGTGGAAGTAGGATCGAATTACTATAGACTTTGTCCCCGGTCTTCCTTTTACTCCAAGAAAGAACGATGTTGTATGGGTGATTTTTGATAGATTCACTAAATCTACCCACTTCATCCATGTTCATATGAACATGAGTTTGGAAACCCTTGCTGAGTTGTACATTCGTGAAGTGATTCAGTTACAGGGTGTACCTACAGCAATTATCTCCGATCGTGACCCTCGATTCGCTTCTCAATTTTGGAATTCTCTACAGAATGCTCTAGGAGCTAAAGTACATCTTAGTACGGCCTTTCATCCTCCATCGGATGGCCAATCTGAGAGAATCATTCAAGTGTTAGAAGATATGCTACGAGCTTGTGTCATTGGCTTCAAGAAGAATTGGGAGAAATCCCTACCTCTTGTGGAGTTTTCCTACAACAATAGCTACCAATCTTCTATTCAAATGGCACCATTTGAAGCTCTATATGGTAGAATATGTAGAACTCCCTTTATGCTGGTCTGAATTGGGAGAAAACAAAGTATTGGGACCTCAATTGCTTTGGGAAACCGAAGAACAAATCAGGATCATACATGATCGATTAAAGGCAGCTTTCGATAGACTTAAAGCGTATGTTGATTTGAAAATAAAAGATATCCAATATGCTATTGGAGACAAAGTATTCCAAAAGGTCTCACCGTGGAAGAAAGTGCTCAGATTTGGAAGAAAAGGGAAGCTCAGTCCCCGATACATCGGACCATTTGAAGTTATTGAAAGAATTGGTCCAGTAGCCTATCGATTAGCTCTTCTTGGAGAATTCGATAGAATACATAATGTATTCCATGTTTCAATACTCAGAAGGTATCGATCTGATCATTCACACATTGTTGAGCCAGAAGAAGTTGAACCGAATCCCGATTTGTCCTACAAAGAAGAACCTATTCAGATTCTTGACCGAGAAGTAAGAAAGCTTTGGAACAAGATTGTTCCTCTTGTTAAGTTCTTATGGAGAAATCATAAGGTCGAAAAAGCTACCTGGGAATCTGAAGAAGTCATGAAGAAGTAGTATCCTCACCTATTTGATTCAGGTAAATTTGAGGACGAATTTAAATTAAGGGGGGAGAATTGTAACACCCCAAATTCTAGCCTAGAAGTATTGGAATTAAATTATATAAGTTGATAGCTTAATTGAATTTAGAATTAAGCTAAATTGAATAGTTAAGGGCCTAATTGAATGAATGAATGAAATAAGTGACCGAATTAGAATGGCTACAATGAATTAAAAGAGAAAGATTGAGATTGCATGATAAATATCATGAATCTCTTATTTGCCATTGACTAATTACATAGAAATTCTTTTGTGGATTTGAAATTGAGTAAACATGCAAGATTAGGCTTTATAACCAACCTACTCTATTTTGGCAACCTTGATTAATGAACTAACATGGACCTAACATGTTTAAAATTTCATATGAGATGAATTATAGGGCTAAGACATTGGTTAAAATGGATTAAAGGCATTAAAATGTGTCTCGATACAATCTGCCCAGAATTGCTCTGTTCTGGGCAGTCACTTTGAAAATTCACAAAAAATTGTATAGATTGAATTCAGGACTAAAATTTTAATGACATGATCCTTAGAATGTCTATCTTCATTAGGCGAAAAGAGAATTGAAAACTGGATCCTATACAGAAAACTGTAAATAGGAATTTTTGGGCAGTGCAAACTGTCCAGGCAGTGTAAATGCCCTGTCTTTGAACAATAAACTGTATTAAATGGATAATAATTAAAATGAAAGTCTTACATAGTCTTATAGGAAATTTTGTAAGCTTTCCAACGGTTATAGAAATCAAAATTCTAACGTACAGATTAAAAGATATGGCCATTTAAAGGGATAGTGTGCAAACTGCTAGACAATAGTGTCCTGGGCAGTTTGGGACTATTTTTGCACCTAGTAAGAAATTGTTTCCAAAATAATTTTGGGACATTGTTATATGTCCAATTATGTCTTAAAATGAAGTAATAACATTATGGAAATGAATTGGTAAGAAATGCTTAAAAGGAAGCATAAAAATAGTAGCTAAATGTTAGGTATATTGTGATAACATTGCTACTTTGATTGTGTGACTTTATGTGCTTATTTTGATGAAATGTGTATATGTTATCCTTGCTATACCAACGACAGCAGATTGAGGAAGAAGAGGATAGGAGTGGACATCCCAAAGCTAGAGGCAAAGGGATTTGGATCTAAGATAGTTGAATTGCTAGGAGTATTGTGAGTGTAAATACCATTAGGGTTGGGATTTAGGTCCTAGCCAACCCTGTTATTGCTTAAATGAAATGTTAATGCCATGTAACATGACTTAAAGTGTATTTGGCTAATTAAGGGAAGAATGAAATGTATGATAACATGATTGATGCCATGATCTTTGTGTTTAGTTCGGTGTTAAGCAAGTATGATCAAATGCTTGTCATGTGCAATGCTTATGCCTAAGGTATGAAATGTCATGCTTGCTTGGAGAATAAGGTACGCACAATGTATACATATGCTTGTGTTTGTGAATGTTATACATGGCTGATTAATTCGAATGCTATGGATAGTTATGTATTGGGAGTTAAGACTCCATAAGCCTAAGGGCTTGGCCTTTGAATGGCATATTGTTATATTGAATCATGAAATGTATAAAACTTAAATGAAATCGATAATCAACAACCTTGGTAGCTAGTTTGATAGATAGGAGGGCATGCCTTAGAATATTGAGCTCATATTGGCACTAATGTGCATATTGGCACTACGGTGCATATTGGTACGATGGTGCATATTGGCACTTCGGTGCAGATTGGCACTACGGTGCATGTTGGCACTTCAGTGCATATTGTTAAGATTTGATTATCTAGTAATCTACTTACCAAGAATGTTGTAAAAGGACTTAATAAATCAAACGAACATTGCTTGTATTGTAAGAAAGTTGTATGAAATTTATTGCTTTGAAAGATGAGACATGAGTGGCTGCAAAACTTGTTACTTATCATGAAAGAAATGTATGGATGTTGGCTTTATGTATAAAAGCCTACTTGATGAATTAAGTGATGGATTGCTTGTCTTCTAAATATGTTATTCGAATGGCTTATGAGTACCATGATGAATGTGTTATGTTGATTGTATGATATGTAAAGATTGCCTAAGATACCCATGCGATTCGAATAAGCATGTAATTTGTATAGATGATCTTGATTCTTGAAATACATGACTACTTGAATTTATATGCTTTGAGAAAATTGACTAGACTTAGTGTTACCTCACTAAGTACATATCTTGTACTTACCACTCTACTCTTCATTCTTCCCATAACAGATTAAAGAATACTTCAAGAGGATATCTTGGGTTTGAAGCAATACTTGAGGCAAGCTTAAAAGTATGAATTCATACTCTTTGTATACTCCTAGTTTGGTGGCACTAGATTATGTATTAGGTGGCTTTGATCATGCATTTTGTTATGTGTATATGACTAGTTTGTGAAATGTTTTTATTGGGCCTATTATGTAATCTATTTGGATGACTTAAACTATGTTTGAACTTTAGTGATGTATATATGAAGTAGATGTTGCACATATGGAGATTGAAATCCAATGTTTGATGAAATTATGTATGATTCTAATGTAAAACCAATGTGTGATGAAATCTTGTCTAAATTGAATGATAAACCTATGTTGTATGTTCATGCATTTTCTCCTATATCCATTGACATGATTCGGCAAGGACAAGATTGAGGCTAAGGTATGTCAAGCATGCATTATCAATGTATAAACCAAATATGCTATGAAATATGATGACTTGGTTGTAAAGAAGCAAATGAAATGTAATTAGGGACTTCCATGATTGTTCGAATAGGATGAGTGAAGATGTAATAAGATGTAAGTTGGATGCTTGTAATGTTCATGTAGAATGGTTGATTGTGTAGTTTCTTAAGTTGCAAGTAAACTAGTTAAGAAATGCTTAGTGACCACCTAGTGTATTCGAATATGGCATTAGAATGATAGAATGAATGAAAGTTATACCATGTATAATAGTAACTTAAATGAGAAGTATGCCACACTTGTGTTGTTGTTTGATTGAGGTGTGTAATTTGAATAGAATAGAAACAAGATAATGGCAACTTAGGTTATAAATTTGAAATGAAATAAAATAGTGCCTAAATTTGTATGCTATGTATGTTGTTGGTTGCTTAATATGGTTTGCTTGTGTGGAAAGGTTTAGTTTGGGTTACTTGCGCATCAAGGCAAGTATTTTGAGGTTACTTGTTCGACAAGTAACCTATCCATCGTTTTGCTTCCATTCCGGTAACGCTCCCGAACAGGGTTACGGCTAACCCGGGGATGGGGTGTTACATGTACATAGTTGGATTAAGAAATTGTATCATGTTCAAATCCTTACGGTTACGATTAAAGAATTCATTAAAACTTATAAACCGATTAAGAGGGTTTGGTGTAAAAGAATATACATGATTTATGGGCAAAGTTGGGTAAGACTGGTATGTTTTGGATTGTTATATTTATATATATATATATACTTAAGTTTTAAGGACTATTTTGAGATTAAATAAGTCCCTATTGGACTGTTTTGAAATTAAGAGTTTGTATATGTGATTTAAGGACTGTTATGAGATTAAATAAGCCCATTTTGGACAGTTTTGAAATTAAGAGTTTGTATATGTGATTTAAGGACGACTTTGAGATTAAATAAGTCCCTATTGGACTGTTTTGAAATTAAGAGTTTGTATATGTGATTTAAGGACGCTTTTGAGATTAAATAAGTCCTTATTGGACTGTTCTGAAATTAAAAGTTTGTATATGTGATTTAAGGACTGTTTTGAGATTAAATAAGTCCCTTGGACTGTTTTGAACCATATGTTCGTATAAAAGATTTAAAGTACCTTTTTGAAGGAATAATTAAGTTTTGGACCAGTTTAGAATTTATAAGAGATTATATACTTGAATGATTCATTTGTAATAACTTGTAAAATAAATAACACTTATACTCTTGATTTTAGACCATGCTTTTAAGAAATTATTAAGGTGGTAATTATAAATGATTTTTAACCAAGTGTATGTTATGTTATGTTATAATTGATGTCTAAGTGGACCAATGAGTCTAGCTTTGTTAAGTTATGTCATAGAGAAATCCAGAAAGTTTTAAGTCAGTACGTGAATCACATAAATTACTTGATTGATAAGCAAGATTGTTCTATTGAACTTTTGAGTGCCCTTTCGGGTGATTAGAAGTGCTTTGATATGTGGTTATGCCTATGTCTTGTTCGAAAAGATGGTGTATATATGATAAGGTTGGGTTGAGTACTCACACGTAGATGCTTAGACTTGTTCGAATTCTACATGTATATGTGTACATGTTGGTTGGAATACCATTCTTGTAATTAAACACTCTGTGGAAATGCTTTTGTATATAAGTTAATTCTGGTCGAACATTTGGTCTTAAAGAAAATGGCTAATTCCTTATCCAAGCTTAGAATTATATGTTTTTGAATGTTTTTGATTAAAAGATTTGGCGGGAAGGATGGATAATGTTTCATTTCATAGTTAATTTAAACTACCTCACTAAACTTAAACTTACTCCATCCTTTCAATGCATTTTAGGGTGAATACTTCCAATTGTCTAGAGATCCTGGATGAGATCACAAGGGTCAAAAAGTAATGTTCATAAATTTATTTTAGAACTCCTAGTTGGTGGCACATAGAATTCTTATATGCATAATGCATATGACTCTCTTTTTTATTTTTCTTGTATATTTGTATTATAAGTTTTAATTTGATTTGTAATGGGCCTTTTAATATTTTGTTATGATTTTATGATGGATGGATGATCCTGAACGTTCTATTAAGAGTTGGTCTAATGATGCTTGAATGTTTACAGGATATAAGATTAGGCTTAAAATGTTCAACCTGATATAAGTATAGAAGCATGTTAGTAAAAGGAATCCATAAGTCATTATTATGAGGACCAAATGATTTGGAATAATTTGGTAATTGGTAGAGTCATGATCAAAGTGATCTCTTGATCTTAAGTTAGAAATTTAGATACGAGTTCTGTATCGTGTTAAAGTTATATGACATGTACACGTATAAATACCTATACATACACTAGGCTATTCGAATAGAAGGCAAACAATGTAGTTTGGTTATCCTATGTTCAATTCAAGCAAGACATGTACACAAACAAAGCATTCAAATGCTATCAAGGTAAACTATATCAAGCATTTGATCATTTCATTCCATCATCATATGCGCAGCAATCATCATTCATTACATGTTAACTAAGTTCATTACATACTTGTTACTATATACATAACATTGTAGGCCCAACAAACATTATATACAAGCTTCAAAATGCATGTTCAACTAACTATAAACATTCTAATGCCACCATTCTAGGAGATATACAAAATAAGTATGAAATCATACTTAGGAAAACTTGTGTGACTTGCTTCTTGCTCAAGGTAATAGACTTCAAGATCAAGCAAACTCGAATCCTTTATCCTGTAGTTGGGAAGAATGAAAACAAGAGTGATAAGTACAAAAATGTACTTAGTGAGGTAGCACTAAATCTAATCATTTGTTATTTCAAGTTTCATATGTCATTTAATCAAGTATAGACTTAGCTAAGGCTTCCAAGCATTAGAGTGATCTTACCTAGTCTTTCAAGCATTAGAGTGATCTTAGCTAGGCTTATCATACATTCGGCCACAAGATACAAGCAACAAGAATTCATACTTCATGAATCAAGCTCATCATGCTTGCTAAACAAGAAATCAAGGAGTCATGCTTTCAAGTCAAGTAACATACAATTCATGGCATTCAAGACAAGTATCATGTATTATTGGATTGTTATTACAATTTTTATTCATTAAACAACCCCCTTGGTACTTAGTTTGTATAGGTAATCGAATCTCCAACCAACTGTCGCCACAAGATGCACCGTAGTGCTGGTCAACCCTCCTACTGTCGCCAAAAACCACATATGTACCCTCCGTCTGTCACCAAATAGGGGCCTTAGCCCTGGACCGTAGTCCACCCTTACACAATGAGCTCTAGACTCTAAGGCATGCCCTTCTACCTAGTCCAACTAGCTACCAAGGTTGTATCGATTTACCATTTATTCAAGTGTTTCAAGATCAAGATCATGTCAAGCAAGTTCATTACATATTAGGTCCTTAAGCCATTGAGCCATAACTCACATATCAAGTAGTTTCATGTTTCATTTCATCAAGATGATATCTCAAGCATGTTCTTTAGCATTCAATCATAAGTATCATGCCACATACAAGCTCCAATATAGCATACAAACATGCTTAGCATTCGGAATAGACATGTATTCAAGATGTGATCTAGTTTCATGCATTACTAGTCATTCTTCCCTTATTAGGCCAAGTCCATGATTAAGTTCATTCAACATTTCAAGAATGTAAACATGTATACATTTGGTTAGGACCTAGTCCTAACCCTAGAGATAACTACACTCACAATACTCCAAGCTTAGCTAGTCTTGGATCCACACTCCTTTGTTCTTGGCTTTAGGATGATCCACTCTATCCTATTCCACCAAGTTTACTCCTGGTTCTATCACATTACACAATAAGTACATGTCAAGACAAGATCACAAAATCATTCAATTCAAGACAAGATTACAAGTATACAACATTCACAAATTTGGCAGCATGTTCATGTACATTTTCCATTACACTTAACTACACTTTTCTACATTATAGTTCATGTAAAACAAGGCATAATCAAAAGCCTAAAACTGTTTACAAAACAGTTTGCAAATTGCCACGAAACAATGTGCAATTGCCTATATTGCTGCTGCCAGGCAGCTTGCACTCTAGTCACTTAATCATGCATAACTTTCATTCCGTACGTCGTAATTTCAATTGGTTTACACCCTTGGAAAGCTAACAAAATTTTCCTTATGACCATATAATGCTTTCATTTTATTTATTTTCCAATTAATACAGTTTTTAACTTATAGACAGGGTATCTTGATATACTGGACAGTTTGCACTGTCACTAGTGTTTCTTCTCTACATTTCAGTATACAACCCAGAGTTTAGTTACGTTTTCTCCTAATGAATTTAGACATACTAAGGTATTGTCCATAAAAATTTAAGCCTTAAATTAATTATACACAATTTATAGTGATTTTTTCAAAGTTACTGCCCAGAACAGAGCATTCTGGGCAGATTACACTTGGTTGGATTTCTAGCTTCTTAACTCATTTTATCAAGGTCCTAACATGGCAATTCCATTCATGTTCATGTTCATACATGTATAGGTCATCACAATTCACCTAGCAATGTTGTTAAAATAGGGCATAATCATGTTGAACCTAGTCTGATCTATTTGATCAACTTTGCACATTCAATTCATCAACTAGGGAGTCCATTACCTAATTTAACTAGTTCAATTAGGTGTCGTAATTTTCCAGCAAGTTACCTATTCAATTCAATCTTCATTTTATCTAGAAACAAGATCAAAACAGGGTTTTATGTTCATTTGGCATGTTTACACAATTTCTCCATCAAAACAGTCCCTAATCAAGACTGTTTTCAATCAAGCACATAATTCTCAATTTTCCAGAAACTATACATGTATCTCATTAGCAATTTAGTTACTAGCATTCAATTTCTAAGTTCTAATTGAAGCTAGCATGACCCTAATATGCATAACATTCATCCAATTTCATCAAGACAACAAGAACATCATCAATTTAAGGTTCAACAATCTACAACAAGTTAGAATCAAGCATTATACCTTCTCCAAGCTAAATTTGATCAATGGATGAATCAAGAAGCTTGAGTTGAAGGTGTTTGCATGCAAATTTTCTCTCCCCTTTTCTCTCTCAAGTTTCGGCCAAGGTAGATGAAAATGGGGAGGAAGATGACAATATTTTTGGTTATTTTTCCTCCCTAGCATGAGTCATCATCCAAATTGGCACATGTTATCTTTCAAATGAGAACATGTGTCAACGTCTCCACTTAATTTAATCTTACATGCAATCTATAGAATTTTGCATGTTCACATTTTCATCCTTTCATTTATGTCTTCTAGTTTTCATTTCAATTCAATTTGGTTCAATTTCACTTATTTGATTTTAAGGATAGCTAATGTTCCATTTTCTTTAAATTGTTTAACCTATGAATTCAATTAGCCTATAGTTTGTATTGTGGTAACATTACTAGGCCAATTTTAGGGTGTTACACTAATTTTGAAATCAAATAAGAAAGATGGCAAATCTTGTGATAGATATAATTCAGTGTAACAAAACTTGATCTATGAAGAGCTTATACCAAAGAGTATACTTCGAATTGAAGTGGAATCATATTTGTATCTGTATGATTAATCGATAGTGTGTAATTTGGTTACATGTTTAGTGATTGAGGCATGTTGTATAATGTTGTTAATAGAAAAAAATTTAAATTACCCAATTTTTTCGAGGGCACCTTCATTTTATTACGCTAAGTTGACCATGAATGTTGTTTGTATCTGTCAGTAAACACTTCTTAGCTTGGTTTTCTCCCAAGCCGGGTTAGGGGTGTTTCATTTTCCATTAAGGAAATCGATTTTGACATCCATTTGCCAGATTTCATAATCATAATATGCAGCTATTGCAAGCAATATCTGGATGGATTTAAACATAGCAATAGGGGAAAAAGTTGCATCATTGTATACCATGAATTTGACAAAAATCCCTTAGCGACCAATCGCTCTTTGTATGTTTGTAAATTGCCATCCATGTTAGTTTTCTTTTTGAAAACCCATTTGCACCCTATGGGCTTAATCCATTCGGGTGGGTCAACTAAAATCCATGCTTGGTTTTCTGACATGGAATCCATCTCGAATTTTTATGGCTTCTAGCCATTTCTCAGAGTTTGGGCTCTCCACTGCTTCCTGATTAGTCCTAGGTTCATCTTGGTCCATGAGGAGAACATCTCAATGCAATGTGACAAGAAATCCACATCTCTCAGGCGCATTGTGTTCTCTCATAGATCTCCGCAATGGTTGAGTTTCAAGAACAGTTGGATGTTCCTCAACTATTTGTGGAACTTGTTGTTGTTCAATCTCTGGTTCAGTGATCTGTGGTTGATCTTGAATTTCCTCAAGTTCAATATTTATCCCACTTCCTCTTCCGAGAATAAATTCTCTCTCGAGGAAGACTCTTGTTCGAGCAACAAACACTTTGTTCTTAGATGGATTGAAGAAATAGTATCCTTTAGCTTTTTTAGGATACCATAGAAAATTACATTTATGAGATTTAAGTTCAAGTTTTGTAGACATCTGATGTTTAACATAAACTTCGCATCCCCAATTTTTCATAAAAGACATATTAGGACGTTTCCCAGTCCATATCTCATATGGTGTCTTTTGAACCGATTTAGATGAAACATGATTTAGTATGAAAGCAATTATTTCTAGCGCATGTCCCCAAAAAGAAGTTAGAAGATTAGCATGACTCATCATTGACCGAACCATGTCTAACAGTGTTTGATTTCTCCTTTCAGAGACTTCATTCTGTTGTGGAGTACCTGGAGGTGTAAGTTGTGAGACAATCCCACATCCTTTAAGAAGTTCATCAAACTCTAGGCTTAAGTATTCTCCTCCTCGATCTGATCGAAGAGCTTTGATACTCTTTCCTAGTTGGTTTTGTACTTCATTCTTAAATTCCTTGAAATTTTCAAGGGCTTCATATTAATGATGCATTAGGTAAATAAACTCGTATCTACTAAAGTCGTCAGTGAAAGTAATGAAGTATTGAAACCCTTCTCTTGCTTGTGTATTCATCAGTCCACATACTTCACTATTTATTAGACCTAATAAATCACTTCCTCGCTTGTTTTTACCGTCAAATGGTGATTTGGTCATTTTCCCATTAAGCAAGGTTCACATATATCAAATTGTTCGAAAACAATAGAATCTGAAAATCCATCTTTATGAAGTTTTGATATACGTTTCTCACTTATATGACCCAAGCGACAATGCAGAGATAAGTTTGATTAGAGTCATTTGTTTTTGATCTTTTTGTATTTATGTTATATATGGAATTATCTTGATCTAAGATATATAGGCCATTGATTAACTTGAGCCGTACCATGAATAACATTATTGAGGGAGAAAGATCAACTATTATTCTTAATAATAATCTCAAAACCAATCTTGTCCAAATAAGAAATTGAAATAATGTTTTTAGTCAAACTAGGTACGAAATAACAATCCTCTAAATTTAAAACAAGTCCATTAGGTAATGACAAAGTATATGTTCCTATAGCTAATGCAAAAACTCTTGCTCCATTTCCCACTCGTAGGTCCACATCTCCTTTTGCCAATTTTCTACTCATTTTTAGTCTCTGTACAGAAGTTCAAATGTGAGAACCACAACCGCTATCCAATACCTAAGAAGTAGATGTTGATATATTAATCTCAATAACATAAATACCTGATATGGACTGTCCTTTTTCTCTTGCCTTCTTGATGCCCTAAAGATAGATAGGGTACTTTCTCTTCCAATGTCCAGCATTGTTGCAATGGAAACACTTTCCTCATTTTGCAAATCCCCCTTTGGGTTTCAATGCAACCTTTCCTTTGTTGGGCTTTGGCTTTGCCTTGGTATTGGGATTCTATTTTCTGTTATCCTTTTGGACCATCAGTGTAACACCCTAGAATCTGGTCTAGTCAGAATTGGGTTTCGGATATCAGAAACCCTATATCGGGAATGTTCAAATATTGTAGTGACATTGACCACGAGGCCAAATGTATCGATATTGGACATTAATTGAGTCGAATTATTGTTTAAGGACCTTATTGATTGTATTAGAAACCTTTTAGTGGCTAAACTATAGAAATTGGAAGTTTGGGGATAAAAGTATAACGAATAGAGAGTTGAGGGACTAACCTTGCAATTAGCCCCTCCTCAATTATAATCCCACATACATGGGTAATCATGAAACAATTTTTTCATATGAAGGAAAGCAATTTCCTTAAAATAGAAAGGGCAGCAAATTTAGAGCTTTACCCGATTGTAAGAATAAGCATACACCTCTCTTTGTCTTCCTCATCTTTAAGCAAGCTAGCACCTCCATTGTTGAAGGTTGAAAAGCTTGATTTTCTTCGATTTATCGTGATCAAATCGTTGTATGTGATTGGGTAAGCCAAAATCCCCAAATAACCACTGAATTCCATGGATATATCAAGCTTAATCACAAGCTAGGGTTTGGCCATCCATGGAGCTTGATAGCTAATAGCTATTTAAAGCTTCGATATTGATTTTGATATCGTTATATTGATTTCAGTATTGTAATATAGAATCTAACCAAATCCTATGGCTTTTACCTAGCTCAAGAAGTTGGTAGACATCATCCACCGTCACCAACAAAAGCTAGGAACAAGGGGATTGCTATTCGAAAGCCTTAAAAGCTTCGAAATATCGAGGTGAGTGTAGTCAAAGTCTTGGGATTAGGCTAGGTGCCTTTCCCGACTTCATCATTAACAGAATTGTCATTGCTAACTCTGTTATTAAGGACTATTACATCGAACTACCTATCGGACATTATGGTAAGCATAGGTAAGTTATCGCATCGAGTATTGAGCATTGCCAATGCCATCGTTATTGTTATTGAACATCGGATATAGGTATCATTGTTGTCATTGAGTATTGTTATTTCCATTATCATCGACATTATCATTGAATCACGAAAGTATGGACATTGATATAGAGCATGGATATAGCCATTAATATAGCCATTGTCATTGATTATTGAAGTCAACATCATTATTGTTATCGAAACAATGTAAATGAAGCATCAATCATTGTTGATGTCATTGAGACCATTAGACATTGCCATTGCTATTGATATTGTCATTGAACATAGACACCGAAATATTGTTTATTGGTAAGAACATTGAATATGGCTATTGATATTGTCACCGAACCTTGGATTCGAAGGACATTGAAAACAATTGGCATGCCATAGAATTCATGAGCTTAGTGTATGGGTGGACTACAGTCCTAGGGCTACGGCCTATATTGATTTGGCGAGGCAGAGGGATGTGTTATGGTATTGGTCATATTGGCGAGGCGGAGGGACTAGACCATTCATTTACTTGGCGAGGCATAAGAATTCGTGTATCCACTATCTCAAATCAATCCAAGGGTTATTGATGAAAAATATATTTATTGTTATTGAACATGTTCATTGCATTGCTTCCATGGATCTATTACATTGCTATTGTAAAGATATGAATTGTAATGCATTTCCATAATATAGTGTTTATTTGTGACTACCTCACTAGGCAACTTATGCCTAATGCATTGCATTTCATCCATTTCAGGTTAATGGATTCGAAGTCGGAGATCGGAGAAGTTGTTGCATTGTACAAGTCACAAGCAAGCCTGAAGTAATGTATGTCGAACCTATGAACTCCTAGTAGGGTGGCAAAGTACTTAGAATAGTCATATAAGGCCCTTTTGATATGTATATTTTGTGCTTGTGGTATGTTAGTGCACAAGGCTTTAAATGAACTTTATACATGGCTTAAAAGGGACTAAAAGTGCATATTTGGCCTTCAAGGTGAAATTGTAGTAAACGGATTGAAATGGTCCTAAAATTTGGCATGCAAGTATTTTATAGCATTGAAATATTGTTCGTAAAATTTCATTGCATTTGGACCTTTCTTGATAGGTTAAATAGAATAAAAACCAACAAAAATATGTTATTAAAGGGCAGGGCGTATCGATACGGTTGATGGCGTATCGATACGGCCTTGCATATTTGGTCAGGTCAATGATGGTCAATAAGTGGCGTATCGATATGGCCTAGGTGTATCGGTACAGATTTTGGCTACTGGAAGTTGGGATCAAAAATGGTATCGATGCACGAAGGTAAGGTCATTGCATATGCACCAGTTCTAATTCAACCCGAGTTAGGAAAGGACTACACAGTTTACAGTGATGCATCGTATCTCAGGTTAGGATGTGTATTGATGCATGAAGGTAAGGTCATTTGATATGCGTTGAGACAGCTTAAGCCGCATGAAATAAACTATCCCACTCATGATCTAGAGTTGGTTGCGGTTGTCTTTGCGTTAAAAATTTGGAGACATTATCTATACGGGGAGAAATGTTACTTATTTATTGATCATAAAAGTCTCAAATACCTCTTAAGCCAAGAGGAGTTGAATCTTCAACAACGGAGATGGATGAAACTCCTCAAGCATTATGATCTTGTCATTGACTACCATCCGGGTAAAGCCAATGTTGTGGCTGATGCACTTAGCTGCAAACCTCTGCCTGATAAATATTCTTAGTGATTCTCAAGTTTAATGTGATGCTTTGTATATCAACTTATTGCAAGCCCTTGTGTTGTAGCTCCTCAAGCTATCAATGCTCATCTCCGTCTTATGAAGCATCGCTGCTTCGTGGCTGCACTTCATTTTTAGTCTACCATAATATCGAAAATTCAAGAATTGCAACAACAAGATTCTAAGCTTCAGGCTATCATTACTAAGTTGCAATATAACACTGATTTCAAAATACATTCTGAAGGGCTCCTATGTTTTCATGATCGGGTCTGTGTACCTGATGATGAATCTTTTCATACTGATATCCTCAAGGAAGCTCATTCAGGCTCTTTCCCTATTCACCCAGGGTCAGTGAAGATGTACAAGGACCTACAAGAGCTCTACTGGTGGTCGGCCATGAAACAAGCCATAGTTGAGTTCGTGTCCAAGTGTCTTACATGTCAGCGTGTTAAAGCTGAACATAGTGTTCCTACCAGATTACTACAACGTATTGATCTACCGCAATGGAAGTGGGAGAAGATCACTATGGACTTCGTTAGTGGTCTGCCTTTGACTCCTACTAGACATGATGCCATCTGGGACATTTTAGACCATTTTACCAAGTCAGCACATTTCCTACCGGTTCAATGGACTACAGTCTTCCCAATCTGGCTGATTTGTATATCAAAGAAGTTGTTCGACTCCACAGAGTACCTCAGTCTATCATTTCCGATTGAGATCCACGATTTGCGTCTCAGTTTTGGAAGTCGTTACAAGAAGCTCTGGTTACCAAAGTTAATCTTAGCACTGCTTTTCACCCTCAGTCCGATGGCCAGTCGGAAAGGGTAATCCATGTTCTAGAAGATATGCTTCGAGCATGCATCATTGGTTTTGGTGGATCGTGGGACAAGTCCCTACCCCTTATTGAAGCATTGTATGGCAGACGTTGTCGAACTCCCTTGTGCTGGTCTGAGCTCGGTGAATGCACGAGATTGGGCCCTGATTTTACTCCGAGAAACCGAAGAGAAGGTTACCATCATCCATGATCGTTTGAAACAGCCTTTGACCGAAAAAGGCCTATGTTGATCTTAAACGTAGGGATATTCAATATGAAGTTGTTGAAAAAGCTTTCCTCAAAGTTTCACCATGAAAGAGAGTTATGAGATTTGGTAAAAGCGGGAAACTGAGTCCCCGATTCATTAGACCTTTTGAGGTTATTGAGAGAGTGGGTCTAGTGGCCTATTGATTGTTGTTACCATCGGAATTGAGAAAAATCCATGATATATTCCATGTATCGATGCTTTGAAAGTACCAATTTGATCCTTCACACGTCGTTGAGCCTAAATATATGGAAATTCAACCTAACTTGTCCTATGAAAAAGAACTGGTTCAGATTCTTGCAAGGGAAACCAAGAGGCTTCGTAACAAGGCTATTCCGTTGGTGAAAGTGCTCTGGAAGAGCCATGCCGCTAAGGAAGCAACATGGGAGCTGGAAGAAACAATGCAAAAGCAATATCCTCATCTCTTTAATCCGGGTAAAAATTTGAGGACGAATTTTTCTTTAGGGGGAGAGTTGTAACACCCCAAAACCTGGTCTAGTTAAAATTAGGTTCCGGCGATCAGAAACCCTATATCAAGAATGTTAAAATATTAACATTGACCACGAGGCCAAATGTATCGATATTGGACATTAATTGAGTCGAATTATTGTTTAAGGACCTTATTGAATGTATTAGAAACCTTTTAGTGGCTAAACTATAGAAATTGGAAGTTTGGGGATAAAAGTATAAGGAATAGAGTGTTACGGGACTAACCTTGCGATTAGCCCCTCCTCAATTATAATCCCACATATGTGGGTAATCAGGAAACAATCCCTTCATATGAAGGAAAGCTATTTCCTTAAAATAGAAAGGCAGCAAATTTAGAGCTTTACTCAATTGTAAGAATAAGCATACACCTCTATTTGTCTTCCTCATCTTCAAGCAAGCTAGCGCCTCCATTATTGAAGATTAAAAAGATTGATTTTCTTCGATTCATAGTTATCAAATCGTTGCAAGTGATTGGGTAAGCCAAAATCCCCAAATAACCATTGAATTCCACGGATATATTAACCTTAATCACAAGCTAGGGTTTAGCCATCCATGGAGTTTGATAGCTAATAGCTATTTAAAGCTTCGATATTGATTTTGATATCGTAACATAGAATCTAACTAAATCCTATTGTTTTAACCTAGCTCAAGAAGTTGGTAGAGATCGTCCACCGCCACCAACAAAAGCTAGGAACAAGGGGATTGCTATCTGAGAGCCTTGAAAGCTTTGGAAAATTGAGGTGAGTGTAGTCAGAGTCTCGGGATTAGGCTAGGTGCCTTTCCCGACTTCATCATTAATAGAATTGTCATTGCTAACTCTGTTATTAAGGACTATTACATCGAACTACCTATCGGACATTATGGTAAGCATTGGTATGTTATCGCATCGAGTATTGAGCATCGTCAATGCCATCGTCATTGTTATTGAACATTGGATAGAGGTATCGTTGTTGTCATTGAGTATTGTCATTGCCATTATCATCACCATTGTGATTGAATCACGAAAGTATGGGACATTGATTATTGAAGTCAACATCATTATTGTTATCGAAATAGTGTAAATGAAGCATCGATCATTGTTGATGTCATTGAGACCATTGGACATTTCCATTGTTATTGATATTGTCATTGAACATAGACACCGGAATATTGTTTATTGGTAAGAACATTGAATATGGCTATTGATATTGAACATGAATTATTGGTATTGTCACCGGACCTTGGATTCGAAGGACATTGAATACAATTGGCATGCCATAGAATTCATGAGCTTAGTGTACGGGTGGATTACGGTCCTAGGGCTATGGCCTATATTAATTTGGCAAGGCGGAGTGATGTGTTATGGTATTGGTCATATTGGTGAGGATGAGGGACTAGACTATTCATTGATTTTGCGAGGCATAGGAATTCGCGTATCCACTATCCCGAATCGATCCAAGGGTTATTGATGTAATATAGATTTATTGCTATTGAACATGTTCATTGCATTGCTTCAATAGGTCTATTACATTGTTAATGTAAAGATATGAATTGTAATGCATTTCCATAATATGATGTTTATTTGTTACTACCTCACTAGGCAACGTATGCCTAATGCATTGCATTTCATCCATTTCAGGTTAAGGGATTCAAAGTCGGAGATCGGAGAAGTTGTTGTATTGTACAAGTCACAAGCAAGCCTGAAGTAATATATATCGAACCTATGAACTCATAGTAGGGTGGCAAAGTACTTAGAACAGTCATATAAGGCCCTTTTGATATATATATTTTGTGCTTGTGGTATGCTAGTGCACAAGGCTTTAAATGAACTTTATACATGGCTTAAAAAAAACTAAAAGTGCATATTAGGCCCTTAAAGGTGAAATCGTAGTAAACGATTCAAATGGTCCTAAAATTTGGCATGCAAGTATTTTATAGCAATGAAATATTGTGGGTAAAATTTCATTGCATTTGGGCCTTGCTTAATAGGTTAAATCGAATAAAAACGAGCAAAACTCTGTTATTAAAAGACAAAACGTATCGATACGGTTGATGGCGTATCGATACGGCCTTGCATATTTGGTCAGGTCAACGATGGTCAAAAAGAGGCATATCAATACGGCCTAGGCGTATCGGTACGAATTTTGGCTACTAGAAGTTGGGATCAAAAATGGTATCGATACGGGGTCAAGGTGTATCGCTACGAAGTCAACATGGTCAACCTATATCGAAACAACCCTCAACTGTATCGATACAGGTCTATTGCAATTGAATCTGAAATTGGGGAATTAGGTTTAGCGTACCGATATGGCCTTAGGGGTATCGGTACGGTGATAGTTAATTATATTAAAAGTTAAAGAACACAATTTTGTATTGTTTACAGAATGGTTACTGATTACGGCATGGCTTAAGCGAATGGGCATGGAACTCTAAATAATATGAAAATTTGTATGCGTATTGTTTTCATAATGAATTTCATCGTAGTAAGATAGGTTTCTGAAACGGGCCACTAAAATACAAAAATTGCGATTAAGTCCCTAAAATTTGTAAATGTTATAATTTAGTCCGAATTAGATAATCATAGACTCGTAATAGATTAATTAGAATTTGTATTGCTTGTTCTTGAATGTTAGGCATAATATCATTGTTTATCGCATGGAATTATCGTATCGACCACCATTTAGTTTATCGATAGCATACTCCGACCCAGCTCTCAACTAGGCCGGGAAGAGGTGTTACATTTGTAGTATTAGAGCTAGAGTTTAATCGATTCTAGGACTAAACCAAAGGTTATTGCATTGTTATTGTGTTGCTTTGCCACCTAGGAGTTATACATTGTGTATATTGTGACTTGTCGACTAATCCAATCTCTTTATGTTATAGATATGTCTGAAATGAATGAAGCTCACATACATGAGAATGCCACCAACTCTTCGACCCATGGTGAGAAAGTGACGGGGGAGACCCACCGAAGTTGTTGAGCTGGTATTGCCTGATGCACACGCAGAATACTATCGAAACATGGCTGACATGTTCAAGCAATTTGGGACCTTGATGAGAGCTGAACCACTCATGCAACCAACTCCACCTGTTGTCCAGTAAACTCGAACCCCTATTGATAAGCTAGCGTCACTCTGAGCCTATACTTTCACTGGACAGGATGATGACAATCCTGAGAATACAGAATATTGGTTGGACAACACGCTAAGGATCCTGAACAAACAACTACAGTGCTCGAATGGAATAATATGAAAATTTTTATGCTTACTGTTTGCATAATGAATTTCATTGTAGTAAGATAGGTTTCAGAAATGGACCACTAAAATACTGAAATTATGATTAAGTCCCTAAAAGTTGTAAATGTTATAATTAGGTCTAAATTAGATAATCATAGACTCGAAATAGATTAATTTGAATTTTGTATAACTTGTTCTTGAATGTTAGGCCTAATATCATCGTTTATCGCGTAGAATTATCGTATCGACCACCGTTTAGTTCATGGGTAGCATGCTCCGACCTGGCTCTTGACCAGGCCAGGAATGGGGTGTTACAATTATAATAGGTTTACAGTCAACCTTTTTCATGTTGTTTTTTGCTGTTCTTAATAGACCAAGCAATTGAGACAATGATTTGTTAATTTCATTCATATTGAAATTAAGAACAAACTAATTAAAACTATCCGACAACGATTCCATGATGACATCAGTAGCCAATTCAACATTAGAGGGAAGCCTAACTTTTCCAGGATCTGAATATACCCTATCATTTTGAGAACATGAGTTCCCACTAGAGTTCCCTCAACCATCTTGCATCGAAAAAAAGCCATAGTGGTCTCATACCTCTCTTGATGAGCTTGCCCCTCATATAATTCCTTGAGACTTTTAACCATCTCATAGGGAACCATGTCCTCAAGTTGCTTCTGAAGCTCAGGGGTCATGGTCGCAAGCATCAAACAACCGACATCTACCATGTTTCTTGCTGTATAAGTTATAATTGTTAGTATGATTGTATGGTTATCAAATATTTGTATGTTCCTTAAGTTGATAGCCACCTTGTTGTCATGTGTGTAAACGAATTGATATATATATATATATATATTATGTGATAATCCCTGACAAAGTCGTGTAGTTTGTATGATTAGCTTGATGGTTAAAGTAAACGAATGACAACAAGTAAACGATTAGCTAAGATTAATAATGTGTATGAACGAAAAGGAATCTTATGTGATAGTAGGAATCTTGTAATAAACCTTGTGATTTGAAGGACATGGACTATAAAAGTATGTTTAGAACTAGTGATTGAAGTGTATTGTATATTGCAGGTATATATGTTTGTACATGTTCTGAAGTAAAAGTCAGACCTTTGAAATATTTTAAAGATATTTTATATTACTTTGTCTCTTGAAGGCATGATTAGTTGTTTACATTTAAATTTGTCAAGAAAGTACGCATGTTTATTTAGTAACATGTCCTAAGCCGGTTTATTTCCTAGACCAGGTAGGGTGTTATATTTATTGGTATCAGAGCTTAGGTTTAGCCAATTCTTGGGCTAAACCGAAACTCGTTGCATCATCATTTGTTGCATGTGCCACCTAGGAGTTAAGTTCGATACATGTGATCTATGTCTGGTAAAAGCTCTATTTTATGTTTTGATAGTCAATAGAAATATTTGGAATACGTTTGAGCCAGAGTATGAGAGCCTGGCTGGTTCCACTAATGAATGAGGGAGTGTAAGGATGAATCAAAAGTAGTAAAATCCTTTAGAACATTGCTAAGTAGCATCAAGAAACTTGTAACGCCCCGGTTTTAGGCCTAGCAGTTTGAGGGCAAGATTAGAAGGTCCTATGGACCGAGTTAGAGATTCGAGTCAAATTTAGGATTGAATATATAAATGATATTTGTAAAATCAATTTTGGGAAAATGGATATGGAAATGTGACATTTTGAACTTGTGACTAAAATGTAATTTTGGCAAAGCTGTTTTAGTGAATGTTTTGTAAAGAGTCAAAACTTTGAATTTTTATGGAGCTATTTGACCATTTAGTTTAATCGGAGATTTTCCTTAATTAGGATTATTTTAAGTGGGTTTTAATTATGGTAATTAAAAAGGATTTAATTAATAAGTTGGTTATTTTCTAAAAAGTCAATTTGACGCAACTTTATTTTCTCAATGTCTTCTCTCAACTTCTTTCCAAACAAACATTTTCTTTTCATCAGAGAAATAAAGGTAATGATCTTGTTTTCCTAAATCTTTGATTTCCTAAATGATTTCTCAATTGTTTTCTCAAAAATCTAATTGTATCTCTTTGTTTTTCAAGAGGAAAACATCGAATTAAGGGGAAAGTCAATAATTGGAGGTAAGGTTCATTCTTATACTCTAATGAAAGGTTCTTTAATAATTGGAGGTAAGGTTCATTCTTATACTCTAATGAAAGGTTCTTTACTGAAATTCCCAAGTTCTTGACTCTTTAAATATGTTTTCTATTGATGCTTTATGATTTAATTGAAGAATATGATTAAATCAAGGTTTAATTGATGGATTTATGTGATTTTTGAATTGGATCTGTTTTGTTGGGTTCTTGATTGATTCTAATCATTATTTTGATGTTTAATAATGTTGAGATAATGGTTTTAACTTTGGATTCCTGAAATCATAAGAATCTCTAATTGTTTAGGTTGATAGTTATATGTTTTTGAGAAGTTGTGGTGGTTTAATGGTTTCTGGTAGTAAAAGGATGTTATGAGATGTTTTTTAGATGTCAATTGATGTTAATTGTTGGTTGGAAGTGTTAGGTTTTGGCTGGGTTAAGTTTGTAGGTCAATCGATGTTGTTTTCGATTGTTTCGAATAGGTGTTTTGGTAGCTTTTAGCGAGGAATTGTTGAGGAATTGCTTGTTGGGATTTTGAATGCATTATGATGCATTAATCCTCTCGTAATTTGGTTAAACTAGGGGAGGTTGATCTGAAAGCTATCGGGGAAGCTTTAGAGGCTTCATACACTTAATTCACATCGACAAATTGAGGTTTCGCGTGTCAGTGAGTGAGAATGTGGATTTCAGCTTTGAAATGTTTAAAAGGTGGTTTGGGAACTTAGATTTTAGCATGAAACGCTTGTCTAAGTTTGGAAGTAAGTATAAAGTAGTTTTCTCTCTCGGTCGTGCTATTATAAAATGGTTTTATGCACTTGGTTTTGATTACATGATACATACTGTTAAAGGATGTTTTAAAGTATGTGATATACTATTTTTAATCATTAGATGAAGAAGGATACACATAGTAAGTGATCCTTGTAAGTATATGTTTTATACTTTTGTTTAAAGCATGGTTTTTTGCATTGGAAAATGTTTTAATGATGATGCATATGAAAACAATGAGGTATATGGTTATAATGAATTATATTGGCAAGTGATGTGGTTTAAAAATGTTATCAGATATAGTTGGTCGACCATAGGATTGAGTGCTCTACAAATAAGTCGCCTTGGTTGTCGAGGGGTTGGTGTCCCGTCTCCATCCAAGTACCTCACGGTTGAGGGGTTGGTGTCCCGTCTCCCTATTAGTGGGTTAAGCATCTAACCGATGATTGGGGTTGTTGTCACTATGGGTTGTGATTGTACCATTATTCTGGTCGAGATGGCTTGAAGTGACGAGAGGAAACTTGTTGAATCCACGTATCCGATATGATATTTTGGAAATGGAACTTGGTTAATGATTACTTGTAAGCCAATATAATTGTTGATATATCATGTAAATGTTTATGTTGCATAATGAGATTTATACGTGTTTACTCTTTAAGCTTTGCATATGGTTGTTATGCATGGGAAGGCTTAAATTCAATGTTAGCAATGGGATTTGTTTTTGATACCTTATACATGTTGCATATGGTTTATTATGTTGGTTTTTAAAAGTGTTATGTGCATGGTTTTCTAGGCATCATGCTTCAAATGATGATTTGAAGTTAATTGAAATGAGATTTCAACGTGGTTTAGGAAAATGGTTTTAAATGCATTGATGGTGTTTTGTTTTTAAGCACTCCTCACTAAGCCTTATGTGTTTACGCTCTCTTTGTCCATCAATGCAGAGGATTAAAGGTTCAATGCAGCGTGAAAGCAAGGGAAAAAGAAAGACTTCATTGAGAAAGTATGTTTTCAAATTAGACTATAGGTAATAAGGGAAATGGAGGATTTTCATTTTGTTTTGGGAGATGTTGTTAAAATCCCTGTTTAAGCATGTTTGAGTTGCTATTTTAGACTTGTAAATGGCCTCTAATGGTTGGTAATTGATTTGGTTTGGTTTTTGAGGTTTGCTTGTTTTAGTTTATAGGAAGTATGCCTATAGTTTATCTTTTGAAGCATGATGCTATGTATTGTTGATGAGTTCGATATGATTGGTTGATGATAAATCCTTGAATATGTTAGGCATATGTTAGAAGCATGTTTAAGTGGTTTGGATTGCATCAAAGTATGTTAAACCAGCAAAATTGGACATTTTAGGTCTAGGCGTATCAGTATGCGTGTCTACGTACCGGTACGGCTAAGTTGAAATAGGCTTAGCATTTCTATACGCTAGCTTGCGTATCGGTACGGTCTTAGGTCAAAGGTGGCCGACATTTAGGTACGCGGAGGCTCATTTTGGTATGGGTCATGTGTAAATGGCCAGTTGTATATCGGTACGAGGGCGTATCGGTATGGGATTTGGCTCTTTGAAATATGAGATTTATGAATTAACGAAACCATACCGATACGGACTAGAGTATACCGATACGACTATCGACTAGCTGTTAATTAGGTTATTTGGCATATTTTGAAGTTTTGTTCCTTATGTTTTAGTCCCTAAAAGATGTGGATGTAATTGTATGAACTTGGATGATCAAATTGAGTTGATATTTGGTATTTAGCCTTGAAACCTGACTAATTAAAGATTTGTAAGTTCAAAATGGGTCAAGTCCTTGTAAGTTGTTGAAATTACAATTGGTCCTCGGTTTGCAATTATACTCAATTGGATGTTAATTTGATGCTCGATTGAGTTGCAGTTTCACTCATTTGCGTACATGTACTTATAGGATGATAATGTGCATCTAGATAAGATAAAAAGAAAAAATGGACGCATTTTGAGTTTCTTCCTCACAATTTAATTTGGTAAACCTAATGTGGCTCGCTTGGCTCTGTCTTGCGACTATGATGGGTCGAGGGGTTACATTTGGTTGTATTAGAGCCAGGTTTTGAAAGACTGGGATGTTGGTAAGTTGTTATAACATTGTTGTAAGTTGTATTATGTTGTTTTCTATGCACGGTGATTGTGATATGCACGTTGATTATTTTATATCATGTTGAGGAAAGTCTAGGGAACCCATTGCCTTATTACTATAGTCTGAAATGTTTTAATTTGAAGTGGAAGTCTTGGATCCTTGCTTGAAGTTGGCCTAATTGTTTTGTTTCGGTTTATTATCATGCCTTAGACATAGTAGCAAGTTGGGATCGAGGAGAGAGTTACGATCTGGTACGATTGCTGCTGGTGGTGGGCAGGAAAATCAGGAGGATCTGGGTGTTTTTTCAGAGGAGTTGCCTAGTTTGCCACCTAATAGAGAGGCTGAGTTTGGCATTGAGTTGTATGAAAATACAGCTCTAGTTTCTATCTATTGAATGGCACCAAATGAGATGAAAGAGTTGAAGACGCAACTTCACGGATTGGCTTGATAGAGGGTTTATTAGGCCTAGTGTTCCACCCTGGGTGAGTCGGTGTTGTTTGTGAAAAAGAAGGATGGCACAATGCATATGTGCATTGATTATCGGCAACTGAACAAGTTGACAATTAAGAATAAGTATCCTTTTCCATGAATTGATGATTTGTTTGATCAATTTTGAGGTGCTTCGGTGTTTTCTAAGATTGATTAGAGGTTTGGGTACTATCATTAGAAGGTAAAGGATTGGATGTGCCTAAAACTACTTTTTGCATGAGGTACGAGCATTATGAGTTCTTGGTGATGTCGTTTGGTTTGACGAATGCCCCTACTGCGTTCATGGATATGATGAATCGGTGTTGCATGAGTTTTTGGATCAATTTGTGGTTGTGTTTACCGAGATATCCTTGTGTACTCGCATCAAGAGGATCATGATCGACACTTGCGAATTGTGCTTGTGCTTTGTTGGATAATCAGTTGTATGCTAAGTTGAGCAAGTGTGAGTTTTGGCTTGAAAAGTTGTTTTCCTTGGTCATGTGGTGTTGGTCGAAGGGATTCGGGTTGATCCTCACAAGATTCAGGCGATGATGAATTGGAAGTCACCTAAGTCAGTTTAAGAGGTTTGTAGTTTCCTTGGTTTAACGGGATACTACCGAAGGTTTATGGATGGTTTTTCGAAGATTGCTGCTCCTTTAACTAAGTTGTTGTAAAAGAATGTTCGTTTTGAGTGGACAGATGATAGACAACAAGCTTTTGAGAAGTTGAAGGAGGCTTTGATGCAAGCTCTTACCTTGATTCAATCTGAGTCGGGAAAAGAGTTTGTGGTTTATAGTGATGCATCATACGTTGGGTTGGGTTGTGTGTTGATGCAAGAAAGGAAGGCTGTGGCTTATGCATCTAGACAGTTGAAGGTGCAGGAGCGCAATTATCCTACCCATGATCTTGAGCTTGATGCGGTTGTGTTTGCTTTGAAAATTTGGAGGCATTATCTTTATGGTGAAAAGTGTGTTGTGTACACTGATCACAAGAGTTTGAAGCATTTGATGACTTAAAAGGATTTGAATCTTAGGCAACATATATGGTTGGAGTTGCTTAAGGATTATTATTTGACGATTGAGTATCATATAGGGAAGGCTAATGTTGTAGCTGATGCTTTGAGTAGGAAAGTTGCGGTGGAGATGTGAGTGATGTTTGCTCAGTTGAGTGTGATGCGAGATGGAGGTTTGTTGGCTGAGTTGCAAGTGAAGCCATCTTTGTCACAGTTGATTAAGAAGAAGCAACCTTATGATGATGCGTTGGTACTGCATGTTAAGGACATCATGGATGGAAATCTGACAAATTTTCATTTTAATGATGACAGAGTGTTGTGTTTCAAGGATCGGATAGTAGTGCCTAGTGATGGTGAGTTGAGGCGCATGATTTTGTCTGAGGCTCATGCTAGTCCGTTTGCTATGCATCCCTTTAGTACAATGATGTATCAAGGGTTGAAAGGAGAGTACTATTGGGTTGGTTTAAACAAAGACGTTGCTAATTTTGTTGCTAAGTGTATGGTTTTCCAACGTGTTAAGGCTGAGCATCAATTTCCTTCCTGGTTGTTGCAACCGTTGAAGATACTTGAGTGGAAGTGTGAGAGAATCACCATGGATTTTGTTTCTAGGTTGCCTTTGACACCCACCAAAAAGGATTCCATTTGGGTGATTGTTGTCAGTTTACGAAGTGTGCACATTTTGTGCATGTGCATACGATGTATACTTTGGATAAATTGGCGGATTTGTATGTTGGTGAAATTGTGCGTTTGCACGGTGTGCCTAAATCCATAGTATCAGATAGATATTTACGGTTTACAGCATGGTTTTGGGAGTGTTTACATCGAGCTTTGGGCACACGGCTGAGTTTCAGTACCTCGTATCATCCTCAGACGGATGGTCAGTCTGAACATGTGATCCAGGTCTTGGGAGATATGTTGAGGTGTTGTATCATTGAGTTCCAAGGAAACTGGGAGAGGCAGTTACCTTTGGTGGAGTTTGCCTATTAATAGTTATCAGACAAGTATACAAATGGCATTGTATGAAGCCTTGTATGGTAGGAGGTACCATATGCCTTTGTGTTGGGCTGAGGCGAGGGAAAAGTATGTTTCCTTGCCAAATGTGTTAAAGGATATGAATGAGAAGGTGAAACTCATTTGTGATCACTTGAAAGCGGCTTCGAATCGTCAGAAATCTTACGCGGATTTGAAGCGTAGAGAGATTGAGTATGCGGTTGGTGATCGTGTGTTCTTGAAAGTGTCACCTTGGAATAAGGTGTTGAGGTTTGGACATAAAGGTAAGCTTAGTATGAGGTTTACTAGACCATATGAGGTTGTGGAGCGTGTTGGTCCTGTTGCTTACGGTTTAGGTTTCCTTCGAGTTGGAGAAAATTCATGATGTGTTTCATGTGTCGATGTTGCAGGTATCGGTTGGATCTATCGCATGTTATGCCGGTGAAGGAGATTTAGTTGCAACCGAATTTGTCCTATGATGAGGAGCCGATAAAGATCCTTGATACTAGCAGCAAAGTTATACGTGGTAAGATGGTTGAGCTTGAGAAGGTGTTGTGGCGTTATCGAAGAGTTGAGGAGGCCACGTGGGAAGGCAAAGCGGACATGTTGAAGCAATTATCGCATTTGTTTCCGTCAGGTAAATTTTGAGGACGAAATTTCCTAAGTGAGGGAGAATTGTAACGCCTCGATTTTAGGCCTAGGGTTTGAGGGCTAGATTAGATAGTTCGTGGACTAGGTTAAAGATTCGAGTCGAATTCGGGATTGAATTTTTTTATGCGAGATAAAAATATAGAAAAAATGGTTTAAAATCATTATTAAATATATAAATGATATTGGTAAAATCAATTTTGGGAAAAGGGATTTGCAAATGTGACATTTTTAACTAGTGACTAAAATGTAATTTTGGCAAAACTATTTTAGTGATGTTTTGTAAAAAGTCAACACTTTGAATCTTTATGGAGATATTTGACTATTTGGTTTAATCTGAGGTTTTCCTTAATTAGGATTATTTTAAATTGGTTTTAATTAAGGCAATTAAAAAGGATTTAGTTAATAAGTTGGTTATTTTCTAAAAAGTCAATTTGATTTAACTTTATTTTCTCAATGTCTTCTCTCAACTTCTTTCCAAAAAAACATTTTCTTTTCATCAGAGAAATAAAGGTAATGATCTTGTTTTCCTAAATCTTTGATTTCCTAAATGATTTCTCAATTGTTTTCTCAAAAATCTAATTGTATCTCTTTGTTTTTCAAGAGGAAAACATCCAATTAAGGGAAAAACTCAATCATTGGAGGTGAGGTTCATTCTTCTCCACTAATGAAAGTTTTTTTACTGAAATTCCTAAGTTCTTGACTCTTTAAATATGTTTTCTATTGAGGTTTTATGATTTAATTGAAGAATATGATTAAATCAAGGTTTAATTGATGGATTTATGTGTTTTTCAAATTGGATCTATTTTCTTTGGGTTCTTGATTGATTATAATCATTATTTTGATGTTTAATAATGTTAAGATAATTTTTTTAACTTTGGAATTTCTGAAATCATAAGAATCTCTAATTGTTTAGGTTGATAGTTATGTGTTTTTGAGGAGTTGTGGTGGTTTAATGGTTTCTGGTAGTAAAAGGACGTTATGAGATGATTTTTAGATGTCAATTGATGTTAATTGTTTGTTGGAAGTGTTAGGTTTTGGCTAGGTTAAGTTTGGAGGTCAATCGATGTTTGTTTGTTTAGGCATTTTGGTAGCTTTTTGGGAAGGCAATGTTGAGGAATTGCTTGTTGGGATTTTGAATGCATTATGATGCATTAATCCTCTATTGTTAAACTATGGTTGAAAATAGGAAGGTTGATTCGACAAAAGCTATCTGAGTGAGAATGGGAAGCTTTGAAATGAGGTGGTTTGGGAACATTTTGATGAAACGCTTGTCGAAGAGAGTTTTCTCTCGGTCGTGCTATTATAAAATGGTTTTTGCACTTGGTTTTGATTACATGATACATCTGTTAAAGGATGTGAGTGATAAAATTTTAATCATTAGATGAAGAAGGATACACATAGTAAGTGATCCTTGTAGGTATATGTTTTATACTTTTGTTTAAAGCATGGTTTTTTGTTTTGGAAAATGTTTTATGTTGATGCATATGAAAACAATGAGGTATATGGTTATAATGAATTATATTGGCAAGTGATATGGTTTAAAAATGTTATCAATATAGTTGGTCGACCATAAGATTGAGTGCACTATAAATAAGTCTCCTTGGATATTGAGGGTTGGTGTCCCGTCTCCATCCAAGTACCTAACGGTTGAGGGGTTTGTGTCTTGTCTCCCTATTAGTGGGTTAAGCATCTAACCGATGATTGGGGTTGTTGTCACTATGGGTCCATGTATGGGTTTGATTGTATCATTATTTTGGTTAAGATGGCTTGAAGTGACGAGAGGACACTTGTTGAATCCACGTATCCGATATGATATTTTGGAAATGGAACTTGGTTAATGATCACTTGTAAGCCAATATAATTGTTGATATATCATTTAAATGTTTATTTTGTATAATGAGATTTATACGTGTTTACTATTTAAGATTTGCATATGGTTGTTATGCATGGGAAGGCTTAAATTCAATGTTAGCAATGGGATTTGTTTTTGGTACATGATACATGTTGCATATGGTTTATTATGTTGGTTTTAAAAGTGTTATGTGCATGGTTTTCAAGGTATCATGCTTCAAATGTTGATTTGAAGTTAATTGAAATGAGATTTCAATGTGGTTTTGGAAAATGGTTTTAAATGCATTGATGGTGTTTTGTTTTTAAGCACTCCTCACTAAGCCTTATGTGTTTACGCTCTCTTTGTCCATCAATGCAGAGGATTAATGGTTCAATGCAGCTTGAAAGCAAGGGAAAAAGAAATACTTCATTGAGAAACCATGTTTTCAAATTAGGCTATAGGTAATAAGGGAAATGGAGGATTTTCATTTTGTTTTGGGGGATATTGTTAAACTCCCTGTTTAGGCATGTTTGAGTTGCTATTTTAGACTTGTAAATGGCCTCTAATGGTTGGTAATTGATTTGGTTTGGTTTTTGAGGTTTGCTTGTTTTAGTTTATAGGAAGTATGCCTATAGTTTATCTTTTGAAGCATGATGCTATGTATTGTTGATGAGTTCGATATGATTGGTTGATGATAAATCCTTGAATATGTTAGGCATATGTTAGAAGCATGTTTAAGTGGTTTGGATTGCATCAAAGTATGTTAAACCAGCAAAATTGGACATTTTAGGTCTAGGCGTATCAGTATGCGTGTCTACGTACCGGTACGGCTAAGTTGAAATAGGCTTAGCATTTCTATACGCTAGCTTGCGTATCGGTACGGTCTTAGGTCAAAGGTGGCCGACATTTAGGTACGCGGAGGCTCATTTTGGTATGGGTCATGTGTAAATGGCCAGTTGTATCGGTACACGAGGGCGTATCAGTATGGGATTTGGCTACTGAAATATGAGATTTATGAATTAACGAAACCATACCGATACGGACTAGAGTATACCGATACGACTATACGACTAGCTGTTAATTAGGTTATTTGGCATATTTTGAAGTTTTGTTCCTTATGTTTTAGTCCCTAAAAGATGTGGATGTAATTGTATGAACTTGGATGATCAAATTGAGTTGATATTTGGTATTTAGCCTTGAAACCTGACTAATTAAAGATTTGTAAGTTCAAAATGGGTCAAGTCCTTGTAAGTTGTTGAAATTACAATTGGTCCTCAGTTTGCAATTATACTCAATTGGATGTTAATTTGATGCTCGATTGAGTTGCAGTTTCACTCGCTGCGTACATGTACTTATAGGATGATAATGTGCATCTAGATAAGATAAAAAGAAAAAATGGACGCATTTTGAGTTTCTTCCTCACAATTTAATTTGGTAAACCTAATGTGGCTCGCTTGGCTCTGTCTTGCGACTATGATGGGTCGAGGGGTTACATTTGGTTGTATTAGAGCCAGGTTTTGAAAGACTGGGATGTTGGTAAGTTGTTATAACATTGTTGTAAGTTGTATTATGTTGTTTTCTATGCACGGTGATTGTGATATGCACGTTGATTATTTTATATCATGTTGAGGAAAGTCTAGGGAACCCATTGCCTTATTACTATAGTCTGAAATGTTTTAATTTGAAGTGGAAGTCTTGGATCCTTGCTTGAAGTTGGCCTAATTGTTTTGTTTCGGTTTATTATCATGCCTTAGACATAGTAGCAAGTTGGGATCGAGGAGAGAGTTACGATCTCGTACGATTGCTGGTGGTGGGCGTGAAAATCGGGGAGGATCCAGGTGTTTTTCAGAGGAGTTGCCTAGTTTGCCACCTAATAGAGAGGCTGAGTTTGGCATTGAGTTGTATGAAAATACAGCTCTAGTTTCTATCTATTGAATGGCACCAAATGAGATGAAAGAGTTGAAGACGCAACTTCACGGATTGGCTTGATAGAGGGTTTATTAGGCCTAGTGTTCCACCCTGGGTGAGTCGGTGTTGTTTGTGAAAAAGAAGGATGGCACAATGCATATGTGCATTGATTATCGGCAACTGAACAAGTTGACAATTAAGAATAAGTATCCTTTTCCATGAATTGATGATTTGTTTGATCAATTTTGAGGTGCTTCGGTGTTTTCTAAGATTGATTAGAGGTTTGGGTACTATCATTAGAAGGTAAAGGATTGGATGTGCCTAAAACTACTTTTTGCATGAGGTACGAGCATTATGAGTTCTTGGTGATGTCGTTTGGTTTGACGAATGCCCCTACTGCGTTCATGGATATGATGAATCGGTGTTGCATGAGTTTTTGGATCAATTTGTGGTTGTGTTTACCGAGATATCCTTGTGTACTCTCGTACCGAAGAGGATCATGATCGACACTTGCGAATTGTGCTTCAGGCTTTGTTGGATAATCAGTTGTATGCTAAGTTGAGCAAGTGTGAGTTTTGGCTTCGAAAAGTTGTTTTCCTTGGTCATGTGGTGTTGGTCGAAGGGATTCGGGTTGATCCTCACAAGATTCAGGCGATGATGAATTGGAAGTCACCTAAGTCAGTTTAAGAGGTTTGTAGTTTCCTTGGTTTAACGGGATACTACCGAAGGTTTATGGATGGTTTTTCGAAGATTGCTGCTCCTTTAACTAAGTTGTTGTAAAAGAATGTTCGTTTTGAGTGGACAGATGATAGACAACAAGCTTTTGAGAAGTTGAAGGAGGCTTTGATGCAAGCTCTTACCTTGATTCAATCTGAGTCGGGAAAAGAGTTTGTGGTTTATAGTGATGCATCATACGTTGGGTTGGGTTGTGTGTTGATGCAAGAAAGGAAGGCTGTGGCTTATGCATCTAGACAGTTGAAGGTGCAGGGCGCAATTATCCTACCCATGATCTTGAGCTTGATGCGGTTGTGTTTGCTTTGAAAATTTGGAGGCATTATCTTTATGGTGAAAAGTGTGTTGTGTACACTGATCACAAGAGTTTGAAGCATTTGATGACTTAAAAGGATTTGAATCTTAGGCAACATATATGGTTGGAGTTGCTTAAGGATTATTATTTGACGATTGAGTATCATATAGGGAAGGCTAATGTTGTAGCTGATGCTTTGAGTAGGAAAGTTGCGGTGGAGATGTGAGTGATGTTTGCTCAGTTGAGTGTGATGCGAGATGGAGGTTTGTTGGCTGAGTTGCAAGTGAAGCCATCTTTGTCACAGTTGATTAAGAAGAAGCAACCTTATGATGATGCGTTGGTACTGCATGTTAAGGACATCATGGATGGAAATCTGACAAATTTTCATTTTAATGATGACAGAGTGTTGTGTTTCAAGGATCGGATAGTAGTGCCTAGTGATGGTGAGTTGAGGCGCATGATTTTGTCTGAGGCTCATGCTAGTCCGTTTGCTATGCATCCCTTTAGTACAATGATGTATCAAGGGTTGAAAGGAGAGTACTATTGGGTTGGTTTAAACAAAGACGTTGCTAATTTTGTTGCTAAGTGTATGGTTTTCCAACGTGTTAAGGCTGAGCATCAATTTCCTTCCTGGTTGTTGCAACCGTTGAAGATACTTGAGTGGAAGTGTGAGAGAATCACCATGGATTTTGTTTCTAGGTTGCCTTTGACACCCACCAAAAAGGATTCCATTTGGGTGATTGTTGTCAGTTTACGAAGTGTGCACATTTTGTGCATGTGCATACGATGTATACTTTGGATAAATTGGCGGATTTGTATGTTGGTGAAATTGTGCGTTTACGGTGTGCCTAAATCCATAGTATCAGATAGATATTTACGGTTTACAGCATGGTTTTGGGAGTGTTTACATCGAGCTTTGGGCACACGGGTGAGTTTCAAGACCTCGTATCATCCTCAGACGGATGGTCAGTCTGAACATGTGATCCAGGTCTTGGGAGATATGTTGAGGTGTTGTATCATTGAGTTCCAAGGAAACCGGGAGAGGCGATTACCTTTGGTGGAGTTTGCCTATTAATAGTTATCAGACAAGTATACAAATGGCATTGTATGAAGCCTTGTATGGTAGGAGGTACCATATGCCTTTGTGTTGGGCTGAGGCGAGGGAAAAGTATGTTTCCTTGCCAAATGTGTTAAAGGATATGAATGAGAAGGTGAAACTCATTTGTGATCACTTGAAAGCGGCTTCGAATCGTCAGAAATCTTACGCGGATTTGAAGCGTAGAGAGATTGAGTATGCGGTTGGTGATCGTGTGTTCTTGAAAGTGTCACCTTGGAATAAGGTGTTGAGGTTTGGACATAAAGGTAAGCTTAGTATGAGGTTTACTAGACCATATGAGGTTGTGGAGCGTGTTGGTCCTGTTGCTTACCGGTTTAGGTTTCCTTCCGAGTTGGAGAAAATTCATGATGTGTTTCATGTGTCGATGTTGCGAGGTATCGGTTGGATCTATCGCATGTTATGCCGGTGAAGGAGATTTAGTTGCAACCGAATTTGTCCTATGATGAGGAGCCGATAAAGATCCTTGATACTAGCAGCAAAGTTATACGTGGTAAGATGGTTGAGCTTGAGAAGGTGTTGTGGCGTTATCGAAGAGTTGAGGAGGCCACGTGGGAAGGCAAAGCGGACATGTTGAAGCAATTATCGCATTTGTTTCCGTCAGGTAAATTTTGAGGACGAAATTTCCTAAGTGAGGGAGAATTGTAACGCCTCGATTTTAGGCCTAGCGGTTTGAGGGCTAGATTAGATAGTTCTGTGGACTAGGTTAAAGATTCGAGTCGAATTCGGGATTGAATTTTTTTATGCGAGATAAAAATATAGAAAAAATGGTTTAAAATCATTATTAAATATATAAATGATATTGGTAAAATCAATTTTGGGAAAAGGGATTTGCAAATGTGACATTTTTAACTAGTGACTAAAATGTAATTTTGGCAAAACTATTTTAGTGACTGTTTTGTAAAAAGTCAACACTTTGAATCTTTAAGGAGATATTTGACTATTTGGTTTAATCTGAGGTTTTCCTTAATTAGGATTATTTTAAATTGGTTTTAATTAAGGCAATTAAAAAGGATTTAGTTAATAAGTTGGTTATTTTCTAAAAAGTCAATTTGACGCAACTTTATTTTCTCAATGTCTTCTCTCAACTTCTTTCCAAAAAAACATTTTCTTTTCATCAGAGAAATAAAGGTAATGATCTTGTTTTCCTAAATCTTTGATTTCCTAAATGATTTCTCAATTGTTTTCTCAAAAATCTAATTGTATCTCTTCGTTTTTCAAGAGGAAAACATCCAATTAAGGGAAAACTCAATCATTGGAGGTGAGGTTCATTCTTCTCCACTAATGAAAGTTTTCTTACTGAAATTCCTAAGTTCTTGACTCTTTAAATATGTTTTCTATTGAGGTTTTATGATTTAATTGAAGAATATGATTAAATCAAGGTTTAATTGATGGATTTATGTGTTTTTCAAATTGGATCTATTTTCTTTGGGTTCTTGATTGATTATAATCATGATTTTGATGTTTAATAATGTTAAGATAATTTTTTTAACTTTGGAATTTCGAAATCATAAGAATCTCTAATTGTTTAGGTTGATAGTTATGTGTTTTTGAGGAGTTGTGGTGGTTTAATGGTTTCTGGTAGTAAAAGGACGTTATGAGATGATTTATAGATGTCAATTGATGTTAATTGTTTGTTGGAAGTGTTAGGTTTTGGCTAGGTTAAGTTTGGAGGTCAATCGATGTTGTTTCGGATAGGCATTTTGGTAGCTTTTGGGAAGGCAATGTTGACGAATTGCTTGATGGGATTCTGAATGCATTATGATGCACTAATCCTCTATTGTATTATGGTTAAAATAGGGGAGGTTGATTCAAAAGCTATCGGGGAAGCTTTGGAGGCTTTGAACACTTGATTGACGTCGGAGAATTGAGGTTTCGTGTGTCGGTGAGTGAAAATGTTGATTTTAGTGAGGTGATCCTTGTAGGTATATGTTTTGCACTTTTGTTTAAAGCATGGTTTGTTGTTTTGGAAAAACAGTTTTATGTTGATGCATATGAAAACAGTGAGGTACACGGTTATAATGAATTATATTGGCAAGTGATATGGTTTAAAAATGTTATCGAATATAGTTGGTCGACCATAAGATTGAGTGCACTATAAATAAGTCTCCTTGGATATTGAGGGGTTGGTGTCCCGTCTCCATCCAAGTACCCTAACGGTCGAGGGGTTTGTGTCTTGTCTCCCCGTTAGTGGGTTAAGCATCTAACCGATGATTGGGGTTGTTGTCCCCGAGGGGTTTGTGTCCATCCTTATGGGTTGTGATTGTATCATTATTTTGGTTAAGATGGCTTGAAGTGTCGAGAGGACACTTGTTGAATTCGTGTATCCGATATGATATTTTGGAAATGGAACTTGGTTAATGATCACTTGTAAGCCAATATAATTGTTGATGTATCATTTAAAGGTTTATTTTGTATAATGAGATTTATACGTGTTTACTATTTAAGATTTGCATATGGTTGTTATGCATGGGAAGGCTTAAATTGAGTGTTAGCAATAGGATTTGTTGTTGGTACATGATACATGTTGCATATGGTTTATTATGTTGGTTTTTGAAAGTGTTAAGTGCATGGTTTTCAAGGTATCATGCTTCAAATGTTGATTTGAAGTTAATTAAAATGAGATTTCAATGTGGTTTTGGAAAATGGTTTTAAATGCATTGATGGTGTTTTGTTTTTGAGCACTCCTCACTAAGCCTTGTGTGCTTACGCTCTCTTTGTCCATCAATGCAGAGGATTAATGGTTCAAGGCAGCTTGGAAGCAAGAGATCAAGAAATACTTCATTGAGAAACCATGTTTTCAAATTAGGCTATAGGTAATAAGGGCAATGGGGGATTTCTGTTGTGTTTTGGGGGATATTGTTAAACTCCCTGTTTAGGCATGTTTGAGTTGCTTTTTTAGACTTGTAAATGGCGTCTAATGGTTGGTAATTGATTTGGTTTGGTTTTTGAGGTTTGCTTGGTTTGGTTTATAGGAAGTATGCCTATAGTTTATCTTTTGAAGCATAGTGCTATGTGTTTTTGATGAATTCGATATGATTGGTTGATGATTGATCCTTGAATATGTTAGGTATATGTTAGAAGCATGTTTAAGTGGTTTGGATTGCAACAAAGTATGTTAAACCAACAAAATTGGGCATTCCGGGTCTAGGCGTATCAGTACGCATGTCTTCGCATCGGTACGACTAAGTTGAAATAGGCTTAGCATTTTAATACGCGGGCTTCGGTATCGGTACGGTCTTAGGACAAAGGTGCCCGGCATTTCGGTACGCGGGGACTAGTTTCGGTACGGGCCATGTGTAAATGGCAAGGTGTATCGGTACGCGGGGGCGTATCGGTATGGGTTTTGGCTACTGGAATATGAGATTTATGAAATAACGAAATTGTACCGATATGGGCTACGGTGTACCGATACGGCTAGCCGTTAATTATGTTATTTGGCATATTTTGAAGTTCTATTTTCTTACGTTTTAGTCCCTAAAAGATGTGGATGTAATTGTCTGAACTTGGATGGTCAAATTGAGTTGATATTTAGCCTTGAAACCTGACTAATTAAAGGTTGGTAAGTTCAAAATAGGCCGAGTCCTTGTAATTTGTTGAAATTACAATTTGGTTCCCAGTTTGTAATTATACTCAATTAGTTGTCAATTTGATGCCTGATTGAGTTGAGGTTTCACCCGCTGCGTACGTGTACATATAAGATGATAATGTGCATCTAGATAAGATAAAAGGAAAAAATGGACTCATTTTGAGTTTTTTTTCACGGTTTACTTCGGTAAACCTAATGTGGCTCGCTTGGTTCAGACTTACGACTATGTCGGGTCGAGGGGGTTACAAAACTCCTCTCTTTTCTTTGTGGATTAGCAACCACAAACTTTGATAAACAAGTTAGTTCGATATTAAGTATAGACCTTCATTGGTGCAATTAGATTGTACTCAACCTCTGTATGAGCTTTGTTTGATTCTATGTAACACCCTAAAATTGGCCTAGAAATATTACCACAATCTAAACTATAGGCTAATTGAATTCATAAGTTGATCAATTTAAAGAAGAATGAACATTAGCTATCCTTAAGATCATATAGGTGAAATTAGAACCAAATTGAATTGAAATTAAAACTAAAAGACATAAATAGAAGGATGGAAATGTGAACATACAAAATATTAGAGTTTGCATGCAATTGATTAAGATTAAGGGCCTTGACACGTGTTCTCAAATGAAGAGAACATGTGCCAAATGGGGTGACTCGCGGCCAAAGGGGGGAAAATAACAAAAAATATTATCATATTCCTCCCCAAAATTATCTCCTTGGCCAAATTACTTGAGAGAGAAAGGGGAGAGAAGAGCTTCATGCAAACACCTTCAATTCATGCTTTTTGATTCAACCATTGATCAAATTTAGCTTGGAGAAGGTATAATACTTGACTTTACATGTTATAGATTGTTTGAATATGCAAATGATGATGTTCTTGTTGCCTAGATGGAATTGGATGATTGTTATGTGTGTTAGGGTCATACTAGCATCAATGTGAACTTGAAATTGTGATTTCTAGTAACCAATTTGATATAGGATATATGTATAGTTGCTAGAAAATTGAGAAATATGTACATGGTTGAAAACAGTCTTGATTAAGGACTGTTTTGGATAGTGAAAATGTTTAGACATGTCAATTGGATATAGAATCCTGTTTTGATCATGTATCTAGATGAAATGAAGATTGAATTGAATAGATATGTTGCTGGAAAATGACTACACCTAATTGGACTAGTTAAATTAGGTAATGGACTGCCTAATTGATGAATTAGATGTGCAATATTGATCAAATAGATCAAAATGGATTCAACATGATAATGCCCTGTTTTAAGTTCATTGCTAGGTGAATTAGAATGACCTAGACATGTAAGAACATGAAAATGAATTGAATTGCCATGTTAGAACCTTGTTAAAATGAATTAAGAAGTTAGAAATTCAACCTAGTGTAATCTGCCCAGAATGCTCTATTCTGGGAAGTAACTTTGAAAAATCACTATAAATTGTATTAAATGAATTTAAGGCTGAAATTTTTATGGACAGCACTTTGATATGTCTAAAATGATTGGGATAAAACAGAACTGAATTCTAGGTTGTATACTGAAATGTAGAGATGAAACACTAGGGACAGTGCAAACTGTCCAGTGTAACAAATTACCCTATCTTTAAGTTAAAATCTGTATTAATTGGATAAGAACTAAAATGCAAGCCTTATATGGTCATAAAGAAAATTTTGTTAGCTCTCCAAAGGTGTAAACCAATTGAATTTCGACATACGGAATGAAAGTTATGCATGATTAAGTGACTAGAGTGCAAGCTGGCTGGCAGCAGTAGTATAGGCAATTGCACACTGTTTTGTGGCAATTTGCAAACTATTTTGTAAACAGTTTTATGACATTGATTCTACCTTGTCTTACATGAACTAGAGTATAGATAAGTGTAGTTCAGTGTAATGGAAAATGTATATGAGCATGCTTCCAAATTTGTGAATGTTATATGCATGTAACATTGCATGATCATATGAACTTGTCTTGACATGTTTGTACTTGTAATGTGATAGAACCAGGATTAAACTTGGTGGAAGAGGATAGAGTGGATCACCCTAAAGCCAAGAACAAAAGAGTGTGGATCCAAGACTAGCTAAGCTTGGAGTATTGTGAGTGTAGTTATCTCTAGGGTTAGGACTAGGTCGTAACCAATGCATACTTGTTTACATTCTTGAAATGTTAAATGAACCTTAATATGAACTTGATATATACGGGAAGAATGATTAAATAATGCATGAAAAATTGATCACATCTTTGTATACATGTTTGATTCGATGGCTAAGCATGTTTAAATGGTACATTGGTGCTTGTATGTGACATGATGCATGTGATCAAATGCTAAGGAACTTGCTTGAGATATCATCTCATCTTTGTTGAAATGAAACATGAAAACTACATGATATGTGAGCTATGGCTCAATGGGTAAGGGCTTAAAATGAAATGAACTTGCTTGACATGATATTGATCTTGGAACACTTGAGTAAATGGTAAATCGAACAACCTTGGTAGCTAGTTGGACTAGGTAGAAGGGCATGACTTAGAGTGGACTACGGTCCAGGGCTAAGGCCCCTGTTTGGCGACAGACGGAGGGTACGTATGTGGTCTTTGGCGAGAGTAGGAGGGTTGACCAGCACTACGGTGCGTCTTGTGGTGATAGTTGGTTGGAGACTCGATTGCCTATACAAACTGAGTACTAAGGGGGTTGTTTAATTGATAAAACATGTAATACCAATTCAATAAAACATGTAACTTGTCTTGAAAGCTATATATTGAATATGACTTGCCCTGAAAGCCATGGATTGTATGCTACTTGTCATGTAAGCATGACTTAACTTGATTTCTTGTTTTGAAAGCATAATATGCTTGATTCATGATATGAAAATATGATGTATGATTCCATATTCTTGTTTCTTGACAGTCGAATGCTTGATATCCTTAGCTAAGATCACTCTAATCCTTGGAAGCCTTAGCTAGGTCTACACTTGATTAATGACACATGAAACTTGACATAACAAATGGTTAGATCTAGTACTACCTCACTAAGTACATTCTTGTACTTATCACTCTTGTTTTTCATTCTTCCCAACTATAGGATAAAGGATACGAGTGTTGCTTGATCTTGAAGCGTATTACCTTGAGCTAGAAGCAACTCACACAAGCATTTTCTAAGTATAGTTTCGTACTTGTTTTGTATATCTCCTAGAATGGTGGCACTAGATTGTATATAGTTAGCTTGATCATGCATTTTGGTACACTTGAAACTTGTATATATTGATCTTGATGGGCTTACTATGTTATGAACCTATGGTTAAGTATGTAATGAACTTAAGTATCATGTAATGAATGGTGATTGCTGCGCATATGATGATGAAATGAAATGGTCTAATGTTTGAACTAGTTTCCCTTAGAACAATCGAATGCTTTGTTATTGTACTTGACTTGCTTGAATTGAAAGTAGGATGATTGAACCATGCTTGCTTCTATTCCAATAGAATTCCTTGCTTAATGTATATGTCTTGATTGAAATGAAAATTGTGAATTCGATTGGTAAAGGCCGAATAGCCTAGTGTGTGTATAGATGATTGCAGAATGGTTAGGCATGGAATAAGTCTTGAATGAAACTAGTTACATGTAAAATTGAATGATCAAATGCTCATGTTTAGGAATCTAAGTGTGTATTGTTAAAATGTATACAAACTAAGGATCAATGAAATGAATTGGAATCAAGTTACACATAGGGTCATTCGAATGATAAGGAAAAGGAAGTAAAGTGTATTGATAATGTAGCAAAATATAATGTAAGAACCAACCTATAGTGTAAGTATAGAAAGGAACAACAATTTGCCTTGTTTGAATGCTTTGATGGTTTGAAATCAAATATGAGTTGCTTGTATGATAAGTAAGTATCATTGATTGCTTGCTTGTTCTTGTATTGTCTTGTTCCTTGTCCTTGTTGTCCTTGCTTGCTATGTAACGCTCCCGAGCCGGTTTCCTACTAGCCCGGATAGGGGGTGTTACATTCTGGTTCAACTCGTCCCTCTATGTGTTATACCCATATCTAGAAACTTCTAAATTGAGTTTTAAAACCACAAATTGTAGTCCTTTGTCACCAATTATTTGAGAGGAAAGGTTATAATAAACCAAGTATGTATGAATTGTCCTTTCTTTATACAAAGAATTCCCTTTCTTCATAATCTTTTAACTCTACCCTTCCAAGAATTCAACCTTATCTTGAGACTAAATTGTCTAGGTAGAAGTCATATCTGGAGAGATTAATGCAAGAAAAGACTTTTCCTCCTGGGGTTAGAAAAGAACCCATATTCTTGATCAGTAAGAAACCTTTTGAATCAAATTCAGTATTTGTTGTTATATCTGATATTAATTCGATCAAACTTGTTCTTGAATCTATCCTTGTTGTCTCTGAATCTCCTAATATATTCCTTGAAGAACCTCCAGGATTACTTCCATCATGGGAAATTGAATTTGTAATTGAAGTTTGATCAGGGTTTGCTCTAGTATTTAACACTTCTTATCAAATGGCTCTAGTTGAACTCAAAGAACTCAAAAATTAGTTGCAAGACCTTTAGGATAAAGGCTTAATAAAGTCTAGTTATCTTTTGGGGAGTTCCCAGTTTTGTTTGTAAAGAAGAAACATGGGTTGATAGGACTTTGCCTTGACTATCGACAATTGAACAAGCTTATCACAAGAGCAAATACTTGTTACCAAGAATCAAAGATTTGTATGATCAACCTAATGATGCTACAGTACTTTCCATGATCAATCTCTGATCAGAATGCTATCAGATAAAGATTAAAGAATCAGATGTTCCTAAGACTGCATACCGAACTCAATATAATTATTATGAGTTTCTTGTAACGTCTTTTGGCTTAACAAGTGTTTTAGCTACACTCGTGGATCCCATACATTGAGTTTATAGACCATTCTGGGACAAGGTTGTATTTTTTTTCCTAAATGCTATTCCCATATATTCTAAGGATGCGAATGAGCAATCAACACACCATCGAATTGTTATATAACTCTTGAGACAAGCAACTCATACTAAGTCTAATAATAAGGAATTTTGGTTAACTGAAATGTCTTTTCTGGTTATGAGGCATCTACTGGAGAAATTAAGAATAGTCTTGAGGACATTAAATTATCGTTGATTGGAAACCTGCGAGAAATGTTAGTGAAATTGGAAGTTTCCTGGGGATTATCGGGATTTTATCTAAGATATGATAAAGAGATTCCATTTTGGTCATCCTTATAACCAAACTCCTTTGAAAGGAATCACCTTTTAATGGGTTAGAAAACTATCAACGATGCTGAATTAGTTGTAGTGAATTCTTGCTTAAACTCCTTTCACATTACAAAAGAATAGACAACATTTAGCTAAACTTCAAGATCAATTCGACTTGATTTCGAGAATCAAGACTTTTCAATAATCGAATCCTGAACTTCAGAATATTTTGCTTAAGAAGAGAAAGGAACCTATCCTCTGAATCGAAGTAGAGGATGTGTACCAAAGGATAAAAAAATCATGTTGGTGACTAGGAATGAAGTGGACTATTACTGAATTTCTATTTGAGTACTGAACTTGTCAGAAAGTGAAAGCTGAACACCGGATTTCTGTGAGACTCTTTCAACCATCGAACTACCTTGATAGAAATAAGAACGTATAACTATGGGCTTTGTAAATTGTTTACCTTCTTCCCAAAGAAGAATGAAAAGTTGAAGGAACAACTTAAGTACCTGAAGCAGTTATAAAGGATCAATACCATCATTTGTTCACCTTAGGTAAAATTTGAGGAAGCTACTTGAGAACCTGAGGCCGCTATTAAAGATCAGTATCCTCATTTGCTCAACTCAGAAAATTCGAGGACGAATTTCTTTAAAAAGGGGGGAGAATTGTAACACCCTAAAATATAGCCTAGAAGCATGAACAATTTAAATTGAAATCCAATTGGATTAAAAGCATCCTTAGCAATAATAATGAATTGAGCTAAGGACAAATTAAGAACTTTGAAGCGTTTACTTACTAAATTAGAATGACCAATTCGAAAAGCTCTAATTATTGGGAGCTTGCATATAAAGTAAATTATAATTTATGACCTTAATAAGTGTCAAGTATATGGCAAAACAAGTGTTTGTGGGGGATGAGAGAATCGGTTAGGTGGAACGAAACCAGCAAAATTCTTGATTCTATCATCTTCCTTTTATCCCAATCGAAACATTGAGAGAAAATAACATGAAAATGGAGCTTTGTTAGCCAAAACAATAGGACATTTGTTCGAATAGTTCAAGAAAAGAGGTAAGTTTTCTATTTTCTTCTTCATGAAGTAAATTTGTATGTTGATTTTTCTAGGAGAAATTCTATGTAAGATATGTAATTGTGGATGTTAGGATATTTCTATGAATCTTGATGAATCTCGAATATGCATACATGTTGAATTGGTATCGTAGGAACATTTCGAATGAAGCATGTAACACCCCCTACCCCAAGCTAGTAGCAAACTGGCTCGGGAGCGTTACTTAAGCAAGGACAAGGACAAGGCAAGCAATACAAGCAATACAATACAAGGCAAGACATTGATAACTCATCCTTATTAGATGAGTTACTTAACTATCAAGCAACCAAACATACTTACTTAACAAACAAGCAAACTCACATTGACTTTAAGTTATTATAGGCATTCGAACAAGTCACTAAATTGTTTCCTATTATACTTACATTATAGGTTACTACATTATCAATACAATTTACTTCATTTTATCCCTATCATTCGAATGAACTGAGACAAACAACCTAATTCCATTTCATTGTTCCTTAGATTTATACATGTACATCTTATCCTTAAATTACTAACATGATTCTTGAACATTCAAATTGCATGTAACTAGTTCCATTCAAGCCATATTCTATTCCTATGCATTCGGCAATCATCATGCTAATACCAAAACACATACGTCATGGTATATACACACACACGCAAGTGACCATATAGTTTCCAAGGCATTCAATTGGAATACAAGCAAGCATGGTTCGATCATCCTACTTTCAATTCAAGCAAGTCATGTACAATAACAAAGCATTCGAATGTTCCAAGGTAAACTAGAACAAACATTAGATCATTTCATTTGTATCATCATATGTGCAGCAACATCATTTACATTACAAGTACTTTAAGTTCATTACATACTTGTCAATAGGTTCATAACATAGTAGGCCTATTCAAGAACAATATATACAAGTTCTCAAGAATTCCAAAATGTATGATCAATCTACACTCTAAACAATCTAGTGCCACCATTCTAGGAGATTTACAAAACAAGTATGAAACCATACTTAGGCAAAGCTTGTGTGACTTGCTTTTAGCTCAAGGTAACAGACTTCAAGATCAAGCAACACTCGAATCCTTTATCCTGTAGTTGAGAAGAATGAAAATGAGAGTGATAAGTACAAGAATGTACTTAGTGAGGTAGTAACTTGTAATACCCAAAAACGTACCCTAGAAGTAATCAAGCTAAATAACCTAATTAGCTAGCTTAAATTAAGCTTGATCCTAAATCAATTAGGATGATTAGTGACCTAATTAAAAGAAATGAAAGATGGGTGGACTAAATAAGATGACCAAATCGAATTAAATGAGAAAGAATGAGATTGCATGCTAAAGATTTTTATTCCTAAGTGTACCTTGATTATGTCTCTAATTAATGATTAATTAAGGGTAAAATGGTTATTTCCAAAACCCATTAAAATGAAGACATCATCTTCATTCTTCTCCATTCAGCCGTGGGTTAAGAAAGAATAGAGAGAGAGAATTCTAGAGAGAGAGGAGGGATAATCAGCCATGGAAAATCTAGATTTAAGCTTGAATTTAAGGTTTAATGCTTGATTGATGCTTGCAAGTCTATGAATGTAAGTTTCCCTTGATCTTTCTTGATTTCGAATATGGTTGTTAGAGTTAGGATTTGGGAACCGATTCTTGTTTGGTAGAATTAAACTTTTGATTTGATTCATTTGAATGAATTACAATGCAGGAAATTCTAGAAATTTTGGGTATGAATTTGTATGAACTGACTTGAGTATTAAAATAGACTTAGAAGCTGCCCTGTTCTGAAGTAATCTAAAATATGACTGTTTTGATTACTAAAATTCTAGTGAACTGTTTAAGCTCGAAATAGATTAGTAAATTGATAAGTTTGATTAAAGAAACAATTATGTTCGTATAGAGAACACATAGAAACTGTTTTTTGGACTGTTCTGTTTCGATATAGGCTAAATGGTGTCATAAACACATGTAATTAATCGGTTATGTAGATTGAGATTTAATTTGAATGAAATACTTTCTGGAAAAACATGAATAGGAAATGAATTGAGTCATTGAACAATTATAAATAGTGTCTAATTGCTGAAAATGGAACTAGTAATGAAACTAGTCACCTAAATTGCTTGATTGGCTAACAGGGACTGTTTTGAAAGAACTATTAAATTGAGGACTTAACTGGAAGATTTAAGGGCCAATATTAACTTGTGAAAACAAGGGGAAAACAGGGGAAACTAAGGTAAAAAGGGATGATTTGAACATGTAAGGGTCTTAGGCTAATTACATCACTAAAGTGGACCTAGTTGTAAACTGGCAGATTCAATACTGGAAATTTGACCCAGCTTTATCTTAAAAACCGTATTGATGTAGAAGGGCTAAAACTATGAGCCATATATGGTTAGAAAGATAATTAAGTTATCTTTCTAACGGTGTAAACGGATTTAAATTCCAACGTACGGATTAAAAGATATAAGCATTTTAGTGAGTAGTGTGTATGCTGCCTGGTAGTGGCAGATTTGTTGTTTGTAATGAATTGTGTATCTTGAATAATTGGTGTGATTGATTGCTTGGTTTTGACTCTAATGCATGATGGTGTTGTTTGAATACTAGATTAAAAAAATGGTAGAAAGGATGGATAGATGTGAATGAGGATTTGGGTATCCCGTAACTTCGGGATACAAGGTGAGTGTAGCTTAATTAGGGTTAGAACATAGGTCCTAACCAAATACGCATGATATATTCTTGTTATCCTCATATTGATTAAAATGAACTTAATATGAACTTGGTATTTGATAATAAGGGAAGCATGCTTAATTGGAAACTTGATGATGAATACATGCATGCTTGATTTCTTGATAAGCAGTCGAATTATAGTGGAATGTATTTGCTTGGATTGTCCATGCTTGAAATTTGATGTGTATACATAAATATGATTGAATCTTGGTTGTTGTGGTTGTAAGATGGTACTTGCTTGTGTAGGATGACCAATCCAATAATACTATAAAAAAATGAACTTGCTTGATAAGTAATAATCACTTGAAAATGAACCTAATGCTTGCTCCCTAAATCTTGAGTGGTCAAATCGAATGGCTTGAGGGTCTAAGTGACCTTAATTGATGTTTAAAATTCTTGTTCACTTGTGAAATGAATTAAGGTTCACATGGTTTAAAGGATTAAAATGAATTTGATCTTGATGTTCTTGATGCTTAATCACTTGATGTGTGATTGCTTGAAAATAAAAGATTCAACCAGCCCTTGGTTGCTAGTCGATTTTAGGTAGAATGGCATGCCTTAGAGTCTAGAGCTCGACTTAATACGATAACATGTTTGGTACTTTGTTTACTCTAACACGTGGTGTAACAGACACCTTATTGTTCAGGTACTTTGTGTACCCTGATACGTGGTGTAGCAGACACCTTCTTGTTTAGGTACCTTGTGTACAAACTTAATACGATAACATGCTAGCTACTTTGTGAACCCACTTGAGACTCGATTACCTTGTCCTACTATCTACCAACGCAAATCAAGACTAATAAACTTGCAATAAGACATGTTAACATGATTAATGAATGAGCAAACTTGACACTTGCAAATGAACTTGTAATGTAATGAAATTACATGAATAAAATGATGTACATGCTATCTTGAATTCCTCGTTACTTGAAGGATAAATCATAAGGTGAAATATCTTATTCTAATTGGATTTGGTGATCTCTATGCTTGATTTTCTTGATATGTTTGATTCTTGCTAAAACATTGCTTGCTAGATCACCTAATACTCGTAAATGGCTACTTGCTTGAATTGTACAATATAATTTCTTGAAATGAATCCTTGATTTCATGAGCTTGCCCATTCAAAAGATGCTAGATGAACTAGCTAGGACTTGTCTTTGCTTGATTAGGCTTAATATGGCTAAACTTGATTAAAATGAACAAAACTTGATAATAAGATTAAAATGGGCTAAGCTACACTTGATTAAAATATGTGTGATCTTGTTTCTTGATAAGGAAATTGTAAAGAATTCATATGAATGATTTGATGAGCTTGTCACCCTAAGAATACTTGTAAAATTGAATAATCGAACATGGAAATAAGAGCTCCTAATCGAATTGGGAACATGTGATTGATTGATAGATATTGCTTTTTGCTTGTAGTTATAATCCTTGCTTGATTGGTTAGATGAATGACTTTGAATTGGTTTGCTTGGTTCTTGAGATTGATTTAATTCTTGTTTGGAAATGGAACCGTATCTATAAGTCTACTTAAATCGAATAGAGTTAAGAGCCTAAGTAATTGGACTAAATCTAAACGAATTAAATGTAGAATGATGTTATATAAGATAAGTTTACCTTGTTGTTGTTCGAATAGGACTAGAGTCCTAAATTGCTTGTCTAGCTCAACCTAACATGAATTAGAAGTTTAGATTTAATATAAGGGATTATTCACGCTATTTTAATGGATTAAAATGAACCACAACTACATGGAATTGAATTGGCTAAGACTAGATGATGGACTGCCCAAATAGTGAATTAAAGAAATGTTGTTGATCAAATTGATTAATTCGAACATATTATCATAATGCCCTATTTTAATCACATTAATAAGTAAATTGGACTGACCTAAACTAGTAGGAATATGTGTATATGTTGAATAATGAAGCTAAAATCAAGCATAGTTAAATCTGCCCAGAAAACTCTGTTCTGGGCAGCAACTTTGAAACAAAATCAGCATAAATTGTATAGGTTGAATTAAGGGCTGAAATTTATATTGATTTAACCTTAATATGTCTATTTTCATTAGGAGAAAACAGAATTGAATTCTGGACTTTGAGCTGGAATCTGGAAATGAAAACCTCTGGACAGTACAAACTGTCCAAAAATGCAATTGCCCTGTCTTTGAACTAAAAACTGTATTAATTGGTAAGATATTAAAATGAAAGGTCTAAAAGGTTGTAAAGAGGGTTAAATAATCTTTCTAACGGTATAAACTAATTGAAATTTCGACGTATATATAAAAAGATATAGACAATTTAGTAAAGGGTGTACAAACTGCCATAAACAGAAACAGTTTTAGATTCTAGTAATGAAATGTATACTTGAATTTAAAGAATTGTCTTGAATGATTAGTGTCGATGAGTAGAAAGATATATGTGATATCTTGCAAAACAAGGTACTAATACACTACATGTTTTGATCGAGAAACTAAGAAAGTATAAGGGGACAGATTAAACTATAACCATGAATTACTTAATAAAATGGATTGTGTATGTTAGTTCAATGGCCTTAAAATGAACTAAGGCCTAGTTAAGTTTTCGGGTTTAAAAAAGGGTATGATCACGTTAACGATAATGAATTAACTGGATGTCTTCTACGATATGTAAATTATGATCACATCATAACATGCTTGAAGTTATGAAAAAAGAATTAATAAGTATGAGTTCAAAAGAGGAATCAATGTAATAGCTTGCATAAAAAGTAATGCACGCCACAAGATGTCATGTTGTTAACTTAGATAATAAATAAATATAAACGTTAGATAAAAATTGTATAAATAGTCTTGGAATGAAAGTAACTACACTCGAAACGATAAACTTGTATTAGCTTCTTGTCTTGTCATGTATACAAGACCCTTGTGTGAAGGGTTGTTTGATAGTCTTGCTTGTCTTGTCTAACAATTGCATAAACATTACACGCTCGATATGAGAAATGTAAAACTTTGAAATGAACTCCTTGATCCTCCTTGTATAATTCGAATACACCCTTGAAGCATAAAGGGCACAATCTTGCTAAGTCTTATCTTGATTAATCTTGTTAGATTTTAGATGCTATCTCACTAAGTACGCTATGTACTTATCACTATTGTTTGCGTTCTTCCCAAACCTCAGGTTAAAGTCATCCTGATCAATAACTTAACCTCGAAGTTATCTATCATGGACCCAGAGCAAGGCTTGTTATGCTTGAAGTATGATTTTGTAATTACTTCGATGTACTCCTAGTTGGTGGCTACTAGAATTGTGTATGTCATATAGAGGTCATGCATTTTGGATGATTGAAAATGTGTAAATGAAACCTTGCTCTAATGGTTGGTAATGTTTAAGGATATACTTTGGATGTATATAAGTAATAGTCATAATTAAACACTATGAGCTTGTTTTGAACTTGAATGAATTAGAATTATGTGAATAAGCTTGTCCAATTTGAATATAGGAAGGTAATGGTAATACTTGAACTTGTCTAAGGTAAAGGAAAATAGGAAGGACATGTATGAGACTACCCTAATTAGGACCATCTGGACACGGAACCTTGTATTTAACATGCCTAATACGAAATTGCTATGACCTTAGATGCTCGAACTAGTCCTATATGAATTGAATTTGGAATGACTTAATACAAGATGGCTTAACTAAGGCATTGTTCGATTAGGGTAAGGTATCCTAGGTTTATTGTCTAATTTAACCTAAGATATGTGTAAGTCTAGACTTATATTAGATAAATTGAACATGATAATTCAGTGGTTGGATTGAACCTGGCTACACTAACTTGTAATGGAAGTTTATTATGAACTCATAGTTTGCTTATTGAGTAACTCAGTAACCAGTGTAGATAAGGTCTATATGGTATCATAAAGATTAGTGAACTTGCTTATGATCAAATTGAATGTTAATGATAACTTGTTAGATAAGTAACTCATCTATTAGAGATGAGTTCTAAATGATAAAACAAAAAATTTATTGGCCTGAATTTTTGTGTGTACTTGCTCGTTTTCTCATCGTGACACTCTTCGCTCCTAACCTAGGCGAGGGGTGTTACATAACTAGCTCTAACCATTTATTATATAAAGTTTTGTGTCATTTAAATAAGAATGAACCTAGCTAGGGGTTTCAAGCATTATATTGATCCTAACTAAGGCTTTCAAGCATCAAGATAATCCTAGCTAAGGATATCAAACATTTGGCTATCAAGGAACAAGAACATGGAATCATACTTCATGCATTCATATAAAAAATTAAGCACATCATGCTTTCAAAACAATTAATCAAGTTAAGTCATGCTTACATGACAAGTAACATAAATACATGGCTTTCAAGACCAGTCATATTCAATATATAGCTTTCAAGACAAGTAACATGTGTTATTGGATTGTTATTTAATGTGTTATCAATTAAACAACCCCCTTGGTACTTAGTTTGTATAGGTAATCGAGTCTCCAACCAACTGTAGCCACAAGATGCCCCGTACTGCTGGTCAACCTTCCTACTGTCGCCAAAGACCACATACGTATCCTCCGTCTGTCGCCAAATAGGGGCCTTAGCCTTGGACCATAGTCCACCTTGACACAATGAGCTCTAGACTCTAAGGCATGCCCTTCTACCTAGTCCAACTAGCTACCAAGGTTGCTCGAATTACCATTTATTCAAGTGTTTCAAGATCAAGATCATGTCAAGCAAGTTCATTTCATATTAGGCCATTTGAGCCATAGCTCACATATCATGTAATTCTCATGTTTCATTTCATCAAGATGAGATGATATCTCAAGTAAGTTCTTTAGCATTCGATCACATGAATCATGACACATACAAGCACGAATGTACCAATTAAACATGCTTAGCATTCAAATAAAACATGTATTCAAGATGTGATAAACTTTCATGCATTACTAGTCATTCTTCCATTATTAGGTCAAGTCCTTATTAAGTTCATTTAAACATTTCAAGAATGTAACAAGCATGCATTGATTAGGACCTAGTCCTAACCCTAGAGATAACTACACTCACAATACTCCAAGCTTAGCTAGTCTTGGATCCACACTCCTTTGTTCTTGGCTTTAGGATGATCCACTCTATCCTCTTCCACCAAGTTTACTCCTAGTTCTATCACATTACAAGTACAAACATGTCAAGACAAGTTCATATGATCATTCAATCAAGGCAATGTTACAAATACATATCATACACAAATCTGGAAGCATGTTCATATACATTTTTCACTTCACTTAACTACACATATCTATACTCTAGTTCATGTAAAACAAGGTAGAATCAATGTCCTAAAACTGTTTACAAAATAGTTTGCAAATTGCCACAAAACAGTGTGCAATTACCTATATTGTTGCTGCCAGCCAGCTTGCACTCTAGTCACTTAATCATGCATAACTTTCATTTCGTACATCAGAATTTCAATTGGTTTACACCGTTGGAAAGATAATGTAATTTTATTTATAACCATATAAGGCTTGCATTTTATTTATTTTCCAATTAATACAGCTTTTAACTTAAAGACATGATAATTTATTACACTGGACAGTTTGCACTGTCCCTAGTGTTTCTTCTCTACATTTAATTATACAATCCATAATTCAGTTCTGTTTTCTCATAATGAATTTAGACATATCAAGGTGTTGTCCATAAAAATTTCAGCCTTAAATTCATTTTATACAATTTATAGTGATTTTTCAAATTTACTGCCCATAACGTAGCATTTTGGGCAGATTACACTATGTTGAATTTATAGCTTCTTAACTCATTTTAACAAGGTTCTAACACGGAAATTCCATTTATTTTCATGTTCTTACATGTCTAGATCAATCTAATTCACCTTGAAATGAGATTAAAATAGGGCATTATCATGTTGAACCCAATTTGATCTATTTGATCAACATTGCACATCCAATTTACCAATTGTGCAGTCCATTACCTAATTTAACTAGTCCAATTAGGTGCTTTCACATTTCCAGAAAGTTATCTATTCAATTCAATCTTCATTTCATCTACCAACATGATCAAAACAAAGTTCTACATTCAATTGGCATGTTTACACATTTTCTCTAGCAAAACAGTCCTTAATCAAGACTGTTTTCAACCATATATACATTTCATTAGCAATTTAGCTACTAGCATTCAATTTTCAAGTTCTAATTGAAGCTAGCATGACCCTAACATACATAACAATCATCCAATTCAACTTTCACAAGAAGAACACCATCAATCACTCATTCAAACATTCTATAACAAATTGGAATCAAGCATTATACCTTCTCCAAGCTAAATTTGATCAAGGCTTAATCAAAAAGCATGAATTGAAGGTGATGCATGAAGCTTCTTCTCTTCCCTTTTCTCTCTCAAGCAATCGACCAAGGTGGAGTATAATGGGAGGAAGATGACAATATGTTTGTTCATCTTTCTTCCTTGGCCGTGAGTCACTCTCCAATTTGGCACATGTTCTCTTCAAATGAGAACATGTGTCAAGGCCTGGATTTTAATTAAATTTTACATGCAATCTATAGATTTTTTCATGATCACAATTTCATCCTTTCATTTATGCCTTCTAGTTTTTATTTTGATTCAATTTGGTTCTAATTTCACTTATTTGATCTTAAGGATGGCCAATGTTCTTTCTTCTTTAAATTGATTAACTTATGAATTCAATTAGCCTATAGTTTAGATTGTGGTAACTTTTCTAGGCCAAATTTTAGGGTGTTACAATACTCCTCCGCTTAAAATAAATTAGTCCTCGAATTTACCTGAATCGATTAGGTGAGGATATTGGTTCTTCATATTCCCACGTTGCCTCTTCTACCTTGTGATTTCTCCACAATACTTTGACAAGAGGAACGTTCTTGTTTCAGAGTCTTTTGACTTCCTTGTCAAGTATCCAAATAGGTTCTTCTTCATAAGATAAATCGGGATTCAATTTCACCTCTTCGGGTTTAATAACATGAGATGGATCAAATCTATATCTTTTGAGCATAGAGACATGAAAGACATTGTGGATCTTATCGAATTCACTGGGAAATGCCAATCGATAAACCACTGACCAATCCTTTCAATGATTTCAAATGGTCCGATAAACTGAGGACTGAGTTTTCCTTTTCTTCCAAATCTGAAGACTTTCTTCCAAGGAGAAACCTTGAGGAAGACATTGTCGCCAACATTGTATTGGATCTTCTTTTCAAGTCAGCATAAGCTTTTTGCCTATCGAAAGCTTCCTTTAATCGATCATGAATGATCTTCACTTGTTCTTCAGTTTCTCTAAGCAATTGAGGTCCTAAAACCTTGCTTTCTCCCAATTCAGACTAGCACAAGGGAGTTCTACATCTTCTTCCGTATACAGTAGGCAAACTCTACTAGGGTAGAGATTTCTCCCAATTCTTTCTGAAGTCTATAACACATGCACGTAGCATATCTTTTTAGCACTTGAATGATTCTTTTAGATTGTCTATCTGATTGGGGATGAAAGGTTGTACTAAGATGCACTTTAGCTCCTAGAGCCTTCTGCAAGGAATTCCAGAATCGAGAAGCAAATCTAGGGTCACGATCAGAGATTATAGTTGTAGGTACACTGTGTAATCAAATCACTTCACATATGTATAGCTCAACTAAGGTTTCCAAGCTCATGTTCATTCGAAGAGGGATGAAGTGAGTAGACTTTGTGAATCTATCAACAATCACCCATACAACAACATTCTTTCTTGGAGTGGAAGGAAGACCAGTAACGAAATCCATTGTAATCCGATCCTATTTCCATTGAGGGAATTCGATTGGTTGGAGGAATCCAGTAGGGACTTGATGTTTAGCTTTGACTCTTTGACAAATTAGGCACTTCGATACGAAGTCTCTGATAACCTATTTCATGCCTGGCCACCAGTATAGTGGCTTTAGATCCTTGTACATCTTAACCGATCTCGGGTGAATCGAGAAAGAGCTTTGGTGAGCTTCTTGTAACATCTCTTGTTTTAGTTCCTCATTGATAGGAACACATACTCTATCCTTGAAATAGAGAAGTCCATTCGACTTGAGGGATAAGTCAGAATTAGACTCAGAGTCTAGCTTGGATATGATCTTCTGAAGATCTGGATCACTTTGTTGGAGTTCTTTGATTCTCGAGATCAAGCTAGATTGAACTTGAAGTTTAGACAAGAATTTCCATCCTTTGGATAAACAGAAATGAGCATTGATAGCCAAGGAAGCTACAAAGAATACACAAGATCACTAAGAGAGATTTTTGAGTAGTTACTTGTAAGACAAGAAAGATCAATTCGAATGGATTACTTGTAATCCAAGAAATATTAAATTTGAATGAATTATTCTAGAATTTAGATTTAGGGGTTTACCCGAGTATGGTCTGCGACTAAGGACATCAGCAACCATGTTTGCTTTCCCCGGATGGTAGTCGATAACCAAATCGTAGTCTTTAAGCAATTCTAGCCATCTTCTTTGTCTCAAATTCAAGTCTTTCTGAGTTAGAAGGCATTTGAGACTCTTGTGGTCTGTGAACAGGGTACATTTCTCCCCGTACAAGTAATGCCTCCATATTTTGAGAGCAAACATGATAGCTGCCAATTCTAGATCGTGTTTAGGGTAGTTTGACTCGTGTGGTTTTAGTTGCCTTGAAGCGTAAGCTACCACTTTTCCATCTTGCATTAGGACACACCCTAGTCCTAAATGAGATGCATCACTATAGATAGTCAATTCTTTACCCTATTCTGGTTGGATAAGAACCGATGCATGAGTCAGAGCCTTTTTAAGTTGATCGAAGCTTCGTTGTTGGTTCTCCGACCAAACAATAGGCGTGTCTTTACGAGTTAGCTTAGTCAAGCTTGTAGCAGTGGATGAAAATTCCTTGACAAAATGTCGATAATACCCAGCTAAACCGAGAAAGCTTCTAACCTCACCAACATTCCTTGGAGGTCTCTAATCCATGATGGATTGAATTTTGCTCGGGTCTACTTTAATTCCTTCTACCGAGATGACATAGCCAAGGAACGAGACTTCCGATAGCCAAAATTTACTCTTAGAGAACTTTGCGAACAATTAACGTTCTCTGAGAGTTTGCAATACAATTCGAAGGTGTTCGGAGTGTTCTTCCTTATTCTGATAATACACCAGGATGTCATCGATGAAGACGACCACAAACTTATCAAGATAGGGCTTGAATACACGGTTCATGAGATCCATGAAAGCAGCCGGAGCATTTGTCAACCCAAATGGCATTACAAGGAATTTGAAGTGGTCATATTGAGTACGAAAGGCTGTTTTGGGTACATCTTCTTCTTTCACCCTCATTTGATAGTATCCCGATCGAAGATCAATTTTTGAGAATACCGAAGCATCCTTAAGTTGATCGAAGAGATCTTCTATCCTTGGGAGAGGATACCGATTCTTGATAGTAAGCTTGTTCAATTGTCTGTAGTCAATACAGAGTCTCATAGTCCCGTCTTTCTTCTTCACGAACAAGATTGGAGCACCCCAGGGAGATGAGCTAGGCCGAATAAAGCCTTTGTCTTGTATCTCTTGGAGTTGCTTCTTGAGTTCTTTCAATTCAACAGGTGCCATTCGATAGGGTGTGATGAACACTGAAGTTGTCCCAGGTTGAACTTTAATCCCGAACTCTACTTCTCTGGTTAGAGGGAGGCCAGGGAGTTCCTCGGGAAAAACATCAATGAATTCAGATACAATTGGCATACAAGGTAGTCCGAATTCAAGTTCATCTTGCATAGTCATGGCAGCAAAGATTGAGGTCAGTTTTCTATCAAGTAAGAGGATTGATTCTTTTCCTAAACCCCAGAGATAAAGTCTCCTATTTTGGCAATCTATCCAGGCTTCATGTTTGCTTAGCCAATCTAGTCCTAACACTAGATCGAACTCACAAGAAGGCAGGACATAAAGGTCCATGGGAAAAGGTACATTTCGAATGCTTATAGGGAATTGCTTGCAAAGAAAGTTAATAGGCATATTTTCTCCTCTAGGGTTCGAAACTACAAGGATAGTATTAACAAGTTCGAGTTTTAAGTTTAACTTAGTAATCACAGAAGAACATATAAAAGAGTGGGTAGACCCTGAATCAATCAAAGCATATGCAGGACTTGAACTTAATTCAATAGTACCTGCAATAACATCGGGTGCTTCTTCTTCCTCTTTCCCACGAATGTGGTAGATTCGAGCAGGAGCTCAGGATTCTTCGTGTGTAAGTGCCGAATGTTGGCCTCTAACTTTGCTTTGATTCCCGGACTAAGCTTGTCTCAGGCCCTTGTTTCGATTAGATGGAGTTGAACTAGCATTTGCAGGAGTTCGAGTTAGAACCTTCTTAGGGTTCTGAGGACAATCCTGGATATAATGATCGGAGGCTCCACATAAGAAACACAAATTCTGTTGAGTTCTGCATTGCCCGGTGTGGTGCTTATGACAGAACTTGCAAGTAGGATATTGAGTAGCTTTTCTGAAATTCCCCGTACTATCAACAAAGATGATCAGGGCTGAAGGCTTGGTTACCGATTGAGGTTTCGGTATGTAGTTGCTTTTTTGAACATGAGTGTAATGCGAAGAGTGATCTTTGGAGTGTTTAGATTTCTTTGATTGCCACTGAGGCTTGTCGTCATTCCTGGATCGTTTGTCCTTCCAGGAGTTACCACTCTTACGTTTCTCAGAGGCCTTTATATTTGCCTCGGTTGCAATAGCCCGGCTCACCAAATTCTGGAAGTTAGTGATACCCAGGGTAGTGAAAATTGGACTGTTTTGAAAGCTATGAATGTATATATATATGATTCTTGGGCAGTTTTGAATAAAAATAAGTACACTTGGACTGTTTTGAAAGCTATGAATGTATATATATGATTCTTGGGCAGTTTTGAATAAAAATAATTACACTTGGACTGTTTTGAAAACTTGAATGTATATATATGTTTCTTGGGCAGTTTTGAACAAAAATAAGTACACTTGGACTGTTTTGAAAGCTATGAATGTACATATATGCCCCATGGGCAGTTTTGAATAAAAATAAGTGCACTTGGACTGTTTGAAAGCTATGAATGTATATATATGTATCTTGGGCTGTTTTGAATGGATATATGTATATATGGACTATTTTTTAATCTATAAATGTATATACAAGTATAAAAGTGTATACTCATGAAATTATGGTACCATGGATGCTTTAAACTAAAGATGTCTAAGTAAAAAGGGTTGGTTTAATTGCAAGGTTAAGATAAAAGAAACTAAGGAAATTTGTAAGTTAAATAATGAGTTAGGATAATGACTTGCATAGCAAGTAACGTCATGAATTGAGTAGGTAATTGGATAAATAATTATGCTCTTAGCAAATACTTATATTTATATAGGAACATGCCTGTTTCGAGTCATCTTTGTTTAAGTGTAAATGTTTGTTGAATGTCATGCTCAAGCTTAGATAAATAAGTACAAAATCAATGGTCTAAATGAAAGGTTGAGATTATTATTTCGTTCTTAAGTTGCTTAAAACTGACTCACTAAGCGTTAGCTTACTCTATTCTTTCATTACCTTATAGGGTTTCAAAACACATGTTTATCTTTTGAGCTTGGATGAGATCACAAGTGTCAAGAAGCACGTTTTGAATTTTTTCTTAAGTACTCCTAGATGGTGGCACATAGTTGTTATTAATGCATTGAGCATTTAGATCTCCTTTTTGGATGCATATGTGTATAAGCCTTGTTGGTTCACAAGTTTTGTAATGGGCCTTTAATTATTTCTTTGGTTGCTTGCTATTTATGATTTTATTGGTTAGTAAGATTGAATAGTTGCTTGATACTTAAGTTATGCTGAGGGAATATATTCAAATGGTTGTTTGGCGAATAAGTATGTTAGATATGATGCTTAAAAAGGTCAAAATTATGATGGTTTGGTAGGACACCTTACATTTCGAATAAGATTAAAGGTCATAAATAAAATGTTTGTTATGCTAAGATATGTTTGCCAAAATTATGTTGTTTCTTGATTTGAGTCCATGATTTGGTTGTCAAGTTCAAGTGCTTAGTGGAAGTCATGAATGGATCATAATTTGGAATGTTTAACCAAAAGAAAATTTTGTATGCTTCTACGTATAATGTATCATATGCTAAAACTAGATATTATGGAGTAGTTCAAGTGCTTAGCGGTTAGTCTTGTAAATCAATCGAGTAATATGATTATGCACTCACTCCTAATGCGGTTATGCGTAAGAGTTTGGTATATAGTTTTTAATTAGTCAATTATAAAGATTTAATTTTAACCATGTTTTATACTTTGAATCAAAGATTAAATACTTGGTAATGCTTAAGTAGACGTTAATTAGTTTGAATAATTAGTAACCTAAGAGTTAGGCCTTAAAACGTTGGTTTTGAAAATAGCTATTTAGATTGAATAAATCTTTTCTATGTGTTAAATGCTTGTCATATCCGATAGTTGATTGTCTACAAGTTTATGAAAATACAACCCTTGACCTGTTTAATTCGATTAGTATTGTGTGGTAAGTTGTAAACTTTGGTTCTTTATGAAATGAGGATACATGTCATAAAAGTTAAGTGTTCTTAAATGATTCAATTTATGGGCATTCCATGAATTAGTTTGAAGATTGTTGTTTAATTGTATGACCGTTTTGCATAGGAATTGAGTTGATAATAGACCTATGAATAGTCTAAAAGTTTTAAATTACTCTGAATTTTAAAGGAAAGTACAGTCTTGTTCAGTTGCTTGAACTAATTTATTCAAGATTATTATTTGTTTTTGCTTTAAAACACTTCCTAATTTCGGTTTACTCCTAAGCCATGTTAGGGGTGTTACAATTAAAGCCTAAGAATGGCATGAAATGACAAGAATGCATACACCAGATAGTTTAGAGACTTAAAGCAGGTTCTATCATGGTGCTTTGATTGGTTTATGAAATTAAAGAATGAACTTGAAGAAAAGTTAAGGCAACTTAGGCGTTTTCTCGCCCTAAATGATGAAAGAAGGGCATACTCTACATTATGGGTCAAAGCACGAGAAAATTAGTGGGGCACCATTGTCCATAAACCAATAAGGTCTTTTGTACATAAGAGTTCAAATAAGAACAAACAAGAGAGGATACAGAGCCTGAAAGAATGTGATTAATAAAGAAGTCAAAACTTTGCTAAAAAAGAACAAAGTAAACAATTAGGCGCATGAAGATGATAAATCGATTTAATAACAAAGATACTTTGAAGACAGAGCTCAAGAAGATTAGCTGAGCAAGATTTGAAAAGAACAATCTAAAGTGAAAACCTAAAAATACACTTTAGAGCAAAAAATATATACAAAGGTTATGAAAGGTAGAAGCCCAAAAATGAGATGGGGTACCTTTTCAACAAAAGTGGAAAACTCAAAAAAAAAGCAAAAAAGATCAAGGTAGGCTTTCAAAGAAAAAGAGCTCATCCAAGTGGTCCTCAATTGAAATTATTAACGCATCATATATAGTTAGGCATCCATAAGATATGAGCATGCTAACTCATACATTCAAATTGCTTTATCTATTTTGATAAGAATTCAAAGATCAACAAAGATTACAATCAATAATTACATGTTGGAAGGAGTAGCTACCAACAAGATTTTAACTCACAATTTTGTGGACCTAGGCAAAGACTTTAATTCATGACTTTGTTTTTGAAGAAATAAATATCGACAAAGATTTTCTAGACCTTCAGTGCCGAATGTTAATTCCTTCGAGCCATCAGTAAGACCTTTGGGCATGATTTTAAGTCTCTTAGGCACAATTCTAAAACCTTCAGGTCATCAGTAAGACCTTCGAGCATAATTTAAGTCCTTCGGGACATCACCCTCGGGAGTGATGAGATCTTTTCAATTTTCCTTAAAATAAGAAAGTGGGGGCATAATTTTAAAACCTTCGGGTCATCAGTAATACCCTCGTGCATGATGTTAAATCCTTCGAGTCATCACCTTCAGGAGTAATGAGAGTTTTTTTTGTATTTTCCTTATAATAACAAAGTGGGAGCATAACTTTAAAACCTTTGGGTCATTAGTAAGACTTTCGAGCATGATGTTAAGTCTTTCATGTAACACTCTAAATCCTAGCCTAGAAGTATTGGAATCATTTGCTGAAGTTGATAGCTTAATTGAATCTAGAAATTAAGCTAAATTGATTAGTCAAGGGTCTAATTGAATGAATGAAAGAACAAAGTGACCAAATTAAGGTGACCAACTTGTAAACTCTAGCAATTTCAAAGAATGATGCTAAATTCCTCAATTCACCTAATGCCCTTGATTAAGTTAATAGTAAGGATTAATTAAGGGACATTTTAGACATTACACAAATCCAATAACTTGGATTAAGTGTTATCATCTTCTTCACTTTCTCTTGTTGGCCGATTGGAAGAGAAAGAAAAGAGAGAAAGAAAAGCTTGAGGGAGAAAGCTTGAATCCATGCCCTACAACCTTGATTTAGCTCCAAATTAAATCTAAATAGCTTAGTGATTAAGGTAATTACTTGTTTATCTTGTCAATTTCATGTTTGGATTGTTTGAATCAAAATGGAAATGTGATTTGAGTGTATAGATGATGGAAATGTGATGAACATGTTATAGATGGATTGAATGATTGTTTGATGATGCTCTTGGTTGTATTGATGAATTAGATGATTTCTTTATGTGTTTAGGTCATGCTATTTGCAATTAGAACCTGGAAATTGATTGCTAGTAATCAAATGGCTAATGAAACTCATATGTAGTTGCTGGAAAATTGAGAAACATGAACATGGTTCAAAACAGTCTAGATTAGGGGACTATTTTAATTGAAAAATTGTGTAAGCATGCTAAATGAGCTTAAAACTCTGTTTTGAACATGCTGTTAGGTAAAATGGAGATTTAATTGAATTGGTAACTTGCTGGAAAAATGACTACACTAATTGAACTAGTTAAATTAGGTAATGGACTGCCTAGTTGATGAATTGATGTGTAATTGTGATCAATTTGATTAAACTAGGTTCAACATGACTATGCCCTATTTTGAGAACATTGTGAGGTGAATTATGATTGCCTAAATATGTATGAACATGATCATGAATGAAATTGTCATGTTAGGACCTTGCTAGAATGAAATAAAGAACTAGAAATACAACCTAGAGTAAGCTGCCCAGAATTCTCTGTTCTGGGTAGTGACTTTGAAAATTCACCAAAAATTGTAGAGATCAAATTCAGGGCTGAAATTTTAATGAAATGATCCTTAGTATGTCTAATTTCATTGGGTGAAAAGAGAACTGAAAACTGGGTCCTATGCTGGAAACTGTAATTTGAAATAGCTGGACAGTGCAAAATGTCCTGACAGTGTAAATGCCCTGTCTTTGAACAATAAACTGTATTAATTGGATAAGAACTAAAATTCAAGCCTATTATGGTTTTAAATACAATTTTGTTACATTTCCAACGGTATAAATTAATTGAAATTCCGACATAGGAATTTAAAGATATGTCTGTTTAAGCATGTAGTGTGCAAGCTGCCAGGCAGCAGCACTTAAGCTAGTTAGAAACTATTTTGTACACAATTTTATTGGACTGTTTGTAACAGTTTGGGATAATTAGATCCTACCTAGTCTTCTTTATTGAAATATTGACAGAATTGTATGTATATGCTTATATGTATTGAAATAACCTTGCTGCCATGTTGAATTGTCTTGTGTATATATATTGATGAATGTGTTTAATCATGAATTTGCTAGAGCAAGGAGTGAACTTGGAGGAAGGAGAAAAAGGAAATCATTCAAAGGCTAAGAACAAAGGAATAGCTATACAAGACAATTGCTAGCTTGCTTGCATTGTATTGTGAGTGCAGTTACCTCTAGGGTTAGGACTAGGTCCTAACCAATGCATTTTTGTTACAATCTTGACATGTAAATGAATCTAAGCATGAATTTGACCTAATAAGGGAAGGATGATTAAAGAAACACATGAAATTTGATCCTAGTCTTGAATACATATATAATTTGAAATACTTATGCATGATTAGTGAATGCTTGTATGTGCTGTGATGCAACATGATTTAATGCTAATGACTTGTTTGAGATATGATGTTATCTCATTTTGATGAAATGGCTCTTGAAACCGCTTGACTTGTGAGCTACGGCTCAATAGCCTAAGGGCTTAACATGAAATGATCTTGCTTGACATGAATATGATCTGGAACTTGATAACTTGAATAAATGGCAATTTAAACAACCTTGGTAGCTAGTTGGATTAGGTAGAAGGGCATGCCTTAGAGTCTATAGCTCATTGTGTACGGGTGGACTACGGTCCAGGGCCAAGGCCCCTATTTGGCGACAAACGGAGGGTATGTATGTGGTCTTTGGCGATAGTAGGAGGCTTGACCAACACTACGGTGCATCTTGTGGTGACAGTTGGTTGGAGACTCGATTACCTATACAAACTAAGTACCAAGGGGCTTGTTTAATGAATTAACAAATGTAATAACAATTCAATTGTACATGATACTTGTCTTGAATGCCATGAAATGTTTGTTACTTGACTTGAAAGCATGACTCCTTGGTTTCTTGTTTTGCAAGCATGTTGCTTGATTTATGAATTATGACTCCTTGATGCCTTTACATGTTGGTCGAATACTTGCTATCCTAGATAGGATAATCTTGATGCTTGGAAGACTAGATAAGGTAACTCTTGATGTTTGAAAGACTAGCTAAGTCTACTCTAATGCTTGGAAGTCTTAGCTAGGTCTACACTTGATTTAAAAGACATGAAACTTGAAATAACAAATGGTTAGACTGGTTACTACCTCACTAAGTACATTTTTGTACTTAACACTCTTGTTTTATTCTTCCCAACCTACAGGTTAAAGGATTCAACATTGCTTGATCTTGAAGCTTGATTTCTTGAGCAAGAAGCATCTTACACAAGCTTGGTTAAAGTATGATTCCATACTTGTCTTGTATCTCCTAGAATGGTGGCACTAGATGTATCTAAATAGCTTGAACATGCATTTTGAAATATTGTATATAATGCTTGATGGGCTTATATATGTTATGTATATAGTTTAAGGTTTGTAATGAACTTAGATAACTTGTAGTGGATGAATGTTTTACTGCGCATATGTTGATGATATGGAATGATCATATGACGATCTAATTGGCTATGAAACAGTTGATAACCTTGTATTGCGTTTGTGTATGCTTGAAATGATCATGTGTATTCTTGATTTATAATTCGAATATGATGAACCATGTTGCTTAAGCTCTATTCGAATGGCCTTGGTAAGTATATGATTCAATTGTGTGATCATGCCTTGATTATATGAGTATTGTGCACTTGTTTGATGCACGATCGAATAGTTTAGTTCATTAGGTACTAGTTACATGCCTTGCAATATATAATTAGTGTTAATGGTTGAATGTATGAGTAGTGTAAGGCTTGCATGGAACTAATTCTATGTTAATGAATGCTTAGATGATCATGCTTAGTAAGTATAGGATTAAGATGTCTAAAGGTATACAAGCTAAGGAACAATGAAGTGAAATGTACATGATAAAGTAGTAACTTGAAATGTAAGCATGAAAGGAATTAATCTAGTGGTATTGTAATTATAGCCGAATGCTTAGGATGAAATTGAAGTTACATTTGAGATTACTTGCATGAAAAGAAATGCATGAATGGTTGCGTATGCCTTGTTCGAATGATTGTTTCTTCTTGTTTGATGATTGTTGAATGTAATGGTTGATTATTGAGTCAAGTTTGAATGTGTAATGCTTGTATTGTCCTTGCCTTGTCTATGTCCTTGTTTATCTCAAATGCCATGCCATGTCTTGTCCTTGCTTGCTTGCTAAGTAACGCTCCTGAATCGAGTTACTACTAACCCTGGTAGGGGTGTTACATTTCAGGCACAATTTTAAGACTTTCGGGTCATCACCTTCTGGACTGATGAGATTAATGCATAATTTATTTGTTTGAAATAGGTTTTCAAAGAAAAAAAGAAAGTTTAGGGTATCAGACCTCTAGATTGGAAAGTAAGAAAAACCGTCAATAAATGATGATTTTTTTGCTACATCAGTAAGATCTACAGTGCATGACTTTGAATCTCCTGAGACATCAGTAAGACCTTCAGTGTGTGATGATTCGGGATATCAGTAAGACCTTCATTGTATGACTTTAATTTTTTGAGTCGTCAACCTTCAGTGTTTGATGATTCGAGTTACTAGTAAGACCTACAGTGCGTGACTTTAATTTTTCAATCCATCAGTAAGACCTTCAGTGCTTGACTTTAAATCTTATGGGCCATTAGTAAGACCTTTAGTGCATGATGATTCGGGCTATTGGTAAGAACTTCAGTGTATGATAATGATAAATTTTCTAAACTATTAGTAAGAATCGATGCATTATGATTCAGACCGTCACCTTCAACTCATGTACCCTTAAGCATGGAAGGAAACAAGCATGTGAAGTATCGAAGCCTCACAAAAAAGATGAAAGAAAAAATGCAAAGAGAGAAAGAATGATAAAATTCCAAAATAATTGACTAACTATGAAAATTTCACTTTTGCAGATCATTAGAAGAATTGAATTATCAATGTGGAGGGTTGAAGACATGGTATCATTTAAAGACAGTTTACAGGGAAAAAGACTAAATTTCAGAAGAAAGAGAAAATGAAAGTGAATTAATTGATAATATCTTCCTAATTTCTATTTCAGGTCATACCTTTCTAGAAAAGGAGAAGAACTAAACAACATTTTTAGAAGAATGAAGAGTTCATAATAAGAACTGTTCAGACTTCAACCCTAGCAGAAAGACGAAAAAATCATAATGAGACTTGTTCAAGCTTTCTAAAGAGACAGATGCACAATCTTTACGCGCAATACGAGAAGTTCATAATAAGAAAAGCTTGTGCATGTTCTCTAGAAGAAGAGGAAGCAAAAAGTTCATAATGAGAAGAACTGAAGGGTTGATAATGAGAAGAACTGTTCACACTTTAATTCAGCCTCTACAGAAAGAATGAAAATTTCATAATGAGAAGAACTTGTTCAAACTTTTTAGAAAAGGAAAACAAATCAACCTTCAGTGTTTGATGATTTGAGTTATCAGTAAAACCTATAATGCTTGACTTTTGATCTTTCGAACCATTAGTAAGACCTTTAGTGTATGGTGATCCGGACTATTAGAAATATCTTTAGTGCATTTATCTGAACAATCGGTAAGACCCTCAGTGCATGAAGATTCATACTGCCACTTTCAAAAGTTTCAGCAGCTCAGCACAGACAAAATTCATGTCTTTTCAATCTTTGCCATATTGTTGTTCTATAGTAATGAGCAAAGAAGGGCAACTGTCATACCCTCGTTTTGTCCGACCCTTTATTATATTGTTATTATTATTGTTATTATCCTCCTCTTAAAATAAATAAATAAAACCTATTAAATAATAAAAACCCAATGTCCATATACAATCCAAAATAAAAAAGCCCAAAGTTTAAAATATGAGTCCAATACTCCTAAGCCTATTACAATTACAAACCCAAAATCCCGAATATTTAGTAATGGTCAGCTGTAACGTGTTGGTTGGTAGATTTGTAAATCACAGGGATTAAAGCTCTCTAATTCCTAGGATCGAATCCTAACCATTGATGTTAATTGAATCCAACAACCCATATGATAAATTATCTTGACTTTACAAATGCTTCCAGGCTGTCTAGATTAATATAGAACCCACAATACCCCTCCACGAGCTTTCACATGTCCTGATGCCACATCAGTATCATTGGTGGCTCTTTACACGCCATGTCATCAGTTCTGACGCGAAGACCATTGGTGCAACACATCTTTTAACATGCCACATCCACCTCAGCAATAACAGACAAAAAGAGTGCATTAGAAGCAATTAGAAGAAAATTAAAACCAATGCCAGAGCCTTTTTCTTAAGAATGAACATTCCATAGATTAGGAAACGTCAGCAAAATGTTATTAAATTCTCGATATAAATATCGAGGATAATAAAAAATCAAGGGGGCATTCAATGATTTTAGAAAAAAGAGGGCATTGATTGTTGATCAGAGAGGGGCACAAATTACAAGACAATCGAGATGATACAAATCTAGAGGATCAACTATCGCAAAATTTAGGAGGGGAGAGAGAGAGAGGCTTTATACCGTCAGGGAATCGAAAGTTCACTGAAAAATGAAGAGACGCCTAGAAGCTAAAAAGTCACTAGAAATTGAATTGAACTATCATCGTGGATCCAGATCAAGTGGAAGTCTGTAATATCCCAAAATATGACTTAAAAATTTTAATGGTAATTTTAATGCGGATCGAATTGATTGATATGTCACTTAGAATGATCTATTAAGAGCTTAGGACTCAAATTGAAATTATAAATAAGTAGAGAGCCGTATTAAAAGGACTCAATTGAATCTATTATAGAATTTGATGCTTGCATCCTAAATCCCTTATTTGGGGAGATGATGTACACTTGTCCATCCAATGCCAAGGAATGTGTAAGGGGGAGTTTGGGGAAATCGACACTTGTAGGAAAATGGTGTAATGAACAAAACTTTGTTCATCGACCTTCTCCCTTCTTCATTTCTCCCATAACCAAACATCATAGTGAGAGAAAGTGAGAGTTTGAGAGAAAGCTTGGAAGTTGGGTTATGTTTGTTCGAATATAATTATTGTTTGAAGAGAGAGTCTTGATAAAGAGGTAATTGCTCTGATCCTTCCTTCCTTGCAATTAGAATTTGTTCAAGTTAGGTGAATTGTTAGAAATGTTAGAAAAATTGTTGGAAATGTTCGAGATTCTTGATAGAGAATGGTTGGAAATGTTAGAAAATTTGTTGAAGCTATTCAAGTTAGGTGAATTGTTGTTGAGCAAATGAATTGTTTAAAAGAAATATTGGGTAAGGCATTTGGGGGACATTCGAATGATTCTCTTTAGTGATACAATATATGATTGAAACTTGAATTTTAATGGTGTTATGATATATAGAATTTTTGATTGAACCTTAATGCTCGTATTGTTATAGTTAGAATCAAGTTGTGCTTATTTTATTTGATAAGAAAAGTTAAGAGGGTTGTTCGAATATATAGACATAAAAATGTATGCAAGCTGCCCTTTTTTGAGTAAATAGATGTATATACAAAAGAATTTGTATTGTTTTGTAAGTATATGTATGCAAGCTGCCTTGTTTTGAGAGAATAAATGTGTATATAAGTAAACCGGACTGTTCTGTAAATGCATGAGTATATGCAGGACTGTTTTGAGTAATTAATCAAGAAAAATGTTTTATAAATGTATATAGAGATTGTTTTGCAAGTTTAGGGACTGTTTTTCACAAGTGAAAATGCATAATGGGCTGTTTTGATGATATGCCTGCATGAGAATATAAAAGGGACTGTTTTGCATCAACGAAAATAGTGGTAGACTGTTTTGTGTGTAAAAGTAGTTACATGTACTTAGGGGCTGTTTTATATCAATATGAATGTTGGTGAATTGTTCATAAATGATTACGAGCTATTAATTGATTCTAATGTATAGTTAAAAACTCTTTGTTATAATTAGACAAAGAAGGGATTGATCAAGTGAGGCCTAAAGTAGATCGAGTTGTTGAAAGGCAAAAAGGAATTGTAGTTCGAGATCAAGACTAGCTTGGATCAAACTGTGAGAATAGTTTAAAGTCTCGGGATAGGCTTAAAACTTTCCCCAGCATCTTTTGTTAATTCTAAGTTATGTTATCTTCTTTTGAGACTAAGATATGGCTGAGTATGCTTGGATTGAGGTAAGTACCTAAATCCCAAGTGGTCCATGAAATGCAAATTGCTTGAATTGGTTTTATATTCTTATTGAGATTGATACATGCTTGAGATGTGGTTTTTTTTATGCAAAACTTCGAGCTAAATAAATGATCAAACTTAGATTTATACATGAGCTATGTATATGAAGAACATGATAAACAATAAGTCTTGCCAGTTGGTATTCTGATATGAAGAGACATGATATATGAATGAGATGAGAAAATTGAATTGAGAAATTCACATGAGGTGAATACATGCCTAATATGAATGGCAATAAGCTTTGTTGATATGATATTTGATAAGGAGCTGTGCTCAATCTTTCTCTAATAAGATAAGATAAATGAGAAAGCCTTGGTCTCGAGTCAGTCTTAGGTATAGTTGGCATGCCATAGAGTCCATAGAGCTTGTGTTTGAGGTGGATTACGATCCTAGACTACGATCTTTATTTAGAGACAATAAGAGGGAAGTTTTGTGGTCATTTGGCGACAGTAGGAGGGATTGACTGGTACAACGAGTACCATTTTATTTGGCGACAGTTAGTTGGGGATTCGTGTACATAGGCTATGATAAAAGACAATAATGAAATTTGCATATCAAATTAAGAACTTATCTTAATATCTTATATGCTAAGAAAAAGATAATTATGATAGGCTATAATTGATGTCTTATGTACCAAGAAAACTTGTGTTTATGACATGATAAATTTGATAACTTGTATAACAAGAAATACATGTGTTTGATAAACAATGTATGCTCTTGAAATGCTATTTTAAAGACAAATAAGGATGTTTTTAAATCAAGTTAAAGAATTATCCAAACACTACTTGTGACAAATAATCCATGTTTTTGCTATGGTTGTTATCTTCTTTGACAAGTAACTTATATCTATGTTTGATACATTATGTGACAAACAGTTCACATCTATGATATGCTACGTCAAATGGTTATTATGATAAGTAAAATTATGTTTAAAATATGTCATGCTTAATAACTTACATGATAAGTAGCACCTATTAAAATATATATATGAAATGCAACGTTCAAAAGAAAATGGAAACTGTTTTTCCTTGAACTTGAGTCTTAGTGGACTGATTTATACATGAAAATTATGTATACATGAAGTATAAACTATTTTGCTTGAATTGGAGTCTTAATGGCATGATTAGCACATGTAATTGCGTGTACATGTAAATGAGACTGTTTTACATAAATATGAATTTTAGTGGACTATTTTGATCACCTATATGTATATATATGGATATTGGACTGTTTTAAATTTATAAATGTATATACATGCTTTATGGACAGTTTTGAATAAAATACAAGTATACCTGGACTGCTTTGAATTTATAAATGTATATACATGCTTTATAGACAATTTTGAATAAAATATAAGTATACATGGACTGTTCTGAATCTATAAATGTATATATATGCTTTATGGACAGTTTTGAATAAAATACAAGTATACATGGAGTGTTTTGAATAAAATACAAGTATACATGGACTGTTTTGAATCTATAAATTTATATACATGCTTTGTGAACAGTTTTGAATAAAATACAAGTGTGCATGGTCTGTTTTGAATATATAAATGAGTACTCATTAATTAGAGGTACTTTGGATGATTTAAATAAGAGATGTGCTAGGGAAATAGGTTACTTGATTCACAAGACTATGTTAAAGTTGAAATAGTGAAATTTCAAAATAAGTTAAGAACTACCTTGATAATTTATATGAAAAGTAACTAATGATTATGATATGCCTTGTTATGATATGCTTTGTTATGACATGATTTGTTAATGCTAAGTTTACTGCATGCCTTGCATGACAAGAAACTTATAATTATGATATATTACGTTGATGCCTTATATGATATCTTATGTGACAAGCAATACTTGTTTATGAGTTTCTATAATAAATCATTATTAAATGTTATGTTTAAAACCTTGTAACTATGTTGTGTGATCATTCGATCATATTGGTACTATCCTAGATGGTGGAACGTAGTCGATATGTATGCATTGTGCATTTAGAGCATCTTTTGATCATATAAGTGTATATATGTTCTCTAAAAAGTATTCTAAGCTTTGTAATGGGCCTTTATATATTTTTGTTGCTTGCTATTTAAGTTATATATTTATGATATCAGCTTGTTAGATTAGATGTTTGCATGTGCTTATGTTACTAGTTTATCGTGTTGGTTTGTATTTAAATATGTTAAGTATATCTACTATTTTGTGATAAACCCTATCAAGGAAGAGTAGTTCGTATGAATCGTTGATGATTATAAGGAGTAATTGATAATATGCCCTAGTTTCGTAAATGGTGTTTTGTGATGCAATATGTATATTTATATGTACCTTGGATACGAATGATTTGAACTTTGAAACAAATTATATTTAGGAAGATGGATTAAGAATAATTCAATAATGAGGCTTTTTTATGATTACTTGTTATTAGGTATTAAAGGATACAAAAATTTGCTAATGAACTGAAGGTCTTGCATGGGTTCATGAGGAGCTGAGTTATGTGATAATGCCTAAGTAGTTATTATATGGTTTGAATGATTGTTAAACAAGGTGTTAATGCGTTATTTGTGGCTTGAAATATCTATGTAATTCGAATGTGTCTTTTTTATATGTCTAAATGCTCATTATGATCTTAAGATGTTTATTCACGTGCTGTATAAATAGAATCCTTGGTATGCTTGGTTCGAATGGCATAATGATTACAGTTGTGATCTTTGGATCTCTATTGAGTTTAAAATACATGTTATATCTGCTTAACATGATTTTTAAAAAAAATTCTGGTGTGCATATGTTTAAAATCATCCTTATCATGTATAATTCAAAATTGAATAGGAATTGGATTCCTTCTTTGTTTTAAGCCTAAGATATAATCTAGTAATAGGATACAAGTTTGTAACCAATATGGTATTTATATATATTTATGTGTGCAAAAAATAAGTAAGTTTATGTGATTGAATTTAATGGCATGCTACGAACTAGAGGTTGAAGTGTGATGTTTTGAATGGCTATTTGATGTATATAAGATGAGTGGAGGATGACTTATGAATGATGTAAAAAGTTTTAAATTAATTTGTCCTTCAAGAGCATGATTAGTTGTTTGTATTAAGTTTATAAAAAATGTTTGCTTGTTCTTGCTTCGAAACACTTCCTAATTTGGTTTACTCCTAAGCTGGGTTAGGGCTGTTATAAAGTCGAACTGTTTGAGATTGAAATCGAGATCGATTCAATTTGTGCAAAAATTGAGAATAGTGCAAGCTACCTCAATGCAATAATTGCAATAATTTGTTTTTTGCAAAAAGAGAAATTACATTGGTTAGATCGAAATCGAGATCTGCTCATTTTGATAAAAATAAGGGGGATTTGAAAGGATTATTACCTTTTAATCTCAGTCTAAAATCAAGTGTAAGACCCCAACAAGGGCCTAGATGGCATAACTTAAACTAAGGTAGACAATCTAACTTGTTTAAGAAGTTAGGATTCGGATGAAACAAGGAAACATGGCCACATTCAATTCCTATTCAAGCAAGACTTTAATCGAGTAAATTATTTCTTACAATCATGTTGTATTACCAGTTGTGATCATTTCTATTAATTACTCTAACATATCAATTTTAAAATTTGGTTCAACAATATAGGTTCGACTAACAAAAGTTTTTACTTATAACACCTTGCAATATTTACATAACATCACAAAACATACCATGGCAAATTCGAAAGCATCTATGTCCTACCAACTATCACCCATGTGCAAGATCAACCCATTACCAAACATCAAACCCAAGTGCATACCATACAAGTCTTAATTGTTTAATATTTACAAACCAACTAGCATACTTAAAGAACATATCATGATATTCAAACTAGTGCCACCTTCTAGGAGTTAACTATAAAACATTACAAAACATACTTTAGTGCTCTTGGTGACCTTGCTTTGACTTCCAAAATTTGATCTAACAGTCGAGTTTTCCTGTAAAATATTAGGGTCGGAGATTAGGTTGTTAACCTAATAACTTAAACAACAAGAAAATAAAGATACCAGAACAAACTAAATCACAATTCAATCTTTCGATCTTGAACAATTAGGTCATTAAGACTACTTCCCTCCATTTGGAATTTACCATTTGAAATCATGCTCTTTAAACATCCAGCAAGAAGCTTATTCTAAGCTTAATTAATCATAGACTATAACATGCTTCTAAGAAAAAGAGTTCATTAACAAGGCAATCTTAGTTGTATACGTGACCTTAATTAGATATCAGTTTATAGATTCGACTCAAATGCAACAATATCAGGCAATGGTAACTTAATACCATCGAAGTATATAATCATTCTGTTTCATTCAGGGGTACTCTAGTACCTGTCAGGGGACCGTACTCCAAAATTCAGACTGAGCTCAGGACACTCTATTGGCATGCCAATCTAGCTAGGACATTGTACTAACCAAGGTTCTTATAAAGTCTTCCGTTAAGTCAAGGGCAATTGCACTACGTTGTCTAATCAATTGCAAAATCAACATACACTAAATAGTAGCCTAAGGCAACCAATTCATAACCATGCTAGATACTATCAATTTAAGGTACAAACTTACCTTAATTACTCACCTTATCACGAATCAAGTAAGAACAAGCAATGTAGGCTTTTATGCCTCGAGTAACATACCAATTAATTTAAAATATTCAACATGTTTAAGCTTAAGTAGAAATACAATTTTACACTCACAATATTCCGAGCTATTCTTGATCGTGAATTGTCACTCCTTTTTGCCTCTCGTCCCCTTGATCAATCCCCTTATTTTATAAATATAAAAAAAACTTAACAACATATTAGAAGCAATCAATTGGAAGATTCCAGCATTGATCATGGTCGAATTACACAAAACAGTCACTCATTAGCATCCTAACAATTTGAATTTTATAATTTCTTGCATGACATATTTTACAACAACAAAACAGTCTCCGTTCTTGTTATAAATCATTGCCATGTTTTCCAATTAACATAACAATTCACACATTCAAACTTACTCAAAACAGTCCCTAATTCATACAAGACAATCCCTCTCTATACATCAATGTACAAACAATCCACTCCTTTAATGTTGTATTAAAACAATCCATGTCTTTACTCATTCATACATTTATCTATCAAATTTTTCATGTTTAGACAATTGTTCCTATACAAATCTGCCCAATTTAGTTCTTTAAATCCTACATAGCCTTTTACTACATATAACAATCTCGAGACCAATCACGAACTACAAACAACAATTTCCCCTGATTATAAACTGTAAAAACAGCCCTTGAATTAGATTCTTTCATTTCCATTATATCCAATTTATCAAGTATTCATATGCATACACATTCTATTGCAATTAACCAATTTCATGACTACATTTCCTATTCGTTTATTCATAAAGCATAGCAGCTTCATGACAGATTTAATTCAGCCAAAATACCTTTAATATTTAGGCAGATTCGAATATATATATATATATCTCAAATTAACAGTTCAATTGTGAACTCAATTTATAACTTATTCTATCACATTAATAGCATAGTTTAATCATCAATCAACCAACAATTCTAAGTAACCATTCGGTTTAATCATCATTCATTCTAACAACTCAAAGCAACAATTCAATCAATACATGAGCTAACTACCATCCTCTAATCACCTAGGAAACAAATTGAAGAGAAGGAATGAATATCTTACCTTCTCACCGAGTTCAAACTGTGGAAAATTCCTTCAAGAATTCAATTTAAGGGAGTTGTCGAGCCATTAAATTCAAGCTCAAACCTTCTAATTCTTTCTCTACACTATCACTCTCTCACTTATTTTGTTCGGTTGAGGAAGAAGGAGGAGTGAAAGAGAAATGGCTGTCCTCTTCTAACCTTCATAACCGAAGGCCACAAATACAAGTCCCTCAACTATTGACTTGTTTACATGCAATCTCCTTAATTACTTAGGAGAATTATTTATTCCTTTTAATTTTAGCTAATTACTTTCTTTAGTTTAAAGAAATGTCTTAATTCATATAAATTTATCAATTAAGTTTCTATTATTGTACTAGGCCGGATTTTAGGATGTTACATCAAGAATAGTGCAAGTGGCTACCGGAGTTGAGTTTGAACAGGCAAAGTTGAAGAGAGTTTACGATTTTGGGTAGTATAGTCTTATGAAGTGTGAAGTTGGGTAGATTTGGATGAATCTGGGTTTAGATATAAAAATAAGAACACTTAGACTTCTTACTTGGTAGTGTTTGATCGGTGAAATGACGTCACACAATTTGTGTAAACGTACACGATCGATGCAAGTATAGTAGATAGATGCAAATCTGTTAGATATTTGTCCCACGAGGAAGGTTGTTCGGACATCTACAAATGTCATTGCAATAAGTAAGAAAATTAAGGCAAATGCGATAGGTAATGTCGAAGAAATGAAAGGTAAATGATATAGGGTGTAACACCCTAAAAGCTGGTCTAGTCGGAATTGGATTTCGGCAATCAGAAAACCCTACACTATAAGGTCTACATATTGCATTGACTTTGACCGTGTGGTCAATTACATTGATATTGGAATCTAATTGAGTCAATTTATCAATTAAGGATCTTATTGAATTTATCAAAATATTGTGTTGAGATAATCAATCGAATAATATGACCAAGAGGGGGTGAATTGGTGATTAAAAATTTGAATGGAGAAAAATGAAAATATGAGAAAAATAAGGACACAAGGATTTATAGTGGTTCATGCTTCTAGCAAGCTCTACATCCACTACCTTAGCTCCCCACTAAGGATTTCAACACAATTCACTAATGAATTTGTCCCCTTTTCTAGGCTTAGGAGGAAACCTTACACTCGATCAAAACTTTCTACCCAAAGCTTCATCAAGTTCACTCTTTTAAAAGAAGTGGTGGCAAATGAAAAATAGTCTCTCAATAGGTGTATAATTTGCCCAATTACAAATATACACTCCCCAAACTTGAAACAAAAGATTATAATGAAAATACACAAGTTGGGTACAAGGGTTTGACTCTAAAAGCTCAAAGTGGTTGGATTTTTGCTTGAATGCTTTGTACTTGATCAATAGTTGTTGTAGCAGCTTTGGAGTATTGATCTTATACCCCTTCATTGATTTCTAATCATTTGGATGATTGAGGTCATCAATAGAGCTGTTGGGGACGACCATTTTTTCTGCAATAAATGTTGTTTGGTGACCAACCGTATCGGTACCTATCAAAATAAGAAAGAGTCATTGTGTAATAGTGTATCGATACGCTAGAGGGTGTATCGAAACGGTCATAGAGTAAAAATAGGGGCGTATTGATATGGTATAGTTGTATCGGTACGAGTTTTGCTCACTAGAATTTGAGGTGAAAGTTTAGCAAAAAATGAATAGGTATGCCTAAAGGGTGTATCGATACGGTATAACAGATTTTTGAAGAACACTGGTTCCTATAACTGACAAGTAACAGTCATATTATTTAATGCAAAGATTTGAAAAATCTTACACCCCGTATCGATACGGTGAAGGCCGTATAGATATGTGTAAGCAAGAACTGTAACCCATATAAATATCGTATCAAAACGGGCAAGATCGTATCGATACGGATAACCTAAAATACAAGCCCAGATGAAGGCCGTATCGACACGAGAACAACTATATCGTTACATTTTGAAGATTAAAATTCCAGTAGTGAAAAATTGTATCGAAACACCTAAGGTGTATCTATACGTCTAGGCATATTTGTTGAATTTGGCTTTGAAAACACTTAGAAAATATTTTGGTTCAAGTCTTAGACTAAGAAAATATTTTAGGTTCAAATCCTTGTCAATTTGTGAGACTTTTGAGTACTTAAAAATTTATTTTCTTTTACAATTTGGTCCTTAAATATTTTGATATATCAAAATTGAATATAGGTTTTAGTCATCATCTTCATCCTTGGAAGCAAGCACCTCCATTGATGAGGTTTTAAGAACTCAAACTTTTGTCGATTTCTTAGTTTCATTGGATAGCTATTGTATCAGACAACTTAAGTCCCTAATTAATTGATTGATTCCATGGTATTGGATGTTTAATTTTAAGTTGAAGTTTTGAGTACCTAAGCTAAACCCATGCTCTTCAAAGCTTCAACCCATTGATATATATATCAAATAACTAATAGCTATTTTGAACTTTGATATTGATTTTGATATCGTTATATTAATTTTGATATCGTAGTACCGATCCTACCATTTCCTATTGTTTTACCTAGCTTAAGAATTGGAGAAAGAAGGGTCACCATCTCCATCCAAATCTAGGAACAAGGGAGTGATAATCCGAGGGCTGTAAGAGCTTCGAAAATTAAGGTGAGTGTAGTCGGAGTATCAGGTTTAGGCTAGGTCCCTTTCCTGAATTCATTGACATTGATTTTTCACATGGCTAACCTTTTGTTAAAGGATATTGCATGGAACCTCTTTGGAGGAATCATTGGTAAGCATCGGAAAGCTATTGTATTGAACATCGATCATAAGATTATTGTTATCGAAACATAGAAATATAGAAGCATTGACCATTGAACATTGATAAAGTCATTGTTGTAGCCATTGATAATATTATTGTCATTGCCATTGAACATCAGTACTGAAATTGTTATTGCTATTGAAGCATTGCCTTGTCACTGATATTGCTACTGTTATTGAACCTTGGATTCGAAAGGACATTGGATACAATTGGCATGCCATAGAATTCATGAGCTCATTGGTACAGGTGGACTACGGTCCTTGGATATGGCCTTTATTGTGGCAAGGCGGATGGATGATGTGTTATTGGTCAATTGGCGAGGCGTAGGAATTCTTGTATCCACTATCTTGATTCGATCCAAGGAATAATATTGAAATATGATTATTATTGTCATTAATCATCATTTATAATACTATTATTGACAAAACGTGATTTGACATGCACTTCATTGTATATGATATCATTTATAAATACCTCGCTAGGCAAAGTATGCCTAATGCATTTGATCTCATGCATTTCAAGTTAAAGGGATCACTGCTTCCAGATCGGGGTTTGTTGGAAGTTTTGGCAAGTCACTGCAAGCTTAAAGTAATGTACATTATCCCTACAAACTCCTAGACTGGTGGCAAGTTAGTTAAACTAGTCACTTTTAGCCCTTTTGTTGTGTATATGTTGTTTAAGGCGTGTATAAGAGTTATAGGCCCTAAATGTTGTTTTGAAATTGGTTAAAAATGGTAAAACTTGCATATTTGGCCTAAAAAGGTAAAAACCTAGTAAACGGGTTCATATGGCTACGAAATTTGGCATGCTAGTAGATTTTGATGTTATAAACTTGCTGGCAAAACTTCATTGGATATGACATTGGATGATAGATCAAATTGGATAAAAACAAGATAAAATCTGTCATTACAGGACAGGGCGTATCGATACGGGTAGAGGCGTATCGATACGAGTGTGCATATTTGGACCAAGTCAACACTAGTCAACAAGGTGTATCAATACGAGTTTTATCGTATCGGTACTAAAAGTCAACACTGGAATTTGGTTTGTAAAATTGCATCGATACGGCTTCAAGGAGTACCGATACTGGTCCATCTGTACCGGTACAACTTGGCTATACCGATATGAGTTTTGATCACTGGAATTTGATAATTTATAAAATGTGCATGGTGTACCGATACGGCCCTTCGAGTAGCAGTACATATACAGGTAAATTAGTTAAAAGTCTAGGTAGCTGTTCTGAAAAGTTGCATATTTGTCACCGACTATTGTTTGGCTTAATTGAAGGGGTAAATGAATTCCGTTTAGCATAAAAATTTTCTTGCTCACTTCTTATCGACTAAATTTTTTATGGTAAGGTTAATTTGGAAAAGGGCCCTTAATTTATTGAATTTACAATTTAGTCCTTAAAACTTGTAAAAGTTTAAAATTGGTCCTACATTCAAGATTATTGAGTCATATCGGATTACTGCTTGACTGTTTAGATCTAGTATTGTTTTAAGACACTGAATCAAACATTGCACGAGTTTAGTTAATTAAAACACTAAAAAATGAATAAAATATTGTACCGATCACCGTATTGAACACCAGTAACATACTTCGATCTGGTTCTCGACCAGGCTGGGAAAGAGGTGTTACTTTTTTGGTATCAGAGCTAGAGTTTAGTTGATTATAGGATTAGACTGAAGTCTATTGTATTGCATTGCCTTGCCTTGCCACCTAGGAGTTATTTATTGTGTATATTTTGACTTGCTGACTAACCCAATCTCTTTACATTGTAGATATGTCTGAATCTAACGAAGCTCACAAAAATGAGCCTGCTATCGGCTCCTCGACTTATGGTGGGGAGATAAGAGAAGAAAACCCTCAGAATCCACAAAACTCACCTGCTCATGGCACCAATCCTGAAGAGCAAACTACTCAAGCTGAATGTTATCAGAACATGGCTGATATGTTCAAACAATTTATGGCCTCAATGAAGGCTGAGCAGGTTGTGCAACCTTTTACCACTGATATTTCTTATGTATGAGCCCCTATTGACAAGATATCTTAGCATCGAGCTTATACCTTTACTGGTCAGGACGATGACAATATTGAAACTACTAAATATTGTTTGGATAACAAGTTAAAAATCTTGAATAAGTAGCTGCGGTGTTCAAATGAGCACAAGATGAAGTGTGCCTTCGCGTTGCTTACTGATGAGTCACTTCACTGGTGGGAGACTTTCATTATTACAGTCTTTGAAGAAACAATAACTTGGGAATTCTTCCTTTTAGAATTCTAAAAGAAGTATATTAGCAAGTTCTATCTCGCAAAAAGGCGTAGTATTTTTCTCCATCTCAATCAAGCTGGACAGCCTGTCGAGCAGTACATCCATGATTTCTGTAAGTACTACGGATATGGTGCTGAGTACATCAAGAAGGAGGAAGAGAAGTACAAAATGTTCATTGCTGGGCTTGGTGACGAGCTACGCCTTATGTTCATTACATTGGGCATCACTGATTTCTAAGACCTTATGAATCGAGTCAAAGCCACTGAAGCAACACGGAAAGCCCAGAGGACCATTGGGTTGGGCAAGTCAGATAAGATATTTTGAGATGATTCTTGACCTCCCAAGTGAAACAAGAAAGGGAAGTACCAAGGTTTTAAGCAGAATGTGTATCCTCAGCCTTCCTATTCAGAGAATATCGAGAGGCCACAGACTATGACACATCCCTTTGCTAAAGCAGCTTTAGTGGATAACATTGGAGGATCGAACCAAAGCTCTCAGTACCTTATTTTTAACTATTGTTAGAATTGACATCTAGCGGGTCAATGTTGCAAGCAGTTTGGAGTTTGTTTCTATTATGGTGAACAAGGCCATTTCATTAGACATTGTCCTCTCAATGCTACCAAGTGCACAGCTACAACAGCTAACATTGCTCCTGCTGCTCAATCTTTTCAAGGCAAAGGAACAATACAAGGATCATTGGGAGCCGCAAGGAGACCTAGTGGCTCTAGAAAGACATCGAATAGGTAGGAATCGAAGTTCTTTTCCCAGATGTACCGTGTGAGGAGAATGGAGGATGAACCCAATGTCATCACAGGTACCATTGAGTTGTACTCACATTCCATGTACGCATTGATTGACCCTAGTTCTACTCATTCCTTTATAAGCATTGTGTTAGTTAAAAAGCATAGAATGTCCTCTTAACCTATAGTATCAAGAATCTCTGTAACTAATCCATTGAGTGATTGTGTCACTGTGAACCTTGTATGTAATAATTGCCTCTTGTTGATTCAAGGGATTCCATTTCCGGCCAATTAATTGGCATTATCCATCCATGAGTTCGATGTTATACTGGGTTTAGATTGGCCCAGTGAACATCAAGCTTGGGTAGATTGCTGTAAAAGGAAGTTGTACATTTGAGGTCTTGGTAAAGAGCACATTGCTTTGATGAATTCAAGAAACCCCTCATTGTATGCTTTGACATTGGAAGCCAAGGACGAACCTCAATTGCCAAACATTGACAGTGTGGGTAAATTACTTGATGTTTTTCCTGATGAGCTTCCAGGTTTACCTTAGACCCGTGAAGTGGAATTTGACATTGAAGTGCAACCTGGAACTGTCCTAGTTTCCATTGCACCTTATCGAATCGCAGTTGTTGAGCTAAAAGAATTGAAAGCCCAAATTCAGGAATTGCATGATAAAGGCTTTATTCAACCGAGTTCTTCATCTAGGGGAGTTTTGGTCCTTTTTGTAAAGAAGAAAGATGGTTCCATGAGGTTATGCATCGATTACCGACATTTGAATAAAGTGACCATCAAGAATAATGTAACACCCTAAAACTAGCCTAGGAGAAACAAGCATTCGATTGAAACCTAAGCCATTCTTAAAAGTCAAGCAAACATTCAAGTAGCATGATATCCTCCAAGTTTCGATCTTATAAGACTAAAAATGTATAGAATTAATTATGTCTAGATGATTAAAAAAACAAAGCATACGATGAATCACCTCAAGGAAAAGAAAACACATTGTACATAAAGTCAAACATCAAAAGGCTACAATTCATTTACTACATGGCCTACTCGATCTAGTTTGTTTCCATATACTTCATTAATAAGGGTCTACTCATGCTTAAGATATGCAACAAACAATTAAATGAAGGTGCGAACATCCTTATTCAAGTCATTCATGTACAAATCATACCCCCCTTTTAAACAGATTCATTAACTTAAGAAAAATTAAACTTTAAGAGCTTAACATTGGATCAAACCATCTAATCTTTTGATACAAAGATTTCTACGTCAATTAACCATTCTTCTAAATAATAATTCGAGCAGTCAATTCACTAAGACCACCTCAACTTACAACATTACTATTTAACTACTCCCAATTATAACCAAACTATGTTCTTACTATCATGTAATCTATCAATCCAATGACAAGCAAGGTCATGCACAAACCATGAATTCCAAACATTAATCTAGAGAAAGTCATGCAATCACCACAACCATAAGCCACCATAAGTCTATTAGTTAAGTTTTACATGCCTTAGAAATTTATAAACTTTACAAACCAAAACAACCACATCATAAATGTATACATTAGTGCCACCATCCTAGGAGTCCTTTAAACAAAATTAACTGCATACTCTTATAAGCAAAAAGGTGACTTGATCAAGCTTCTTGCCAAGGATTACCCTGAAAACGTAGCGAAAAAACTTAGATAAACAATAGTTTAGTGAATGAGTTTATAGCAAAAAGATAGTAAACACAACTTAAAGTCTTTCACTATGACATTCTTATAAAAGAATCAAGGTTTGACACCAAACCAAATGTACTAGTGTCAACCATTCCGATAAAAATCAATAGTATCTTTATATTAATAGAGTTCTTTCGCTCAATTTTGTTACATAGCTATTTAACTAGTTAAAATATCAATCATGTATTTCGAACGCTAGCTAAGATTCTACTCTTATTCATAACCAAATAAATCAATGTAACCGATTGATTTTCCAAAACCTCATTGTAAATGCAATACATTAGCATATCAATTGATTCTATCTCAATATATATATATATATATCAATCTCATTGTTATAACTTAGTCTTAACTAAACTATTATAGATGCTTTAACCATTATAACATTTCATTAACAAGCAATTCTTTTTAATTAACTTTTATTTCAGCCTTGAGAATTGACTTGTCAGCCTAGATACACGAGTCCCGAACCAAACTGTCGCCAATAAATAATATGGTACTAGAAGTACCAGTCAATCGCTCTTACTTTCGCCAAATGACCAAACACAACTTCCCTCCTACTGTCGCCAAATAGATACATCTGTCCAGGATCGTAGTCCACCACGGCACTGAGCTCTATGGACTCTATGGCATGCCAACTATATCTAGAACTGACTCGAACCCAAGGCTTCCAGTAACCAATATTCTTATCAATTCATTAAGTGAAACAATATTCAATTTGCACTACATGTATTTGTTCAATTCAATGACCAATAGTTCGATTGTTTATGTACAATAATTTCTATCCATTTCAAAGATCAAAGAATTATCACAATTGCTTCAATAGTTTAGTTATAATCAAATTCGCATTTCACATAACTTTTCATTCAGTTTATCAATTAATTCTAAATCTTGCTAGCATGGTGCTTCATCCTATCACATCACATAGCAATATCTATGTAACGTCCTAAATCCGGCATAAAAGAAAACTAGAGTTTAAGATGTCACATCAAGGAAACCCGAAAACTTGAACCAGAAAATTTCAAATTTTTGTAAGTTAACCATAACTAAAAGTATGGTTACTAGATTCTTTGGTTAAGCTTCAAACACATAAAACCCCAATCATTTAATCATATGAAAACCCTTCGTTTTTCTTCTTAATTAGGATTTATGATATTCATTCAGTCAAAGTTATAGATTCACGAGTTAATTTAATAGACATATCTATATATATTCAATCATGGGAATCAGTCTAGTTCAAAACTTAAACTTAATTATAACAATCTAATCAGACACGATTAGACTTAAGTTTGATCCATGGTTAGCATTTAAGGGAGGTAATACCCGACATACATGTCGTTGTGACAAATTTCTAATTTCAATAATAAATACTTGATCTGAATACTTATACAAGCATTTCAATCACCCATACATCATATAAACATGTTAGTCTTACCAAGCCTCATTTCTTATCGAAGAATCAATCATTAATCCATAGGTTACTTAGTTTAAAGAGTATTAAGCAATACATAACTTAGTCACGTTTACAATACTGACATAAAAAGGTATCCAAAGTCATTATACTTCTTTTACCCACATTAACATATCACATAGCCTTTCTATCACTTTACTGGAATAACTTATACACCAAGGAACTGTTCGTTAAACATACTATCCTCAGCAATTCATCACAAGGAACAAATTATAAAAGTGTTAATCTTCCATTAACTTGTACATAGAATAATCTAACTATCAAGTATTAATTAATCTCATTTTCTTTTAACTTTTCAAACAGCCACACATTCTACGGAACCCATACCATAACATGTCAAGTTTGACCAATAAGTATAAATGCATAAGGCCATTTATATCAAAACTGCATTCCGTAATTCAATCTAATTTAAGTCTGGATTCTGCATTCTTAAACTATATGCATATATAAATATCATAAAACTGCACATTCACTTAGACTATACTGCTTTACAAATTGTTTTACTGCATTTATAATACATTCTGTACTGGTTTAATCTCAATTCTGCATTGGTTTTAGTTCAATTTAAGCATCTTAAAAAAACTGCATATAACTTCTGCACTTAATACATTCTACAGCACTTAAAACTGCATTTTACAACATTCAAACAGGGCAGAAACTTATATACATCTTTTTAAGCATAAAATTAGCCCTCCGGGATTCATATATTGAAATTCCATTTTGTTTTCCTATGTTTTTCTAACCATGTTTCAAAACAATCCATATATATTTAGCTTATCACACAACAACCCTTATTACAACTATTTTCACAATTTTAATTACAGACCAACCCACTAAACATCAATTGTGCAAACAACAAAGATGTAAGTTGAACACTTCATTTTCAATTACCTTAAATCTGATTCCAAAGATCAACTTAATCATAATATAGTTAGTTAATGATCTAGCTTTGAAATCTCAAACAACCAAATATAAGTTATTCTTGTAACATTTTCATGCATACATATTCAATACCACTAACCATTCGAAACATAGGATGGATATCTACAAATCGAAGTGATACCAACAATAAGCATGCACATGACTTATAATGCCACAAACCTAAAAACATACTATCATGACTTGATAATTAAGGAACCATTCAACTCCTTAATTAATAGCCTTAGCTTATACTCCAATTATTCAAATATCAAAACTATGGTTGGTCTATATCTCGCTAATTAAATATCATACATACATGACTTTTACACTAAGCAATCATTCGAATGGCATGTACATACAATGTCGTTTACATGAAGCATCGGTATTGATAGGTTGTACAAGATAGAGAATGCACTACTTATGTTAATCAAGCAATGTGCCACCATTTAGGAGTATACTACTTAAGAAGAGTATCCAACTTTACTCGGATCTTGTATAAGATTTGCAATCCATGCCCATACTTGAAACACATGAGCTTTAAACATCCTGCAATGCATGATTATGAAATGCATTAGGCTTACATAGCCTAAGTGAGGTAGTAATGTGAAGATAATAAGCAATAATGGATAGGGATATAAAGGAACCAAGCAGTTCAAGAATGTGATTGTATGAGCTTTCTTGTGAATTAAGTTAGCTTAATTCTTCCTTGTTTATTAAGAGGTCTTTAGGGATTGATCTTTAAGATATCAATTGAAGCTTATGCTTGAATTAATCATTATTCTCCAAAAGAAATCCTTCGATGCTCACCAAGAGCTTTCAGATCAATGCTCACTAAGAGCTTTCAGATCAATGCTCACTTAGAGCTTTTCAATTTGATGTTCATCAAGAGCCTTCGATTCATTGCTCATCAAGAGCTAACAATTACATAGCCTTTTCATAACTCTTTTGCACTCTTTACTTAATATCAACATTTCATATCTTTTACAGGTTTGCCTTGGATCACTATTGGTAATGAATAACATTAGTCCAGGCGGTACTTAGCTCAGAGCACATAGCAATGGCTAATATCGAAAACATATCAACAAGCGATGGCAGCTTAGTACCATCGAAACATATCAATGGGGCATCCCTGAGCAATAGCTCATGGATCGTAGTCCCAATATACCAAGCATCAACCCAAAGGATTCAAGGTCTTCCATTTAAAAGGCAACTTAGAAATTTTATCATAATATTAGTATTTAGGGCAGTGTCTTATTTCGCAAGTAACATTTGTTTGTTATTTCTTTTCAATAGCTTATTGCATAAGTTGAGCTTTCTTGCTCCCTAAGTTTTGGAATTCAATGTACTTTTAGCTTAGCTTTCAATCTTTTATGAAAATCTTATTGTTTTGATGGTCAATAACAATTCAAGCTCTATAACAAGTAATCAAGATCATATCACATATACATCATAGAATGGCACACTATATTCGTATATCACATACAGGTCCAGATGTTTAACAGTGTTGCCATGCTATGCATGCTTCATATGTTTTGCTCTAAATGAGCCAAATACGCATGCTTTAAATTAGGTCATAACATAACAATAAACAACATTCAGAATGACACCGTGTCACCCGAGACAAAGACAACTACACTCACTTGTTATTCCAAAGTTATGGAATACTTGAATCCACAAACACTCACAACTTCCCATTAACTCATTCTTCCTACTTCTCCTTATCATGATAAGTACCTCAAACAAGTTAACAAATTATTAGAACTAATTCAATTCATTCAACTCAGAAAACAATTCCTAATATATAGATATTCTATCACACAAGTACAAGTCAGCCTATTAATGGTCTTAACTAAGCAAAACAGTCTATAACACATGTATACACATTCATATTCATCAAGAAAGTCCACTATTCGTATATGTATATACAAACAGTCTAGATTACGTATATGTACATTTTTATACATGTAAATACAACATTCATACTACCAATATACTATAACAGTCCATTTTTTCTCAAGTTAGTGAATCTGTACATTTAAACCGTCTTACTGATCATTCAAAACTGCTTAAATTTTCTGCATTATATAACTCAATTCAGCACTGTTTTACACTACAAACTGCATTATTTTTAAGCTACCAATCTGCTCAGTTTTAAACTGCAAAACTACATTGCTTTAAGTTGTAAATCTGCACACTTTTAAACTACTAAACTGCACTGTTTAAGCTATAAATCTGCTCACTTTTAAAACTGTTCTTAGGGCAGTTTCTAAGGTTGTTTTTCATCCAATTTCAGGACTACAATTTCCATAATCGTTTAACAATCAAAACAGTACTTTAACCTTTTAAATTGTCAAGTAAAGTGTTCATTAGCAACTTTGTTACTACAACTAGCATGAAATTATTGACTAGTTTTCAAAGCTACTCAATATCTAAAAACAGAGTTTAACCATAGCAATATAATCATTTGATTTTAAATCAAATAAAACAGTTCCTTAAATCAATTTATACATACATACAATAGATTCTTCCCTGTTTTTAATCCACAAAACAGTTTCCAACGCCAAGAACAAGTACAAAATAGGGCAGTCCATAACATGCTTACGTTCACTGCCACATTTAACAAAACTGCATTTATACACAAACTGCACTCTAAAACTGCATATTTAACAAGACTGCATTTTCATGAAAATTTACGTTTCATCCCCAAATTTTATGAATCTGCCTTACTAGCTATTTTAATGAATTCACTTTCCTTTAACAACTCCTTAAACATAAGTATGTGTATAATTTCATAGTGAAGCATTCCATTATAACTCAATCATACAAAATTTTGTCTTGATTTTTGAGTTCTTACAACCTTGTTTGAAAGGAATTCCTAAGTCTCATTCGAACTCAATTATAAAATGTACATTAATCCTTTACAACATAATAGAACCCATTCTTAAGAAATTTAGCAACCTACCATCTTAAATTACACTTATAATTTCATATAAACATAGCAATTTGACATATTCATCATTCGAAACAATCAAGGGAATTTCCAGCCAAGATTTGGCCCTTCAAATAATTCTAATAGCTACATAACTAAATTCAGTTACACTACAAGATTTCAAAGCTTGGAAATTTCATCATATGTATTATCAAATAAACCAATCAAGCTTCTAAAATCCTTTAACCAAATTTCACAAATTTAAGCTTAAGTAAAAAGGAAATGAAGAGTAATTCACCTTTTATCCTTAAGTTCCCCGAATTGATCTCCTAAAAATAAGCTAATCTAAAGCTTCCACATCCATTTCCATGGCTTTTGCTCAAGTTCTCTCTCTCCCCTCTTGGTTTCGACTTACAAGGAGAAGGAAGATGACCATTCCCATTGATTATCTTTCTCCCACCACATGTTCTCTCATCCAAATGATGACATCTATACAAGTCCTTAGGTTTCTCACTTTTTAGCATGCAAACTTAGGAATTTACAAAACATTTAATTTAGTCACTTACTATTAAGCTATTCAAATCTTCTTTATTACAATTAAATCCTAAACCACTTAATTAATTTAATAGATAATAAATCCATAGAAATCTTTATTCAAAATCTAACAAACTATTTAAAATTTCATAATAGGTCCTTAACTCATTTAATTATTAATACCAAAAATATCCTTAATCCAATCAAGCCTCAAACAAAGTTATAACTTACTTCTAATCCCGTATTTTGGGATATTACAGTCTATAACATGGCAATCAATAATAATAATATGCCTTCAAGTAACCATTCAATTAAGTATTCTCAAAAGAATACTTACCTTGCATCCATGCTAGCTTAGCCATACTCAATCAAGCAACATACCATAAGCAATCTTTAATATGCTATTCAAAACAAAACCCGGAAAGGGTAAAAACTTCCTTCTGATACTATAAACTACACTCAGATTGTTTTTGAGCTATTGTCGATCTCAGATTACGACCCCTTTTAATCTATCAGTTTGCTGGTCTACCGTAGCTCTTTTGTCCTCAATCTCTTCTCGGTCTAACATTCCACAATACATTCGTTTTATTAGACACATTAATTAATCTTTGAAGCTCACAATCTATTCAAAATTCATATTCATTTATCCTTGATCTTATTACAAAAATCACCACGGCCCTCATTCGTTCATTAACCACATGATTCATTTAATGCCTTGCTTAATTAACCAGTTTAACCAATAATCCAATACCAAATTAGTCTAAAAACATGTCACTATTAAGTCCAAAATAGGGCAGTTTCGAACAGCCCTCACAGTAGCACAATTCAATCCCAATTTTTTGCAATAAACAGAATAGTCCTTAGTCCCAACACTTAAGTACATACACCATTTTTCAATGCAACATTTACAATCTTTATACACCCTTTTTACAATCCTTCTAATCGGATATCATATTCAAGAAGTTTAAATAACAATTCGATCCTATAATTCAAAACAGAGCAGAATTTTCAATCAATGATCAACTAGATTGAATCATAAATATCCTTTTGATTAAGCTATAATTCGAGAGGATCAATCTCTCATCCTCAAACATTAAATATCATCTTTAAGATAAATTGACACATTTATTATTCAATCTAGATTACTCAAGCATTCAAATCATTCATAACATATACAATCATAACTTTGTTTCCTATAGACTCGATCTATCTTCTTCATCATTCGACTCATGCATAAACCTTACTAACCCATTTAATCAAAGCTAATCTCAACTATCATCTAACATTCATTCAAAACTATGAAGAAGGAAGATTTACCTTCCATAAGATGAACAAATTAACCAAGCAAAATGGTTCACTTCACAACAGAATCAAGCTTCCAATTCTATGGATTTTTCTCACTCTCTCACTTTTCTTTTTTGATGCGTTTATTCCCATGGAGAAGAGAACATTTTTTCCTTAGTTGGGAACCGGTTGATAAGAGAGTGATGGACATGTGTATTGTCCTTAAATTAGTTTTCACCACTAATTATGTATCTATTAAAGTTTAGTCCATATAAATAGGTGTTTATGCTGAATAGTCCCCTCCATGGTCCACACTTTCAAATCACAATCTTGATTTAACAAAGGATTGTCACATATGTTTCTAGATCAAAATTTAGGGGTATTACAATTCCCTCCCCCTAAAAAAATTCATCCCCAAATTTACCTGTGGGAAAGAGATGTGGATATTGATCTCGCATAGTTGCTTCGGGTTCCCACGTAGCTTCTTCGATATTGTGATTTCTCCAAAGTACTTTGACTAACGGTACTATCTTGTTTCGAAGTCTTTTAACTCCACTATCAAGAATTTGAACTGGTTCTTCATCATATGATAAATTAGGATTAAGTTCAACCTCATTAGGCTCCAGAACATGTGAAGGATCTGATCGGTATCTTCTTAGCATTGATACATTAAAGACATTATGGATTCTATCAATTCTTTGGGAAGTGCAAGCTTATAAGCCATTGAACCTACTCTTTCCACAATCTCAAAGGGTCCAATAAAGAGGGACTTATTTTCCCTTCTTCCCAAATCTAAGGATTTTCTTCCAAAGAGATACCTTCAAGAACACTCTATCTCCTACTTCTTGTTGAATATCTCTTCTCTTGTTTTCAGCATAAGCTTTTTGTCTGTCAAAAGCTTCTTTCAATCTATTGTGTATTATTTAAATATGATTTTCTATTTCTCTAAGTAAACTAGGTCCCAAAACCTTGCTTTCACCCAATTCAGACCAGGATAAAGGACTTCTACATCTCCTACCATATAAAGCTTCGAATGGTGCCATTTTGATAGATGATTGGTAACTATTATTGTAAGCAAATTCAGCCAATGATAGGGACTTCTCCCAATTCTTTCTGAAGTCTATCACATAAGCTCTAAGCATGTCCTCCAAAACTTGAATTATTCTTTCAGATTGTCCATCAGTTTGGGGATGGAAAGCGATGCTAAGGTTTAATTGGGTTCCCAAAGCTTTCTAAAGTGCTTTCCAAAATCAGGAAGTAAACCGAGAGTCTCGATCTGATATAATAGATGTAAGAACACCATAAAGTCTAATTATTTCCCTTATATACAATTCGGCTAGTTGCTCAAGTTTCATGTCCATTCGAACATGTAGAAAATGGGCCGACTTTGAAAATATATCAACAATTACCCAAATAGCATCATGTTTCTTTAGTGAGAAAGGCAATATCGATACAAAATCCATTGTTATTCATTCCCACTTCAACTATGGCAATTCAATTGGTTGGAGGAGTCCAGTGGGTGTTCGATGTTTTGCTTTCACCTTTTGACATGTAAGGCACTTAGACAAATTCAGTGATGTCTGACTTCATTCTCGGCCACCAATACACATCTTTTAAGTCTTTGTACATTTTCACTATTCCCGGATGAATTGAGAAGGGGCTTCTATGTGCTTCTTGTAGCATTTCCTTTTTCAAAGCTTGATCATTAGGTACATAAACCCTATTTTTAAAATAGAGTATGCAATTCAGCTTGAGGGAGAATTCAGAGTTTGACTCAAATTCAATTTTTCTTAGTATCTTCTGAAGCTTGGGATCATCCTTCTGAAGCATTTTGATCATTGAATTCAATTTCGAGTGGATTTAAAATGAGCATTAAGAGTTGTTGGAGCTACAAACCAAAAGGCATTATTAGGGGAATTTAAACCATAAATTTCGAAAAAGGCAAAATCAACTATGGATAGTATGATCTTACCAATAGAACGTTTGCGACTGAGTGAATCAGCCACTACATTCACTTTGCTCAGGTGATAGTCAATGATCAAATCACAATCAAATCACAATCTTGATTTAACAAAGGATTGTCACATATGTTTCTAGATCAAAATTTAGGGGTATTACAATTCCCTCCCCCTAAAAAAATTCATCCCCAAATTTACCTGTGGGAAAGAGATGTGGATATTGATCTCGCATAGTTGCTTCGGGTTCCCACGTAGCTTCTTCGATATTGTGATTTCTCCAAAGTACTTTGACTAACGGTACTATCTTGTTTCGAAGTCTTTTAACTCCACTATCAAGAATTTGAACTGGTTCTTCATCATATGATAAATTAGGATTAAGTTCAACCTCATTAGGCTCCAGAACATGTGAAGGATCTGATCGGTATCTTCTTAGCATTGATACATTAAAGACATTATGGATTCTATCGAATTCTTTGGGAAGTGCAAGCTTATAAGCCATTGAACCTACTCTTTCCACAATCTCAAAGGGTCCAATAAAGAGGGGACTTAATTTTCCCTTCTTCCCAAATCTAAGGATTTTCTTCCAAAGAGATACCTTCAAGAACACTCTATCTCCTACTTCTTGTTGAATATCTCTTCTCTTGTTTTCAGCATAAGCTTTTTGTCTGTCAAAAGCTTCTTTCAATCTATTGTGTATTATTTAAATATGATTTTCTATTTCTCTAAGTAAACTAGGTCCCAAAACCTTGCTTTCACCCAATTCAGACCAGGATAAAGGACTTCTACATCTCCTACCATATAAAGCTTCGAATGGTGCCATTTTGATAGATGATTGGTAACTATTATTGTAAGCAAATTCAGCCAATGATAGGGACTTCTCCCAATTCTTTCTGAAGTCTATCACATAAGCTCTAAGCATGTCCTCCAAAACTTGAATTATTCTTTCAGATTGTCCATCAGTTTGGGGATGGAAAGCAGTGCTAAGGTTTAATTGGGTTCCCAAAGCTTTCTAAAGTGCTTTCCAAAATCAGGAAGTAAACCGAGAGTCTCAGTCTGATATAATAGATGTAAGAACACCATAAAGTCTAATTATTTCCCTTATATACAATTCGGCTAGTTGCTCAAGTTTCATGTCCATTCGAACATGTAGAAAATGGGCCGACTTTGAAAATATATCAACAATTACCCAAATAGCATCATGTTTCTTTAGTGAGAAAGGCAATATCGATACAAAATCCATTGTTATTCATTCCCACTTCAACTATGGCAATTCAATTGGTTGGAGGAGTCCAGTGGGTGTTCGATGTTTTGCTTTCACCTTTTGACATGTAAGGCACTTAGACAAATTCAGTGATGTCTGACTTCATTCTCGGCCACCAATACACATCTTTTAAGTCTTTGTACATTTTCACTATTCCCGGATGAATTGAGAAGGGGCTTCTATGTGCTTCTTGTAGCATTTCCTTTTTCAAAGCTTGATCATTAGGTACATAAACCCTATTTTTAAAATAGAGTATGCAATTCAGCTTGAGGGAGAATTCAGAGTTTGACTCAAATTCAATTTTTCTTAGTATCTTCTGAAGCTTGGGATCATCCTTCTGAAGCATTTTGATCATTGAATTCAATTTCGAGTGGATTTAAAATGAGCATTAAGAGTTGTTGGAGCTACAAACCAAAAGGCATTATTAGGGGAATTTAAACCATAAATTTCGAAAAAGGCAAAATCAACTATGGATAGTATGATCTTACCAATAGAACGTTTGCGACTGAGTGAATCAGCCACTACATTCACTTTGCTCAGGTGATAGTCAATGATCAAATCACAATCTTTGAGCAATTCTACCCATCTTCTTTGTCGGAGATTTAAATTCTTTTGAGTTAAGATGTACTTTAAGCTTTTATGATCAGTAAATAGGTGACATCTTTCTCTATATAAATAGTGCCTCTAGATTTTTAAAGCAAACACGACTACAACCAATTCCAAATCATGTGTTAGGTAATTTAACTCGTGTGGCTTTAATTGCCGAGAAGCATAGGCAATCACCTTACCATCTTGCATTAAAACGCACCCTAAACCGAGGTGGGAAGCATCACTAAAGACTGTAAAATCTTTTCCTAGTTCAGGTTGAATTAGAATAGGAGCTCGAGTAAGGGTCTATTTCAATTGATCGAAGCTTCTTTGTTGGTTCTAAGCCCATTCGAATAGAATATCTTTCCTTAGGAGTCGAGTTAAAGGAGCAGCCAAAATCAAGAACCCTTTTACATATCTTCTATAATATCCGGCCAAACCGAGGAGGCTTCTAACCTCTCCAATATTCTTCGGTGGTTTCCAATCAACAATGGACTGAATTTTCTTCGGGTCAACCTTAATATGTTCTGTAGATATTACATGTCCAAGGAAGGACACCTTCGGAAGCCAAAATTCGCATTTGTTAAATTTTGCACACAGTTGCTTATCTCGAAGAGTTTGCAATACTATTCTCAAATGATTTGATTGTTCTTCTTTACTTCTTGAATATAAAAGAATGTCGTATATGAAGATTACAACAAACTTGTCTAAGTAAGGTTTGAAAACCCGGTTCATGAGATCCATAAAGGCTGCAGGGGCATTAGTTAAGCCAAAGGCATCACTAAAAATTCATAGTGACCATACCGTGTTCGAAAAGCATTTTTTGGAACATCAACTTCCTTGACTCTCATTTGATAATATCCTGATCTAAGATCAATTTTAGAGAATACAGTGGCACATTTCAATTGATCAAACAAGTCTTCAATTCTCGGCAAGGGATTTTTGTTATTGATAGTGAGTTGATTTAGCTGTCGATAATCGATGTAGAGTCTCATCGATCCATCCATCTTTTTCACAAATAAAATCGGGGATCCCCATGGAGAAGAACTTGGTCTTATAAAGCCCTTATCTTGAAGCTCTTGTAATTGACTCTTTAGTTCATGGAGTTCGACCAGGGCCATTCGATAGGGTGTAATGGAAACTGGTGTAGATCTCGGTTGAACTTCAATTTCTGAATTCCACTTCCCTTGTTGGAGGTAATTTCGACAATTCCGTAGGAAAACATTAGGAAATTCGGATATAGTTAAAATGGATTCAAGAGACAATATGGATTCATTCAAATTAGATATAGGAGCAAAGGTAGCTTTTGGTTCGAATGGTTTCTTGCTTAGCAAGGTAATGGATTCTTTCCCTAAACAATGGAGATATAATCGTTTCTTATTACAATCTACCCAAGCTTTGCGTTTCCCCAACCAATCTTAGCCTAAAACGAGGTCAAATTCAAAGAAAGGTAATGCTAAAAGATTAGCGGGAAAAGGTATATTTTGAAAGTACAAAGAACAATTTCTACAAATTTGATTTACTTTCACTCTATCACCAATAGGATTTGTGGCTACTAATTCATTATGGGTGGGTTCAAGCTTTAGATTTAACTTTTTAATCAATGAAAAGCTTATAAAAAAGTGGGTTGAACCCGAAACAAAAAGAGCATAAGCAGGTTGTGAATCAAGGTAAGTTGTACGTGCAATTACTTCAGGTGATTCCTTATCCTCACGAACCCGAATATGATACACTCGAGCAGGGGCCTGAGACTCTTGATAAGTAGCATTTTATCCCTGCCCTTTGCTCTTGGTGAAATGTTTGGAATTAGCTTGTTTCGGCCCTTCCCCCTAGGAGATTGATTTTGGTTTGAGCCCTTAGATACATGAAGGCAACTTGTTCGGGTTTGGAGGACAATCTTTAACATAATGTGTTGTGTCTCCACACAAGTAGCAAGCATTGGTAAGCTTTTTTCATTGTCTTGTATGATTATTCTGACAAATTTTACAAGCAGGGATTTGAGTCTCCCTTCCTGTATTCCCGGTGCTATTCAAGGACACTGTGGGTGTAAATGTTTTAGCCACTAACTGAGGCTTAGGTATGTAATTACCTTTTGAGAAGTTGCTATAGCTATAAGAGTTTCCTCCTTGATGTTTTTCCTTCTTATTCTAACAATACAATTATACAATGCAAGTCATCAATAATAATATAATCATACAATGGCCCTAGAATTATGTAACCTTTAGCTCTAATTACCAAACTGTAACACCCTAAAACTAGCCTAGGAGAAACAAGCATTCGATTGAAACCCAGGCCATTCTTAAAAGTCAAGCAAACATTCAAGTAGCATGATATCCTCCAAGTTTCGATCTTATTAGACTAAAAATGTTATAGAATTAATTATGTCTAGATGATTAAAAAAACAAAGCATAATGAATCACCTCAAGGAAAAAAACACATTGTACATAGAGTCAAACATCAAAAGGCTACAATTCATTTACTACACGGTCTACTCGATCTAGTTTGTTTCCATATACTTCATTAATAAGGGTCTACTCATACTTATGATTTGCAGCAAACAATTAAATGAAGGTGCGAACATCCCTATTCAAGTCATGCATGTACAAATCATACCCCATTTTTAAACAGATTCGTTAACTTAAGAAAAATTAAACTTTAAGAGCTTATCATTGGATCGAACCATCTAATCTTTTGATACAGAGATTTCTACGTCAATTAACCATTCTTCTAAATAACAATTCAAGCAATCAATTTACTAAAACCACCTCAACTTACAACATTAATATTTAACTACTCCCAATTATAACCTAACTATGTTCTTACTGTCATGTAATCTATCAATCCAATGACAAGCTAGGTCATGCACGAACCATGAATTCCAAACATTAATCTAGAGAAAGTCATGCAATCACCGCAACCATAAGCCACCATGAGTCTATTAGTTAAGTTTTACATGCCTTAGAAATTTATAAACTTTACAAACTAAAACAACCACATCATAAATATATACATTAGTGCCACCATCCTAGGAGTCCTTTAAACAAAATTAACTACATACTCTTATAAGCAAAAGGGTGACATGATCAAGCTTCTTGCCCTAGCAGTATCAAAATGATTACCCTAAAATGTAGCGAAAGAACTTAGATAAACAATAGTTTAATGAATGAGTTTATAGCACAAAGATAGTAAACACAACTTAAAGTCTTTCACTATTACATTCTTATAAAAGAATCAAGGTTTCACTCCAAACCAAATATACTAGTGTCAACCATTCTGATAAAAATCAATAGTATCTTTATATTAATATATTTCGTTCGCTCAATTTTGTTACATAGCTATTTAACTAGTTAAAATATCAATCATGTATTTCGAATGCTAGCTAAGATTCTACTCTTATTCATAACCAAATAAATCTGATTGATTTTCCAAAACCTCATTGTAAATACAATACATTATCATATCAATTGATTTTATCTCAATATATATATATATATATATATATATCAATCTCATTATTATAAATTAGTCTTAACGAAACTATTATATATGCTTTAACCATTATAACATTTCATTAACAGGCAGTTTTTTTCAATTAACTTTTATATCAGTCTTGAGAATCAATTTCTTAGCCTAGATACACGAGTCCCCAACCAAACTGTTGCCAATAAACAATATGGTACTAGAAGTACCAGTCAATCCATCCTACTGTCACCAAATAAGGACCTCTGCCCCAGAACGTAATGCACCCCGACACTAAGCTCTATTGACTCTATGGCATGCCAACTATCTCTAGAACTGACTCGAACCCAAGGCTTCCAATAACCAATATTCTTATCAATTCATTAAGTGAAACAATATTCAATTTGCACTACATGTGCCAATAATCCCTTGTTGTTCAAGGATTAATTCCAATGTCAATAATTCAATAACAATATTAATATTCCTTGTTTAATAATTCAATGTTTCGATGTTTCACAAGTATTTGTTCAATTCAATGACCAATAGTTTGATTGTTTATGTACAATAATTTCTATCCTTTTCAAAGATCAATGAATTATAACAATTGCTTCAATAGTTAGTTATAATCAAATTCACATTTCACATAACTTTTCATTCAGTTTATCAATTAATTCAAAATCTTGCTAGCATGGTGCTTCATCCTATCACATCACATAGCAAGGTCTATAACATGGCAATCAATAATAACAATATGCCTTCAAGTAACCATTCAATTAAGTATTCTCAAAAGAATACTTACCTTGCATCCATGCTAGCTTAGCCATACTCAATCAAGCAACATACCATAAGCAATGTTTAATATGCTATTCAAAACAAAACACGAAAAGGGTAAAAACATCCTTCTGATGCTATAAACTACACTCACAGATTATTTACGAGCTATTGTCAATCTCATACTACGACCCCTTTTAGTTTATCAGCTTGCTGGTCTACCGTAGCTCTTTTGTCCTCAATCTCTTCTCGGTCTAACATTCCACAATACATTCGTTTTATTAGACACATTAATTAATCATTGAAGCTCACAATCTATTCAAAATTCATATTCATTTATCCTTGATCTTATTACAAAAATCACCACAGCCCTCATTCGTTCGTTAACCACATGATTCATTTAATCCCTTGCGTAATGAACCAGTTTAACCCTTAATCCAATGCCAAATTAGTCTAAAAACATGTCACTATTAAGTCTGAAACAGGGCTGTTTCGAACTGCCCTCACACTAGCAGAATTCAATCCCATTTTTTTGCAATAAACAGAACAATCCTTAGTCCCAACACTTAAATACATACACATTTTTCAATGCAACATTTACAATCTTTATACACCCTTTTTACAATCCTTCGAATCCAATATCATATTCAAGAAGTTTAAATAACAATTCGATCCTACAATTCAAAACAGAGCAGAATTTTCAATCAATGATCCACTTGATTAAATCATTAATATCCTTTTGATTAAGCTATAATTCGAGAGGATCAATCTCTCATCCTCAAACATTAAATATCATCTTTAAGCTAAATTGACACATTTATTATTCAATCTACATTACACAAGCATTCAAATCATTCATAACATATACAATCATAACTTTGTTTCCTATAGACTCGATCTATCTTCTTCATCATTCGACTCATGCATAATCCTTACTAACCCATTTAATCAAAGCTAATATCAACTATCATCTAACATTCACCATTCAAAAATATGAAGAAGGAAGATTTACCTTCCTTAAGATGAACAAATTAACCAAGCAAAATGGTTCCCTTCACAATGGAATCAAACTTCCTATTCTATAGATTTTCTCACTCTCTCACTTCTCTCTTTTGATGCGTTTAATCCCATAGAGAAGAGAACATTTTTTCCTTAGTTGGGAACCGGTTGATAAGAGAGTGATGGGCATGTGTATTGTCCTTAATTTAGTTTTCAATTACCATGCAAACCACTAATTATCTATTAAAGTTTAGTCCATATAAATAGGCTCTTGAGTTCTATGTTTATGCCAAATAGTCCCCTCCATGGTCCACACTTTTAAATCACAATCTTGAATGAACAAAGGATAGTCACATATGTTTCTAGATCAAAATTTAGGGGTATTACAAATAAGTATCTATTACCAAGGATAGACGACCTATTCAATCAAATCAAGGATGCCTCTGTGTTTTCCAAGATCGATTTAAGGTCTGGATATTATCAAATGAGAGTGAAAGAATGTGATGTACCCAAAACTATTTTTCGTAAAAGATATGGTCACTATGAATTCTTGGTAATGCCCTTTGGGCTAATTAATGAGCCGGTAGCCTTTATAGATCTAATGAATCGGGTTTTTAGACCCTATCTAGACTAATTCGTAGTGGTATTCATTAATGACATCTTAATCTATTCTAAGAATGCTGAAGAACATCAAGATCACCTCCGCATTTTGCTTCAAACCCTTCGGGAGACGCAGTTGTTTGCCAAATTCTCTAAGTGTGAGTTTTGGCTTGTCGAAGTTACCTTCCTCGGGCATATCGTATCGGCTTCAAGCATTCATGAAGATTCGAAGAAAATACAAGCCATCCTTGATTGGCATTCATCGAAGAACATTGGTGAGGTGAGAAGTTTCCTTGGTCTTGTTGGTTATTATAGAAGGTCCGTCAAGGGATTTTCTATGATAGCAACCCCATTGACTAAGTTATTGAGAAAAGAAGCCCTATTTGTTTGGACTGAGGAACAACAAAGGAGCTTTGATCAATTAAAATAAGTATTGACTCACGCACCAATCCTAACCTAACCCGAGTTTGGAAAGGACTACATGATCTATAGTGATGCATCACATCTCAGGTTAGGATATGTATTGTTGCAAGAGGGCAAAGTCATTACTTATGCTTCGAGACAACTAAAGCCTCATGAGATGAATTACCCCACTTGTGATTTGGAATTTGTTGTAGTTGTCTTCACATTGAAAATCTAGAGACACTATCTCTACGGAGAGAAGTGTTATCTCTTTACCGATCATAAAAGTTTCAAATATTTATTGACTCAAAAAAAGTTGAATCTTTGGCAACAGAGATGGATGGAACTCCTTATGGATTATCATCTTGTTATTGATTACCATCCGGGAAAGGCCAACGTTGTTGCTGATGCACTCAGCCGCAAACCTCTGCCTCGTAAGTATCGTTAATGACCATTGAATCCTATGTATTGCTTAGTACATTAACACATTGCAAATTTATTCTATTGTAGCTCCTCGAGCTATTAATGCTCACTTCTGACTTTAGAAGCATCGTTGCCTTGTAGTTGAACTTCAGGTTCAGTCTACTATTGTTTCAAGGATCAAAGTATTGCAAAATCAAGACCTAAAATTTCAATCCATTATTTCTAAGTTGCAAGATAACCCCAACTTCATAATTAGTTCTGAAGGACTCCTATATTTTCGTGATCGGGTCTGTGTGCCTAGTGATGAATCTCTTTGCATCGATATTCTCAAATAAGCTTATTCAAGTTCTTTTTCTATTTACCCAAGTTCTGTAAAGATGTACAGGGACCTTTAGGAACTCTATCCGTGGCCGGGAATGAAACAAGCCATAATCGACTTTGTGTCTAAGTGCCTTACATGCCAATATGTTAAAGTTGAATATCGTGTCCCTACTGGATTATTGCAACCCATTCAATTACCGTAGTGGAAGTGGGAGAAGATTACTATGGATTTTGTTAGTGGTCTACCCCTAACTCCTGCTAAGCACAATGCTATCTGGGTCATTATGGACCATTTCACCAAGTAATACATTTCTTGTCAGTGAGAATGGACTATGGTATTCGTAAGTTGGTTGACTTGTATATCAAGGAAGTTATTTGACTCCACGGAATACCGTAATCCATCATCTCAGATCGGGATCCACGTTTTACTTCTTGGTTTTGGAGAATATTGCAAGAAGTTCTAGGCACCTACTTAACCTTAGTAATGCTTTCTATCCTCAGTCTAATGGTCATTCAGAAAGGGTAATTCAGGTAATCATTGAAAAACTTTCTCATTGAATCATTGAAAATGTTCATCGTTATTCAACCCTTCCGTAAAGATTTTGGAATACATGCTACGTGCATGCATCATTGATTTTGGAGGATCTTGGGAGAAATCCCTACCTCTTATTGAGTTCACCTATAACAACAGCTATCAAGCTTCCATTAAGATGGCATCATATGAAGCGTTGTATTGTAGACGCTGCAAAACTCCATTGTGTTGGTCTAAACTTGGTGAAGGCAAGATTTTGGGTCCTGGCCTACTTTTAGAAATTGAAGAATGGGTTACCATCATCCATGATCGCTTGAAAGTTGCCTTTGACTGACAAAAAGCTTATGTTGATCTAAAATGAAGGGATATACAGTACGAGATTGCTGAGAAAGCCTTCCTCAAAGTTTCACCGTGGAAGAGGTTATGAGATTTAGCAAGAAGGAGAAGTTGAGTCCCCGTTTTATTGGACCCTCAAAATTGGGTAAAATCCATGATGTATTCCATGTATCAATGCTTCGTAAATATCGCTCAGACCCTTCACATATTGTTGAGCCAGAATCTATAGAGATTCAATCTAATTTGACCTACGAGGAAGAATAGGTTCAGATTCTTAAAAGAAAAGTCAAAAGACTTCGCAACAAATCTGTTCCATTGGGTAAAGTGCTCTAGAGAAGCCACACTGTGGAAGAGGCATCCTGGGAACCATAGGAGACAATGAAGAAACAATATCCTCACCTCTTCAGTTTAGATAAAATTCGAGGAAAAATTTTTTCTGAAGGGGGACAGTTGTAACACCCTAAAAACCGATCTAGTAAGAATTAGGTTCCAGAAATCGAAAACCCTACATCGTAGAGGTCTAAATATTGAATTGAATTTGATTGTGTGGTAAATTACATTGATATTGGACTCTAATTGAGTCAATTTATTGATTAAGGACCTTATTGAATTTATCAAAATATTGTTTAGTGACTAATTTCTATAAATTGAAAGTATAGGGGCAAAAGAGTAGAGTTGGAAAAGTTAAGGGACCAATCAAGTAATTGGCACCTCCCAAGCTTAATCACCCACTACATGGGGCATGCAGATTACTTTCCTTCATTTGAAGGGAAGCTTTCAGCCTTTAAAATTAAAAAAAGGATATGAAAGATTTAGGAGCTTACCCAATTAAGAGAGAAAGAATTTTAGTCATCATCTTCTTCCTTGGACGCAAGCACCTCTATTGATGAGGTTTTAAGAACTCAAACTTTTGTCGATTTCTTAGTTTCATTGGATAGCTATAGTATCGTTAAGCTTAAGTCCTTAAATAAATGATTGATTCCATGGGTATTTGATGTTTAATTTTAAGTTGATGTTTTGAGTACCTAACCTAAACCCATGCTCTTCAAAGCTTCAACCCATGGATAAATAGATCAAACAGCTAATAGCTATTTCGAACTTAGATATTGATTTTGATATCGTTATATTGATTTCAATACTGTAGTATCGACCCAAAGCTAGGAACAATGGAGTGATAATCCGAGGGTTGTAGGGGCTTTAGAAATTAAGGTGAGTGTAGTCGGAGTATCGAGTTTAGGCTAGGTGACTTTCCCGAATTCATTGACATTGAATTTTTGCATAGCTAATCTTTTGTTAAAGAATATTGCATCGAACCTCTTTGGAGGCATCATTGGTAAGCATCAGTAAGATATCGTATTGAACATCGATCATAACATTATTGTTATCAATATTGTTGTTATCGAATCATAGAAATATATAAGCATTGACCATTGAACATTGATAAAAGGTCATTGTTGTAGCCATCGATAATGATATTGTCATTGTCATTGCCATTGAACATTAGTATTGAAATTGTTTTTGCTATTGAAGCATTGCCATTGTCATCGATATTACTATTGTTATGGAACCTTGGATTCAAAATGATATTGGATACAATTAGCATGCCATAGAATTCATGAGCTCATTGGTACGGGTGGACTACGGTCTTTGCCTACGACCTTTGTTGTGGCGAGGCGGAGGGATGATGTGTTATTGGTCATTTGGCAAAGCAGAGGGACTAGACCATTCTTTGATTTGGCGAGGTGTAGGAATTCGCGTATCCACTAGCTTGATTTGATCCAAGAAGTAATATTGAAATATGATTATTATTGTAATTGAGCATCATTTATAATATTGTTATTGACAAAACATGATTTGAAATGCACTTCATTGTATATGATATCGTTTATGACTACCTCACTAGGCAAAGTATGCCTAATGCATTTGATCTCATGCATTTCAGGTTAAAGGGATCACTGCTTCCAGAAAGGGGTTCATTGGAAGTTTTGGCAAGTCACTACAAGCTTAAAGTAATGTAGATTATCCCTACAAACTCCTAGAATGGTGGCAAAGTAGTTAAACTAGTCACTTTTAGCCCCTTTGTTGTGTATATATTGTTTAAGGCATGTATAAGTGTTATAGACCCTAAACGTTGTTTTGAAATTGGCTAAAACTGGTAAAAACTTGCATATTTGGCTTAAAAAGGTAAAAACCTAGTAAACGGGTTCATATAGCTACAAAGTTTGGCATCCTAGTAGATTTTGATTCTATAAACTTGCTGGAAAATTTTCACTGTATTTGGACATTGGATAATAGATCAAATTGGATAAAAAGCAGATAAAATCTGTCATTACAAGACAGGGCGTATCGATACGGGTAGATGCGTATCGATACGAATGTGCATATTTGGACCAAGTCAACACTAGTCAACAAGGCGTATAAATACAGAATTTAGTGTATCAGTACTGAAAGTAAACACTAAAATTTGGTTTGTAAAATTGCATCGGTATGGCTTCAAGGCGTACCAATACTGGTCCATCTGTACCAGTACAGCTAAGATGTATCGATACGAGTTTTGGTCACTGGAATTTGATAATATATAAAATGTTCATAGCATATCGATACGGCCCTTCGATATCGTTACCAATTCAGGTAATTCAGCTAAAAGTCTAGGTAACAGTTTTGAAAAGTTGCATAGTAGTCACTGACTATTGTTTGGTTTAATTGAAGGGTAAATGAATTCCGTTGAGCATAAAAATTTGCATGCTCACTTCTTATAGATTGAATTTCATTATGGTAAGGTTAATTTCAATAAAGGTCCCCTAATTTATTGAATTTGAAACTTAGTCCCTAAAACTTGTAAAAGTTGAAAATTGGTCATATATTCAAGATTACTGAGTCACATCGAATTATTGCTTCACTATTTAGATCTAGTATTCTTTGAACACACCGAATCAAACATTGCATGAGTTTAGTTCATTAAAAAACTAAACAAGGAATAAAATATTGTATCGATCATCGTATTGAACACTGGTAACATAGTCCAACCCGGTTCTCGACCAAGCTGGGAAGGGGGTGTTACATAGGGAATGTCAAAGCAATGTACTAAAAGTAAAATAGAAACAATATAATGATGACAGTTGGGTTCCCTCGGTGATTCATCAACATATTAACGAATGTTAGCAAAAAAACAAAAGAAAAGATGATTGTTGATGCAATAAAGCACATGAATATCTTACCAATATCAACTTCTACCATTAATCAAAAACTTATATGAGCCCACTTACCACACCTCTTAATGATGAATAATAAGCAAATACAAGAACAATTGATTCAACTTTCATTGTACTCACATGCAACTTTCGTTGTCATGATTGTTAACTTGAACTGTCATTGCAGCTCTCATTTGATAGTGGTTGCAATAAAAACTTTCGCGCATAAAGACATTCAAACCCAAAGATTAAAAGATAGATGAAAAGCTTAATAAGATAAACATTCAGTCCACATTCATAAAGTATTTTCATACAAAATGAAAATAAACCATAATCACCAGTGTTTAAACAAAAAAACAATAAGAACCGAATGGGAAAAGTTATCCCTAGCTAACTCAATTGCTCCTTGATGATTCCTCTTGATCCGCACTCATCTTGGGTACTTAATTCTGCATTAGATTCACCTTGATTTCCCTATAGAAGCTTTAAGCCAGCGTTTAATTCTCGCTAGTGTCATTTGATCTTATCTTTTTGACAGTTGTCAATGCAGCGACAGTCCTAGACGCAATCCAAATGATGCTTAAGCAGCGACATCTCAATACGACGACAATCTTGGCTGCAATTCAAGGATAATTCAAGAAAAAGACATTGAGTTAAGAAAATGCAAATACAATGATAGAAGTGCTTAAATGCATGCAAATGATAACATCATGGGGACAAATTAATCAATAAGTAAGGTGGAAACTCATGTCTTTTAAAGTACCATCAAACCCCCAAACTTAAGTTTTTTCTTGTCCTCAAGCAAAATAAAATATACAACAAGATTTAGCACAAATTGATGAACATTCAAGCTACTTCAATCATCTCAACTATTAATGAATCAATTACATCTACATGATAAAATATTGCATTGACAACTCTGGGATATGACTGAATGAACTAGCAATTCATCAAAGCTAGCATCATGCCTTACCTTACATCTCAAATTCCTCCAACCTAAACAACCTTTATTCCATTATACTATATAAGCATATATATTTTTTTATTTTTTTGAGAAATGACGGATATCAAAGAATTAATGCACCCTAAGATGTTGAGAAGTAAGATGTTGTGCAACGAACCCCAGTTAGTACTTCATTGCTTTGACTCACACTCATGCAGCGGCAACCTTTGGCCAGATTCATTTTTCTAACGCATGCATTGTAGTATTCCCCTTAAGCTAGTTTCATATCACACCCACATTAGAGTGACCTTTATTTACACATAATATGATCTATAAACATATATATAAGTATCTGAACTAGGCATATTCATCTAAGATCTAAGAGATGATGGTAGGCATCAATTACTCAAGCAACCAAATTCATTCATAAACATGATCTTAATACAACATTCCATCACATATATCCAACCAATTCATTAACAATCAACAAGTTTCAAGATTTAAGCATTGGATATAAGAAAAAAATTATAGCACTAAATGAACCATGCATTTGCTTAGATTTTTTTTGAAATGGGGGTACATTTCAAACCCTAGGTGTATAACCCAAGCTTAAAGATTGCATTATCCCCAATGCAAAGAATAGAATGCAATGCCAATGCAATGACTATACAGATGCAATAACAAAAATAAAAATAACAACTACATGAAATGTATGAGCAAAAAAAACTCAAAAATTTAAAAAATAAAACTAACTCAGCGATCCTCTACTCCTGATGTGGCTGCAAGGTGCTTCCTCTGCTTGTAACATTGTCTTCTCAACATTTGCATCCACAGCCTCAGATGTAGTGACAATTTTCACAACAACATCTTCATCATCTTCTTCTTTTCTCTCATCTTAGCTCGGTCCGTAGGTGCCTCCTCTACTTCTGGTTCATCTTTGGCATCATTAACTTCCTCTTATTCTAGTGAATTCTGAGTGCACCCAAAAAGTGCCAGTTTATTTTGTTATTGTGACATGAGTTGCTTTGAAGAGTTATTTTTGGTACTTCTTATAGTTCATCTGCACCCTCCAACGAGTGACAATTCTACCCAAAAAGAGTTGGGCCAATGTGATTGCAACCATTCCCAATTGTGTTACCTTGGTGGAGGTGTATTTTTTCGTGTTCCTTTGAAGTCCATGCGTACCCTCCACCTTGTTACTATCTTGGAAGGGATGAATTCAAAGTGAGCAAAATTTTTGAAATCCAACCATTTGATTACCTCATACTCATCGACTTCCATCATAGCTGGATGTAGCTTTCTTTGCGGTGACATTTGCTGCTCCAATCAATTATTGTAGCAATCATTTGCTAGAATTCTGTGTAAAACAATTGAAGGGCTAATTATTTGAAAATTTTCAAGCATCCAACCACCACTTTGTTCATTCTTTACAAATATCTGCATCAATAGATATTTTGGTGCAACAATAATATCGAATAGGATCGCCATGGATAAAGTATCTTGTTCTAAATAATCATACCCTTCTTTTGATGCTTGCAAATCTAGCATAGTTGGTTCCTCAAGAGATACATGCTTAGATTCCATTGACAAAGTACTGCCATCTTGTTAACCGTAAACGTAGTCATAAACTTGTCGTGGTAAAGGTGGATGTTAGGACACTTTGGATTGCACCAACACTTCAGGTTGCGTCGACAATGTCGATTGCCACACATTTGGCATGTGAGTGACAATTCTTGGAACAATATTTGGTGGTACATCAACTATCTCTTCAACAACAATCTTTTCATTATGAGTCACTTCATCATTTTCTAAATATGGTACATTTGAATCCGTGATTTGCTCACCACTCTATTTACCGTTCTTTAGAGTAATAACCTCACAATGTTCCTTCTCTCAGGGGTTGGGATTTTCCACATCACTTGGAATCATGCCTTGCGATCTAGTATTCAATGTGGATGCAAGTTGTCCCAATTTTTCTTCTAATGCGCAATTCGGGGAGGACTCCCATTAAACAATTGCCTATGTTCAAGTGATATGCTCTCGCATCAAAGCTTCATGAGCTATGAAGGGATCAGATGTGGAAGCTTTGGTATACTATTGTTGCATAGGTGCTTGAGCATGCAGATGTGACATCTGAACATGTTGTGGCTGCACCTGATTTTTTTGCTGATGCAACTGAGATTGCTAATTGAATTGTGACTGCAATGGAGGGTAATTCCCTTGTCTTGGATTATAAGTGCCTTGGGATCTAGTATTCTCATATAGGAACATCCTAGCATTTTGCCTAAAATTTTGAATTCCCCAAGGCTGTTGATTGTATACAGAAGCATTATAAGAATTACGATAAGAGTTGTTCCATAGGAATTATGGACAGTCTTGATAAATGTGGTTATTACCACAAATCTCACAGCTGAATGCAGGGACATCTACTCATTGAGTGATTTGAATAGGAGTAACTTCATTAGTCTCTTGCATATTTTTGATGTTGTTTTCCAGAGAAGAAATTTGAGCTCTAAGAGTAGAAACTTCATCCCAGTCAATAATGCTTGGAGTAGCTTTTACTTGAACCGTTCTTGGAATAGGATATTGAAAGTTGTAGTTGGACATCATGTAATCTTGAATGGCTCGATTTCTATCATTCGATGTATTTTTTGCTCTCTCTTCTTAGCACAACTAAAAAAACAACAAAAGAAAAGAAAATAACAAAAAATGCAATGGCAGAAATAAACACCAAGCGAAAGCCATCCCCGATAACAACGCCAAAACTTGATCGGTGAAATGAAGTCACACGATTTGTGCAAGCATACACGATCAATGCAAGTATAGTAAATAGATGCAAATCTGTCAGATATGGATCCCACGAGGACGGTTGTTCGGATGTCTACAAATGTTTGTGCAATAATTAAGAAAAATAAGGTAAATGCAACAAATAATGTTGAAGCAATGAAAGGTAAATGATATAGGGAATGTCGAAGCAATGTACTGAAAGTAAAATAGAAACAATATAATGATGACAGTTGGGTTCTCTCAGTGATTCATCAACAAATTAAAGAATGCTAGCAAGAAACAAAAGAAAAGTTGATTGTCGGTGCAATAAAGCACATGAATATCTTACCAATATCAACTTCTACCGTTAATCAAAGACTTATATGAGCCCATTCACTACACCTTTCTGTGATGGCTAATAAGCAAATACAAGAACAATTAACTTTCATTGTACTCCCATGAAACTTTCGTTGTCATGATTGTTAACTTGAACTGTCACTACAACTCTCATTTGACAGTGACTGCAATAAACACTTTCGTGCATAAAGACATTCAAACCCAAAGATCAGAAGATATAGGAAAAGCTTAGTAAGATAAACATTCAATCAACATTCGTAAAGTATTTTCATAGAAAATGAAATTAAACCATAAACATCAGCGTTTAAACAAAAGAAACATTAATAACTGAATGGGGAAAGCTATCCCTAGCCAACTCGATTCCTCCTTGATGCTTCATCTTGCTTTGAAATCGTCGTGGCTACTTAATTTTGCATCAGATTCACATCGGTTGCCCCATGGAAGCTTTAAGCTGCCATAGCCATCAAGAGAAAGCTCCAAAACCAAGGAAAAATATGATAAGATACGAGCCTCGTCTTTTAAGGTAAGAATATAAGTATAGATATCCTTATTGCTTTCCAACTTGGTGATTATAGGTGTCTTTCATAGATTTTTTGGATAAAATTTCTTATAGGACAACTATAATAATAGACAGCTCATAATTCTTTGATACTATCCTGATAGCTGTCGTTTCGGCAACAATGACTATTTCATTGCCCCGACATCATGTCTAGACAAAAGTTGTTGTAACTAAGTGCCAACTCATTGTCCTTCTATCTTACCTTCTCATCAGCATCATTTGATCTTAATTTTTTTAACAATTGTCAATGTGGCAATAGTCTTGGACGCAATCCAACAATGCTTATGCAGCGACATCCCAATGTGGTGACAGTCTTGGCTGCAATTCTAGAAGAACTCATGCAACGACATTGGCAAAAGATGAGATAAATTCAAGGATAATTTAAGAAAAAACCACTGAGTTAAGAAAATGCAAATACAAAGATGAAAATGCTAAAATGCATGCAAAGGATAATATGATGGGGAAAAATTAATCAATAAATAAGGTGAAAACATATGTCTTTTAAGTACCATCAGTGTTCTTGGGGTTTTAGTGACTTGAATGGAAAGAGGAGAATGGGTGAGGGATTTTAGTGTTTGTTCGGATCTGGGAGGATATTTGTGAAAAAAACATGAAGAACATAAATGAGTTTTATGGCTTTGATTTGGTTCGGGTTTGAAACCTGGGAATATGGTGTTCATGCCGAGAGGATTTGAGAGAGAGAGAGAAGGTTGAAAATGATTTAGGTCGGTTTTTTTAGCCGAGTTGAGCCTTTGTACTCTAACCCGCGAACCGACTCGAACCCGTTTAGGATCCGTGCCCTTCTGATCCGAATCTTGTACTTTGAACAACTCATTTTGAATCAACGCAATCCAGTCCCTTTTCCTTTTAATTTATGCATTTAATTTTAATTTTATTTTGATTTAGTCATTAATTCCTACTTTAATCGATTGTTTAATTTAATTTTGAAATGGTATGTTTTTAAATTATTTGTTTAGATTTAATTGATTGTTTGTATATTATTACTATATATGTATTTATATGTATATACATAATATGTTATACCATATATGTAATATGCATATAATGTACATTTCCTTTTTTTTTTACCTTGTACGTGTATAAAAAAAGGTTTGTGTCCTTAATATATTTTGTACTACATTTATATATTTGGTATAATTTTATTTAAATATGTAATATATATTTTTTGAATATAAATATGTAATATATTAGACACCTTTAAACTAATATCTTATAATATATATTATTAGACCATATATATTTTAATGTTTTTTAAATTAACGTATTATACTGTATATATATTGACAAAATTATACCATATATATGTGTGTGTAATATAGATTAATTATAATATATAATATTTTCTTTTTTTTGATTAAATACAGAAGTATTACATTCTCATGTCGGGATTCAAACCTATAAAAAAGGGACGAAGATGAGCATCCTTAGCCACTAGGCTAATTAGTGGATCTCTGTAATATAGTTTCTTTAAATGCCTTTAAACTAATATCTTATAGCGTTTATATTTAAGATACATTTCTTTTGATACAAATGATATTTTCTTTAAATGTTTTTTAATATAAAATATATAGTTATCTATATACAATATACGTTTATGTATATACATATATATATATAGTAGCATATTTTCTAGATTTTGTACTTAGTCCTAGATTAGTTTAGTTTTAAATTTAATTTAATTAATTTAAAATATACCCTTGACTTATTAAGGTGTATGTTTAAATTTTGGTATGGTATGCTTTTAAATTATTTGGCTAGACTTAATTGATTGTTTGTATATTATTACTATATATGTATTTATATGTATATACATAATATTTTATGCCATATATGTAATATGTATATATGTATATAATGTACATTTCCTTTTTTTTACCATGTATGTATGTATGTATGTAAGGTTTGTTTGTTTTCTTAATGTATTTTGTACTACATTTATATATTTGGTATACATTTATTTAAATATGTAATATATTAGATACCTTTAAACTAATATATGATAATATATATTATTATACCATATATATTTTAATGTTTTTAAATTATGTATTATACCATATATATATTTGACAAAATTATACCATATATATAATATAATTTTTTTTGAATATGCTGGTGTGATTACAAGATTATATATGTTCAATTTTCTTAGCCTTTTAATAAGGCACACACACTGTGCACACTGGTGCTTGAACCCATGTCACTTGGATGAAATACATCATTCATTACCATTGGGACCACTTCACGAGTTCGATTTAATTTCTTTAAATGCCTTTAAACTAATACTTGATACCGTTTATATTTAAGATATATTTCTTTTGATATAAATAATATTTTCTTTAAATGCTTTTTAAAAATATAAAATTTATATTTATCTATATACAATATACGTTTATGTATATACATATATATATAGTAGCATATTTTCTAGATTTTGTGCTTAGTCCTCGATTAGTTTAGTTTTAATTTAATTTAATTAATTTAAAATATACACTTAACTTATTGGGGTGTATGTTTAAACTAATACAATATACGTTTATGAGTATGCATTTGCATATGCCACCTAGGAGTTTATTTGTATATATTATCTATGACTTGCAACTTACACGATTAAATCCTTTATGTATGATTAGATCTAAAAATGTCTGCACCTACTGATAGGCGTGCCGTACATGAGCCGCACCCTGGCTCCTCCTTGACACAAGGGGACAATCTAAGGGCAGAAGTAAGACCCGAACAAGTGGGGCAAAATGATCCACCTCATCCTTCTTAGATGCCTCCTACGCAGCAGGAGTATCTAATGTCGATAGCCGACATTATTAAGCAAGTGGTAATGTCTCTTAGGCAGTAACCACTCCCTCAGCCTGCTGAAGCACCTTCATATGTTTCGAGAGCCCCTATGAAGCTCCGACAATATCTGGTCAACACCTTCACTGGCCAAGACCTGGATAACCCCGAGGTGGCAGAATACTGGCTAGAAAATACTCTCAAAGTTCTAAACAAACAGATGAAGTGTCCTAATGAACACAAGCTGGAGTGCGCTCTGGCACTAATTTTTGAGGAGGCTCAGAGTTGGTGGGACACCGTGACACTCACCGTAATGGAGCACCGAGTTATGTGGGACTTCTTCCTTCAGGAGTTCCGCAAGAAGTATGTCATTGAACATTATATTGTTGAAAGGTGTAAGAAGTTCCTTCATCCGAGACAAGGGGACGACCTGTGGAGCAATATATCCACGATTTCTACAAGTATGCAGGGTATGGTGCTAAGATCATACGTACTGAAAAGAAGAAGTGCATAATGTTGGAGAACTTTTATAAACTGGTCAACCGGGCGATTGCTACTAAAGCCTCCTAGAGGAGGAAAGAAAACCAAGCCAGATCGAATAAGAGGTTCTGATATGATTCTAGACCTCCTATGCCTCAGAAGAAAGGCAGACAGTGGGATCAAAAGTCTGTCACTTTTCCTTAACTACTAAAGATGGGATATATGCTGCAATCCCAATGTCCGGGGACATCTATTGCTCGTACAGCTTTAGTTGATAGTATGAGCAGTTTCGAAAGAGGTTCACAGCTTCCTTTGTGTAATTTTTGTCAGAAGAGGCACACTGGACAGTGCCGTAGACAGTTAGGATCATGTTACCTCTATGGTGAATCTGGTCAATTCATCAGGCAGTGTCCACAGAATCCAAACGCTCATACCTCTATGGTTTCTCAGAATAATCCAAACAAGGAAAGATGAGCGAGACAAGTGTCGTCTGGATCAGCGAGGAGACCTCGCAGCACCAATGCTCCTTCAGTTGGATGCGATCCTCAAACCTCAGCCTAGATGTATCATGTACGAGGCCGAGAGCAAGAGGATGATCCAGATGTGATTGCAGGTATGGTGGAATAATGTTCTGATCTTGTTTATGCTTTGGTAGATCCAGGCTCTACGCATTCCTTCATTAGTGAACCATTGATTGCAAAGTATGCCTTAGAATCTGACCCAGTCACTTATGAGATTGTTGTCTCTAACCCACTAGGAGATAGTGTGGTTATTCGATCAATCTGCAAAGCTTGTCCTTTGAGGATCCAAGGGATCCTGTATCTGGATAATTGATGGCCTTACCCTTCTGAGAGTTTGATCTTATCCTAGGCCTTGATTGGCTAGCTAAACATCAAGCTTGGGTAGATTGTTCGAAGAAAAAGCTATACCTCTGTGGACTTGGAAAAGAAAGCATAACCTTGATGAAAACCAAATCTGAGCCTTGTAAGGCTACCTTGTGGGCTATGGATTCCAAAGAAGATTCAAAGTTCGAGAATATGCCTGTAGTGAAGGAACTCCATGATGTATTTCCCGATGAACTTCTGAGACTCCCTCTGACTCGAGAAGTGGAATTCAGAATTGAAGTACAACCGGGGACTACAACAGTCTCTATTGCTCCGTATAGGATAGCCTCAGTTGAATTAAAAGTATTGAAGGCCCAAATCCAAGATATTTTGGTTAAGGGATTTATTCGACCGAGTTCCTCACCCTGGGGAGCACCGATTTTGTTCGTCAAGAAAAATGATGGATCGATGCGACTATACATTGATTATTGTCAACTGAACAGAGTAACAGTTAAGAATAAGTATCTGTTACCGAGGATCGATGACCATTTCGATCAGTTGAAGGATGCTTTTATCTTCCCTAAGATAGACCTACGACCTGGATACTATCAGATGCAAGTGAAGGAGTCTGATGTTCCAAAAACCGCCTTACGAACTAGATACGACCACTATGAGATCTTGCTAATTCCTTTTGGGCTTACCAATGCACCTACAACCTTTATGGACTTGATGAACCGTGTGTGATAAGTGTTCAAAAGTACTATTTTTATTACCCTTTTTACTCATATTATTCTTAGACTTAGGCTCATATTAGTTGCATAATTAGTCATTCATGCATTAATTCATGTTTCTTTCCACCGTTGAGCTTGATTACATAACTTGGTGATTTTTGTGGAAAAAGATGCTGCTTTGGTGTGCTTTTGTGTGTGTGCAAAATCACTTGCCTAAACAAGGCTAGAACCAGTTGCTAGGGTAGTGCATGAAGGAGATGCCGAGCTAGTTGCCAGGGCAATGCATGAAGGAGACGCCGAGCTAGTTGCCAGGGCAATTTTCGACAAGGAATGAGATGATATGGTAGTCGAAATTGATGACTAGATAAGCCCAAGATGACGTGGAGCAAAGTTAAATCCCAAAGGAGTTTGATTTCCATGAAGAGGTTAATGAGAAATTAAATCCCAAGAAGATAGGAGAAGCTCTAGAATGAATTTAAATATAATAAAGAATTATATTCTTTAAAGATAATTTAATTCCAACTTAACTTCCTCCTCAAAAAAGACTTTGACCTAGCCCTATAAATTAAGGATCAAGCCGTTAACTCCAAGGGGAGAGGGAGGAGAGAATTTTCGACAAGATCAAGGGCAAGGTAGATTTCGACAAAGCTCCATCAATTCTTCATCTTTTTTCTTTCTTGTTCCATTAGGTTTATGCTATAAATTCTTTATCTTGTGTTTCTTTGGAACCTAGCCATGAACTAAATCTATTTGGCTAAGGTTATTGTGTTTTGTGGTTGTGAGAAACAATTGGATTTTGTTTAGGTAATAAGAGTTTGCACTTTCAATTCAAGGTTTACTCATTCTTGGTTTTTATTCTTGTTTGCGAGTGAATTAGGAGAGGATCTCGTAACTTCATCTATTTATCTAATATCAGGAGAGTTAGATTCAAGAAACAAATGAGTATGGTCTTTATTCAATCTATTGATGGTGAAGATTAATCCGGCTTAGGGATAAGTTAAGGATTTCAACGGCTAAGAAGAGCGCAAGATTGGTTGTTGTTCACCCTTCATTCTCGCAGGGATGTATTATCAAGGCATGCACAAATAGCTAGAGTTTTGACTTAGGGATAAGAAGAAACCATTGAAGAACGCTCCGCCGAACCTTGAAGTTGCTGCCCAGCCGCCCAAGTAGTTGCCCAGCTAGTCGCCGAGGAAACCATCGATTAGTTGCCAAGGCAACCCCGCTAAGCAAGTTGCCAAGCCAAGACGATCCAATCGGCTATCACACCTCAACTCACGATAACCTGCCCTATTCTCTCTCATTAGATTACATATTCTTTTACTTATTTGCTTTCTAGTTTAGTTGTTGTTAAAACTCCTACAATCACCTACTTGTGTTTTTACTTTTTACAGTGCAAGAGATTAGATTCTTGAAGTGGCACCAATCCCTGTGGAGACGATATCTTTTCTACTATAACTTGCGACGTGTACACTTGCACAATTGCGGAGCACTTATTACACGCAACAAATTTTTGGCGCCGTTGCCGGGGATTGGCAATAGCGACTTTGTTTTTATTTTCTTGCACTTTTTATTTTTCTTGTTTAAGATTCAAAGGGTTAACAAACTTTGGTTTTGCATTGGTATATGACCAGGGCGAGACCGATTACACCAGAATATCCCTTTGATCCAGAAATCGAACGAACCTTGCAAAGACTTAGACGAAGGTTAAGAGTAGCAATGGCTAATCTTGACGGCAATATGAATCAAGATGTTCCAGCAGGAGGATGAGTGATTCTTGCACGAAACAGAACTATTCGAGACTATCTTGAATAAGATCTTGAGGGACTTGATCCAGGAGTTTCACACCAGAAATTGAAGTCGACCACTTTGAGTTGAAACCGGTGATGTTTAATATGGTCAACACAATTGGTCAATTTGGCGGCTCAGCAACTGAAGATGTACGACAACATCTAAAATCTTTCCCCGAGATTTGCAATTCATTCAAAATACAAGAAGTCACCCTGATGTTTTACGACTAAGATTATTCCCCTATTCACTGAGGGGTAGGGCGAAAGCATGGTTGAATAGTATTCCTGCCGGATCAATAGGATCTTGGACCGATCTTTGTCGTGATTTCCTTGCTCGATTTAATCCTACAAATTTGACTGATAGGCTTCGTAACGAAATTACTTCTTTTCGGCAGGCAGATGATGAATCCATGTACGAGGCTTGGGAGCGATATAGAGAACTGCTACACAAATGCCCCCTACATGGATTCCCAGTGTGAACGCAAGTAACAATGTTTTACAACACGTGAATACACCAAAAAGGATGATGATAGATGCCTCGGAAAACGACATACTCTTAGATAAGTCACCGGAGGAAGCAATGCAAATTCTAAATAGGCTTGCCAATAATGATTATCAATTCTCCTCTGCTAGAACAGGAGGAGTTAGACGCCAAGCCACAACACATGAACTAGGATCATCAGACTCAATTTCGGCACAATTGGCCACTCTAAGTAAGATGGTCCAGAACATGCAGAAACTAAACAACACACAGGAAGTCAAGGTAATGGATTCCTTTTGTGAGTTATGTGGTGGTAACCATGATTCTTCTGAATGTATGCAGAATCCAGAATCCAGCTTTTATGTGGGGAATTACAACCGGAACAACAATGTGATGTCCAATACATACAATCCAGCTTGGAAGAAGCACCCAAATTTTTTATGGAGTAATCCCAACAATGCTCTAAACCATAACAATCAGAATGCACAAGCATCAGATTCCAGCAGAATATGCCACGACAACAGTTGCCGCAGCAACAACCGACAACATCTAGTTCTTTGGAAAATTCTCTCAATGCTTTTATGTTGAAAACTGAATCTTAACAGTAACTTCATAAAAAGAATTGATGCTTTTCTTAACAGGACTAAGATGAGATTGCAAAACCAAGAGGCAGCAATCAAATCATTGGAAAATCAAGTCGGACAATTTGCTCAAAACCTGAATACTAGACCGCAATGAGGTTTACCTAGTGATACTGAAGTCTCAACAGGCCATGAGCAATGTAAGGAGATCACCACTAGAAGTGGCCAACAACTTAAAGAGGCTCAAGCTCGCTCATCAAACAAAACTCCACAAAAAGATCAAGACAAACCCAGCGGCAAAACCTTAGATGTTGAACCAGGAATTGTAGCGGCAACCAGCGATAAATATGACTCGGCAACCGGCGATAAGGATGCCTCAGCAACCAACTATAGGCATGCCATGGCAACCCCAGTTGATGATGCCTCGGCAACTCTAGTTGCCCTAGCAATGCCATCAATCAGGTTCCAAACCAATGAAAGGATCAAAGATATCCGACTTCCACCACCATTCCCTCAAATTTTGAAGCGACAAAAGCAAGAATATCAATTCAAGAAGTTCCTTGATATCCTAAAGCAAGTCCACATCAACTTGCCATTGGTTGAGGCAATTGAAAAAATGCCGAACTATGCCAAGTTTCTTAAAGACATTGTGTCCAAGAGAACAAGGCTAGGAGAGTTTGAAACAGTTGCCGCAGCAGAGGGATGCATGGCCATGTTGCACAATCCATGCCACCCAAGCTGAAGGATCTTAGAAGTTTCACAATACCCTGTTCCATTGGAAACCACTATGTCGGGAAAGCATTATGCGACCTTAGAGCAAGTATAAACTTGATGCCTAAATCAGTTTTCCATAAACTAGGAATCGGGAAGGCAAGACCTACAACAGTTATGCTACAGTTAGCTGACAGATCCTATGTGCATCTAGAGGGAAAATTGAAGACATACTGGTAAAAGTTGATAAATTTATTTTTCCCGCTGACTTTATTGTTTTGGATTGTGAAGCAGATGAACATGCACCTATCATTCTCAGGAGACCTTTCCTAGCAACAGGGATAACCTTGATCGATGTTGAAAAGGGAGAACTCACAATGAGGGTGAATGACCAGCAAGTTAAACTAAATGTGTTCCAAACACTAAGACATGCCGATGATCCAGAAGAATGCCAAATTCTCCATGCCACGACAGAGTTTAACTTCGATGAGGAATTTAGTTGCCTCGGCAACTACATTGCCGATCAAGAGGAACCTGAGGAGTATGAAGAACCGACCGATGAGGAACAACAAGAAGAGGCAAATTGGTTAGTCAATCGACCAGGTACATACTTTGAACCACTGGATTACTCAGGTAAGGAAGGTAAGCTCGAAAAGCCATCTATTGAAAAACCACCGATTCTTGAGTTGAAACAGTTGCCAGAGCAACTAAAATATGCTTACTTGGGAACCGATAAAACATTGCCTGTAATTATTTCCTCTAAGTTACAGCCTGAGCATGAAAAGAAGCTGATCAAAATGTTGATGCTACACAAGAACGCAATAGGGTGGACAATTGCCGACTTGAAGGGAATTAGCCCGGTAGTGTGTATGCACAAGATTTTGCTGGAAGATGATCACAAACCTTCGATTGAGGCCCAGAGAAGACTGAATCATTCCATGAAAGGGGTTGTAATGAAAGAAATCATCAAGTGGCTTGACGCCAGCATCATATACCCTATCTCTGATAGTACATGGGTAAGTCTGGTACAATGTGTACCGAAAAAGGAAGGTATAACGGTGGTAAGTATTGAAAACAATGAACTCATTCCAACTAGGATTGTGACCGGTTGGAGGGTTTGTATGGTTATCGAAAGCTAAATAACGCCACTAGGAAAGATCACTTCCCATTACCCTTTATTGATCAAATGCTTGACCGTCTTACAGGTAAACCCTTTTATTATTTTCTTGATGGTTATTCAGGTTACAATCAAATTGCCATAGCACCGAAATATCAAGAAAAGACAACCTTCACATGCCCATATGGTACTTATGCTTTCCAAAGGATGTCGTTCGAATTGTGTAACGCCCCGACAACCTTCCAAAGATGCATGATGGCACTATTTTCAGACATGGTCGAAGACTTCCTTGAGATCTTCATGGATGATTTTTTCGTTCTTCGCAATAACTTCGACAGCTGCCTCGACAATTTAGAGAAGGTGTTGGCAAGATGTGAAGAAACCGATTTAGTCCTTAATTGGGAGAAGTGCCATTTTATGGTAGATGAAGGAATAGTGCTCAGCCACAAGATTTCATCCAAGGGAATTGAAGTAGACAAAGCCAAGGTGGACGTGATCGAGAGATTACCCCCACCAAGTTCGGTTAAAGGAATCCGAAGCTTTCTTGGACATGCAGGTTTTTACATGAGGTTTATTCATAATTTTTCTAAAATTACTAAACCCTTGTGCAATTTTCTTGAACAGGATAAAGTCTTCAATTTTGATGATTCTTGCACCCCAAGCATTCGAAAACCCTAAAGGAAAATCTTACCTCGGCACCCATTGTGGTTCCACCAGATTGGACGCTACCTTTTGAGCTCATGTGTGATGCAAGTGATTTCGCGGTAGGAGCAATCCTAGGCCAACGCGCAGGTAAGACCTTTCATGTGATATACTACGCTAGTAAAACTCTTAATAGCGCTCTAGTGAATTACACAATAACGGAGAAAGAGTTACTAGCCATAGTTTTTGCATTTGACAAGTTCCGATCCTATTTGATTGGTACAAAGGTAATTGCTCATACGGACCATTCGGCAATTAAGTATCTATTTGCTAAAAAGGATGCCAAACCTCGTTTAATTCGTTGGATATTGCTTTTACAAGAGTTTGACAATTGAAATTAAAAAACATGAAAGGAACAGAAAATCAAGTGGCTGATCACTTATTACACTTAGAACGCAATAGGGAGGAAGATTTAGAGATATGTGATGCATTTCCGGATGAGCAACTGTTAGTTGCCTCGGACGTGCACGCCTCGGCAATCCCTGACACCTCGGCAACCATGGATGCACATGCCTCGGCAACCCTTGATGCTTCAGCAATTCTTGACGCACACGTCGTGGCAACCACCGATACGCACGCATCGGTAACCATGGACGCGTATGCCTCGGCAACTCTCGACGCACACGCCTCGGCAATCTTGGAAGTAGTCGCCACGGCAACACATGCCTCAGCAATACCCTGGTACGCGGATTTAGTTAATTTCCTTGTTTGTGGTATTTTACCTTATGATCCTACTCACCAAGGGAAGAAGCAGTTCCGCCATGATGCTAAGCATTACTTTTGGGATGAGCCTTTTTTGTTTAAACAATGTGCAGATCAGGTTATACGCTGATATGTCCCTGAAGAGGTGCAGCAGAACGTACTCCAGCAATGCCATTCTTTACCCTATGGAGGACATTTTGGAGGAACACGTACCGCGGCCAAAGTTTTGCAATCCGGTTTTTATTTGCCAACACTGTACAAAGATGCCCAAGAGTTTTACAAGCAATGTGATCGATGCTAGAGGACGGGCAATATCTCTAGACGACATGAGATGCCGCTCCAAAACAGCATCGAGGTGGAATTGTTTGATGTATGGGGGATTGATTTTATGGGGCCTTTCTCATCTTCATTCGGCAACCTCTACATTCTACTTGTCGTCGACTACGTGTCTAAATGGATTGAGGCAGCTGCAGTTCCTAACAACGATTCCAAGACCGTGCAACGATTCTTGTAGAAAAATATATTTACACGGTTTGGGATACTGAGAGCAATTATCAGTGATGAAGGCAAGTACTTCGACAACAAACTCATCACCAAGACGTTACAACGCTTTGGTGTATCTCACAAGATTGTCACGACATATCACCCACAAACCAATGGGCAAGCAAAAATTTCCAACCGGGAATTGAAGGGTATACTCAAGAAAGTTTTAAATCCCTCTAGGAAGGATTGATCAGTAAGACTAGATGACGCACTTTGGGCGTATCGCATTGCATTCAAAACACCCTTAGGTATGTCTCATTTCTGACTTATCTATGGCAAAACATGTCATCTACCGGTGGAAATCGAGCACAAGGTATATTGGACAATCAAGACCGTGAATATGGATTGAGAAAGTGCCGGGCAAAAGCGTTTGTTGGACCTCAACGAGATAGAAGAATTTCGTGCACTCGCCTATAACAATGCACGAATCTACAAGGAGAAAACAAAGCAATGGCATGATAAGAAACTATTACCGCGGCCATTCATGCTAGGGCAACTAGTTCTCTTATTCAATTCTCGGCTAAAACTTTTCCCGGGAAAACTGAAATCAAGATGGTCGGGACCATTCGAAGTTGTCAAACCATTCTCCCATGGTGCCATGATAGTCAAGTCCATCACTGGTGAACATGAATTCAAAGTTAATGGACAAAGATTGAAGCACTACAATGGTGCCCATGTGGAACGTAACAAAGAAGTGGTCACCTTAGGAGATGCATGAGGATGCTCTCCGTTCAATATTTTCTTTTTATTTTCATTTTTATTTTTATGAGATATTTTATTTTAATTTTGTTCATTATCTTTATTTTCCAGGTTTTCTTTGTTTTCTTTTCTTTTCCACAACAAGACTCGCAACCACCATGCTAAGGAAATTCACTGCAGACTACTTGCCACGACAACCGTAACAGAGGATGCCCCTGCAACTACCTCAGCAGTTGCCACGGCAACAGAAACTATTGATGCCTAGGCAAGTGAACCACCGAACGAAATATGAATCAAGGTGACGACCTCTCCGACTAACTCATTTCATTTAGTTTCTTTTAAATTTTTTTCGCTTTTACATACATTGAGGACAATGCTTCTCTCGAGTTTGGGGGTGTTGGTTTCTAGTTAGTTTCATGTTTAGTTGCATTCATCTTTAGCAATCACATATAGGCTGCATATGTTACTTGCCATGCCTTTAATTGGATTTAATTGCTTAAGACTTGTTGAATATCCAATGATGAATTTTTGCCAATGCACTTAATTTAAAGAACCTTTAATTTTAGGATTGCATGAAAAGAACTTAGAATTTTACTATGACGCTGATTTTTTTTACACGGTTGTGCCTTGTTGATTGAAAGAAACTTAGTGAACTTAGGTTGCTTAAAATTTAGGTAAATTTAAAATTTAGAATTAAAAGTTAATTTCTTGCTAGAGTTGCCCAAAACTGGCTCTAGTAGTAAATGCACTTTCTTGCTAGAGGTGCCCAAAACTGGCTCTAGTAGTTACTGCACATTAAAAAATCGCTAGAGGTTCCCAAAATTGGCTCTAGTAGACTAAAATAAAATGAGAAATTGCTTACTTTGCTAGAGGTGCCCGAAATTGACTCTAGTGAAAATAAAAATAAATGCCCCGGTAATTAAATTGATAAAAGCCTATTGTTTACATAGAATCTTGAAAATCAACTTGTACACAACTGCGCACACACATTGTCACGAGCATTATAGTTTGATTCCGGGTAATTTTTATGCTATCCGAAAAATTAAAAGGTGGTCATACATTGTGCCACGGTTCCGAGGTTTGAATTCAAGTTTGAAACATGTCTTTGATGATTAAAGTCTTGGTAGGTAATTGTTAGTTTGCATTGCTTGAGGACAAGCAATAGTTCGAGTTTGGGGGTGTGACTAGTGTTCAAAAGTACTATTTTTATTACCCTTTTTACTCATATTATCGTTAGACTTAGGCTCATATTAGTTGCATAATTAGTCATTCATGCATTAATTCATGTTTCTTTCCACCATTGAGCTTGATTACATAACTTGGTGATTTTTGTGGAAAAAGATGCTGCTTTGGTATGCTTTTGTGTGTGTGCATAATCACTTGCCTAAACAAGGCTAGAACCAGTTTCCAGGGCAATGCATGAAGGAGATGCCGAGCTAGTTGCCAGGGCAATGAATGAAGGAGACGCCGAGCTAGTTACCAGGGCAATTTTCGACAAGGAATAAGATGATATAGTAGTCAAAATTGATGACCAGATAAGCCCAAGATGACATAGAGCAAAGTTAAATCCCAAAGGAGTTTGATTTCCATGAAGAGGTTAAAGAGAAATTAAATCCCAAGAAGATAGGAGAAATTCTAGAAGGAATTTAAATATAATAAATAATTATATTCTTTAAAGATAATTTGATTCCAGCTTAACTTCCGCCTCAAAAAAGACTTTGACCTAGCCCTACAAATTAAGGATCAAGCCGTCAACTCCAAGGGGAGAGGAAAGAGAGAATTTTTGACAAGATCAAGGGCAAGGGAGATTTTGACAAATCTCCATCCATTCTTCAACTTTTTTCTTTTTTGTTCAATTAGTTTTATGCTAGGAATTCTTTATATTGTGCTTCTTTGGAACCTAGCCATGAACTAAATCTATTTGGCTAAGGTTATTGTGTTTTGTGGTTGTGAGAAACAATTGGATTTTGTTTAGGTAATAAGAGTTTGCACTTTCAATTCAAGGTTTACTCATTCTTGGTTCTTATTCTTGTTTGCGAGTGAATTGGGAGAGGATCTCATAACTTCATCTATTTATCTAATATCGGGAGAGTTAGATTCAAGAAACGAATGAGTATGGTCTTTATTCAATCTACTGATTGTGAAGATTAATCCAGCTTAGGGATAAGCTAAGGATTTCAACAACTAAGAAGAGCGCAAGATTGGTTGTTGTTCACCCTTGATTCTCGCAGGGATGTATTATCAAGGCATGCACAAATAGCTAGAGTTTCGACTTAGGGATAAGAAGAAACCATTGAAGAACGCTCTGCCGAACCTTGAAGTTACTGCCCATCTGCCCATGTAGTTGCCCGGCTAGTCGCCCAGGCAACCATCGATTAGTTGCCAAGGCAACCCCGCTGAGCAAGTTGCCACGGCAACTGAGTTGCCCTTGCACTCTTTTACTAAGACGATCCAATCGGCTATCACACCTCAACTCACGATAACCTGGCCTATTCTCTCTCATTAGATTACATATTCTTTTACTTATTTGCTTTCTAGTTTAGTTGTTAGTTAAAACTCCTACAATCACCTACTTGTGTTTTTACTTTTTACAGTGCAAGAGATTAGATTCTTGAAGTGGCACCAATCCCTGCGGAGACGATATCTTTTATACTATAACTTGCGATGTGTACCCTTGCACAATTGCGGAGCACTTATTACATGCAACAATGTGTTCCACCCTTATCTAGATAGATTCATGGTAGTGTTCATAGACGACATCTTGATCTATTCCAAAGACACTGCCACTCATGAAGAACATCTCTGGATTATGCTTTAGACCCTCCGAGAGAAACAACTATATGCTAAATTCAGCAAATGTGAATTCTGGCTATCTGAAGTATCCTTTTTGGGATATGTGATTTCTTCTACAGGAATTCAAGTAGACACAAAGAAGATTCAAGCAATTCTTGATTGGATTCCTCTGAAGAATGTTGGAGAGGTTCGTAGCTTTTTGGGCCTTGCAGGTTACTACAGTAGATTCGTTAAAAGGTTCTCGATGATTGTTGCACCCTTGACGAAGCTTCTCCGTAAAGAAACTCCCTTTGTGTGGATAGTGGAACAACAAAGGAGTTTTGATCAACTTAAGCAAGTCCGAACACATGCCCCTATTTTGGTGCAACCCAAGTCCAGCAAGGACTTCACTGTATATAGTGATGCATCATACCTGGGATTAGGTTGTGTACTTATACAAGAAGGAAAAGTCATTGCCTATGCTTGACCTCAGCTTAAACCACATGATCTGAATTACCTGACGCATGATTTGGAACTAGCGATCGTTGTGTTTGCGTTAAAAATTTGGAGGCACTCTCTATACGGTGAGAAGTGTTACTTGTATACTGGTCATAAGAGCCTGAAGTATCTTCTAACCCATAAAGAGTTGAATCTTTGTCAACGAAGATGGATGGGGATTTTGAAAGACTGTGACCTGGTCATCGATTACCATCCTAGTAAGGCCAATGTTGTGGCTAACTCTCTAAGTCAGAAACCCACTCCCTCTCCGAGATATTTGAATGCTCACTTCTGGCTCAAGAAGCATGTCAAGTTATTGGCTGAATTGAGAATTAAGTCAACCACTGTGTCTCGAATCAAAGCACTTCATGAGTCTAATGAGGAGTTGTGAATTCTTATTGAAAAGATCAAGGATAAGCCAGATCCTGACTTTGCTATGAATTCTGAAGGTCTATTATATTTTTAGAACCGTATCTGTATCCTCGATGATGTTGATCTTCAGGATCAAATCCTGAATGAAGCTTATTCGAGTCATTTTTCAAACAATCTTGGAGCTATCAAGATGTATAAGGATTTAAAGGAGTTGTATCGATGGTCCAGCATGAAAAGTGAGATCATAGACTTCGTGGCTAAGTGCTTGACTTGCTAACGGGTTAAAGCTGAGCACAAGGTGCCTACTGGTCTTTTGTAACCTATTGAGCTTCTACAGTGGAAATGGGAACGTATTACGATATACTTTGTAAGTGGCTTGCTGGTGACACAGAAGAAGAACGATGCTATTTGGGTCATTGTGGAACAATTCAACAAATTTGCTCATTTCATTCTAGTGAGAATGGACTTCGGTTTGCCTAAGCTTGTTGAGTTGTACATTCAAGAAGTTATCCGCTTGCAAGGAATTCCTATGTCCATTATTTTCAATCATGTTCCACGCTTTGCATCTTGGTTTTGGAGGACCCTGCAAGAGACATTGGGAACTCGAGTGCACCTAAGCATTGCTTTCCATCCTCAGACCGATGGTCAATCCAAGAGGGTTATTCAGGTAACCTTATTTCTCTTTTATCCATATGTACAAGTGTTCTATATTAATCCCGATTCTTCCTTGTAGATTCTGAAAGATATGCTCCGAGCCTGTGTTATTGACTTCGGGAATACGTGGGAGAAATCCCTGCCTTTGGTGGAATTTGCTTACAACAATTGCTACCAAGCCTCGATACAAATGGCACCCTATGAAGCCCTTTACGAGAGGAGATATAGAACCCCTTCTCTGTTGGACCGAGCTTGTTGAAGGCAAGGTATTAGGCCTTGACTTACTTCGGGAAACCGAAGAAAGAGTGACCATTATCCGTGACCGGCTCAAAGTTACGTTTGATTGGCAAAAAGCTTATGCTGATTTGAAAATGAGGGACATTCAGTGTGATATTGCTGAGAAATCTTTCCTTAAAGTATCTCCGTGGAATAAGATCCTTCATTTTAGCAAAAATAGGAAGCTGGATCCTCGTTCCATTGGCCCATTCCAGGAGATCGAGAAAGTTGGACCTGTTGCTTACCGACTAGCTCTCCCTGATGAGTTAAATCGAATTTATAACGTCTTTCACGTGTCTATGCTATGGAAGTACCAGTCCAATCCCTCATATGTAATCGAGCTAGAGTCTGCGGAGATTCAATCTCTGAACCTTTTTTGTTAGTAATGAAGCTATGTGGACGTGATGTGATCTATTCGATCCCTTTGTAAGAAGTTTGAAGTTGGAAATGTGAAATCTGAGTTAGGCGTATCAATACAGTGAGACTAGTATTGGTACGACCTAACTTCCCATAACTAACTTACCTATTTTAGCTTAGCCGTATCGATATGACCATAAGGTATATCGATATGGGTCCCTGCAGCATTTGTTTTGGTGACTAAATTAGAAGATATGGGAAAGGGGTGCTGAGTCACCTACTTGCTAGCCCCCCACGTGAAATATCTCAGAAAAGATGACTAATAGTCATCAATTTGACAAGGTTGGAAAGTAAAGGGTAATTGCCTATTGGGTTAAGCAAACCCTTGCCTAAGGGAAACCTCCAATTGGCTAAAAGAGAGGTGAAAATGATTAGGGGAAAATAGATAGTTTTAAAATGGGTAAAGAAAACTTTAGCTTTGTTATGCATCTCCCGAAAGCTAAACTCATCTTGTTTGTCTTGAAAGAAAGCAAGCACCTCCATTGTCTTTCCTAACCTTAAGCTCAAGCACACACCTCCCTTGTTGACTACCTTAGACTCAAGTTTTCTTTGATTCGAAACCTTCATAGCATAGCCATCGATTGGGTTAGTAAAAGCCCTCAATCAATTATTGAATTCCATGAATATTTTGAGTTTAATTTCGAGTTGAATTACTAAGCCTAATCTTTGAAATGAGTGTTGATGTCGTTATGCTGATTATAACAATTCCTTGTGTTATTCCTAGCTCAAGAATTGAAGGAAACCAATCCATCATCCCCAATCAAGTCTAGGAGCAAAGGAATCAAAATCCGAGAACCCTAAAAGCTTCTGTGCACTAGGTGAGTGTAGTTGTGTCAAGGGATAGGCAAGGTGCCATTCCGTTGCTTTCATTTTGTGTTACAATTTGCATTTTGTTTAAGGGCTCAAGTAGAGCAAGCTTGTGTGGGTGCTAATAGTAAGCATGGTAAGTTTTCGGTATAATTGTTATGTGTAAACTCATATACAATGCTTGAATTATGCTATATGTGAATTTGATATGAATATGCTATGATATGATATGTGTTGTTAAGGCTCAATTTGAAATCTGATATGTTGTGACTTATGAGTACAAAGGTAAGTTTATGATGAAATATGTGACCTTGGACACTTGTGGTCTTTGAATACAATCGGCATGCCATAGGGTTATATGAGCTCGCTAAGTAAGGGATTGGACTATGGTCCGGGGCTACGGCCTATATGTGGTGAGATAAGGTGGGTTTGTATAAGGGATATATATTTTCTGGACCTACGGCTCATGGCTAAGGCTAAGGCCTACCTTAAATATGATTTGGTGTACAGGGGAATCTGCGTATCCATTGGTTACCATGTCCAAGGAAAATGATATGTTTATATGATTTATAATTGCTATATGGAATCATGACTATTGGCTTTGAATATGTTTTAGTGTGATTGATGCTATGTAAAATGTCACCCAAGCATGCCTATATGTTATTCATGCATTTGATACACTTGTCGTGCATTTGTTATAACTACCTCACTAGGCTATGTAAGCCTAACATTTGTGTGTCTCATGCATTTCGGGACTTTGAAGTATTTCGGGCTCCGATCATGTAGTTGCAGTTGCAAGTCACTTCCACCAATCATATGTATGCTTAACTTTTTCTTTGAACTCCTAGTAAGGTGGCATATGACTCAAACATGTCATGTTTGCATATTTTGATATGTGTGTAATAGCCTAATAGTGCCTAGGTATTGAATGTGAAAGTTGCCATGTCTGTGAAATTGAAAACTAGTTTAAATGAGCTTAAAGGTACCAAAAGGTAAAATCATATTAAATGAATTCAAAATGCCTTAAAATTTTGTATGCTATTAGATTTATGGATTAATAACTTGCTGGTAAAATTTCATGGCATTTGGACATCGTTCAACAGGTTAATTCAAATAAAAACCAGATAAAATCTGTCATTACAGGACAGGCGTGTCGATATGGGTCAAGCTGTATCGGTACGGCCTTACATAATTGGACTTAGGAAAATAGAGCGTATCGATACAGGTCAAGCTGTATCGATACGAACCTTGGCAGTGTGGTTTGGAAAATTAATGGCATCGTTACGACCTTAGGTGTACCAAAACAAGTCAACCCTAGTCGACGCGTATCGATACAAGGTTAGATGTATCGGTACAGACATGTTTTCCTTGAATCTGAAACTCGTGAAATTCGACTTAGTGTACCGATACGTGCTTAAGTGTATCGGTACAATGTCAGTTAACCCCGTTAAAAGACTTAAACTACAGTTTTAAATAGTTTACATATTGGTCACTAATCTTTAAATGGTCTAATTGGATAGGTAAACGACCTCTGTTAATAACAAAATTTCACAGGATTATAATATGAAGATTTTTATAAATAAATTTTGATAAAGTCCCTTAATTCGTAAAATTTGCAATTTAGTCCCTAAGTTTGGAAAAGGTTAAAAGTGACCCCAAAATGAATAAGCTATTAATAAGTTAGTTCCATAAGTATTAAAAGAGACTAATAAAACATTCCGAACAAGATTTTGAACGTGGTTAAACTTCCGATCTCCGAATTAGTTTCTGATAACACTTTCTGACCCAGTTCTCTACCAAGCCAGGAAGGGGTGTTACAACAACAACAATCGATAGGCCGCTGGGCCAACTCTTTCGATCACCTCGAAAGGTCCAATGAATCGGGGACTCAATTTCCCTTTCTTGTCAAACCTTAAAACCTTCTTCCACGGTGAGACTTTAAGGAAGGCTTTTTTGCTAACTTCATACTTTATATCCCTTTTCTTAAGTTCAGCATAGGTCTTTTGTTGTTCAAAGACAGCCTTTAATCGGTCACAGATGATGGTAACCCGTTCCTTAATTTCCCAAAGTAAGTTAGGGCCCAACACCTTGCCTTCACCTAGTTCAGACCAACACAACGGAGTTTTGCATCGTCTGCCATACAACGCTTCATACGACGCCATCTTAATAGAAGCTTGATAATTGTTGTTGTAGGCAAACTTGATAAGTGATAGGGATTTCTCCCAAGAGCTTCTAAAATCAATGATGCATGCTCGAAGTATATCTTCCAAGATTTGGATTACCCTTTCTGAATGGCCGTCAGACTAAGAGGGAAAAACAGTATTAAGATTAACTCCGGTACCCAGAGCTCCTTGCAACGACTTCCAGAACTGAGATGAAATCGTGGATCTTGATCGCAAATGATAGACTGAGGCACTCTGTGGAGTCAAATAACTTCCTTGATATACAATTCAGCTAGTTTATGAAGGCCATAGTCCATTTGAATTAGCAAGAAATGTGCTGACTTGGTGAAACGGTCTACAATAACCCAAATGGTGTCATGTTTAACAGGAGTCAAAGGTAGACCACTAACAAAATCCATTGTGATCTTCTCTCATTTCCATTGTGGTAATTTAATAGGTTGAAATAAACTGGTAGGAACACGATGTTCAACTTTAACACGTTGACATGTGAGGCAGTTGGACACAAAGCCATCGATGGCTCACTTCATGCCCGACCACCAATAAAGCTCTTGTAGGTCCTTGTACATCTTTACTGACCCCGGTCGAATAGAGAAAGAACTCGAATAGGCTTCCTTAGGAATATTAGTATGAAGAGATTCATCATTAGGTACAAAAACCCGATCACAGAAACATAGGAGCCATTCAGAATTCATTCTGAAGTTGTGGTTGTCTTACAGCCTAGAAAAGATGGACTGAAGCATAGGGTCTTGTTTTTTCAACGCTTGAATTCTCGATATGACGGTAGACTGAACTTGAAGTTCAGCTACGAGACAACGATGCTTCCGAAGACAAAAGTGAGCATTGATAGCTTGGGGAGCTACAATACAAGGTCTTTGCAATGAGTCGATACCATAACCAATATATTAGACTCAAAGATGAATAACGATACTTACCAAGCAGAGGTTTACGACTGAGTGCATCAGCTACAACATTGGCCTTGCCTGGATGGTAATCAATAACAAGATCATAGTCCTTGAAGAGTTCCATCCATCTCTATTGCCAAAGATTCAACTCCTTCTGGGTCAAGAGGTACTTGAGACTCGTATGATCAGTGAAAATGAAGCATTTCTCTCTGTAGAGATAAAGTCTCCAGATTTTCAATGCAAGAAAATTGTAGCCAACTCCAGGTAATGAGTAGGATAATTCATCTCATATGGCTTTAGTTGCCTCGAAGCATAGGCAATGACTTTGCCTTCTTGCATCAATACACATCCTAACTTGAGATGCGAAGCATCACTATAAACGGTATAGTCCTTTCCAGACTCAGGTTGGGTTAAGACCAGTGCATAGGTTAACAGTTGCTTCAACTAGTCGAAATTTCTTTGTTGATATACAGACCAAACGAACAGAGCTTTCTTTCTCAACAACCAGTTAGAGGAGCTGCTATCATAGAGAATCCTTTAACGAATCTCCTATAATAACTAGCAAGACCAATGAAGCTTCTTATTTCACAAATGTTTTTTGGTGGATGCCATCCCACAATGGCTTGGATTTTCTTTGGATCCACCTATATGCCCGAAGCCGATACAATGTGCCCAAGAAAGGCAACTTCGGTGAGCCAAAACTCACATTTAGGAAACTTAGCATAAAATTGCTTCTCTCGAAGAGTTCAAAGCACAATACGAAGGTGATCTCGATACTTAACAGGGTTCTTAGAATAGATCATAATGTCATCAATGAACACCACTACGAATTTATCAAGATAGGGTCTGAAAACCTTATTCATTAGATCCATGAAAGCTAACGGTGCATTGGTTAGCCCAAAAGGCATCACCAAGAATTCGTAGTGTCCGTATCATGTTCAAAAAGTCATCTTAGGTATATCACATTCTTTGACTCTCATATGATAATACACATACCTTAAATCGATCTTAGAAAACATAGTAGCATCTTTAAGCTGATCAAATAAGTCATCAATCCTTGGTAATGGGTACTTATTCTTTATAGTGTCCTTGTTCAACTATCGGTAATCGATACATAGCCTCATGGAACCATCTTTCTTCTTGACGAAGAGGACCGGTGCTTCCAAGGGTGAGGAACACGGTCAAATGAAGCCTTTATTCAATAGATCTTGAATTTGAGCCTTCAGCTCCCTGAACTCAACGACTGCCACACGATAGGGTGCAATAGAAACCGGGGTAGTTCCAGGTTGCACTTTAATGCCGAATTCAACTTCACAAGTTGGAGGTAAACCTAGAAGTTCATCAGGAAAGACATCAGGAAATTCACATACGGTGCCAACATCCACAAAACATGGTTCATTCTTGGCTTCCAATGTCAAAGCATGTAAGGAATGATTTTTTGAGTTAATCAATACGATACTTTCTTTGCCAAGGCCTCGAAGGTATGGCTTTCTCTTACTAAAATCCACCCACGCTTGATGTTCACTGAGCCAATCTAATCCCATTATCTCATCAAACTCATAGATCGGTAAGGCCAACAAATTGGTCAGAAAAGGAACCCCTTGAATCAATAAGGGACATTTCTTGCACATAAGATTTATGATGACATAATCACCCAAAGGATTCGTTACAGAAATCCTCAGTGCTATAGGTTTAGACGATAATCTATGCCTTTTAACCAACATGGTGCTTATAAAAGAGTGGGTAGAACCAGGATCAATCAATGTATATAAAGGATAGGAATAAAATTCAATGGTTCCTGCAATGACATCATGTTCATCCCCTCCTTCCCTGCTTATCACATGATATATTTGGGCAGGTGCCTTTGATTCTTTCGTGCTCGATGCTATCCCAGAGCCGCTAGGTCTCCCCACGGTTCCCGATGAACCTTGTCTTGACCCCTTATCTCGGAAGGACGAAGTAGGGGTTGCAACATTAGCCAGTGTAGTAGTAGACTTGGTTGTATTCAGTGGACAATCACAATAAAGTGGCATTGCTCGCCACAAAAGAAACAAGCTCTAGTCTGTTTACGGCCTGGACCTGTTGGATGCATGTTCTGACAGTAGTTACAAATAAAGTGTTGTGAATCTCTATTAGAGCCTCTAGTGCTCTCAACCGAGGTCGCCTTGGAAAAATACTGAGTCATAGTCTGAGGCTTCTCAATGTTCCCAAAACGAGATGGTTGTGGATAGACATGTTGCTTAGGGCCTTGATATTTTCCCTTCTTGTTCCATCTAGGAGGTCAAGAATCATCTCTTAACCTTTTCTCAGCTTTGCCCAAACCAGTGGTCTTTTGGGCTTTCAACAACGCTTTAGTAGCTTTGACTTAGTTCACCAATTCTTGGAAGTCGATGATGCCCAGTGCAGTAAACATGGGGCAAAGCTCATCAGTTAGCCCGAAAATGAACATACAACACTTTTCTTCCTTTTTCTTGATATATTCAGCACTATATTGGCAATACTTGCAAAAATCGTGGATTTATTGCTCGACTGGTCACCCACCTTGCTTGAGGTGGAGGAAGATGCTATGTCTTTCCACGAGATAAAACTCGCTAATGTACTTCTTGCAGAACTCTCGAAGAAAGTATTCCTAGGTCACAGTATCTTCGAAGACCGTAAGGGTAGCAGTCTCCCACCAATGCAAAGCTTCAACGGCTAGTAATACAAGGGCATATTCTAGCTTGTGCTCATCTGAACACTGCAAGTGCTTATTCAATATTCGTAGGGTGTTGTCCAGTCAATGTTCAACAATTTCAGGATTGTCATCATCCTGACTAGTGAAAGTATAAGCTCAGTACTGTGAAAGCTTATTATTAGGGGCTTGAGCGTGTTGGACAACTGGTGCGGTAGGCTGCGTTGCCGGCTCAGCTCCCATCACAATCATAAACATATCGGCCAAATTTTGATAACATTCAACCTGAGCAATAGGCACATCAGGTCCGGTGCCCTAGATTGCAAAGTAACTCAATAACAATGTAATAGCCTTCGGTTTAATCCTAGAATTGACTAAACTCTAGCTCTGATACCACAATTATAACACTCCTTTTCGGTCTAGTAGAGAACCGGGTCAAAAAGAGTTAATGGTGAACAGTACAATGGACGGTGCAATATCTTTTAACAAGAATTCAATGCAAGACAATACAATGTAATACGATATCAATACACTAAGGCAACAAATTGATACGGAACTATGATAATCAGATTATAGCCAATTTTAACTTTTACAACTTTTAGGGACTAAACTATAAATTCTAGAAAGTAGGGTTCTTTATCTGAAATTAACCATGCAACAATGAAATTCAATCCATAAATAACCACCGTGCAAAATTTCATGTTAATCCGATGTCATTTACCAATCCATAACTAACCAAAATTAAACTGTACTTAATAACTTATAACAGAATTAATCGCTCCCGTACCGAAACACTATAGGTCGTATTGGTACGGCAAAATTGGATTATGCAATCCGGACTTCACTTCCCAAACTCATTTCGATACGGTCGAGGATCGTAATGGTACAGCATGGTAACCCAATTCCCAACAATTCAAGAACTCGTTTCGATACGGCTCAAGTTGTACCGGTACCCGTTGACCTTTATTGATCTATTTCAATATGCCCCTAGGGCCGTATTGATACAATTAAAATCTTAAATGCTTCTGAGAGTTTTCGTATCGAAACACCTTTAGGCCATTTCGATATGCCTGGGTTGACCTGAGCGTTGATTGACCAAATATGCACAGCCGTACTGAAACATGTGAACGCGTATCGGTATGCCCTGCACTGTAATGAATGATTTGATCTGGTTTTTATCCAATTTATCATGTTGAACAATGTCCAAATGTAATGAAATTTTACTAGCAATATCCAATCACTATAATCTATTTGCATGTCAAATTTTAGGGCCACTTGAATCCGTTTACTTGGTTTTCACCTTTTAAGGCCAAATATGCATTCTTAGCCAATTTTAGACAATGCAAAAAGGTCAATTAGAGCCTTAGTGACTTTTACAAGCCATGCATAATACACACATATCAAAAGAGTCATAAATGACTAGTTCAACTACTTTGCCACCATCCTAGGAGTTCATAAAGGCCAAACACATTGCTTGGGGCTTGTAGTGACTTGTCAACAATGTTGATTCTCCGATCCTCAATAGTGAAATCCTTAACCTGAAATGTATGGAATGAAATGCATTAGGCATACTTTGCCTAGTGAGGTAGTCATAAAAAATGTCAATATGAATGTAATGCATTTCAAGTCATATATCAATAACAATGATGGTATGAACCAATGCAATCAATGTTGTGTACATGTTCAATAACAATAATATCATGTCTTATACATTAACCCTTCGATCGATTCCTGGATAGTGGATATACGAATTCCTATGCCTCGCCAGATCAATGAATGGTCTAGTCCCCCCGTCTCGCCAATATGACCAATATCACAATACATCCTTGTCCCTCATGAAATCAATATAGGCCGTAGCCCAAGGACCGTAGTCCACCCGTACATTGAGCTCATGAATTCTATGGCATGCCAATTGTATCCAATGTCTTTTCAAATCCAAGGTCTGGTGACAATATCAATAAACGGTGTTCGATGACAATAACAATGTTCAATATTCTTGTCAATAAGTAATGATTCGATATCAATGTTCAACAACAATATCAATAAGAATGTCAGTGCTCAATAATCTCAATGACAATGGCAATGATCGATGCTTCATTTATGACATTTCGATAATAATAACTATATTAATAACAATACTTAATGACAATAACAATGACGATAGCAATGACTATGCTCTATGATTGGTGTTTTATGTTTCTATAATTCAATCATGATGACAATAGTGAAATCAATAGCGATGTCCGGTAACAATGTCGATGGCAATATCAGTGCTCAATGATCTATACTATACTTACCGATGCTTACCAGTAGCATCCGCAAAGTGATTCGGTGCAATATTCCTTAACAATGATGTTAGCAATACAATAATCAATGATAATGGGATCAGAAAGGGCACCTAGCCTATCCCGAGACTCCGACTACACTCACCTTCAAAATTCGAAGCTCCTATGGTTCTCGGATGACAATCCCTTTGTTCTTAGCCTTCAACGGTGATGGTAGATGTTCCTTCTCCACTTCTTGAGCTAGGTAAACAATATGGAAATTATTAGAATCACAAGGCGATATCGAAATCAACATAACGATGTCAAAATCAATATCTAAACTTGAATATAGCCATTAGCTATGAATTTCCATGGATGGCCAAAACCCTAACTTAAGATTAGGCTTGATATAGCAATGGATTTCAACAATAGATTGAGGATTCTAGCTTAACCAATCAATAGCAATACTTTAATATCAATAAACCAAAAAAAGGACAAGCTTGAAATTAAGCTTCAATGGAGGTGCTAGCTTAGGTGAAGAAGATGAGATGGAGGTGCTTGTTTCCTTAACAATCGGGTAACTCAATTTAGCTATTCTATTTTCTTTTATTTAATTTGCAATAGTAAAGCTTTCCTTCCCTTGAAGGAATTCGATTCTGATTACACATGTATGTGGGGATTATAATTGAGGAGGGGCTAATCGCAAGGTTAGTCCCTCAACTCACGATACTCTATACTTTTACCCTCAAACTTTCAATTTCTACAATTTAGTCATAAAAAGGTTTATAATACATTCAATGAGGTCTATAATCAATATTTCACTCAATTAGAGTCCAATATCAATGCAATTGACATCATGGTCAAGGTCAACACAGTATTTAGACAATTTTGGAGTAGGGTTCCTGATCGCCAGAACCCAATTCCAACTAGACTGAATTTCGGGGTGTTACAATTGTAATACCAAAAGGAAAAATTAAACACACAAATAAGTACATGAAATACATTAGTAGAAGTGGACTTATTACCATGCCCAAAGGACTTACCGGTGGCCTGAAGGACTTATCATCATGCCCGAAGGACTTAAGATCTAGATTTATGCCATCCTGACTACCAAAATATCTCTTAATCTGGATTCACAGCAGCAAGATACCAATCCCTTAAAATGATGCCTCGGTTTCTATCGATCTTGACATCACATTAAGGTTAGCATCATGCTTGATGGGCTTTTTTGATGGCCTGAAGGATATATCACCATGCCCGAAGGACTTATCGGTGACCCTGAAGGACTCATCATCATGCCTTAAGGACTTAAGATCTGGATTCACGCCATCTTCACTACCGAAATATCTCTTAATCTGGATTCACACTAACATGGCTACCGATATAAAATCTTCAATGCGATCTACCTCTTCAACATGAAGCTGTAGATCAAAATCTTCGGTAATCTTCAAATATCTATTTAAAAGAAGCAAAATGCTTCTAAATTAGCATGCCCTTAACATAAGGATCTCTATATGATGCATGCAATGCAATATTTTCTTCTCTTTTTCTTTTTTCTTTTCTCCTTCTCTTCTCTTTTTCTTTTACTTCTTTTTTTCTCCTTTCTTTTCAAATATACTTTTAAAACCCTATTCCCCAAATGGTCGTTCTCAGATTTCTTCACTCCATATCTCTACAGTATGCTCCTCAATCTTCATTTGTTGAATCTCTATCTCACATTTGACTCGCACTTCTTTCTTGTGCAAGTAACTCTTTCTCTTCTTCATCTTTAGGGTCTCTACTCATTTACATAAATCCCTCTTCTAGTCCCTATATTACTCTTATATAGGAACTTTCATCATCTCATTGCCGCCATTTAGTCTTGGGCTCGACTATTTTTCTTGTTTTTGATTCAACGCTCAGTCTCTATCTATCTCATCATTGGGGTAAGCAAAATTCCTTCACTCCCTAAACTCAATCTTATTATTCTTATAGTATCTCGACGGGATCCAACTCTCGATCCTTTGCTTTAATTTTTATCTTTAATTTTTGAAAAAATCAATCATTTCGAAAACAAAACTTGGAGAAAAAGCCAAACACTTTGAAAACTAATGTTTGGGAGAAAAGCTATTTTAAAAATTAAGATTTAGAAAGAATGCCAATTATTATTATTTTCTTAAATTAATTTTTGGAGGAAATGGTAAGCGTCAAAAGAATCAAAATTCGGGAAAAATATTCCAAACATTAATGTTTGATAAAAAGAACAGAAATGTGGTGACAAGTGCCAAACATTTTTTTAAAATTAATGTTTAGAGAAAAGAACTACATATATCTACAAAACTGAGACTTGAGGAGAAAACGCCAAACATTATTATTATTATTTAAAATTGACATTTAGAGGAAATAACAAATATTTAAAATAACCAAAATTCGAAAAAAAAATGCCAAACAGTTTTGAAAAATTAATGTTTGCAAGCATATGATAAATATTTAAAATAATTGAAATTCGGAAAAAATGCCAAATATTTTTGAAAATTAATGTTTGGGAGAAATGATAAATAGTCAAAAATTGAAATTGGGAGAAAAATGCTAAACATTTTGAAGACTAATTTTCGAAGCAAATGATAAATATTTAGAATAACCAAAATTCAGAAAAAAATGCCAAACATTTTTAAAACTGATGTCTGTGAAGAAATGATAGGAAGATCAAATTTTTTTCACAATACCAAACAATTCATGAAAATTAATGTTAAACCCCTAATTTTTCCTCACACTTTGTGATCTTATTTTCGTCCGGGTTCATCATTGCATTCTCTAAACCAATCAAAGTGTTATGGTCAAAATCTACTTCAAGCCTCATGAGTCGTCTGACATATGAATTCTTTCCCTCATCTTCATCACAGTCATTGGTGGATCATTACTCTACATTAGGTCGATCAATTGTATCCACGACCTTGTATTCTGAATCTCATCCTTGAAGTATTACATAGAAATATTTTTTTCTTTTTGCTTAAAATGTCAATTTGTTGATCATCATTCCAATGAAGGGTGTCCTTTAGATTAACATACATGACCTTGAAAACAAAATTATAATAACAAGGAAAACATAATAGGATCTCTAGATATCAAGTACAAGAGCGTCTCAAATTCAACCTTTCGGTGATCATTCTAAGTATAGCTTATGTTTGTAAAAAATTTGAATGTTGTGACAATTCAAAGTCGTGAAGTCCCCTTTGTATGAATCGGTTCATCCTCATGATTATTGAGTTGCTACAGAAAACTATTCCTTCTCAATTCTCATTTTTTCTCCGCCCAAAAAATGGACTTATTTAATCGTTGGAGTGCAAAAATATCATTCTAAGAATAACATTCTGGTGAAAATGTGTTTCCAATTGTACTTGAACTATTGTTCCTTTATTTCTTCCCCTCATTTATTATTATTTTTTATGGAAATCAACTCATCACAATCCTTTGTCTTGAGGATAATGATAGAGCAAACAACATTACCCTAAGTTAGTAGGCATAGTCATGATTTGAAAATATTACCATCACTCATGAAGCTAAGGTTTTTGATTTTGATGGTGCATTGCAACCTTATTTATCCTAACACTTCATAGGAGTGCCCCAAAAATTCACACTCTTATCTGAATATGCCTATTACTAGGCTTTGAACATAGGAGTGCATTTTCTCTAGTCATTCATTATTATTATTGTTTTCCTTTATTTTATGCACATATACTTCTATTTCAATTATAATATATCGGTGCATAGAAGGCTATGCTTAGAATTTCAAATTTAGGAAACTTTGTATGGTTAAATTTTGGAGTTGTTTCCTCATCAAATATCATCAAAGGAGTAGTAATCTCGCTTTGTTGACCAGAGTCTGTTAAGGGAAAATTAGACTTTATCGTTATCACAATATCTAATTGATCTTAGAATCGATATCACATCTTGCAATTGACATCCAATCACCTACAAAGGTAAGAAATTATATACATATATGTGCTTTCAAGGTCATTGTATGTTAAGCAAAATGCTTTTATCATTGCAATGAAAATCATTAAACATGACATATGGCCCTTTATAAAAAGATCTCTGGTACATTTGGGCCAAAGTAGCAGAGTTGGTTCCATGCATTACTTCAAAAGGAACTCCTCGATGCAAAAGTGAACAATTATGAAAAATGGGGCCTCAGATCCTCTTCAGATGTCGACTCATTCTGGCCTTCTTGGTGCCGTGTAGACTTTCATAAATTCCTTTGTTCCCCACTGCTGGATCAATTCTTGGGTCAAAACCCCATTACTGATCAGTTTCTTGACCTCTTCCAACAATGGTCTACACATCCTGGTAGGGTGCCCTGGTACTCCCATATAGAAATCACAGGTGCTATTCGGGTTAAAACTGTGGGTAGGTGGATCGGGTACATTCTTTACCAGTCTAGGAGTAAGATAGAAACCTTTAACCAAATGAGGCCAAATGTCTGCAATGGATACTGCAAGAACCTCTAAGTTTGCATTTGATCGGGGAATTTTCCTTGATGGCTTAGAAGAATCGATATGTCTTCTTATTTTGTGATTACGAGAACTTTTAAAGTGGCACTCATTTACCTCTCTTTCTTCTTCTACTTATTTGGTTTGGTAATTAAACTTAGATTCCAATTTTCCTTCTTGTATTGCATAGTCTATTCTTTCCTCTATCTTCATGAAATCCTCGAATATGCTCCTTAATTTCTCTAGCAATTTAGCAAAGAAAGGGATGGGGAGAGTCATAAGATAGTTATTTATTCTTCAGTTATAAGAGGCTGAACCTAGGTTGCCGAATTTCTCCATCTCAAGGCATATTACTTGAAGGACTCAATTGGCCTCATCTTCATGCCTTGAAGAAACTGTCGAGTTGGTGCTAAATCCAAGGCATATCTATATTGCCCCAAAAAAGTGCCAGCTAAATCATTCTAAGATCGAATCTACTTTCTACTCAACTGATTATACCATTATGCTACTGGTCTCGTCAGGCTATCGTGGAAGTAGTGGATCAACAAACTTTCATTCTTTATGTATCCTTCCATTTTCTACAAAACATAGTCAGGTGAACCCTCAGGCAACTGGCGCCATCATACTGCATAAATCTAGGAGCCTTGAAATACAGAGGAATGACCAAATTAGGGACTAGGCAAAGCTCCATTGTATTGAAAACATCCATTTTTTTCTTTCTTCTTGAGGTCTTTCTTAAATCTATCTTCTAGTTGCTCTAGTCTTTGTTTCATTCTTTCTATCAACTGGTCCCCGAATACTGCCATCGATCCCATAAATTTTTTAATTATTTAATTAATTAATGTGTGAAATGCATCATAGTCTAAAATGTAAAAGGCAGACAATAAGTATAAACTATCATAATGAGTGCAAAATGAGGTGTTGATTCACCAGTAGTCTTTTAGGAGGAATCCTATAATGATTGGATGTCTGCGTACAAAAGATTGACAATATTGTACAGGTCTCTAATACATACTCGGTGCCCTACTTCTGTATACTCTTTAATTACTTCATGCTTCGATTATTCCCAACCGTAACATTATCAATCTCTATATATTACAGAACATCTTTTATTTTATAAAAATACCCTAATATGGAATATTTTCAAATCAACAAAATGCAAACATGAATGCAAGAAGATATTAGTCGCAAAGTGATCATTCATAGAAAGACTTTTATTAAACAAAAAGGCTCACTATATCAAATATTCTTCTATGTTTTACAAATACTGATGAGCCTTAACCCCTAACTTATTAACTTCATTCAACAATGGGTCACTTTTCCTTCATGGTCCAATGCAATATCCATATTCTAACTTAATGGCATTGCTTTGTCAGCCAAATCTGCCACATGTTGGGCTACTTTACGAGCTTGGGTTAAGACACTCTTCATGTCCTTTTCATTCTCTTGTATTTCTCGCTCAGCTCTTCATAGCTGGAGAGTTACCTTTTCGACACTTTCATAGCTAGCATGCTTGTAGGCTTCAGCACGAATCTCACTCGTACGCAAGGAAGTCCTGAGCCCTTTTGTTTGTTCTTTGAGTGCTTCACTCTCTAACTGAAAGGTGTTGGATATGGTCTCACTCTATTGCAGACTTATTTTCAAAATCTCATTCATAGCTAAGCTATCTTGTAACTCTTTATGGAGGGCATTATACTTGCTCTCGGCTTCTTTCAACTTTTGTGACAATAATCGAGCCTTATTTCACAGGTCCTCCCTCTCTACTTCCATTTTCCCAGGTCATTCTTCAGCTGAATGATATTCTTCTTCCACTCTTCTGAAGTGTTACCCGTACCTTCATTTCTGAACACACAGTAGAGTTTATGATGATCATCCTGTAAACTATTCAATTTCTAGCTCAAAACATCCTTCTCATATCTAAGCTGGTTATACTTGAATGAATGCCCCTCCTCTGGGATGCCCCCATCTTTGACCTCTAAACTTAACTCGCTAGAGTGACTTGCTTCTGTGTTATCCAAGCCTCCCCTTGGATATTGACTTTTTTCCAACTTATCCCCTCGAGCGATTTTTGTCTCAATGTAGAATCTAGGCTTCTCGTCTTCGAAGCTCAATATACCTATCTTGATATGATCTTTGACTCGATTCTTTAAAGCCCCACAATTCTCAGTGGTGTGACCTGAACTCCCTAGGTGGTAACTACACCTAGCACGTCTATTGTAACCTTTCGGGTAAGGTGGTTCTTTCAAAACATAATGAAAAATGGTGATAAGGTTTTTCTCAATAAGCATCGGGAGCAGCTTGGTGTACCTCACAAGAATTGAGATGTGCTTCTTTACATCACTTACTTTTCGGGTTTCTTCTGGACCTACTTTTGTTTTTTGGAAGCTTAACTCAGATGTATTTCCCACTTGTTTGTTGATATGAATCACAAAAGGGTTCAACTTGTTGTATTTACTGATGTTATCTTGCTTATGAGTGATATTATGACCATCGATGTCTTCGATCTGACTCTCAACTGTCCTTTTTTTCTGGTCCTATAGATCCCTTACCTTTGGCCATAGAGGTCATTACATTCATCATCTCGGCCATCTCTTTCTTCAACTCTTGCACTTTATTATGCTCGCCTTCAACACGAGCATCAGTTACCCTGTCTGATTTAAGCTCTTCAGATGATTGACCCTCTCTATCCTTGTGACCATGCTCGAATTTTGCTTGGTTTATCTAAATATGAGACCTCTTGTCCATTATGATTGCCTTCTACAGTGATGAATACTTGCGAAAAAAATACCTTCATTTTATGTCATGAGAATGCAATACAGCAAAAAGAAAAGGGACAAACACAAAAGAGAATTGGGTCCGTTTGATGAGAATAATCCAAATAAATGGTTAATATACAGACACAATAAAAGCACTCAAGTCAATCAGTTAAAATATACATAAACAGACAAACAAAAATGCAAATAAAAAACCTGAACATGTTTACCGCTAAACAGACAGAGTACGACCCTTATGCGAAATAAATACCTTCATTTTATGGAAGGACTCTAACATGTGGGCTCTATGTCTCACTATATGCGGTTAAATTCTAAAGGAAAAAAATGGTACTCAAACTATGGCTCGGACATCGATTCGAGGGAATATCACCCTTATACCATATGAGGGGTGAAGACCACACGAAATATAAGGACCGGATTTCGAAAGCGAAGTACAACACTATACGGAGGTGAAAACCCCACGAAGCGAAGTAACCACTCTCTCCTAAAGGTTCTAAGACTACTAAATGATAAAAAACGGTAAACAAATAAGGTTAGAAATTAAAATTAAATTAAATCAAATCAAATTTAAATCTTCTTAATAATTACAATATGAACCCAACTACAACTTGACTCTCTATTTTGTTTTTGAAAACAAAAGTTGTCCCAACAGAGTCACCATGCTGTAGCGACGTTTTAAATCCGGGGCTATTTGGAAAACCCCTTTTTAAGTAAAAGATAGCACATGAGGGAAATTCTTAAAAAGCTCATATTTTGAAATAAAATTTGGAGTCGCCATCGGTCACTTGGATAAGTTAGACTAGATACCGAAAAAAGCAAACCAGAGATTTAAAAAGGGTTCGGGAGTCGGTTACATGTGGGGAAGGATTAACACCCCCACAACGCCCAAAATTGGTACCTAAGGGTTCGTATCTAAAATGCAAAGAAAATCTAAAATTTAGTTTAATTTAAAATTTAATCCCTAAAAAATGTATGCATGCATGACCATGCGAATAACCTATCCCGCAACCTCTGATATGAAAGGAGATGACACCCAAAGACTCGGGGCGATACTCCCAGTAGGATATCGAGGCCTCGAGTACTAAATTAGACTATTGCGATTAACAAACGTGACAACTTAATTATGCATGATCCACATATGAACATAAATATAATGGTGATATAAATAAAGGGAAGAACATAAGAACGTAAGATTAGACAATGATATGTAATGCAAGAAAGGAATATAAAGTATTATACATATGTTCATACATATAGGCATAGAAAAAAGGATCATAAATACATACATAATATATACATAAGTAAACCACATTAACGATAATGTGTGTACATTGCATATAAGACATAAAAGCAGCATGGACCGACTATAATATACAACATAGTATAATACAAATATAAGGTTTAATAACATATGTTTTACATGACATATTAGAAAAACATACTTAGGTATACACATATTTTACCCATAGATATACACGTATAAACAAGATTATAATACCAAAAGAAAAACAAAACACACAAATAAGTTCATGAAATACATGAATAAAAGCTGAACAAACAATTAATCCACTGGGCTGGAAATCAAAATCGAAATAAAAGACTACATTGAAGTCTTTTAGAAACTTGGGAGGATCGTGGGAATAATTTCCCCATGTAGAAGGGTACTAGAGAAAAAAACCCAAGGCGGGGGTCCTCACGGTGCTATTATTTTGCAGAGGAGGGACTTATAACGAAATAAGCCCATTTTTTAAATAAAATCGAGTATAAAACACACTCTAAAACCAAAAAATAGACCCTTTATCATTTTTTACTCCTATCTAACCGTGCTTATTCTCTCTAGAAAGGGATGAACACCGCCGTGTGTTCATCTACTTCTGGGAATAAACCTATAATCCAGCGAACTCCCGCTGCGCCAACCGTTGTCCACCATTCGCCGACATCGGCGAGCACGAAACTAAACCAAAAAAGCTCTTTTTACCCATAGAAACCAGATCTAAGCTTAACATTTCAACATCAAAATCTTAAACCCCCTATTTTGTAAAAAAATAATATCCCTTCTTTTCGAAAACCCAGCCATCCGATCCACCATACACGGCCCAAGAGGAGGCCGAGAGGTTTTTAACTAGATGACGGGCTTGTCCATCATCAGAAATGCCCTAGGACAGCCAAAAAACGAAATGGCAAAAAGGTAATGGTTCTATCTTTTTGATTATGTTGTTTGCATGCAAAGAGAAAAATAAGAGAATACCTTCTGATTTTTTTTTTATTGATTGACAACTGAGTACAATGGATGGTTACATTGCTTTTTATCTGATCTTTGTTTCCAAAAACAAGAAAAATTAAATGGTTGCACTATGGATGACGATGATATCTGACGTTTCCCTTTCTCTTTTAATATGTTTTTCTACAAGGTGGTTGGGAGAGGACGATGGTTGTACGGTGGCGGCGTGAACTTCGATGACAGTGCCTCGTGGATGGAGGAGATGAAGCGGCACAGATGCGTGAGAACGAGGAAGACAAATGGTCACAACAGTGAGTACTACGCGCGCGTGAAGTAGCTGAAGAGGTTATCTCATTTTGGTCTGGACCGTTGGATCAGATCTGATCCAACGGTCAGATCTTGGCTGTGCAAAGGATAAAGAGTGTTATCAAATATGGGTTTAGGGTTTTGTTAGGGTTTTGGGCCAAATGGGCCTATGTAATTAAAGTTTGGGTTTTTTATTTTTAAACGGACATGGACATTAATAAAGACTGGGCTTTTAACTCATATCTATTTTTTATATTATTACTTATAACCCATTTGACATTAATAATAATAACAACTAATAATAATAATAAATACATATAATATAACATACTTACTTGCATACATATACATATATAAACAAATATACTTACACATAATATACAAAAATTAATACACATTACATATATAGATAGTACATACGTACATACATATATTATAGTATTAATAATACATACGCATATACATATAAACATACAAACATACACTTATGCCTAAATAGATAATAAACATACATACATTGAACACATAATAATGACACATACATAACATACATATATAATATGCATATATATTTAATAATATTAAACATCTATATACATGACCGGACAAAAATGAGTGATAACAATTTGTTTAAAAGAATGTCCTTATCTTATTGAGATGTTGCTTTTAATCTGATGAAATTAATAGATATTTGCCTTTAAATTATGTTAATTAATCCCTATTATTTAATTCAACAAATAATTCATTAATCAATTAATTCTAACACTAAAAAAGAGGTATTTATTAATGTGAGTATTTGTGTTATAATATTCAAGGTTATTGGATATTGACCAAATATTCACATTAATTTATATTGTTTGAAGGTAATTCCTAACTGGTAAAATTTGATAAGTCATAACATCATAATTATCTGTTTACATCATGCATAAAAGAAATGTGTTTATTTCGACCAATAATTTAAACGACAACAAGACTTAATGATGCCAGTTTAATCTATGGTACGAATTTAAGAGCACTCTTATTAATTAAATGACTAATTAATTCAAACCCACCAGATGTTCAAACCCATTTAATTAAATATTGTATTCAACTAAGAACATTTAATTAAATTCAACTTTAAATTTCAAATTTTTCCATCGATAAGCGCAACATATGATTTGAAACCGATTTCGAGCGTTGTGGGGGTGCTAATCCTTCCCCACACATATCTCGAACCCTTTTAAAACAAATCTCTGGTTTTATAATATTCGCGCCACCAAAGTGATTGGTGGCGACTCCAGTCTTTTAAAAACGTTTTCAAAATTCACATAAACAACCCCTCGCCGAGCAAAGATTCGTGTTACGACAAAGTCATCAATAGTTTCATCTAGGACTTGTAAAGAGTCAAAATCTTCGAAACTGACATTCCAATCAACCCCATGCCTTTCATTTTTCAATGTTGTCCCTGTGGACATTATATTTTTGGATAAGGAAATTTTATCGGAGGTTATCGTTGGTTGAGGCACACCAATTATTAGATCGATTACACCCTCTATTGGTCTTTCTGCGCGCGTCCTATTTTAGTTCTCTCTTTGTGGTTTATCTCTCTGTACGAATTCCTAAAGATGCTCTTTTCAAATTAATTCTTTCAATCTTTAACGGTGATGACCGGTGAATTAACATCACATGAGTTGTGCTAGCATACACTACCGATGGAAGTATAGTTAATATGTAAATCGTGTTAGATATCGATCCTACAAGGATAGGCATTTAGTTGTAATCTTATATCGCTGCAAGAAATTTTAAAAATCAAAGGATTGGGAGTGTAACTGTGATTATAAAGAAAGAATATAAGGTTTGAATATAAGGTTGATGCGAAAGCAAAAAAAAATTAACGAAAGTAGAAGAAATATCAATTAAAGAACTCGATCCCCTTGGCTTAACTCAACAGATTACCATGTGCAATAAGGCAATTATTAAATTAACAAATAAAATAATATGCTTGCTTACTGGCTTTCATTCAACTCTCAATCAATGACTCAAATATGTAGACTAACCACAACTTTCATTGTTCGTCAAAACTACACAACCTCAAACAAGTGGATCAACTCTTGTTGTATCCTTATCCAACTTTCAATTTAATGGCTAGTTAATCTAAACTATCACTGCATCTCTCGATGTCAGTGACTATGATAAACATTATCATGTAAACAAAGCTCAAATCCAACAATTGAAATATGAAGAAAACTAATAAGAATATATTAAACTTAAAATCCAAGATAAATCAAGCTCAAAACCAAGCTAAAGAGTAAATCATCGTCAATCAATACAAAGAAATATATAAACTATAATGAAACCTCTATTCCTAGTGAGCCTCAAAGGGACACTACACATTTCCCCTTGTTCCAGCACATGGATCTTCATTTCCAGAAAGGATTCTGCCTCGTCTTGCCTCACTTCTCTAGAAGGTAGGCTTAAGCGGCCATGGGAGGAGCTTCAAAAAGGTTAAAGATGATAAGGAATGATAATCTGACTTTGTCCGTTTCTCTCTCCTCAAAAAATCCTTTTATAGGTTGTGATAAGGACAACCGTCCTTCGGGTGAATTGTATGAATGACTATCGTACTAAATCTATTGTAACATATTATACAAATGGCATATTCGTCCTTATCCCCAATGATCTGGACAGTTGGCTGCTGCAGTGCCAAACCTGGCTGTAGTGATGAAACTTTCTCTGCAGGGACATTAATAATACATCGGAGAAGCAGCAAAAAGGTAGAAAGATGTATAGAAAGATCAAATATGAGTTGAGTTAAAAAAAATAATAGACAAAAAAAATGCATAAATGAATGCATAAAATAATGATGTGGGGACAAATTAATCAATAAATAAATGACAAAAACATGCTCTTTAGAGTTCTATCACACCCCAAACTTGAGTTTTTGCTTGTCCTCAAGCAAAATTGGATGCATTAAGGTATAACAAAGGTTTAACAACATTCTAGCTATTTGAATCATTCCATTCTACAATGAATCAACTGCATCAACATGATAGAGGATTGCATCAACAACTGAAGTATAAAAAAATATGAATAAGCATTTCAACAATACATAGCATCATGCCTATCATCTTAGATTCTTTCCACCTAACAACATTTATTTAATACGACACATAACAACTATAATATAAGTATAATATATATAGTTTAAATAGCGAGGAATATCAAACAATGAATGCACCCTAGATCCTGAGAAGTAAGATGTTGTGCAACGAACCCCCATGAAGTACTTCATTGCTTCGACACACACTCATGCAGCGACAGCCTTTGGCCAGATTCATTTTTCTAAAGCATATATTGGAGTGTTCCCCTTAAGCTACTATCTTATTACACTCAAATTAGAATGCCTTTTATTTACACATAAAAATTACTATTAGCAAATATAACTACATCTGAACAAGGCAGAGATCATCCAAAATCAAAGAGATGATGCTAGATATCCTTTACTTAAACAAGAAAATTTATTCATGCCAAGTTTTAGTGCAATTATCCAACATATATATCCAACCAACTCATTAACAATTATTATGATTGAATATTTAAACATCAAATGTACTCAAAAGATTTTTAGCACAAAAAGAACCTTGCATTTGATATTTTTTGAAATTGTGTGCATTTCAATTCCCATATGTATACCCCCAAACTTCAAGATTGCATTGTCCTCAATCCAAAAACAGAATGCAATGACAGAATGCAGAATGCACTTACAAAAGTGGATGCAATGACAATAAAGCTAAATGCAATTACAATGATAATGCAAATGTAATGACAATACTTTTAACTAAAGGAAATTACATTATATGATGTGCATGCCTACAAAAATCTTAACAACTAACTCAGTCATGACTCTTGTGTGGAGGAGGTGGCACGATGCTTATTCTTCTATCCATTTTTCTCCTTCTCATGCTTCTTCTTATGCTTGTCCTTTGATTTGGAGAGGTTATACTTCTTTTCCTTTTTTTGAATAGCAGCATCCTCTTCTTTTTTAGGTTCTTCTTCTCTTTTCTTGATACCATCGGCCATCACTGCAGTGGGAAAGAGATGGGGTGGTGCTTTGCAAACCATTATCTCGCTCCAACTTAGGTTCTTCACATGTTTGTGGATGCAACAGACTTACCTTCAACATCAAAATCTTTAGGAACAACCTTCTCAACTTGGGTATTGTCATCTTCATTTTCATCAACATCTTCTACAAGAACTTTTTCTTTTTCTGGAAAGGTAGGGATTGCATCTACTTTATTTGTGACATTCAAATCAAAGAGGTAGTCTTTGATGATTTTGCTTGAAATTTCCTCTTTCTGTGTTTAACCTAAGCCTTGCTCATATTCTTAGGAGAATTAATAGATTTCGATGGGGCTTCTTTTGTGGTTGCATCGGAGGAAAAGTTATCACTGCAAAAAATGGGTGGAAATTTTGGAAATTCTAGTAGATTGACTGAAGCAACTTGACTCATTGCTGCAAGGCAAACTTATGCCATGTATTGACATATGCATAGAATAAGTTCTGTGCAAGATCTAGAGTTTGTACTGTGGTTACAACTTTCCCCATTGTGATTGTGATTGCATCAGTTTTGTCTATAATTTTTAAAACCATAAACCAGACTTCATTGTTTTGTGGGACGTCCTCATTAGCAGTTTCCACTTTGGCTTTCCCTTTGTCTTGTCTCATTGCAGCACCCAACTTGGGTGTAGGAGCCTCGGTGTTTTTCACCACTATTTCGATGGAGAACTCATTAAGTGGCCCTTTGTTGGCCGTCATTTATACATTTTTCAAGGGCTTAATCCCCTTCAAAATTCATAATTGCGTGATTAGTGATGGAAACGCCAAAATTCCCTTATCTCTCTTGGCACAATCAACAATCTCCTTGTGGATAATCTCAACCACTTCTATCTTCCTTCCCTTGACAATCGAATGTATTAGACACACATTCGATCCAAAGAGACTATGGTGCTATGGGTTGATAGTAATATCGTAGAGTTGACAATTGAAACCAAATCTTCGTAGGCAAAGTTAGGAACTTCCTATACATGGTATAATTTCCCACATTGGTCCCAATCAATATGCATTTTCAACACAAAAATCCCTAACCATCAAATCTAGTTTCGCATCATCAACATCTTTAACAAACAGAGAGTGCTCATCCATGTTCACAATAGTATTTAACACCTTATTAATTGTGGAAGCACTCTAGGGTATAGAACTTTATTTGACAAACACTAACTTCAGAGAGGGCTCATAAAGTTTAGAGTAGAATTCCCTCACCAGAGCAGAGCTGAAACTACTTGGGTGAGCACATAAGGTACTCCATTTGTGAAGTTTAGTGGTTTGATGAATTAACTTCTCAGGTTCTCATTCCAAAGACGGCACAATCCCTTGTTTAGGTAGTATATTCCTCTTGATGATGTTTTCTTTGTGACACTCCTCTGCCATTGTTGTTAAAAAGATCTCATATTCAATTGTCTTAACTGGTGCAACCGGTTCCTCATCTTGCAGGTTAGAAGCTAAAACCTAAGTTTCTTTGGCAGATGTTTCCGTGGATATTTTCTGGCAGCCCTTGTTTTTGCCATGAGAAAATGTAGATAAGGAAGAGAAGAAAACATGTAGAAAGATTGAAGCTTTGTGATATTAATGAAGAATACAAAATAGAACTAAGTGAAGAAGGTCAATAAATCCAATGTTATTAAATAAATGAGAAAGAAAAGAAGGAAATGAAAAGGCGCAAACATTTACCGTCTGATGAGATGAGATTTAATAGTAGTGATACTGGCATAAAAATCATGTCCATCCAATTTATCTGCCGCTCTCGTACATCAGAGGATCGTGATTGGGTGGATAAACTAGTATAATTAAATTACCCAAAATTCCCCCAAAGTCATGCACAACATGTTTAGCATTTGTCGTGCAACCCTTTTAAAGAAGAGAAGTTTTCGTACAAAAGAAAGGGAAAATTATTATGTGAAAGGAAAAGCTTAAAATAAACAAGGAAAGAAGGAAAACTAAATATGTGTCTATCAAAGAAATTAAAGAAAATCATCAAAAAAAATTGGCCATTTCAATGGTCTCAACACTTTTAAAATCAAAGTCACCAAAATAAAGTTTGAGCCTTTATCCATTGACTTTGAATGAGTGCCCCTCTTTGCTATTCCTGGTTGTGAATGCACCATGTGGAAAAACCCCTACAACTTTAAAAAGTCCCGACCAACGTGACCGTAATTTGCCAGGGTGCAGCTTCAGTCATGAATTTAATAGCAAAACCAATTGTCCAACTTCAAATTGTTGCTGCAATATGATCTTGTCATGCCAGCGTTTGCTTTTGTCTTTGTAAATAGGGGCATTTTCGTAAGTATCGCGGCGAATTTCATCCAGCTCATTAATATCCAATAATAGTTTCTTCCTTGCAGCTTCATAATCCAAATTCACTTGCTTCAAAGCCCACATAGCCTTGTGTTCTAACTTAACATGTAAGTGACAAGATTTTCCAAAGACCAACTGATACGGTGACATCCCAAGTCAAGTTTTGAAAGTACTGTGAATAACTCATAAAGCATCATCCAAAAGCGAAGACTAATCCTTCCTAGTGGTATTCACAACTTTTTCCAAGATATTTTTGATAGTCTAGTTAGAGATCTCGGCTTGTCCATTAGACTGAGGATGATAAGTTGTAGTGATTCAATGATTCACTCCATATCTTTTTAGTGCAGCAGCCACTTGACTACAATGAAAATGCTTCCTTTGTTCACTAATTAATGCCCTCGGTGTCCCAAAACGAGTGAGTATATGTTTGTGGAATAACTTTAATACTGTCTTGGAATCATTCTTTGGCAAAACGTCAACTTTTATCCATTTAGAAACATAATCCACACCAACTAAAATATTGAGATTACCAAAAGAATTCAGAAAGAGACCCATGGAATCCAAGCCCCAAACATCAAATAATTCAATTTCCATAATTGGTTGTTGTGGCATCTCATTTCGTCTAGATATTAATCTTGTGCTCTAACAACGATCACATTGTTGCGCAAACTCATGTGCATTCTTAAATAATGAAGGCCAATATAGTCCCGACTGAATGACTTTCACAGTAGTTTTCATTCCACCAAAGTGACCTCCATACAACGCATTATTACAATGCTGTAGAATTGGTATCATTTCTTCCTCAGGAACACAACATCGGATGAAATTATCATTGCAAATCTTGAACAAATAAGGTTTATTCCAATGCTATTTAGTTGCATTGTGAAGGAATCTTGCCTTTTTATGCCCAGTGACACCTACAAGAGTCTTTCTGCATACTAGGTAGTTGACAAAATCTGCATACCAAGGTATTGCATCCACAACAAAGATATTTTCATCTACAAGTGCATCCAAAATTTAGAGTTTATTTCCACCTACGCTGCCTGATTCTAATTTTGAAAGATGATCGACAACTTGATTTTTTTCAGAACCTTTTCGGTCTTTTATCTCAATGTGAAAATATTGCAACAACAAGATCCATCGAATCAATCATGGTTTTATATCTTTCATAGCGAAAAATGTATCTCAAGGCGAAGTGGTTAGTGAACACCGCAATCTTTGCGACGACAAGATAGGAACGAGACTTTTCAAAAGAAAAGATTACTTCTAATAGCTCTTTCTTTATGATTGTGTAGTTAATCTAAGCTTGAGTTAGAGTCTTACTAGCATAATAGATTACATGAAATACCTTGTCTTATCTTTGTCCTAGAACTGCCCCAACGACGAAAGCAATTAGTATCACACATAAGTTAAAATGGTTGCTCCCAGTTGGGTGCAACGACGATAGATGCGTTCACAAGTTGCTTTTGAATTTTATTGAATGCATCTAAACATGCATCATTAAAGACAAATTTCCTATTTTGCTCTAGCAATAAACATAATTGCTTTGTGATTTTCAAAAAATTACGAATAAATCTTCTATAGAATCCAACATGACCAAGGAAACTCCGAATGCCTTTTACATAAGTTGGTGGAAACAATCTTTCAATAACATCCACCTTATCCTTGTCGGCCTCAATTCTTGCTTTAAAAATTTGATGACCTAAAATAATTCCCTCTGTGACAATAAAATGACATTTCTCCCAATTCAGAACGAGATCAGTGTCTTCGTATAGCTGCAAAACTCTCTCAAGATTGTCGATGCAATGGTTGAAATCATTCCCATAAACCAAAAAATCACCCATAAAAATTTCCAAGGAATTGTCACTCATGTTTGAGAATATCGCCATCATGTACCTTTGAAATGTAGCTGGTGCATTGTAAATACCAAAAGGCATGCGACGAAAAGCAAACATACTGAATGGGCATGCAAATGTAGTATTTTCTTGGTCTTCATGTGCAATAGCAATCTAATTGTAGCTAGAGTACACATCTAAAATCAATAATACTCATTGCCAGCAAGCCGGTAGAGCATTTGATCAATAAAAGGAAGAGTGAAGTGACCTTTTCTTGTGGCTTCATTGAGTCTCCTATAATCCATTTAAATCCGCCACCATATAGTAATATGAGTCATAATCAATTCATCAACATCATTACGGATGACAGTGATGCCATATTTCTTGGGAACAATTGATTGGACTAACCCATGCCATTTTAGATATTGCATAGATAATACCAACATCCAACCATTTGAGAATTTATTTCTTTACCACTTCTTTCATCTTTTTACTGAGTCGGCATTGAGGTTCAATAGATTTTTTGCTGTCATCATCCAACTTGATCTTATGCATACACAAAGATGGGCTAATACCTTTAATGTCAGCAATGGTCCAAGTAATGGAACATTTGCAAAGCTTCAGACTAATGATCAACTTAGCCTCTTTACTTCCATCTAGAGTTGTGAAGACAATAACTGGGAGTTTATCCTTATCACCAAGAAATACACACTTGAGATTAGTGTTGGGTGATCTAAGTGCAACGCAAACGGTGAAAGTGAACACGTCGCAAGTAATAGTATAGATTAAGATCGTCTCTACATGGATTGGAGAAACTCTAACTTCTAGCTTCTTGCAGTAAAAGAGAATAATATTTAAAATGGTAGGTGGCGATAAATAGCAAGTAAAATAAACTAAGCAAAGTAAAATAAATAGAAAGAAGTAATCAATATGAGAGATTAGGCTGGGTTATCATGAGTAGTGCTGCAATCGTCGAATGAATTGTTGTGCCTAGTAAGTGCTGAGGCAAGTAAATTGCTTTGGCAAGTAAATTGCAATGGCAAGTAGATTGTTGCGGCAAGTAAATTGTTGTGGCAAGTAGATTGATGTGGCAACTGGGTTACCCTTTTCAATGTTTGACGCAATGTTCTTTAATGCCTTCGTGTTATCCTTAACCGAAGAACTGATGTTTGTACAAGCCTTGGTGATACATCCCTGCATTAACCTTGGGTGAATAACATCGATATTTGCACTCTTCTTAGTCGATAAAATATGATCCTTATTCCTAAGGTGAATTAGTTTCCAACAACGGATGTTTAAATGGAAACTGTACCCACTCGTTTCGTCATTCTAGCTCTCCTGAGCCTAGATAAATATATGCAATTCAATTTCCTTTCCTAATTTCCTTGAAGCAAAATGAAAAACCAAGAATGGATAAACAATGAATTTATTGAATTAAAAACCAACAACCAAGCATTCTTCTCTGCACCAATAAAACCCGATAACCCAAGCCAAATTAATCTAGTTCATGCGTGGGTAAAAATGAAACAAAAAGGAATAAAACCGAGATATGGGATTGCATGATACAAGATGAAAGAGGAAAAGGCTGTGTGTGAATCCCTCTTGCGATATGATCTCACTCTCCCAATCGACTCCCCACATGTTGTTGTTGCGATCTGCTTAAATAGGCGAGGAGAAAGAGTCCAAATGGGTGTGGAGCTCGTGGGATTTGATCTCTAACTGATTAAGATTTGAATTTGAATGTGGGATAATTATCCTTTGAGTTTGAAATAATTCTATAGATAATGGCTTTTATCGTAACTTGCCATGGCATCCTTCAGCAAGTCGTCATCCTTATCATAACTTGCCAGGGCATCCTTTGGCAAGTTGTTCGGTAACTAGTCCTGCACAAAATAAAGCAAACAATAATAATTTCTCCACAAAAATAGAAAAACGCAAGGTCAAGCCCAATAAACGGAAGAACTGCGAATTTATGCATAAATAACTACAAATGCAACTAAATGGGCCTAAGTCTAAACAATAATATGAGTAAAAAGGATATAAAATATAGGAATTTTTCACACTTAACACACCCTCAAACTCAAAATATTTTTTGTCCTCAAGTAATGCAAAAACTAACAATTATCTGCCAAGACATTTACCACAAAACATGCTTTAAACCTGACTTCAATCCTTAGAACCATGGCAATAAAGAATTGATTAGCTTTCGTCTTTTGGAAAGCACAAAAAAGTTACTAAAAAATAAACTATAATACTGGTGAAAATGTGTGTGCAAAGCTGTGTACAAGTCAATCAACAGGATTCCAAGCAAACCTTAGTTTTTATTAGATTGCTAAGGTAATTTATTCAGCTAGAGCCAGTTAGGGACCTCTAGCGAATTCTATTCTCCCTTTTTTCCAGATAGGCACCTCTAATGAATTTCAATATTTTTAACTAAAGCCAGATAGGCACATCTACTAATTAATTATCATTATTCATTTTTTTCGGCTAGAGCTAGATAGGCACCTCTAGCACAATTTGTTTTCCATTTTTTAGTAACCTAACGTTTACTAGGTCTCCCTAGACCGACAAGTCATAACAGTGTGAATATTTTTGGCACATCTACTAAAACCAGATAGGCACATCTACTAATTAATTATCATAGCAAATTTTCAAGTTAATTTTATGCCAATCATAAAGTCTAAGGTTCTTTCATCTAAATGCCATGACAAATAACTCACCATAGGATTTCACAATAGATTTTTGGCAGTTTAACATGCAATTGTCATGGAAAGTAATATATGCAAACTAAAATGAGACAGACAAAGCAAAGACAAGACAAAACCCCAAATTTGAGAGAAGCATTGTCCTCAATGCATGCAAAACAAATAATAAGAAAATGCCACGAGAGGGGTGAATTGGATTTTTAATTGGGTGGGTGAATGGCTATGAAATAAAAACTTAGACACGATGATTTATAGTGGTTCAACTTTATAACCAATGTCTACATCCACTACCTTAACTATTCGCACTAAGGATTTTCTACAAATTTACTAATTTGTCTTTCCTTTTTTCCAGGATCAATGAGATGGCCCTCACAAACCTAGACTTATACCCCAAAGTCTAAAAGCACTATTTTACAAGAGACAATAAATTAACAAACAAATGAAAAACCTCACTAGGCAAATATGTTTGCACAATTTCGCTCTCACCCAAAACTAACACTTGAGCAAATGTGACAATTTGGATCACTAGTGTTTTCTACAATAAATATGAAAATTTTAGCCTCTAAGACACTTTTTCAATCATTGAATGTTGACAAGTTGTTTCTTTTTTATTCCTTGATGCTTGGAGAGGTCTTTTAATCCCTCTAATGGCTTCATGACCGTTACTAGCCATTGGGGGACATAAATTCTAGCCATAAATGCAGTTTTGGACTTGTCAGTATTCGTACGCGGGGACCAGTATCATTACCTGTCTCAAAGAGGTAAGAGTCATTGGAGCAATTAATACACTGGTATCTATATTTTATATAGAAGTATCGGTACGCACCCAAACTATTAGTACAACTAAGACCGTATTAGTACGCCAAATGGCTACTAGAATCTAGAAAACTTGAGGATCAAAAGGTCGTATCAATACACACAAAACTGTGCCAGTACATGCACTCTAGGTATTGATTTGTGTCAAACCGTATTGGTACTTAGGACCTATTTTTGACACTTTGGCTATTTAAAATCACTTGAAACATGTCAAAAACCCTTTGGAAACATTTCAAACATATTTTTCAAGTTTAAGGACTTTTTAAATATTTTTGCAAAATTGTTTAAGTCAAAAAACATTTTTCATTTTAAGTTATATCAAAATCAAATATCTCAACAATAATGAATAAAAAATGCAAATAAACTAATACGAGAGGACATCACCTCTAATTCGTAGCTTCTATTGGCCAGTTCACTCGAGGCATTTACTAGTGGTGGTGGGATCGGTGTAGGGTCAATTTCCATTTCCTAAACCTCCTCAACCAGCTCATCCTCCTCCTCGGCCTCTTTGGTTGACAAAACTTATCACTTCAATGCTTGCTTTGATTTCATAGCCAGAGTTGGAGACCTCAACTGTGTATAGGTGGTATCTTTGGCAATGTCATGGCAATGTCTCTCACAGCTGGCCCATAATTGCTAGCTTTAGTTGTCGTGGCAAGCAACTTGGTAGGAAACATAAGGAAATGCACACTATACGTTTGATTAATATTTGATATGGATCTCTCTAGAGCGATATCTCGGTCTTTCATGTATCGCCAAAATATTTAATGCCTTACCTCCAATTGATCAAATTGATGTAACAAAGGATGAATTAAATCTGCTAGCACTTGGGGAGTTACTGCGACAAGTGCACTTGCCAGGATAGGTATGGTAACAATGGTCTTTTTTGTTATCGTTGGTGCTTTTGGAGGACCTTCTTGCATGATCTTCAAGTTGTTGCTGTTGCACGTAATAAGTGCTCCACAATTGTGCAAGTGTACACGTTGCAAGTTATAGTATAAAAGATATTGCCTCCACAGGGATTGGTGCCACTTCAAGAATCTAATCTCTTGCACTGTAAAAAAGTAAAAACACAAGTAGAAAATTGTAGGAGTTTTAACTAACAACTAAACTAAGAAAGCAAATAAGTAAAAGAAGATGTAACTAAATGAGAGAGAAAAAGCCAGGTTATCGTGAGTTAAGGTGTGATAGCCGATTGGATCGTCTTGCTAAAAGAGTGCAAGGGCAACTCAGTTGACGTGGCAACTTGTACAACAGGGTTTCCTTGGCAACTAATCGATGGTTGCCTAGGCGACTAGCTGGGCAACTACTCGGGCGGCTGGGCAACAACTTTATGGTTCGACGGAGCATTCTTCAATGGTTTCTTCTTATCCCTAAGTCGAAACTCTAGTTATTTATGCATGCCTTGATAATACATCCCTACGTGAATCAAGGGTGAACAACTATCAATCTTGCGTTCTTCTTAGCCGTTGAAATCCTTAACTTATCCCTAAGCCAGATTAATCTTCACCATCAATAGATTGACTAAAGACCATACTCATTCGTTTCTTGAATAAGAACCAAGAATGAGTAAACCTTGAATTAAAAGTGCAAACTCTTATTACCTAAACAAAATCCAATTGTTTCTCACAACCACAAGGCACAATAACCTTAGCCAAGTAGATTTAGTTCATGGCTAGGTTCCAAAGAAACACAAAACAAAGAATTCCTAGCATAAACCTAATGGAACAAGAAAGAAAAAGATGAAGAATGGTTGAAGCCTCTTTGTCGAAATCTCCCTTGCTCTTTGATCTTGTCGAAAATTCTCCACTCTCCCCCCTTTGAGTTGATGGCATGGTCTCTAATTTATAGGGCTAGGTCAAAGTCTTTTTTGAGGAGGAAGTTAAGTTGAAATTAAATTATCTTTAAAGAATATAATTCTTTATTATATTTAAATTCCTTCTAGAATTTCTCCTATCTTCTTGGGATTTAATTTTTCTTTAACCTCTTCATGGAATTCAACTCCTTTAGGATTTAGATTTGCTCTACGTGATCTTGGGCTTATCTAGTCATCAATTTTGACTACCATATCATCTTATTCCTTGTCGAAAATTGCCATGGCAACTAGCTCGGCATCTCCTTGTCGAAAATTGCCATGGAAACTAGCTCGGCTTCTCTTTCATGCATTGCCCTGGCAACTGGTTCCAGCCTTACTTTGGCAAGTGATTCTGCACACACACAAAACACACCAAAGCAGTATCTTTTTCCACAAAATTGAGCAAAATATGAAATCAAGCTTGTCCACCAAGGAAACAATGCAAACATGCATGGGTGACTAATAATGCAACTAATATGAGCCTAAGTCTAGCAATAATATGAATAAAAAAGGTAATAAAAATAGTACTTTTGAACACTTAACACCCCCCCAAACTCGAACTATTGCTTGTCCTCAAGAAATGCAAACTAACAGTTACCTACCAATATTTTAATCATTAAAGACATGCTTCAAACATGAATTCAAACCTCGGAACCGTGGCACAAAGTATGACCACCTTTTAAGTTTTTGAATAGCACAAAAATTACCCAGAATCAAACAATAATGCTTGTGACAATGTGTGTGCGTAGTTGTGTACAAGTTGATTTTCAAGATTCTATGTGAACAATAGGCTTTTATCATTTTAATTACCGGGGCATTTATTTTTATTTTCACTAGAGCCAATTTCGGGCACCTTTAGCAATGTAAGCAATTTCACATTTTATTTTAGTTGACTAGAGCCAATTTCGGGCACGTCTAGCAATTCGTTAATGTGCATTAACTACTAGAGCCAGTTTCGGGCACCTCTAGCAAGAAAGTGCATTTACTACTAGAGCCAGTTTCGGGCGCCTCTAGCAAGAATTTAACTTTTAATTTTCAATTTTAAATTTACCCAAATTTTAAGCAACCTAAGTTCACTAAGTTTATTTCAATCAACAAGCCACAACCGTGTAAAAAAATTCAGCTTCATAGTAAAATTCTAAGTTCTTTTCATGTAATCCTAAAATTAAAGGTTCTTTCAATTAAGTGCAGTGGCAAAAATTCATCATTGGATATTCAACAAGTCTAGAGCAATTAAATCCAATTAAAGTCATGGCAAGTAACATATGCAACCTATATGTGATTGCTAAAGATGAATGCAACTAAACATGAAACTAACTAGAAACCAACACCCCCAAACTCAAAAGAAACATTGTCCTCAATGCATGTAAAAGTGAAACAAAAATTTAAAAGAAACTAAATGAAATGAGTTAGTCGGAGAGGTCATCACCTCGAGTGATAAGTTTTCTTTGTGCCGTTTGCTTGATTCATATTCCGATCGGTGGTTGAATGCTTGTGGTTGGTACCGCATGAATAGCATTGCTTTGATTTGATCCATGTTTGTCGATGCATGTTCACTTGCCTGGGCATCAGTAGTTGCCGAGGCATTATCTGTTGTGGTTGCTGTGGCAAGTAGTTGGTAGTGAATTTCCTTAGCATGGTGGTTGTGAGTCTTGTTGTGGAAAAGAAATGAAAACAAAGAAAACCTGAAAAACTAAAGATAATGAAGAAAAATAAAATAAAATATCTCCTAAAAATGAAAATAAAAAGAAAAAGAAAATATTGAACGAAGAGCATGCTCATGCATCTCCTAAGGTGACCACTTCTTTGTTACGTTCCACATGGGCACCATTGTAGTGCTTCAATCTTTGTCCGTTGACTTTGAATTCATGTTTGTCAGTGATGGACTTGATTATCACGGCACTACGAAGAATGGTTTGACAACTTCGAATGGTCCCGACCATCTTGATTTTAGTTTTCCCGGGAAAAGTTTTAGCCGAGAATTGAATAAGAGAACTAGTTGCCCTGGCATGAATTGCCGCGGCAATAGTTTCTTGCCATGCCATTGCTTTGTTTTCTCCTTATAGTTTCGTGCATTGTTATAGGCGAGTGCACAAAATTCTTCTATCTCATTGAGGTCCAACAAGCGCTTTTGTCCGGCACTTTCCCAATCCATATTCACGGTCTTGATTGCCCAATATGCCTTGTGTTCGATTTCCACTGGTAGATGGCATGTTTTGCAATAGACAAGTCGGAAGGGGGACATACCTAAGGGTGTTTTGAATGCAGTGCGATATGCCCAGAGTGCGTCATTTAGTCTTACTGACCAATCCTTCCTAGAGGGATTTACAACTTTCTCGAGTATACCCTTCAATTCCCGGTTGGAAATTTTTGCTTGCCCATTGGTTTGTGGGTGATATGTCGTGGCAATCTTGTGAGATACACCAAAGCGTTGTAACATCTTGGCGGCGAGTTTGTTGTCGAAGTGCTTTCCTTCATCACTGATAATTTCTCTCAGTATCCCAAACCGTGTAAATATATTTTTCTGCAAGAATCATTGCACGGTCTTGGAATCGTTGATGGGAACTGCAGTTGCCTCAACCCATTTAGAAACGTAGTCGACGGCGAGTAGAATGTAGAGGTTGCCGAATGAAGATGGGAAAGGTCCCATAAAATCAATCCCCCATACATCGAACAATTCCACCTCGATGATGTTTTGGAGCGGCATCTCATGTCGTCTAGCGATATTGCTCGTCCTCTAGCATCGATCACATTGCTTGTAAAACTCTTGGACATCTTTGTAAAGTGTTGGCCAATAAAAATTGGATTGCAAAACTTTAGCCGCGGTACATGTTTCTCCAAAATGTCCTCCATAGGGTGAAGAATGGCATTGTCGAAGTACGTTATGCTACTCCTCTTTAGGGACACATCGGCGTATAGCCTGATCTGCACGTTGTTTAAACAAAAGAGGCTCATCCCAAAAGTAATGCTTAGCATTATGGCAGAACCGCTTATTCCCTTGGTAAGTAAGGCCATAAGGTAAAATACCACAAACAAGGAAATTAACTAAATCCGCGTATCAGGGTATTGCCAAGGCATGTGCTACAGTGGCAACTGCTTCCATGGTTGCCAAGGCGTGTGTATCTAGAGTTGCCGCGGCATGCGCCTCAAGGGTTGCCAAGGCGTGCGCATCAGTGGTTGCCGTGGCGTGCATATCTGGAGTTGCTAACGCGTGCGCGTCAAGAGTTGCTCAGGCGTCGAGGGTTGCCGAGGCATGCGCAACTATGGTTGCCAAGGCATCAGGGATTGCGAGGCATGCACGTCCATGGTTACCGAGGCGTGCATATCAGTGGTTACCGCGACATGCGCGTCGAGAGTTGCTGAATCGTCGAGGGTTGTCGAGGCATGCGTATCCATGGTTGCCGAGTCGTCAGGGGTTGCCGAGGCATGTGCATCCATGGTTGCCGAGGCAACTAATAGTTGCTCATCCGAGAATGTATCACATATCTCTAAATCCGCGTCATCCTCCCTATTGCGTTCTAAGCGTGATAAGTGATCAGCCACTTGGTTTTATGTTCCTTTCCTGTCCTTAATTTCAATGACAAACTCTTGTAAAAGTAATATCCAATGAATCAAATGAGGTTTGGCATTATTTTTAGCAAATAGATACTTAATTTCCGAATGGTCCGTATGAACAATTACCTTTGTACCAATCAAATAGGATCAGAACTTGTCAAATGCGAAAACTACGGCTAGTAACTCTTTCTCCGTTGTTGTGTAATTCACTTGAGCACTATTAAGAGTTTTACTAGCGTAGTATATCACATGAAAGGTCTTACCTGTGCGTTGGCCTAGGACTGCTCCTACCGTGAAATCACTTGAATCACACATGAGCTCAAAAGGTAGCGTCCAATCTGGTGGAACTACAATGGGTGCCGAGGCAAGCCTTTCCTTTAGGGTTTCGAATGCTTGGGTGCAAGAATCATCAAAATTGAAGACTTTATCCTATTCAAGCAAATTGCACAAGGGTTTAGTAATTTTAGAAAAGTTATGAATGAACCTCCTGTAAAAACCTGCATTTCCAGGAAAGCTTTGGATTCCTTTAACTGAACTTGGTGGGGGTAATCTCTCGATCACGTCCACCTTGGCTTTGTCTACTTCAATTCCCTTGGATGAAATCTTGTGGCCGAGCACTATTCCTTCATATACCATAAAATGGCACTTCTCCCAATTAAGGACTAAATCGGTTTCTTCACATCTTGCCAACACCTTGTTTAAATTGCCGAGGCAGCTGTCGAAGTCATTACCAAAAATGAAAAAATCATCCATGAAGATCTCAAGGAAGTCTTCGACCATGTCTGAAAATAATGCCATCATGCATCTTTGGAAGGTTGTCGGGGTGTTACACAATCTGAACGGCATCTTTTTGAAAGCATAAGTACCGTATGGGCATGTGATGGTTGTCTTTTCTTGATCTTCTGGTGCTGTGGCAATTGTATTGTAACTTGAATAACCATCAAGAAAATAGTAAAAGGGTTTACCTACAAGACGGTAAAGCATTTGATTAATAAAGGGTAATGGGAAGTGATTTTTCCTAGTGGCTTTGTTTAGCTTTCGATAATCAATACAAACCCTCCAACCGGTCACAGCCCTGGTTGGAATGAGTTCATTATTTTCATTACTTACCACTGTTATACCTCCCTTTTTCGGTACACATTGTACCGGACTTACCCATGTACTATCGGAGATAGGGTATATAATACTAACGTCAAGACACTTGATGATTTCTTTCATTACAACCCCTTTCATGGCATGATTCAGTCTCCTCTAGGCCTTAATCAAAGGTTTGTGATCATCTTCCAACAAAATCTTGTGCATGCACACTGCCGGGCTAATTCCCCTCAAGTCGACAATTGTCCACCCTATTGCCTTCTTGTGTAGCATCAACATTTTGATCAGCTTCTTTTCCTGCTCAGGCTGTAACTTAGAGGAAATGATTACATGCAATGTATTATCGGTTCCCAAGTAAGCATATTTTAGTTGCTCTGGCAACTGTTTCAACTCAAAAATTGGTGGTTGTTCAATAGAGGGCTTTTTGAGCTTACCTTCCTTACCTGAGTAATCCAGTGGTTCAAAGTATGTACCTGGTCGATTGACTAACCAATTTGCCTCTTGTTGTTGTTCCTCATCGATCAGTTCTTCATACTCCTCAGGTTCCACTTGATCGGCAATGTAGTTGCTGAGGCAACTAAATTACTCGTCGAAGTCAAACTCTGTCGTGGCATGAAGAAGTTGGCATTCTTCCGCATCATCGACATGCCTTAGTGTTTGGAACACATTTAGTTTAACTTGCTAGTCATTCACCCTCATTGTGAGTTCTCCCTTTTCAACATCGATCAAGGTTCTCCCTGACGCTAGGTAGGGTCTCCCGAGAATGATAGGTGCATGTTCATCTGCTTCACAATCCAAAACAATAAAGTCAGCGGGAAAAATAAATTTATCAACTTTACCAATATGTCTTCGATTTTTCCCTTTGGATGCACATAGGATCTGTCAGCTAGCTGTAGCATAACTGTTGTAGGTCTTGCCTTCCCGATTCCTAGTTTCTAGAAAACTGATTTAGGCGCTTGCTCCAAGGTCAGATAAGGCTTTCCCAACATAGTGGTTTCTGATGGAACAAGCTATTGTGAAACTTCTAGGATCTTTCAACTTGGGTGGCATGCGATTGTGCAACATGGCCATGCATCTCTCTATTGCGGCAACTGTTTCAAACTTTACTAGCCTTGTTCTCCTGGACACGATGTCTTTAAGAAACTTGGCATAGTTCGGCATTTGTTCAATTGCTTCAACCAATGGCAAGTTGATGTGGACTTGCTTGAGGATATCAAAAAACTTCTTGAATTGATATTCTTGCTTTTGTCGCTTCAACCTTTGTGGGAATGCTGGTGGAAGTCGGATATCTTTGATCCTTTCATTGGTCTAGAACTTGATTGACGGCATTGCCGAGGCAACTAGAGTTGCTGAGGCATTGTCAACTGGGGTTGTCATGGCGTGCCTATCGTTGGTTGCCGAGGCATCCTTATCGCCGGTTGCCAAGGCATGCTTATCGCTGGTTGCCGCGGTAATTCCTGGTTCAGCATCTGAGGCTTTGCCGCTGAGTTCGTCTTGATCTTTTTGTGGAGTTTTGTTTGATGAGAAAGCTTGAGCCTCTTTAAGTTGTTGGCCACTTCTAGTGGTGATCGCTTTACATTGCTCACAGCCAGTTCCTCTTGCGACTTCAATATCGCTAGGTAAACCTCCTTGCGGTCTAGTATTTAGGTTTTGAGCAAATTGTTCGACTTGATTTTCCAATTATTTGATTGCCACCTCTTGGTTTTGCAATCTCATCTTGGTCCTGTTAATAAAAGCATCAGTTCTTTTTATGAAGTTACTATTCTCAGCCATATAAGATCCAGCTTTCAACATAAAAGCATTGAGAGAATTTTCCAAAGAACTAGATGTTGTCGGTTGTTGTTGCGGCAACTGTTGCCGTGGCATATTCTGCTGGAATCCTGATGCTTGTGCATTTTGATTGTTATGGTTTAGAGCATTGTTGGGATTACTCCATGAAAAATTCAGGTTCTTCTTCCAAGCTGGATTGTATGTATTGGACATCACATTGTTGTTCCGGTTGTAATTCCCTACATAAAAGCTTGATTCCGGATTCTGCATACATTCAGAAGAATCATGGTTACCACCACATAACTCACAAAAGTAATCCACTACCTTGACCTCCTGTGTGTTGTTTGGTTTCTGCATGGTCTGGACCATCTTTGTTAGAGTGGCCAATTGTGCCAAAATTGAGTCTGATGATCCCAGTTCATGTATTGTGGCTTGGCGTCTAACTCCTCCTCTTCTAGCAGAGGGGAATTGATAATCATTCTTGGCAAGCCTGTTTAGAATTTGCATTGCTTCCTCTGGTGGCTTATCTATGAGTATGCCGTTAGCCGAGGCATCTAGCAACATCCTTGTTGGTGTATTCACAGTGTTGTAAAACATTGTTACTTGTGTCCACATTGGGAATCCGTGTAGGTTCATATTAAACATCACTGGTTTCAATTCAAAGTGTTCGGCTTCAATTTCAGGTGTGACAACTACTGGATTAAGTCCTTCAAGATCTTCTTCAAGATAGTCTCAAATAGTTCTGTTTCGTGCAAGAATCACTCCTCCTCCTGCTGGAACATCTTGATTCATATTGCCGTCTTGATTAGCCATTGCTACTCTTAACCTTGGTCTGAGCCTTTGCAACGTTCGTTCGATTTCTGGATCAAAAGGATATTCTGGTGTAATCGGTCTCGCCCTGGTCATATACCAATGCAAAACCAAAGTTTGTTAACCCTTTGAATCTTAAATAAGAAAAAAAATAAAAAGTGCAAGAAAATAAAAACAAAGTCGCTATTGCCAATCCCCGGCAACGGCGCTAAAAACTTGTTGCACGTAATAAGTGCTCCGTAATTGTGCAAGTGTACACGTCGCAAGTTATAGTATAAAAGATATCGTCTCCACAGGGATTGGTTCCACTTCAAGAATCTAATCTCTTGCACTGTAAAAAGTAAAAACACAAGTAGAAGATTGTAGGAGTTTTAACTAACAACTAAACTAAGAAAGCAAATAAGTAAAAGAAGATGTAAATAAATGAGAGAGAATAGGCCAGGTTATCGTGAGCTGAGGTGTGATAGCCGATTGGATCGTCTTGGTAAAAGAGTGCAAGGGCAACTCAGTTGTCGTGGCAACTTGCACAGCGGGGTTGCCTTGGTAACTAATCAATGGTTGACTGGGCGACTAGCTGGGCAACTACTCGCGCGGCTGGGCAGCAACTTCAAGGTTCGACAGAGCGTTCTTCAAAGGTTTCTTCTTATCGATAAGTCAAAACTTTAGCTATTTGTGCATGCCTTGATAATATATCCCTGCTTGAATCAAGGGTGAAGAACAACCAATCTTGCGCTCTTCTTAGCCGTTGAAATCCTTAACTTATCCCTAAGCCAGATTAATCTTCACCATCAATAGATTGAATAAAGACCATACTCATTCGTTTCTTGAATCTAACTCTCCCCAAATTAGATAAATAGATGAAGTTACGAGATCCTCTCCCAATTCACTCACAAACGAGAATAAGAACCAAGAATGAGTAAACCTTGAATTGAAAGTGCAAACTCTTATTACCTAAACAAAATCCAATTGTTTCTCACAACCACAAGACACAATAACCTTAGCCAAGTAGATTTAGTTCATGGCTAGGTTCCAAATAAACACAAAACAAAGAATTCCTAGCATAAACCTAATGGAACAAGAAAGAAAAAGATGAAGAATGGTTGAAGCCTCTTTGTCGAAATCTCCCTTGCTCTTTGATCTTGTCGAAAATTCTCCCCTCTCTCCCCCTTGGAGTTGACAGCATGGTCTCTAATTTATAGGGCTAGGTCAAAGTCTTTTTTGAGGAGGAAGTTAAGTTGGAATTAAATTATCTTTAAAGAATATAATTCTTTATTATATTTAAATTCGTTCTAGAACTTCTCCTATCTTCTTGGCTATCTTCTTGGAATTTAATTTCTCTTTAACCTCTTCATGGAAATCAAACTCCTTTGGGATTTAGATTTGCTCCACGTCATCTTGGGCTTATCTAGTCATCAATTTTGACTACCATATAATCTTATTCGTTGTCGAAAATTGCCCTGGCAACTAGCTCTGCATCTCCTTCATGCATTGCCCTGGCAACTAGCTCAACATCTCCTTCATGCATTGCCCTGGCAACTGGTTCCAGCCTTGCTTGCAAGTGATTCTGTACACACACACAAAACACACCAAAGCAGTATCTTTTTCCACAAAATTGAGCAAAATATGAAATCAAGCTTGTCCACCAAGGAAACAATGCAAACCTGCATGAATGACTAATAATGCAACTAATAAGAGCCTAAGTCTAGAAATAATATGAATAAAAAGGGTAATAAAAATAGTACTTTTGAACACTTAACAGTTGCTCCTTGAGAATCTTTTCTTTTTGGCAGTTTTTTTCTTTTCCATAGTAATTCCAGCTAAAAATGATGACACTAACAAACCAATAAAATTTGAAAATACTAATGCAAAATTAACTACAAACTGACGAGACTAAAGGAATTAAAAATATTGGGATTACCTCCCTTGAGTGCTTAATTTATAGTCTTAGCCTGACTATCATACCTCATTTAGAATTGCTATGGCATTTTTTCATTGAATAACCAACATAGGAAACCGTAGAACTTCTTTCCTTTATGATTGCCAAACTCTCGATTGTACAACAAGGAAACATGTTTTGTCATGGTCGCTTTGAACAACCATCTTAGGAAATCGAAGTACCTCTTCCTTGTAAATCTAGTGATCATTTGACTGAATTCAACACCAGTAGTGCTTAGGCTTTGTTGCCTCTTTTTCCTGTTCAGGCTGCAACTTAGAAGAAATCACCACATGTAATGTGTTATCATTTCCCAAGTAAGCATATTTCAAGTGCCCTGGCAATGAATTCAACTCAAGAGACAATGTTTATTCACTAGAAAGTTTAAGGGGTTTAAATTACTTACTTGAGTATTCAAGATATTTGAAATTTTTACCCATTCGATTCACAAACTGTAACACCCCAAACTAGGGCCTAGTAGCTTGATGCTCAAGTAATGCTAACACCTTGTAATGAAAATGAATAAAATAGATTAAGGATTAAATTGATAAGAGCAATAAAGGAGTGACCAATTTAAAAGGGACTAAACTGAATTATGGAATTAAAGCATGGTTTGCATGCTAAGATTTAAACAAATCAAGGGCCATTACACTTGTCTTCCCACCAAGTGATAATCGGCCTGAGCCTAGGATGAATCACCATCATCCTCTTCATCTCTCCTTTGGCCAAAAACAAAGAGAAAGAAAGAGTGAGAGAGAAAACCCCCATTGTAGGAGAAATTTAAGCTTGCATGTGATGGTGTTTTTCATGTAAATGGAAGCTAGGAAGATAGTAAGTAAACTTCATCTCTTGTTCGAATGAATTCTTGGTTGATTATAGTGTTTGAATCTTGAAATGATGATTGTTATGTATGTTAGGATCATGTTAGATTCTAATTGAACTTGAAATTGTGAATGCTAGTAGCCAATTTGATAAAGACAATGTATATGGTTGCTGGAAATTTGAGAATTGGAAGCATGATTGAAAATAGTCTTGATTAGGGACTGGTTTACTAGTGAAAATGTGTGAATAGGCTAAATGTATATAGAATCCTGTTTTGATCATATTGGTAGATGAATTGAGGATTGAATAGAATAGATAATTTGCTGGAAAATGAATACAGCTAATTGGATTAGTTAAAACTAGGTAATGGACTGCTCAAATGATGAATTGGATGAATGATGTTGATCAAATAGATCAAATTGGATTTAACATGATAATGCCTTGTTTTAAGCACATTGCTAGGTGAATTAGACTGACCTAGACATGTAATAACATGAAAATAAGTTGAATTGCCATGTTAGAACCTTGTTTAGATGAGTTGTGAAGCTAGAAACTCAACCTAGAGTAATCTGCCCAGAATACTCTATTCTGGGTAGTAACTTTGAAAAATCACCATAAATTGTATAAAATGAATTTAAGGATTAAATTCTTATGGACAATGCCTTGATATGTATAAAATCATAAGGAGAAAACATAACTGAATTCTCGACTGTAGAATGAATTGTAGAGAAGAAACACTAGGGACAATGCAAACTGTCTAGTGTTGTAAATTACCCTGTCTTTAAGTTAAAAACTGTATTAATTGGCAAAAAACTAAAATGCAAGGCCTATATGGTTAGAAAGAAAGCTAAGTTAGCTTTCCAATGGTGTAAACCAATTGAAATTCCGACGTACGGAATGAAAGTTATGCATGTTTATGTGAACAAAGTACATGCTGCCTAGTAACAACAGTTTAGGTAATTTGCACTGTTTTGTGACAGTTTTGTAAACTGTTTTGGGACATTGATTACTGCCCTATTTTGCATGAATTAATGTATAGATAAGTGTAGTTATGTATAGTAAAGAATGTATATGAACATGCTACCAGATTTGTGTATGTTGTGTATTTGTAACATTGTCTTGATTGGATGATTATATGAACTTGTTTTAACATGTATATACTTGTGCAATGTGTTAGAACCATGAGTGAATTTGGTGGATGAGGAAAAGGTGGAACATTCTAAAGCTATGAACAAGGGATTGTGGATCCAAGACTAGCTAAGCTTGGAGTATTGTGAGTGTAGTCTTGCTTAGGGTTAGGACCTAGGTCCTAACCAAATTTACTTGTTACATTGTTATTATGGAATTTCCATGAAAAGAATTTAATTTAAACATGGTAAAGTATAAATGAAGAATGGCTAAATGGAAACTTGATTGATTGAGATATGCTTGACATGTATCTTGGCTATGTAAATGATCTATGTGACTATTGTTTAAGCTTGTATGAATCCTTGAATGTTGTATTCGAATGCTACTTGATACATTAAGATAATCATGCTTGATATTTGATGACATGAAACATGGATATGTATGTACTTGTTATGCTCGAATGATATGTGATAAATGAGCTAAGGCTAAAATAGCCTAAGGGCAAATCTTGTTCTTGTTAACCATCACTTAAGAGTGATGTCTTGAATAGTTTGATACACGAATACTTGATACATGAACACTTGATACTTGAGAAGCTTGATACTTGAATCAACGTAATATATGAATTCATGATAAGAAATCAAACAAGCCTTGGTTGTTAGTTGGTCATAGGTAGAAAGGCATGCCTTAGAGTCTAGAGCTCATTGTGAATTGGGTGGACTATGGTCCAGGGCCAAGGCCAAGGCCCTTATTTGGCGACAATAGGAGGGATGTGTGTAATGGTCACTTGGCGACAGTAAGAGGGATTGACCGGTGCTATAAGTACCATCTTGTGGCGACAATTTGGTTGGCGAATAAAGTAACTAGACATGACTATACACCAAGGCCTAATCTAAATGTATTAAGCAATAAAGAAAACATGACTTGATACTTGAACATGCTTGACTTGTTAATTGAACTTGCTAGACTTGAAACTTGACCATCTTAACTTGATATTTGAATTAGCTTGACTTGTTACTTGAGCTTACATGCTACATGACACTTAAATGAAAACATGATTGGGGTAATACTTGAGTAAGCTTCTTGACTCGTCGATTTTTCTTGATTGAGCATGAAACCGAATGATCATTGGCTCTTTGCCCTTCAAATGATGCTTACCTAGATATCATGATACTTGTTTCTTATGACTTAAGATTCTTGATGGTATGCTTGACTTTGGTATGAAATGCATGAATGCTATCGACCATACATGTCTACTTGTTTTCCATCTAGTCTTGTGATGCTTGCAACCTTAGCTAGGATTCGACCTATGGTACTTAAAGCCTATCTTGGTTGTCCTTGACTTAAAAGACCGTTAAACTTGAAACTTACTAGCTTTAGATGCTACCTCACTAAGTACTCCAAGTACTTATCACTCTCGTTTTCTATTCTTCCCAAAACCATAGTTTGGAGGAGTTCGTCAAGCTATCTTTCTTGAGCCTGAAGCAAGACACAAAGCAAAAGCTCGAAGTATGATTTTGTATTTGTTTTTGTACCCTTCTAGTTGGTGGCACTTAGATGTGTATAAAGATCATGTTAAGTTCATGCATTTTGATACTTGAAGTTTGTAAATATATGGTCATTATGGTTTGAAGTTGATATGGCTTGAATATCTCATGAATGATATAGTCATAGCTTGTTGAAATGGTGATCTTGATACTTGAATTACATGATCTTGCTATGTTCAAATGTGATTGAAAATGGAGCACTACATGCTAGACCCTTGATAGCCCATTTGAAGTGACCTTGAGTAGGATTGCTTGTCCTTGTTCAAATAGTATGATCTTGAATACTACCCTTGTTTGTTTTATGTAATGAATTTCTTGTTAAGGTTATGTACCATTGATGGATAGATTGATCGATTTTATAATAGCATGATATCTTATTCAACTTGTTTGCTCACATGAATTGATTATAGTAACCTTTAAGATCATGCTTAGTTAAATGATTTGAAATTGTTATAAGTCCTAGTAAACATGTTAGATCAAGTCTCGGAATGGATGATAGCTGCGCAATCATGAAATAGAAATTGTATGGGATGTGTCCATGATTAAGTATGAATTCGAATGCTATGTATGATTACTTGTATAGGAAGAAACCAACATTGAAACGAAATTAATCGTAATTCTTTCTTATGCGTGTTATTCGAATGCTTCTTGTGTATACATAAATAAGTTGTAAGCCAACCTATATGTAATTTGCAAATGAATCTAACCAATTCGAAAACCCCTTATGAATAGGAAGCTTGATCTTGCTGTTATTTCTGTTCTCATTTATGCTTCTTGATAGATAAGTAACTCATCTTCTAGAGACGAGCGGAAAAAATTTAATTTGCTTGTAATTTTGTTCCTTCTTGTATCTTTGTTGTGTTCTTGTTTTTCTTGTTCTAACACTCATTGGCTGGGTTACTCTTAACCTGGGTGAGGGGTGTTACAGTAATGATAATAAGAGCTTTAGGTTTAGTCGATTCTAGGATTGAACCGGGCCAACATGCATCATATCGGATTAATTGTGCCACATAGGAGTTCTATTTTAAGTTGCTTGTGTCCTTGCTTAAATTAAACTCTTCTTGTTCTACTTGAACTAGAAATGTCTGAAACAAGACTCGCCCGGGACGATGAAAGTCCTGAAAGCTCCTCAAATGAAAGAGGCAGTGTAAGGATGGAACAGAATCCTCCACAACAACAAAGTCAACCCCGAGCACAAGCTGCTGCTCAACAGGAAGCTTCTGTTATAAATCTTGTACAGTAATAATGCATCCAAAGCATGAAAGAGATGTTTCATCATCTTGTAACTACTCTTAGACGGGATCATCCTATTCAAACTCCTGTTGCTGCACCTAGTAAAGCCCCAATCGATATGTTGGCTCAACATCAGGCCTATACCTTCACCGGTACTGATAAAGCCAATCCCAAAGTAGCCGAGTACTGGCTAGAGGCTACTACTCCAATTCTCACAAAACAACTCCCGTGTTCTGATGAACACAAGCTTGAATGTGCCATAGCTCTTTTGGCCAATGAAGCTCTAAGTTGGTGGGAAACAACAACTTTGACTGCCCCTACTAATACTATCACATGGAAGTTCTTCGTAGAGGAATTCAAGAAGAAGTACATAAGTGAACAATATCTAGCCCAGCACCGGAAGCGTTTCTTGTACTTGAAGCAAGGTGGAAGGCCAATAGAGCAATACATTAGTGACTTTTGCATGTATTGTAAGTATGGTTCAGAGTAAATCAAGACTGAAATGGATAAGTGTAGAATGTTTATTGATGGTTTAAATGATGAGTTAAGTCCCATCTTTACAGCTCTGGGGATTATAGACTTCCAAAATCTTGTTAATCTATCCATTTCAACCGAAGCTAAAATGAAAGCCTCGGAGAAAAGAAAGGGTGGTAGCCACTGAAGTGATAAGAGATCCAAGCATGATAACAAGTCGCATTGGTAATCTAAAAAGGACAAGTTTCATAAGAAGAGCTCCTCAACTTAGACTCATGCTCAGAAGAGCAATTTCATACCGAGACCTCAATCAGTATCCAAGCCCTCAGCCCCGATTATCTCCGTTAATAGCACGAGGAATTCTGGAAGAGTTAACCAAGTCTCTACTTGCATGTTTTGTCAAAATCTCCATTCTAGACAATGTAGAACTCAGTCCAACCTATGCTATCTTTGTGGAGGCTCGTATCACTATATCAAGGATTGCCCTCAGAATCCTAACAAGCTTCCCAACTGATCCCCAGCGAATGCTAGTTCAGCTCCATCTAATCGAAACAAGGGCCCGAGACAAGCTCAATCCAGGAATCAAAGCAAATGTAGAGGCCAATATTCGGCACCTATACACCAGGAAACACGAGCCCCTGCTCGAATCTACCACATTTGTGGGAAGGAGGAAGAAGAAGAACCCGATGCTGTCGCAGGTACTGTTGAATTAAATTCAAGTCCTGCATATGCTTTTATTGATTCAGGGTCTACCCACTCTTTTGTATATTCTTCTGTGATTGCTAAGTTAAACTTAAAACCCGAACTTGTTAAGACTAGCCTTGTAGTTTCAAACCCAGTAGGAGAAAATATGCCTCTTAACTTCCTTTGCAAGCAATGCCCTATAAGCATTCGAAATGTTCCTTTTCCCATAGACCTTTATATCTTGCCTTCTTGTAAGTTTGTTCTAGTATTAGGACTTGATTGGTTAGGGAAACATCAAGCCTAGACAGATTGTCAAAATAGGAGACTTTATTTACGGGGTTTAGGGAAAGAATCCATTCTTCTTATTGATCAAAAGCATACCTTGATCTTTGCTTCCATGGTTTTACAAGATGAATATGATTTTGGATTACCAAATATTCATGTTGTGTCTGGATTTATCGATGTTTTTTCGAGGAACTCCTTGGTCTCCCTCGAACCAAAGAAGTAGAGTTTGGGATTGATGTCCAGCCTAGAACAAATCCGGTGTCCATTACACCCTATCATATGGCACCAATCGAGTTGAAAGAACTTCAGAAGCAACTCCAAGAGCTTCAAGACAAAGGATTTATCAGACCCAGTTCTTCTCCCTAGGGTGCACCAGTCTTATTCGTGAAGAAAAAAGGACGGCATGATGAGATTGTGCATCAACTATCGACAATTGAACTAGCTTACTATCGAGAACAGGTACCCCTTCCCAAGAATCGAAGATCTTTTCGATCAACTTAAAGATGTTGCGGTGTTCTCAAAGATTGATCTTCGATCAAGTTACTATCAAATGAGGGTAAAGGAAGAAGATGTACACAAAATAGCCTTTCGAACTCGGTTCGACCATTATGAGTTCCTTGTAATGCCATTCGGGTTAACAAATGCCCCAGCTGCATTCATGGACCTCATGAACCGAGTGTTCAAGCCCTATCTTGATAAGTTCATGGTCGTATTCATAGACGACAACCTGGTCTATTCTAGAAGCAAGGAGGATCACACAAAGCAACTCCGAATTGTTTTGCAAACTCTTTGAGAATGTCAGCTATTCGCAAAGTTCTCCAAATGTGAATTATGGTTATCCGACGTCTTGTTCCTTGGTCACATTATCTCAACCGAAGGGGTTAAAGTAGATCCGAAAAAGATTTAAACTATACTAGATTGGAGACCTCCGAGGAATGTAAGTGAAGTTAGAAGTTTTCTCGGTTTAGCAGGATACTATTGAAGATTCGTTAAAGGATTCTTGACCTTAGCCATACTCATGACCAAGCTTATTCGAAAGGAGACACCATTCGAGTGGTCTGAGAAGCAACAGATAAGCTTCGACCAACTCAAACAAGCCCTGACTCATGCCCCGATCCTTATTCAACCTGAATTGGGAAAAGAATTCACTATGTACAGCGATGCTTCACATTCGGGACTAGGATGTGTTTTGATGCAAGGAGAAAATGTGGTAGCTTACGCATCAAGGCAATTGAAACCTCATGAGCTAAACTATCCAACTCACGACCATGAACTAGTTGTTATCGTATTTGCTCTCAAGATTTGGAGGCACTACTTATACGGTGAGAAATGTCACCTGTACACCGATCACAAAAGTCTCAAATACCTTCTAACTCAAAAGGACCTCAACTTGAGACAAAGAAGATGGATGGAATTGTTGAAAGACTACGATTTCGTTATCGACTACCATCTGAGGAAAGCAAATGTGGTTGCTGATGCCCTTAGTTGCAGACCATACTTGGGTAAACCCTTAAATCCAAATCTTAGAATAATCCAGTCGAATTAAACATTTCTTGTCTTACAAGTAACCATTCAAAATTCTCTTAATGATCTCGTCCATTCATTTGTATCCTCCTTGGCTATCAATGCTCATATCTGTTTATCCAAAGGACGAAAATTCTTGTCTAAACTTCAAGTTCAATCTAGCTTGATCTCGAGAATCAAAGAACTCTAGTGAACTGATCTTTAGAAGATCATATCCAAGCTAGACACTGAGTCTAATTCTGACTTCTCTCTCAAATCGAATGGACTCCTCTATTTCAAGGATAGAGTATGTGTTCCAAACAACGAGGAACTAAAACAAGAGATGTTACAAGAAGCTCAACAAAGCTCTTTCTCGATTCACCCGAGATCGGTTAAGATGTACAAAGACTTAAAGCCACTGTACTGGTTGTAATACCCCAAATTATGCCTTAGAAACATGTTATAAGCTAATTAGAGTTTAATTGTACAAACAATCTACTAATTAGAAGAATTGATTAAACCTAGTGAATAAATTAGATGGATTGCTAAAGAAGTAGCCTAATCATGAAGGATTAAATAGTAACAAATTGTAAATGTAGAATTGCAAGCAATAAGGATGAGTAATTAGGGATTTATGAAGCAATTAGACCAAAAAATTCCAAGTGGAGGCAAATAGTTAACCCATGTGATAACACCATGGCCAAGTGGCCATCTTGCTATCATCTTCTCCACTTTGCCGAATTTTCCCCTCATCCATCTAGGAAAGAAAATCACCGTTTTTGGGGAAGAAAGCTTGCATGAGATCACAATTGCATGACAATTGAATAGCTAGGAAGATTGTAAGTGGAATCTAAATCCTTCTTCCCTAACAACTTGTTTGAATGAGTTATTGATGATGTCTTTGATGTATAAATTGAATTGGATGGTTTCCATGTATGTTAGGGTCATACTAGCTTCAATTTGAACTTGAAATTGTGATTTCTAGTAACCAATTTGATATAGGATATATGTATAGTTGCTAGAAAATTGAGAAATATGTACATGGTTGAAAACAGTCTTGATTAGGGACTATTTTGGATTGTGAAAATGTTTAGACATGTCAATTGGATATAGAACCCTGTTTTGATCATGTATCTAGATGAAATGAAGATGGAATTGAATAGATATGTTGCTGGAAAATGACTACACCTAATTGGACTAGTTAAATTAGGTAATAGACTGCCTAATTGATGAATTGGATGTGCAATGTTGATCAAATAGATCAAATTAGGTTCAACATGATAATGCCCTGTTTTAAGCACATTTCTAGGTGAATTATAATGACCTAGGCATGTAAGAACACGAATATGAATTGAATTTCCATGTTAGAACCTTGCTTAGGTGAATTAAGAAGCTAGAAATTCAACCTAGTGTATTCTGCCTAGAATGCCCTATTCTGGGCAGTAACTTTGAAAAATCACTATAGATTGTATAAAATGAATTTAAGGATGAAATTTTTATGGAAAACACCTTGATGTGTCTAAATTCATTAGGATAAAACAGAACTGAACTCTGGGTTGTATACTGAAGTGTAGAGAAGAAACACTAAGGACAGTGCAAACTGTCCAGTATTGCAAAACATCCTGTCTTTAAGTTAAAAACTGCTTTAATTGGAAAAGAACCAAAATGCAAGCCTTATATGTTCATAAATAAAATTTTGTTTGCTTTCCAACAGTGTAAACCAATTGAAATTCCGACGTACGGAATGAAAGTTATGCATGATTAAGTGACTAGAGTGCAAGCTGCCTGGCAGCAGCAGTATAGGTAATTGCACACTGTTTTGTGGCAATTTGTAAACTGTCTTGTAAACAATTTTAGGCCTTTGATTATGCCTTGTTTTACATGAACTAGAATGTAGATAAGTGTAGTTACGTGTAATGGAAAATATACATGAACATGCTGCCAGATTTGTGAATGTTATGTGCTTCTAACCTTGTCTTGATTTGATGATCATATGATCCTGTTTTGACATGTTTGTACTTATAATGTGATAGAATCAAGAGTAAACTTGGTGGAAGAGGATAGAGTGGATCATCCCAAAGCCAAGAACAAAGGAGAGTGGATCCAAGACTAGCTAATCTTGGAGTATTGTGAGTGTAGTTATCTCTAGGGTTAGGACTAGGTCCTAACCAATGCATACTTGTTTACACTCTTGAAATGTTAAATGAACCTAATTATGGACTTGACTTAATAAGGGAAGAATGACTAGTAATGCATGAAATTTGATCACATATTTGAATACATGATTAATTCAAATGTTTAAGCATGAATAAGCGATAACATGGATGCTTGTATGTATCATGATGCAATGTGATCAAATGCTAAGGAACTTGCTTGAGATATCATCTCATCTTGATGAAATGAAACATGAAAACTACATGATATGTGAGCTATGGCTCAATGGCCTAAGGGCGTAATATGAAATGAACTTGATGATATGATCTTGATCTTGAAACACTTGTATAATGGCTACAATCGAACAACCTTGGTAAGCTAGTTGGCCTAGGTAGAAGGGCATGCCTTAGAGTCTAGAGCTCATTGTGTAAGAGTGGACTATGGTCCAAGGCTAAGGCCCCTATTTGGCGACAGACGGAGGGTATGTATGTGGTCTTTGGCGACAGTAGGAGGGTTGAGCAGCACTACGATGCATCTTGTGGTGACAGTTGGTTGGAGACTCGATTACCTATACAAACTAAGTATCAAGGGAGTTGTTTAATTGATAACACATGAAATAACAATCCAATATCACTTGTTACTTGTTTTGAAAGCTATATATTGAATATGACTTTCCCTGAAAGCTATGTATTGTATGCTACTTGTCATGTAAGCATGACTTAACTTGATTTCTTGTTTTGAAAGCATAATATGCTTGATTCATGATATGAAAATATGACATATCAAATGACACATGAAACTTGTCATAACAAATGACACATGACTTAACCTGATTTCTTGTTTCTTGATAGCCGAATGCTTGATATCCTTAGCTAGGATTTTCTTGATACTTGAAGGCCTTAGCTAAGATCACTCTAATGCTTGGAAGCCTTAGCTAGGTCTATACTTGATTAAATGACACATGAAACTTGACATAACAAATGGTTAGATATAGTACTACCTCACTAAGTACATTATTGTACTTATCACTCTTGTTTTTCATTCTTCCTAACTACAAGATAAAGGATACGAGTGTTGCTTGATCTTGAAGCTTGTTACCTTGAGCTAGAAGCAACTCACACAAGCATTGTCTAAGTATGGTTTCATACTTATTCTGTATATCTCTTAGAATGGTGGCACTAGATTGTATACAGTTAGCTTGATCATGCATTTTGGTACACTTGAAACTTGTATATATTGATCTTGATGGGCTTACTATGTTATGAACCTATGGTTAAGTATATAATGAACTTAAGTATCATGTAATGAATGGTGATTGTTGCGCATATGATTATGGAATAAAATGATCTAATGTTTGAACTAGTTTCCCTTAGAACAATCGAATGCTTTGTTATTGTACTTGACTTGCTTGAATTGAAAGTAGGATGGTTGAAACATGCTTGCTTCTATTCCAATCGAATGCCTTGCTTAATGTATATGTCTTGATTGAAATGAAAGTTGTGAATTTGATTGGTAAAGGCCGAATAGCCTAGTGTGTGTATAGATGATTTTCGAATGGTTAGGCATGGAATAAGTCTTGAATGAAACTAGTTACATGTAAAAATGAATGATCGAATGCTCATGTTTAGGAATCTAAGTGTGTATTGTTAAAATGTATACAAACTAAGGATCAATGAAATGAATTGGAATCAAGTTACACATAGGGTCATTTGAATGGTAAGGAAAAGGAAGTAAAGTGTATTGATAATGTAGTAAAATATAATGTAAGCACCAACCTATAGTGTAAGTATAAAAAGGAACAACAATTTGCCTTGTTTGAATGCTTTGATGGTTTGAAATCAAGTATGAGTTCCTTGTATGATAAGTAAGTATCATTGATTGCTTACTTGTTCTTGTATTGCTTGTATTGCCTTGTTCCTTGTCCTTGTTGTCCTTGCTTGCTATGTAACGCTCCCGAACCAATTTCCTACTAGCCCGGGTAGGGGGCGTTACACTAGTGGCCATGCATGAAATCGGCTATCACAAACTTTGTTTCAAAGTGCTTAACTTGTAAGAGAGTTAAAATGGAGCATCAAGTCCCTACTGGATTGCTCCAACATCGAACTACCTCAATGGAAATAGGACCAGTTTACAATGGACTTTGTTATTGGTTTTCCTTGCACTCCAAGAAAGAATGACGTCGTGTGGGTAATAGTGGATAGGTTCACTAAGTCGGCTCATTTCATCCCTATTCGAATGAATCTAAGCTTGGATGCCTTGGCCGAGCTTTACATTCGAGAGATAATACGTTTACACGGAGTTCCTATATCTATAATCTCTTATCAAGACCCGAGATTCACAGCTCAATTTTGGAAATCCTTGCAAAGAGCCCTTGGAACCAAATTGAATCTAAGCACAGCCTTCCATCCCCAAAGTGATGGCCAATGAGAAAGAGTGATTCAAGTGCTTGAAGACATGTTAAGAGCCTGTGTTATAGGCTTCGAGAAAAATTGGGAGAAATCCATACCTCTAGTGGAATTTGCTTACAACAATAGCTATCAAGCCTTGTATAGGAGACAATGTAGAACCCCCTTATGCTGGTCTAAATTGGGCGAGAACAAGATATTGGGACCTCAATTGCTCAGAGAAACTAAGGAGCAAGTCCAAATCATACATGATCGTTTGAAACAAGCCTTTGATAGACAAAAGGCCTATGCCGACTTGAAAAGAAGAGATGTTCAGCACAATGTAGGAGACGAGGTCTTCCTTAAGGTTTCCCCTTGAAGAAAAGTCTTCAGATTTGGAAGAAAAGGAAAGCTCAGCCCCCGATTCATCAGACCATTCGAAGTTGTTGAAAGGATTGGTCCAGTGGCATATCGATTGGCACTCTCTAGAGAATTCGATAAGATCCACAATGTCTTCCACATTTCTATGCTTAGAAGATACCGGTCCGATCCATCACATGTATTAGAACCTGAAAAAGTGGAATTGAATCCGGATCTATCATATGAAGAGAGCCTATTCAAATACTTGACAAGGAAGTCAGAAGGCTTTGAAACAAGAATGTACCTCTAGTGAAAGTTCTTTGGAGAAATCACAAAATGAAAGAAGCAACATGAGAGCCTGAGGCTACGATGAGGGATCAGTTTCCTCACTTGTTTAACTCAGGTAAAAATTCGAGGGCGAATTTTCTTTTAAGGGGGGAGAATTGTACACCCCAAACTAGGGCCTAGTAGCTTGATGCTCAAGTAATTAGAATCTGGGTATGCTAACACCTTGTAATTAAAATAAATTAAATAGATTAAGGATTAAATTGATAAGAGCAATAAATGAGTTAAAGCAAGGTTTGCATGCTAAGATTTAAACAAATCAAGGGCCATTACACTTGTCTTCCCACCAAGTGATAATCGGCCATGAGCCTAGGATGAATCACCATCATCCCCTTCATCTCTCCTTTGGCCAAAAACAAAGAGAAAGAAAGAGTGAGAGAGAAAACTCCATTGTAGGAGAAATTTAAGCTTGCATGTGATGGTGTTTTTCATGTACTTAGAAGCTAGGAAGATAGTAAGTAAACTTCATCTCTTGTTCGAATGAATTCTTGGTTGATTATAGAGTTTGAATCTTGAAATGATGATTGTTATGCATGTTATGATCATGTTAGTTTCTAATTGAACTTGAAATTGTGAATTCTAGTAGCTAATTTGAAAAAGACAATGTATATGGTTGCTGGAAATTTGAGAATTGGAAGTATGATTGAAAACAGTCTTAATTAGGGACTGATTTACTAGTGAAAATGTGTGAATAGGCTAAATGTATATAGAACCCTATTTTGATCATGTTGGTAGATGAATTCAGGATTGAATTGAATATATAATTTGCTGGAAAATGAATACACCTAATTGGATTAGTTAAAACTAGGTAATGAACTGCTCAAATGATGAATTGGATTAATGATGTTGATCAAATAGATCAAATTGGATTTAACATGATAATGACATGTTTTAAGCACATTGCTAGGTGAATTAGACTGACCTAGACATGTAAGAACATGAAAATAAGTTGAATTTCCATGTTAGAACCCTGTTTAGATGAGTTATGAAGCTAGAAACTCAACCTATAGTAATATGCCCATAATACTCTGTTATGGGCAGTAACTTTGAAAATTCACCATAAATTTTATAAAAGGAATTTAAGGTTGAAATTTATATGGACAATGCCTTGATATGCATAAATGCATCAGGAGAAAACATAACTAAATTATGGGTTGTAGAATGAACTGTAGAGAAGAAACACTAGGGACAGTGCAAACTGTCCAGTGTTGTAAATTACCCTGTCTTTAAGTTAAAACTGTATTAATTGGCAAAGAACTAAATTTCAAGGCCTATATGGTTAGAAAGACAGTTAAGTTAGCTTTCCAACGGTGTAAACCAATTGAAATTATGACGTACAGAGTGAAAGTTATGCATGTTTAAGTGAACATAGTACATGCTGCCTAGTAACAACAGTTTATGTAACTGTACATTGTTTTGTGACAGTTTTTTAAACTATTTTGTAAACAGTTTTGGGACATTGATTACTGCCCTGTTTTGCATGAATTAAAGTATAAGTAAGTGTAGTTATGTATAGTAAAGAATGTATATGAACATGCTGCCAGATTTGTGTATGTTGTGTATTTGTAACATTGTCTTGATTGGATGATTATATGAACTTGTTTTAACATGTATATACTTGTGCAATGTGTTAGAATCAGAAGTGAATTTGGTGGATGAGGAAAAGGTGGAACATTCTAAAGCTAAGAATAAGGGATTGTGGATCGAAGACTAGCTAAGCTTGGAATATTGTGAGTGTAGCCTTGCTTAGGGTTAGGACCTAGGTCCTAACCAAATTTACTTGTTACATTGTTATTATGGAATTGCCATGAAAAAAAATCTAATTTAAACTTGGTAAAGTATAAGGGAAGAATGGCTAAATGGAAACTTGATTGATTGAGATATGCTTGACATGTATCTTGGCTATGTAAATGATCTATGTGACTATTGTTTAAACTTGTATGAATCCTTGAATGTTGTATTCGAATGCTACTTGATATGTTAAGATAATCATGCTTGATATTTGATGACATGAAACATGGATATGTATGTACTTGTTATGCTCGAATGATATGTGATAAATGAGCTAAGGCTCAAATAGCCTAAGGGAAAATCTTGATCTTGTTAACCATCACTTAAGAGTGATGTCTTGAATAGTTTGATACACGAATACTTAATACATGAACACTTGATACTTGAATGAACGTAATATATGAATTCATGATAAGAAATCAAACAAGCCTTGGTTGTTAGTTGGTCATAGGTAGAAAGGCATGCCTTAGAGTCTACAGCTCATTGTGAATTGCGTGGACTACGGTCCAGGGCCAAGGCCCTTATTTGATGACAGTAGGAGGGATGAGTGTAATGGTCACTTGGCGATAGTATGAGGGATTGACCGGTACTATAAGTTCCATCTTGTCGCGACAATTTGGTTGGCGACTCGAGTACCTAGACTTGACTATACACCAAGGCCTAATCTAAATGTATGAAGCAATAAAGAAAACATGACTTGAAACTTGAACATGCTTGACTTGTTAATTGAACTTGCTAGACTTGACCATCTTAACTTGATATTTGAATTAGCTTGACTTGTTACTTGAGCTTACATGCTACATGACACTTAAATGAAAACATTATTGGGGTAATACTTGAGTAAGCTTCTTGACTCATTGATTTTTCTTGATTGAACATGAAACTGAATGATCTTTGGCTCTTTTACCCTTCACATGATGCTTACCTAGATATCATGATGCTTGTTTCTTGTGACTTAAGATTCTTGATGATATGCTTGACTTTGGTATGAAATGCATGAATGCTATCGACCATACATGTCTACTTGTTTTCCATCTAGGCTTGTGATGCTTGCAACCTTAGCTAGGATTCGACTTGTGGTACTTAAAGCCTAGCTAGGTTGTCCTTGAATTAAAAGACCTTTAAACTTGAAACTTGAAACTTACTAGCTTTAGATGCTACCTCACTAAGTACTCTAAGTACTTATCTCTCTTGTTTTCTATTCTTCCCAAAATAACAGGTTGGAAGAGTTCGTAAAGCTATCTTTCTTGAGCCTGAAGCAAGACACAAAGCAAAAGGTTGAAGTATGATTTCGAATTTGTTTTTGTACCCTCCTAGTTGGTGGCACTTAGATGTGTATAAAGATCATGTTAAGTTCGTGCATTTTGATACTTGGAGTTTGTAAATATATGGTCATTATGGTTTGAAGTTTCCATGCCTTGAAAACTATGCACTTAACACTTTCAAAAACCATCATATCAAAACCATATGAAACATGTATCACGGATCAATAGCAAATCCCATTGCTAACCCTCAATTTAAGCCTCTCATGCATAACAACCATATGCAAAGCTTAAAGAGTAAACATGTTAAAACCAACATTATGCATTAACATCCATCAACATTATATATCAACAATTATATTGGCTTTCAAGTGATCATAACCAAATTCCACATACAAAAAATATTACATCGGATGCACGGATTCAACAAGTTTCATCTCAACACTTCATGCCATCTCAACCAAAATTATGGTACTCTTACAACCATGGTAATCTCACAACCCCTCTCGTAGGTTAGACGCATAATCCACTAACGAGAATTTTCGGTACCATATATCCCCTCGACCGTTAGGGTACTTGTGGTGTAGTATTCATTACACATAAACCCCTCAACACAGGATGTGACTTATTTATAGTGCACTATCAATCTTATGGCCGAACAACTATATCTGATAACATTTTAAACCACGTACCTCACTTGCCAATATAATTCATTATTAACCATGTACCTCACTGTTTTTAAAGCAACAAATCAAAACCAATCTTCCAAAGCATTAAACTATGCTTTAAAAAGTATAACACATACTTACATGGATCACTTACCACGTGCATCCATTCTCATTTCACGATCAAAATTAGTATATAACATACTCGAAAACATGCTTGAACAGTAGGTACCATGTAATTCAAAACAGGTACATAAAACTCATTTCATAATAGCATGATCGAGGGAGAAATCACTTTATACTTATTTCCGAGTTTAAACTAGTGTTTCAAGCTAAGTTTAAACTCCCAATTTACCCTTTAAACCATTTCAAAGCTAAAATACGCAAAACATTATTCGTCGATATGAAAACAAGCGTCTAAAGCCTCTAAAGCTTCACCAACAGCCCTAGGATCACCCTCTCCTGTTTTAATCACATAACAAAGGATTAATGTAACATTCCTAAAACCGGTCTAGTCAGAATTGGGTTCGAGCTAAGTTGTAAGGATCTTTCTATAAGAAATTCAAAGTTGGAAATGTTGTTTTCAAGCTAGGAGTATCGGTACGGTATGAATGGTATCGATACAGTTTTGGCCAAGTGTTTCAATACAGTTAGACTTGTATCGGTACGGCTTAACTACCATAACGAACTTACTCATTTTAGCTTGGCCGTATCGATACAGCCATAAGGTGTATCGATACGGGTCTCTACAAACATCTGCTTTGAATATATATTTGACAGAAAAAGGGGTTAGGGTGATGACTCACCACCTAGCTTGCCCCTCCCATGTGATATACATCAAAAAAGGTGACTAATTGTCAACCAATTCACAATTGAAAGAAAGGGAGGAGAGATGATTGAATTGGGTTTAGCAAACCCTCAAGGATAGGAAAGCTTCCTATTGGTCCCTATGTTGGTGGGGGAATGATTAAAGATGAAAATGGGTTTAAAATGAGAAACAAAAGCTTTCTTCCTCATTTTGAACCTCTCGTAAACTAAATCCTAACTTTGTCTTCCAACAAGCAAGCACCACCGTTGTTGTCCTCAAGCTTAAGCAAGCACCTCGTAAAGTAAATCCTACCTTTGTCTTGCAACGAGCTTAGTTGTATCGATATGAGGTTTGATAGTTTCAAATGAAACTCTTATTTAGGTGCATTCATTTCGATACGACACCAAGGTGTTTCGATACGGTGGCAGTTAATTATGTTAAAAGACATAGATTATAGTTATGTATTATTTACAAAATGGTCACTGAATAATGTTAGGCTTAATTGGAAGGGTAAATGATATCAAAATGGCATGATAATTTACAAGTTCACTGTTATTGTATTGAATTTCATTATTGCATAGTTAATTGCATGAAAGGACCCCTAAATTTTTGAAATTATAGTTTAGTCCCTAAAACTTATATTAGTTAAGAATTGGTCCTAAGTGATGAATCTTTATTTCATATTGAATAAATTGGACTAATTATTATGTTGGGTAATGTTTAAAAAGCATAGCATCATATAAGAGTTTGTCATTAATTGAAATTTTATCGCACCGATCATCGTATTGTTCACCGATAGCACTCTCCGACTCGGTTCTCGACCAGGCTGGGATGGGGGTGTTACATCGGTTCCTCCTAGAATTTCAAGGCTGAGCTTGTTTTGGTCCTTTACCTCAAGGTGATTGAAGAGGATTTAAATTATTTGATACATGAGTTGGACGCTTATTCAGGTTTTAAGGGCAATCCTTGATAAAATGATCTCATTCCCCACATATTAAGCATGTATTTGCTTGCCTTCTACACTGATCCGCATGTTTATTCTGATAGAAATTGCAAGTAGGAGTTTGTGAATCTCTTCCTGAATTACCCGTGCTATTGATAGAGACTGAAGGCTCTGAGGACTTAACCATAGGTTGAGGCTTAGACAGGAAATTGCTCTCCGAGGAAGAGTTAAAATTCGAAGAGCTCCCTCCTTGATTATTTGACCTCTTAGAAGGCCACAGAGGTTTGTTATCATTTCAAGATCTTTTTTTTTTATTTCGGAAGTGATTTCTTTTTCTTTTCTCTGATGCTTTCATCTTAGCTTATGTGGTAGTTGCTCGATTTACCAAATCTTGGAAGTCGGTGATCCTTAGGGTTGTGAATATAGGGCTTAATTAATCATTGAGCTCGTCAATAAACATCCAACATATTTCTTCTTCTTTCTTGATATACTCAGACTTGTATTTACAATATTTGCAGAAGTCGCTAACATATTATTCTATCGGTCTACCTCCTTGCTTTAGTTACAAGAAACGTTTTCTACGCTCAACAAGATATTGTTCACTTATGTATTTCTTTCTAAATTCCTTGAGGAATAATTACCAAGTTATAGCATTGGCAGGAGCAGTAAGGGTCGTAGTTTCCCACCCACTTAGTGCTTCATCAACTAAAAAGGCTATTGCACACTTGAGTTTGTGTTCATCAGAACATTGTAGTTGCTTGGTTAAAATCCTGATAGTAGTCTATAGCCAGTATTCAGCATCTTTTAGTTTCCATCATCAACTCCTGTGAAAGTATAAGCTCGATGTCGGGCAAACTTATCTATCAGGGCCCTCGTTGACACAACTGTAGGAGGTGTGTGAGGATTTAGAAGATTTGCTTCAAAGAGATAACTAATTGGTTAAACATCTCTGTCATACTAAGGAGACACTCCCGTTGTACACATTGAGTTGGAGGAGCTCCTTGCTGTGGTGCATCAATATTCATAAGAGCATCTCCCTGAGGTGCAACAACATTTTGAGGATTTTGATACTCTTGATTCATCCTTACATTACCTCCTTCATTGGAGGAGCCAACCAAGCTTTCATTATCCCGTCCCAAATGTGTTTCAGAAACTTCTACTAACTATTAACACATAAGAAAGCTTTTATCAGACATTGATCACAAGTACTTATCAAATTTAACTCCTAGGTGGCACATGTAACAAATGATGATGCAACAAGACTCAGTTTAGTCCTAGAATTGACTAAACTCTGGCTCTGATACCAATAAATGTAACACCCTTACCAGGTTTAGGAGTAAACAGAACTATGGAGCATTACCTAGCACACAAGGGATAGGTTACATACTTGCAAGCCATTAGTTCGAACTCTTAGGGTATTCAGGAGGACATAAGCATACAAATTTACTTAAGCTTTCTACCAAGATTCCAATATTATAGGAAGTTTAGGACTCCATTGCTTTATTTAGTTACCTAAAACACAAAAGCTCCAATTCATTATAAGACAGTTCGACTCATAAACATTCGAGATTATAAGACCCTAATGCAACAATTAATATATAGGTCTCTTAAGCTCAAGTTTATATCAATTCTCTATTGAGTATAATCACACAAAATCCTAGCTAAAGGATTTTAAGATCGAACAACATAAGAGAAATGAGGTTTTGATTAGCTTCCTAAGTAATAAGGATATGTAAATTGTTTAATAACTACATTAATAGCATGGCAATTCGAAATCAAAACTTACAAAGTATGATAGTATCTCAATTTCTAAGCAGGTTATTAGGTATACATTTTAGCTCTTTAAATATTCTAGTAAACTTTCTCATTTTAAGAACATTCACATAACATTTTAACATTCAACCACAACTCACTAGCCTCGTAAAGGAGCATTCAAAACCATTCATCATTCACATAATCAAACACAAGTTATTATAGAGGCCCATACAACACTCTAAATGACCCTGGGGTTTCCTAGAACTGCTAAACCTACACTCTGATACAAATCTTGTAACATCCCCAACCCGGATGCCACAATTGGGCCTCCAATCCAATCCAAAACTATAAGATTTTTGCAACAAATTTAGCCCAACATCATCATTTCATGAAAGCCATTGAGTTAAAACATGTTAAGTCGATAAACCATTTAAAACGTTACAGGAGGAGCTCCACTTTAAATACATAGTTTTAAAAGCATTCGACACATAAGATTAAATCCAAAATACAAGTTACAATACAGATAGGGTTCTACAGATACATAGCCCAATAAATCTAAGTACTATACTTGCACTCTAGTAGATGCTGAGGTCCTACTCCGATGGTGCTCCAAGATGTACGCCAACCTACTAACCTGCAAACAGAAACAACAATTTTGAACGCTGAGCTAACAAAGCTCAGTGAATACACTTCCACTCAACCACAATTCATACAAATCATAAAAATGTGCATGCTATAATAAGATATCATGACATGAAAAGCAATGGCGCTACCATATTCACCTAAACACAATAATCAAGGATGTACAACCTCAAACTCAATCATAGAATCACATTATCAAACTTGAGGGGAGACCTGGTATTATACGATCCAAACCAAAGTTGTGCATTGTCCTCAATGCATGAAAACAACATCTATATATACAATTAATATAAAAAATAAAATGCATGAACATGTGAATGCAATAAAATGAAATGTAAAGGAGTTTAGGAAGAGGATTGTCCTTCGAAGACTTCTTCTCGTGTGACATGGGTTTTTATCTTCACAAAGGTCCCACGATCAGGGGTCATCATTTCCTTCCTTTCATGCTTGGCTTTGAGGCGGCAGTGGAAGATCCAACTTCCTTGACAATCTGCACTAGCTTTGACGTAGCAGGAGTGGCAGCAGATAAGGCAGAGGTAGTAGGCATTGTAGCAGGTTTCTTCTGAACTTCTTCTAACTCTGGTGGTGTTTTTGACTTGGCAGATTCAACTTGAACTGGCAAGACTAGGACGGTGGTAACCAAGTGTGTTGGGGTATGAACTGATTTGGGACTAGCTGGCATGGCATCATCGCTAGCAAAGATTCCTATAGGGAAATCTGGGAAGGCTGGCAGAAAATCCAGGGGCAATCTTTTAAGAGTTTCCTTGATGGCAACAACCCTGACATGAGTATACTGCCACAGCTTGACATTTTTCTCCCCAGCTCTCTCTAATTTCTAGAGAATGATGTCCTGGCGGTGGTGGATCTGGGAAAGTCATGCCAGCCAACTTGAATTGGCGAGACTAGGATGGTGGTATCTGAGTGTGTCAGGGTATAAACTGATCGGGGACTAGCTGGCATGGTATCACCGCTGGTAAAGATTTCTAGAGGGAAATCTGGCAGAAAATCCAGGGACAATGTTTCAAGAGTTTCCCTGATGGCAACATCCCTGGCATGAGTATACTGCCACGGCTTGACATTTTGCTCCTAAGCTCTCTCTAATTTCTAGAGAATGATCTCCTAGTGGTGGTGGATCTGGGAAAGTAATGCCACTACACTAGCTGTCATGGGAGCGTCAAGCTCTACCTTAAGTACCTTGGGCTTCAGCATTGATTCTTTTGCCTTCCTCTTACACTTGTCTTTTGACTTAGCGGTAATGAGTTGCCTCCATAGGGCCGTCGAGATTCTGGTTCCCTTAATTTCTTGGCCTTTGTCTGAGTCAATCTTAGGCACACCATGCCTCATGCAAATGTTAGAAATCAATAAAAGAAAGAACAAACTGCCATTAGGCTTACAAGCACATTTATATGTTTCCTCAATGCTGATCCAGCCGATATTGATTTTTCGGCCAACTATGATTGAGTACAGTAGCGACAGCCATTCCCCCGACACTATTTTCTTGTGGGTGGTTGGCATCAAATTTGCCTTCAAAAGGTGGTTCCACCCTTTCGGTTGAGAATTCAGTACCAGTCTCTTGATTGTTCGTTGTCCGTTGGAGGATACAATCCATGTCGTGCCTGGTTCACACAGATCTACCAGTAACTTCTTCCTCTAGCCAGTACCAGATGTTCATCCTCGGTATCCCCCAACTTGAACATAGCATTGATATAACCCTCATCAAAATCCACGCATGTGCCTTGTATCATCAAGAAGGGGTTATCCTTGGTGGTCAAATGGGCAGAGAATTCCCGAACAATATTTGCGTAAATCTCTCATTTTTGTTGACAGAACAGTTCCCACTTGTGTTGGTTTACCACTGCCATGAAATCTGAGGGAAATCACATGGTTAGCTCGCCTTTGAAGTCAAAGTGCTTCTCATGGCAGAATAATCTTAAGGCAAAATTTTCCTTATGCTTTTTACAGATCTCCTCGTTGAAAAAAGATCTTGAAAGGCATGGATGAGGAAGCCATGGAAACAAGGTGAAAAATTTTATGTTTTGGACAAAAAGAAAAAGAAGATAATGAATCTTTGTGTTCTTTGCTTGATAAAGAAAAACAAAGAGAGAAGTGAAGGGTTTTTAACTCTTGAACAGCTAGGGTAGATGAAAAGTAAAAGGTTGAGTGTTTAATGGGGATATTAAAGTGACTGAATTAATGGGGCTAATGATGGTTTTTAGGCATGTATGGGGAAAATAAAAATGGTTGATGTGATAAGGTTTCAACTGATAAGGATGATGTTATAAGGGCTTAAGTGTTAAGGATGATGTGATAAGGGTATAAGTGATAAGTTAGGTTTAAAAGAGTAGACTGATAAGGGTTTAAGTTGATTTTAAATTTCAACCTATCCATCTTGGGCAGCTAGGGTAAAGCTTCAAAGACAAATTTTCACTTTCTCATAGGCCAATTTTCACCAATCTATGGTAAATCTTTTTCTTCCATATTTCCAATCGCCACATGCCAATCCTCTGCCTTGGCATTATGCCTAGTATGCAAAATTTTCCCAATTTTTAATTGCCTCATGCCAAGCCCCTGTCTCGGCACTATGTCTGGCACATTAAATCTGCACATACTCAAAGAAAACCTCTCAACGCAGAAAAATCAGAATGAAAAGGAAAATTTAAATCTAATAAGAAAAAGGAATAAATGAAAAATTTTGAAAAAGAAAAACGTCTATCATACTATGTACAAAAATTCAAAACCTAATGATGACATTACAGAACTCTTGCCAAGAGGATAACATTCTTGGCATTCTTCTGACTACCTTCCGAGTAATGTTTTAATCATTGGCCTTTTACCTTAAAAATTTCTACCGACTTCAAATTTTGAATGTCCACATCACCATGGGCATATGGCTTTATAACTTCAAAAAGGCCTAACCATCTTGACTTGAGCTTTCATAGAAACAATTTAAGCATTGAGTTAAATAACAAAACACATTAGCTTACCTCAAATTGTCTTGGCATTATCCTACTCTCGTGCCAATGTTTTGCCCTCTCCTTGTAGAGTCTGCATTGTCATAGGCTTGTGTTCTGAACTCTTCCAAATCATTTAGGTATACTAGTGTTTTTTCTCCAACAGCTCTTCATGCCGTATCAATTTTTTTGATAGCCCAATATGCATGGTGCTCCATCCCCACTGATAGTTGGCATGCTTTTCCAAAAACGAGTCTAAATGGTGAAGTACCCAAGGCAGTTTTAAAGGCTGTCTTGTAAGCCCACAATGATTCATCTAGTCTCAAGGATCAGTCTTTCCTTGATGGATTCATAGTCTTTTCAAGGATACTCTTGATCTCTTTACTTGAAATCTCTGCTTGTCCATTTGTTTGGGGATGGTATGTCATGGCAATCCTTTCCTGAATTCCATATCTGCACAAAGCTTTAGAGATTAGATTGCATTTAAAATGGGTACCCTCATCATGAATAATCACTCTGGGGGTACCAAATCGCGTAATAATGTGTTTGTGCAAGAACTTGGCATCGTTCATTGGCAATGCAATATCCTCAACCCATTTTGGAACATAGTCAACAGCCATGAGGATATACAGGTAACCAAATGATGGAGGAAATGGACCCATGAAGTCTATCCCTCATAAATCAAATAAGTCCATAAGCATGATGTTTTGGAGCAACAGTTGGCGTTTGCCAGAGATGTTTCATGTCCGCTGGCATCGGTCACATTCCTTGGCATAGTTGTGGGCATCTTTGTATAGTGTGGGCCAAAAGAATTCCGATTAAAACACCTTGGAAGCTGTTTTAATCCCAGCAAAGTGACCTCCACACGGTGCAGCATGGCATAATTGTAATATACTGTGCTGCTCATCCTCTAGCACACACCGTCTTATCACTTGGTCAACATACTGTTTGAACAATATTGGCTCATCCCAATACTATTCCCTAACTTTTCGCATGAATCTTTTCTTGGCATTATATTCTAGGTCTAGTGGCAGAATGTTGCTTACCAGGTAGTTGACTATGTCAGCATACCATGGCACGATATTGACTACAAGCAAATGCTCATCTGGAAATTCACCTCTTATTGTAGCGGTCTTACCATCTTCAAGGTGATGCTCTAGGCGTGATAGGTGGTCAGCTACCAAATTTTCACTGCCCTTCTTGTCTTGGATCCCGAGATCAAATTATTGTAGTAAAAGTGTCCATCAGATTAGTCTGGGCTTGGCATCCTTCTTTGCAAGAGGTATTTTAGTGCCGAATGATTTGTATACACCACAAATTTGTTACCAACTAAATAAGATCTGAATTTATCAAAAGCAAATACAACTACAAGAAATTCTTTCTCAGCTGTGGAGTAATTCAGCTGAGCTCCATTTAGTGTCCATCTGGCATAGTAAATGGTATGAAAAACTTTGCCACGCCATTGTCCCAACACTATTATGACGACATAGTCGTTGGCATCACACATGAGCTTGAATGGCTTATTCCAATCCAGTGCCATTACTATAGGGGCATTATTCAAATTCTCATTAAGTTCATGAAACACTCTTAAGAAAGAATCATCTAATGTAAAAGTGGCATTTTGTTCTAAAAGCAAGCATAAAGGTTTTGAAATTTTAGAAATTTTTTTTAATGAAATGGCGGTAAAAACCTGCATGTCCCAAAAACTTCTAATACCTCTTACATTTGTCGATGGTGGCAATTGTTTGATTACCTCAACTTTTTCTTGGTCAACCTCTAATCCCTTCTTGGTTACCTTGTGCCCGAGAGCAATGCCCTCTTACACCATGAAGTGGCATTTTTTTCAGTTTAACACTAGGTTTGTCTCAATGCATCTCTTCAAGACCTGATCCAAGCTCTAAATACATTACTTAAATGTTTTTTCAAACACCGAGAAATCATCCATGAATACTTCCAAATTATGTTCAATCATGTCGAAAAAAATAGACATCATACAATGTTAAAATGTTGTCAAGGCATTACACAACCCGAATGGCATTCTTCTAAAGGAAAACGTCCCATATGGACACATGAATGTGGTATTCTCTTGATCTTCTAGAGCTATGACAATATGATTATATCTTGAATAACCGTCTAGAAAGCAATAAAATGCCTTACCTGCCAGTCTGTCCAACATTTGTTCAATGAAGGGCAATGGAAAATGGTCTTTCTTGGTGGCATTGTTCAACTTCCTATAATCCATGCACACTCTCCTTCCAGTGATAGTCTTGGAAGGAATTAACTCATTGTTGCTATTTTGAACCACGGTCATGCCACCTTTCTTTGGCACACATTGCACCAGGCAGACCCACGAGCTAGTGGAAATGGGATAGATTATCCCGACATCCAACCACTTGATAATATCTTTTTTACAACCTCTTTCATGCTCGGGTTCAATCGTCTCTACCCTCAAGGGTCTTGCCATGATATTCCTCCAAGTTGATTTTGTGCATCCAAATGGTTGGGCTTATTCCTCGTATATCAACCAAGGTCTATCCTAACGCTTTCTTGTAATTGCTTAGAATTTCCAACAATCTTTCCTCCTGATCATTAGTGAGATCAGCAGCAATAATCACTGGCAAGGTTAAGTGTTTACCTAAGTAAGCATACTTGAGATAGTCTGGCAGTGATTTGAGCTCCACTTCGGGTGGCTCCTCAATGGATGGTTTTGGTGCCACGATCTCTCTACCGGCCAACTCTAATGGTTCTGGCTGTCCAAAATAACTTACCTATTCTAAAGTTGTTCCTTTAGTGACCTCACTTTTCTCTTCTTCACTGTCTCGTCCCCTGGCATCACCATCTACATCCTGGCACAAATGTGCCATGTCTACTTTAAAAATGGACTCCATCATTTCATCAGCTTGGCATTCTTTGGATTCATCTGCATATTTAAGAGCTTGAAACAAATTAAATGTAACATGTTAATCATTCATGCGCATAGTTAATTCACCTTTATGAACATCAATCAAAGCTCTACCTTTGGCAAGGAACGGTCTGCCCAATATAATTGAGACATTAACATTTGCCTCATAGTCTAAAATGATAAAATTAGCTGGGAATATGAATTTGTCTACCTTTACTAACACATCCTCAATCTTAACCTTAGGATATATAAAAGATTTGTCTGCCAAATGAAGTGTTACTGTGGTAGGCCTTGCTTCTATGCCAAGCTTTCTGAAAATAGACACTGGCATCAAATTAATGCTAGCTCCCAAGTCGCACAATGCCTTACCCATAAATCTGTTGCTAATGGTATAGATAATAGCAAAACTTCCTGGATCTTTCAGCTTTGGTGGCAAACAATTGAGTATTATTGCACTACATCCCTCAATGAGAGCTATAGTTTCGAAATCACCCAGCTTCCTCTTTTTGGACAAGATGACCTTCATGAATTTGACATAGTTGGGCATTTGCTCGAGAGCTTCCACCAATGGTAGATTGATTTGCAATTGTTTAAGTATTTCAAAGAAGCCCTTAAATTACTGATCTTTCTTGTGATTTTGTAGTCTTTATGGAAACGGTGGAGGTGGATAAGCATACGTTGGCTCTACCAGCTTTGCCAAGCTTTTATTGGCATCCGACTGAGGTATGGCATCAGACTATGGTATGGCATCGCTTATGTTCATTTTTTTCTTCTATGCTTCTTTTGGTTCATCTACTGGTACTTTCTCCTCCTCTTGGCAACTATTTGGTTGCTTGACAGACGTCTCAGCCTCACATTGTTTGTCACTCCGAAGAGTTACAAATTTTCATTGTTCATTGTGGTTTTGCCTGGCATCCTCTGTATTGCTTGGTAAAGCTCCCTAGGGTCTGTTGTTAACTGCGCTGGCAATTTGTCCAATCTATACCTCCAAGTTTCGCGTAGAAGCTGCCGAACTCTGGACATTTGCATCATTCCTCTCCATGCATTCTGTCAAAGTCCCCTTGTTGTTCATTTTCCTTGCATAAAAATTGTTTTTCACCCTCTATGGCATGGCATTCTGGCTGATCCCTGGCATGGCTGTAGCGACGTTTTTTGAAAACTACTAAAGTATCCCACTTTTTGAAAAATATTTGTTTAAAAGGGAAATTTCTTTTGGTAAATTCGTGTTTTGGAAAACTACGAAGACTTTGAGTCGCCACCGGTCACTTGGATAAGGTAGGTCAGACACCACAAAACTAGAGATTTGTTTTGAAAGGGTTCGGGAGTTTTTTACACGTGGGGAAGGATTAACACCCCCATCACGCCTGGAAATCGGTACCAAAATATTTGTTTCTTTTAATCGGTACCATAATTGAACGAACTTTATCAAATTGGTGGGTTCAAGTTAATGGAGCATTTAATTAATAAGGTTGACGATACATCGGACCATAGACTAAATCGACATCATATAAGCCTGACTGCCGTGTTAGTTTATGGTTCGAATCCCGTACGTGACCATTATGCATGGTGCAAGCAATTAAGATATGATGTAGTGATTTGGTTAAGGTTTAATTTTACCTTCAGTCGGTAAGGATTAATTCAAATATTTGGTCAACATCCTTTAAGCTCGGACTATTACGACACAAATATCGAAATTAATGAACAACTCCTTTTTTATGATTTAAATTGATTAACATGTAAATCAAATGGGCCAAGTGATGACAAATAAAATGGATGGCAAGCCAAAGCTTAAGGATAAACACACAAAGGTCCACCCAAGGCCCTAACCTAAAAGGACCAAGTTATGGAAGATCCAATTAGTGATCTAGTTATTAATTAGGTATTCTAATATTAACTCTAAATTAGTTAGACCTAAAAGACTAAGAACTAACAAATTGAGATTTATCTTGTAACATGATAATTAATTCGATCGACTTTAAACTAGTATTCCAATAAGTCGTGAATACTATTTAAAATGGATCAAATTAACTAACATGTCTTTAATTTAAGTGTCAATCTAATCTCTGTGTTTATTTTATCTTAAAAGTAATTAAGAAATTTCCAACTAATTTAATGAACTTAACATTTACCCCAATAAGCCAAGGGTAAATTTAAATTCACTAAATCAATTCAAACCTTAATCTAACTAAGGCTCTAAAATGCTAATTCCTAAATTAACTTAATTAATTTATAAATCATGACCCTATGAGATGAGCACACGATTTAAATCAATTAAATTAATTTCACCTTAATCTAATCTAAAACCTAACCTAATAAGCCTAAAGCCCAGAACCAAGCAAAGCCCTATCTACCTAAACTAACAATCCAAGCCCAAAATATTTCAAGGCCCAAACTACTAAACTAAGTTTACTAAAAGAAACAAACAAATAAATATAAATATCACTATATATTCTATACTAAAATCACATACTCTATAAAAAACTATATTTTTTTGAAAAAAAACCTTATATGATATATATTATATGAAAACAAGGAACCTATATTATATATATGTATAAAAACTATATATTATATGTTTTATAAAAAACTATATGTTATATATATGCCATATATTATATGTATATTATAAAAACTATATATTATAATCTTTATAAAATATTATATATTATACACCATATAAAACTATATATAATATTCCATACAAAAAACAATATATTATACCCCAGAACCATATCAAATCATATTATGGATATAGATCAAACAAATCAAACATAAATTAACATGAAGAAATTACAAACAAAAATAAAAGGTGCTAGACAAATTTAACATGCATGCTGAAAATGACGGGATTTTCAAGGGGTTTCAAATCTAGATTTTGGACCAAATCAACAAAATCATAAATTTAGTGCTCAAACTAAGTGAAAATCGAAAGACGGGCAAACTTGTGAAACTCCCTGAAACTTCAGGGACTACGGGCATAATTAAAAAAGGCATAATGGCTTAATGAGCCTAATTATCCCATGCGGAGGGACCTATAATGTGATTTGCCCATGCGGAAGGACTACAGGCGTTATTAAGACAGGGCAGAGGGATTTATAAAGCAATTTATCCATTTTTAAAATAGGGACCGACTATATAATACAAAATCATTCCCTTTTTTTGCTTCTTTTGGTAAAAATCTACATTGAGCTCTCTCAATCTCATTCTTCAATTTCATAACGGGGATGAACATCGCCGTGGTGTTCATCCCCAAACCCAGAAAACACCACAATCTCAGGAATCTAGTCACCGACCGCCGCGAGCCGCCGCTGGCAAACACCAAAACCTTAAAAACATTTTCTTTCTTTTATGAAAAGAACAGAAACACCATCTCCTTCAAAACATCCCTCCGTCCGACTCACCATTCATGGCCCCAACATGGGCAATAGGCTTGTCGTCAGCGCGTAAAGATGCCAACCAAAGAAGGGGAAACATCTGGAGACGAACTGACACGAAGAGATATGCTTTATGCTTTAAATTGAAAAAGGGGAAGAGGTATACCTCTGGAAATTTGAAGTTGCTTTTCTGCTCTATTATTTTTGTGAAATCCCGAATAGTTACAATTTTTAGGGCTTGTTGTTATATAACCCAATATTACATTCATTTAAAAAAAGGAGAATGAAATCGGAAAATCCCCTATTTCCTAATACATGTCCTTTTTGTTTGGATTCAACTGCTATTATGCCATTCTGTAATTCTTGTGCCCTCTAATTTTTTCGTTGCACCTCTTATTCTGGTTTTTGTGCGCCTCCTTGCATGTGACATGGCCGAGAAGGGGGACTAGGAGGAGACGATTGACGTGGTTGCGGACATGGGAGTACACTGGTGATGTGGCATTAGGCCACTGGTCTAGCTTGCCAAACGTGGTGGCATACGTGGCACTGGGGAAGCTGAAGGGTTGAGCACGTGAAATGCACGCGCACATGGATAGTGCCAGAGGTTGCACGCGTGATGCATGGGGATCTAGAGAGCCGACTTGGTTGCATCTGGACCGTTAGATCAACAACTAGATCTAACTGCCCAGATTCGGTTGCATAGAGGAAAACATGTGGGATTAGGATTATCAGCTTAGGGCTTGGGCCAAACGGGCCAAATGTATATAATACTTTAATTGTAAATGGGACTTTATTTAACTAAAGAGACTTGTGCCATTTTATTTACTTGTACATGGACTGATATATATTTAATAGCTGGGCTTTTATTTATATTAATATTTTTTTATTTTTGGTTTAATTAAATAATGATAACAATAATAATAATAATAATAACAAAAATAGAATATAATGATAAAAATATGATATGTGATTATAAAAGTAATGGTTACAATAATAACAAGATAGTAAGATAGGAAGACAATGTAGTACATTAGTAATATTTTGATAATAGTAATATATAATATCATGGTAATAAAATAGCAACATATCTATATATGTATACTAGTATAATATTTGACCATTAACGCTTAATGAGTAACAAAAGTGACATTTTTTTGGTGTTTTTGCGTTTTAATGAAAACAATGTAAACAAAGCCCATAATCTTTTTGTTTAGATAGTAGTAACATATATGTATATATATATAAGCCCATTATCGCAAGAATAAAAACGGGTCAACCCCGGACAAAATTAATGATTATAGCTACCCCTTTTTGCTTATACTTGTGAAACAAGAATAAAGCAAAGCTCATAAGCACTAATTTTGTCCTACATCCCTGTCGGATGATTTGCTCTTTCGGAATGGCAACGGGCAAATCCAAATAACTTGTTTTCCCGGAGTGGCAAAAATAACTGGGTAGCGTTGGCATGTGCTTTCGATGCGGCAATGAATAGATCAGTTAGTGAACGACTTATTCCTCCAAAGCGGCAGCGAACAAATCCAAACATCCTATTTTCTCAAAATGGCAAAAAACAAATCAGATGGTAGTAAACGAACAACTCGTTCTTCTGAAACGGTAGGGAATGAATTCAAATAACTTTACTTTCCCGAAACGACAGAAAAAAATAGGTGGCGCTGGCATGTCCTTCCAAAACGGTAGTAGACGAGCCAACTAACATTCAAACGACTCATTCTTCTAAAACAGCAGGGAATGAATCAAAATAACTTTACTTTCCCAAAATAGCAGAAAACAAAATGGGTGGCACTCGCATGTACTTCCGAAATGACAGCATATGAGCCAACTAACATTCAAATGACTCATTCTTCTGAAACGGCAGGGAATGAATAGAAATAACTTTGCTTTCCTGAAATGGCAAAAAACAAACTGGGTAAGGCTGGCCAGCCCTTCCGAAGCGGCAAAACGACATGGGTAATGTTGGTAAGTCCTTCTAAAGTGGCAATGGACGGGCTAGACGGTAAACCATTCATTCGTCCGAAGCGGTAATGAATGAATCCAAATATCTCATTTTATTAACAGAAGACAAAACCGACGAAGATGACACGTTCATCTAAAATGGTAGCAAGCAAGTCAGGTGTCCTCAAATGGTAGGTAAACTCATTTCCTAGAGTGACAAAGACAAATACATCATTATGTTTCTTTGAAATGGTAGGAAACAAATGCCCACTCCCGCCATGAAGATTACATTCTTCTCATAGAGGTGAGCTTTTTATTGTCCAAAAGTTCTTGAGCTAGGGGTATTTTCCTCTTCTGCTCTGAAATCTTGATATGGCGAGTTTGAAGTTCTTCGTCTGAAAACCTATTCGGGTCTCACTTCGTCGCTGACTCCTCCTCTCAGAAGGTTCTCGCTCTTAATTTGGATACTTGTGAGAAGACATGAAAATTTGTGATGATATGAGTTAGCATGCTCTTAACCTAGGGATGCCTAACTATACATGATGCAAGAATGGTAACAAGTTTAAACTTTCTCCCGCAATTTCTCTTCTTGTCCCCTTTTTCCTCACGTCCTCCATTTTTTCTCTACGATAGTGGTGCTTCCTCCCTCACCCAGGTTCACCCTTCATGCCCCTCTTTGAGTTCCTGAGCCTTTTGTTCTAAAGCGCCTTTTCAAGTTTTCACTTTAGAAAATTTTCTTTTCTTTTATTTTTTCTTTTCTTCTTCTTTCTTTTTTTCTTTCCCCCTCTTTTTTTTCTTTTTTTTCTTGGGCGCCCTCGTGGGTTTTCGCCTCAAGTCCCTGGGACCTCAACATGAACAACGTTCATGCCTTTCCGTGATAAATCTTATCAACTTTGCCTCCGATGTCCTCTTTTCGCAATTTTGGCAAACTTCTTTCCTATCTGAGAATAAACCTAGACTTAATAGGTTAGATCATAGTAATGCCAAGAAATCCTTTGCTTTTTTGTTCTATGTCAGTCTATCTGTGAAACAGACAATATGGACTAAAATACTACTTTATTGAAACTTGAAGGAATATTAGGATAATTTTGAAAGTTATAGCAAACATGAGAACAGGGAAATATATGTGAAAGATGTCAACTGTATGAATGACAAGAAATCATCGACCTTGGTAGATTTCTTGCTAGCCACCCTTGGCCATTTCCCATGATGATATGAAGACCGAAGGATAAACCCCCAATCGAAACCAGGCTCGTCAGTTGGATACCAAAATTTAACTCTACCAAAACCACCCTTTTCGGATTTTCAATTCAGACCATTCTTTGGTTTTAAGGCGCATATTTTCACCTTAAACCCTCATTTTCTTTTCTTTTCTTTTTATTTTTTCTTTTTTCTTTTTTCTTATTTTCTTATTTTCTCTTTTTTTTTTCTTTTTTTCTTTTTTCTTTCTCTTTTTTTCTCTTACGCATAATACTTCTTGACGGAGTCTGCGTTTATTGGATTGCTCAATTCTTTCCCATCCATCTCCGTTAGAATTAACACTCCCCTAGAGAAGGCCTTTTTCACGACATAAGGCCCCTCCGAATTTGGCTTCCATTTTCCCTGGAAATATTTTTGGTTCAACAAGACCTTTTTGAGGACCAGATCTCCCTCCTGAAACCCCCTCGGGCGAACTTTCTTGTTATAAGCTCGCATCATTCGCTTTTAATACATCTGATTATGGGAAATAGCTTTCAACCTTTTATTGTCGATGAGGTTCAACTGATCAAACCTGGCTTGCACCCATTCGGCTTCATCCAACTTTACTTCGTTCAAAATCTAAAGTGACGAGATTTCTACTTTGATGGGTAGTACTGCTTCGGTGTCGTATACTAAGGAGTACGACGTTGCCTCGTTGGAAGTTCTCACGGATGTTCGATAGGAAAACAAATCAAAAAGGAGCCTCTCATGCCAATCCTTAAATGTCTCTATAGTTTTTGCTATGATCTTCATAATATTCTTATTTTCCACTTCTACCGCTCCAATCATCTTGGGGCGATAAACGATAGAATTATGGTGTACAATCTTGAATTGTTCACACACCAAAGTCATCATCTTCTTGTTCAAATTGTAAGCATTATCGGTGATGATTCTTTCGGGCAGACCATAGTGGCACATAATTTCCTTCTTGAGAAATTTGTAAACCGTTGCTCTTCTAATATTAGCGTATGAGGTAGCTTCCACCCACTTGGTAAAATAATCGATAGCAACTTGGATGAAGCAATGCCCATTGGAAGCCTTTGGTTGTATATGACCAATGACGTCCATTCCCCAAGTAGCAAAAGGCCACAGTGAATTCATGGTGTAGAGAGGCACTGACGGGGAGTGTATCTTGTCGGTATAGATTTGACATTTGTGACACTTCTTCGCATAACTGATGCAATCTCCCTCTATAGTTGACAAAAAATAGTCATATCTCATGATTTTTCTTGCCATCGAGAATTCGTTGGCCTGGGTTCCGCATAAGCCCCCGTGGACCTCTATAAAATGGTTTCGGCCTCCCTAACATTGACACACCTCAACAATATCTGATCCTTGCCTCTTTTGTATAAGATTTCCCCATCCAAGACATACCTGATGCCAACCTTCTGATAGTCCTTTGGCCATTATCATCAGCCCCTTTTGGATAAGTTTGGAACTTGATGTGTTGGAGGATGTCAAAATACCAAAGGTTTCCGTCCTCCTCTTCTTCCACTCTATAGCAATGGGCTAGTACCTCAAAGGTTTATATTTCGATTGGCCCTATCTCAGCTGCGCGACTTGCTTCAAATATGACGGCCAAAGTTGCTAGAGCATTGACCATCTTATTATTCTCTCTTGGCAAGTAGGTGAAACCGACTTCTTCAAAATCCTTGACCAAATCTTGGACCAAATTGTAGTACTTGATTAGCTTTTGATCTGTAGTCTCTCATTCTTTCTGAAGCTGATAGATTACTAAAGAAGAATCTTCGAAAACCCGGTGCACCTTGACCTTTCTCTCTATGGCTGCTCAGATTCCCATGACACAGGCCTCATACTCATCTATATTGTTAGTGCAAAAAAATTCCAGCCTGCTTGTGGAAGGGTAGTAGGCATTGTCTAGGGAGAAAAAAACTACCCCTATTCTATGGCCTAGGGCATTCGATGCCCCATCAAAATAAAGCCTCTATCCTTTATTCTCGATAGTAGACGTCCCTTCGGACAGATCACAGATCAGATCTTCATCCATGAAACTGAAATCCAATGGTTCATAATCACCTGAGGCACGGCTTGCTAAAAGATTTGCCACCATACTTCCTTTTACCGCCTTCTGACTTATATAAACAATGTCGAATTCTGACAAAAGCATCTGCCAACGGGCCACTTTCCCGATTAATGCTGGTGCTTCCATTAGAAATTTCAACGGATCTAATTGGGAGATTAAGCAAGTGGTGTGATACAACATGTACTGCTGGAACCGCTTAGTAGCCCATACCAAGGCACCATACAACCTTTGGTTCAATAGGTATCGTGTCTCACACTCAATGAATTTCTTGCTCAAGTAATAGATCGCCCTTTCTTTCTTGCCTGAGTCGTCATGTTGCCCCAACACACAACCCATGGAATTTTCAAAAACTGCCAAGTACACAATCAACGACCTATCTACTATTGGTGCTACTAAGATTGGAGGATTAGTCAAATACTTCTTGATCTTTCTGATGCTTCTTGACAATCTTCATCCCAAGTTCTTGGATTATTCTTCTGGAGTAGTCTAAAGATGGGGTCATACTTATCGGTAAACTGAGATATGAATCGAGAGATGTAATTCAACCTTTCCAAAAATCCTCGGACCTCCTTTTGAGTTTGAGGTGGGGAGATCTTGGAGTGCTTTCACCTTGTCAAGATCAATCTCGATGCCTTTCTGACTTACCATGAAACCTAAGAGCCTCCCGAACATTACCGCGAAGGTACATTTGGCTGGGTTGAGCTTTAGCTAAAATTTTCTTAGCCTCTAGAAGAATTTTCATAGATTTTGAATGTGTTCCTCACCAGTTCGAGATTTAGCTATCATGTCATCCACGTATACCTCAATCACGTTATGCATCATGTCATGGAACAAGGTCACCATGGCTCTTTGATACGTCACCTCAACATTCTTCAACCCAAAAAGCATCACCTTGTAGCAAAACGTACCCGACATGGTCACAAACATGGTCTTCTCCATATCCTCATGATGGATTTTGATCTGATTGTAACCCGAGAAGACGTCCATAAAGGAAAACCAAGCATGGCCCATGGTATTGTGAACTAGAGTTCAATATGAGGTAAGGGGAAATTGTCTTTGGGGCTCGCCTTATTAAGGTCCCTATAATCTACACACATACGCACCCTTCCATCCTTTTTCGGTACCGGCACTATGTTGACCACCCACTCTAGTACTTAGAAACCTCCAAAAATCCAGCCTCAAATTTTTTCTTTACCTCTTCTCTTATTTTCAATAACATGTCTATCCTCATCTTTGAAGCTTTTGCTGGACAGGCTTGCATTCTGGCCTAATGGGGAGCTTGTGTGTTACAATATTTGTGTTTAAGCCTGGCATATCCTGGTATGACCACGCGAACACATCTTCAAATTCTACAAGCAACTCCACCAACTCCTACTTGACTTTGGCGATTGGGTACCTCCGATCTTTACCTCTTTCCTTTCTTCGTTAGTTCCTAAATTCAAAACCTCTATCCTCTCTTGGTGGGGGAGAATTTTCCTTTCCTCACTAGCCATCATTCTTAGCAGCTCATCATGAATCCCATCATCCTCCTCTTCTCCCTATGCCAAATACATGGGTCGTTCAAAATCTACTTCAGGATTAGGTTCCACATCATTCATACAATTTATATTAAGAGGCCTGCACGATTTTTAAAGTGCGTATTAGGAAGGGAAAGGTATAATTTATGATGTGAACAATAAATAGGTATATATATAAATAAATAAATAAAATAATAAATGAAATGAAATGAATACTGTGTTTTCCATTTGACAAGGAAAATGTAGACATAGTCTATTTCATTTAAAATAGATAGATATGACATTGCTGCCCTTTTTACAAAGGATTTCTGTTACTTTCGGGCAAAAGTAACGGGATTGTTCTGAGCATTACTTTGATTGGCTCCTAAAAAGGGTTGGTATGTCCCCATAGGTCCAATTGTTGAGCTTTTCTCCTAGGAGTCAAGGGCGAATCTTGGCCAGAAATTGATTAGCCTCGCTCTGATAACTAATCATATCCATATTCATCTCTTCGAGAGGCTCACTGATCAACTCTTCCTAGAGGTACCTCTCGCCTTCTTGGTTCGCCTCTTGGACATCCACCTATGGGTTTTGAATTCAGCCAGATATAAAGTCACCCCTAAAGTCTCCATAGATGATAGGGGCCTATGTAATGTCTTTTCCTCTAAGCCTAGCCTTTCTTTGCTCTTACTTCCTCTTCCATTCTTGTTTTTTCTGTAAGAAATTTGACTTGTAACCAAGTCCGAAGCGGTCAGCTTTGTGGATCACCTTGATGGGATGAAGGCGTCCTTGCAGATTCTTTTCCAAGACTTTATTTTTCTTTGCCCTTTTACCTAGGGTTTTGTGCACCATCATCTTAGTGCAATTGGACAAATTAGGGCATGGAATCTATTTTCCTTCGGTAAAAAAGGTAGCATTGACAAGTTCCAAGGCTCTAAAGGTACACTCTATTGCTTCCTCGTCCATGTGGATGTACAACATATCTGAAGTCACAAAAGTGATGATGTCTTCTTCGGCGTTCACTGTTACTAGTTTCCCTTCAGTGACAAACTTCAACTTTTGATGGAGTGAGGATGGGACGGCATCGACCGAGTGTATCCATGGCCTCCCTAACAAGCATTTGTAAGATGGCCAGATATCCATAACCATAACATCGACCACATATACGGTGGGACCAATGAGCAGGGGTACTTCTATTTTCTCGAACACATCTCTCTAGGTCCCATCGAAAGCTCACACCGTATTATGACATTGCTGCATATGTGAAGTGTTGGTTGGCAATAGTGTAGCTAATGGCATAACATTCAACGCGGAGCCGTTTTCGATTAGCACGCCCAGCAACACATGACCTGTGCAGTGAGTGGTGATGTTTAGGACCTTGGTGGATCCCGTACCTTCCCCTGAGATTTTATCATCACCAAAGGTAATTTAATTAACGTCGGTGATATGGTTGACAATCTGATCCAACCTCCTAACTGAGATATCCTTTGCAACATAGGTCTCATTCAAAATTTTCAAAAGGGCCTCACGATGCTTCTCTAAGTTTAGAAAGAGATCAAGCACGAAGATTCCAGCTTGTTATCTTAGAAGCTGGTCGACGACGCTATACTCGTGCTTTAAAAACCTCAAAAACTCTTGAGCTTGAGTTTATGTGACCGGCTCTTTGATTATCGGTGGCGGGTCATCTCCAAAAACTTTTTCGGGTTGAACTTCGACTTCCTTGTCTTTCTCTTTTGGTTCCTTCGATGACCTTAGGTTCTCCGGAGCATAGTATCGGCCACTCCTCATGAGATGCCCTACATCATTTACCTCTTCGGCCTCTGGCTCCAAATGTTCTTATTAAATGGGTTTCTTCCCTATTTCCATGTCTTCTCCTTCATGCAAACTAGAGGAACCCGACATTATGATGCTTTCAGTGTAGTTCCAAGGAACCATATTTGTATCCATGAAAGGAAACGACCTCGGAGAAGCAATTATCATCTTGGGGATTGCTTTCGATGTGCTTGTCTCGCTTGGCTTGAGATCGAGGATGAACAGTCTCTTGGCACTAAACTTGGTCTCCTGGCTCTCTGATGCACAGATTTCAACTTTCTTTCTTCTTCTCTCTTCTTCAAAAAATTCAATCTTCTTTTTATCCATCATAGCTTGTATCAGTTGATGGAACTCCTCACAATCTTGAATCTCATGATCTCCCGATTGATGGTATTCATAATATGGGCCACAAGCTTCTTTTAAAATCACCATTCCCTTGTCTATGAGGCGTGCTATACACAAATGTTGGAAAACCCACCTTAACGTCAACCGAACTTCAGACAGGTTCTCCCTAGTTTTTTGGCATTCTCGTCTTCGATAGCATTTACGCCTTGGCCTCCATGACTTGGTAGGGGGTTGTCTGTGCTCGGTTCTCCCAATTATAACACTCTGGTCCAAATTAGTTCTGAACAAACTTCTTGAATGCCACACAATTTTTAAACAAATGGCCTGGAACATCGGCATGGTATTCGCAATGAACCTTGGGGTCATACCATGCTGGTATGATGGGTTGTAAGGAGTAGCATGATAAGGACGAACTAAAATGGCCTTGTACAATTGTGAGTAGAGCTCCTTATAAGATATTGGCAAAAGAGTGAATGACCTTTCCTCCTTTTCCTTCCTGGATCCCCTGTCTTCTCTCTTGTTGAAGTTTTTGGAATTCCCCACTAGGGCTTGGGGCTGGGAGATAGTGAAGTTCTTGGTTACCTCGAAGGTGTTTTCGTTGCTCACCTCATGGTCCTTTTTCTTGTATTGCTTGCATGAATGATCCGCTCCATCAATTCTTCCACTCTTAATGGTTGCTTCGATGCGCTCGCCAGTTATGACCATATCTACAAAGTTCCCAATAGGGTTGCTGATCAATTGATCATAGAGCATCTCTTTCAATGTGTCTACGAACATCAATGAGATCTCGTGCTCGTGAAGCGATGGTTGAACCTGTGCCGCCATATCACGCCATCTTTGAGCGTATTCATGAAGGGTGTCGTTACACTTTTGTTCCATACCTTGCAACAGCAGTCGGTTGGGAACCATGTCGGTCACATGCTTATACTAATCAGTAAAAGCTTTCGCCAGATCCCTCCATGACTTAATTTGAGCCCTGGTTAGCTGATTATACCATCTTGAAGCAGATCCCACTAAGCTGTCCTGAAAATAGTGAATTAGGAGCTTCTCGTTGTTGGTAAATCCAGCCATTTTCTGGTAAAACATCACTATATGAGTAGTGCGGTAGGTGGATCCATCAAACTTTTCAAAACGGGGGGTCTTGAACTTATATAGGATCTCCACATAGGGACCAAACTAAGTTCCCTAGCACTTAACTCGTAGGAGCCATCCTCATCTTCCTTCACTCGAAACTATTCCTCTAGGTCTTTCCGAGTATCCTCTAATTGCTTAGTGAATTCCGCTTTCATTTGGTTCATCTTCTCCATCTCATAAAAGTCTGGGATGCTGTGTGTAACACCTCTCACCCATGTTAGGAGCGAGAAGCGTTACGGCGAGAAAACTAGACGAGACAATCGTGAAATTCAGGGCCAATTAAAATTTTTCCATTTAACTTAGCTTAATATATTACCTATAGGAAATTTAGTTCATTCAACCACTAGAATCAAACTCACTCATTTACTTAAGGAATAAGCCACTATTCGAACACTACCCATTAATTAATTCATCCATTTAGCTAGTTTCATTCTTTACCTATTAACATTTTATTTCATTCGTTATCTAGAATCAAGTTCTCAATATAATCTTACCTATATGCGCAACATTCGTACCAATTAGATTCATGAAATTAACATCATGTATCCATTAGCTTAGTCTAGACTTCAAAACATATAATGAATCAAGAACTAACTTAAACATTCAAATTCCATTCGAATGGGGTATTATACACTAGACAATTCTAGGTTCGTTTTAACACATTCATTTCAATACCTTAGCTAGACAAGTTCATGTTCATTCTTTCCTTAGACACAACCATAGTGTTTACATGTTCATATCCAAATATGCTTATATACATTCCAACAAGTACCATTTCAGCTTTACAAATCATTTACTCAAGATTTATATACATGTTTTATATACAATCTAAATGCATGACTTATATATTATTTATACACAATTCTATTATGCCACCATCTAGGAGTACATCAAGGTAAATACAAAGTAATATTTCATCTCTTGTATGCCTTGCTTCAAATCTAGAAAGCTAACTTCGATGTCAAGGTAACGATCGGGATGGTTTTACCTGAGGTTTGGGAAGAATGCAACAAGAGTGGTAAGTACATAATGTACTTAGTGAGGTAGCATATAAAGTCTAGCAAGATTTTCAAGTTATTGATTTGTCAAGTTATATGTCCTTTATTTGAAGAAACACCTATCTAGGATTTAGACAATCTTAAAAGATTTAGCTACTTTTATCCAAGCATAATTAAGCATTCATGTTATTCAGACAAGAAACTCAATTCATAGATTACCAACTTGAATCAATCAAGAACCAACTCATACAAGAACAAGGCCAATCAAGCATGCATACAACCATTTCCATTCGAACAAGAGGAATAATCATTTTCTTGTATCTTATTTCTCAAGGGATAAGCAATCCAAGCATTCATTTTCATCATTTAATTCCATTGATTAGCCATTTCATTAACAAGATCAAGAGCAATTTTTCATTCATGTATAACAGGGCAGTAACCACTGTCCCAAAACTGTTTTCAAAACAGTTCACAAACTGTCTAGGACACCAATACTATTGCTGCCAGCTATCATAAGCACTGGTCACTTAAATACTTATAACTTTCGTTCCGTACGTCATAATTTCAAACCATTTATATTGATAGAAAGCTTATTTAACCCTCTTTTCAACCGTTTAGACCTTTCATTTTAATGCTTTTCCAATTAATATAGCTTTTAGTTCAAAGATAGGGCAATTACATTTCTAGACAGTTTGCACTGTCCAGAGGTTTTCATTTCCAGATTCCAGCTCACAATCAGAATTCAATTATGTTTTCTCCTAATGAAAATAAGCATACTAAGGTTCATTCCGCATAAATTTCAGCCCTTAATTTGCCCTACACAATTTATGGTGATTTTTCAAAGTTGTTGCCCAGAACAGAGTTTTCTAGGCAGATTTCACTATACTTGATTTTAGTTTCATTATTTACTTAGACCATGTTTCTAACATTATTATTCAACATGTACATATTTCCTACTAATCTAGGTCAGTCCAATTTACCTATTATTATGATTAAAACAGGGCATTAAAATACTATGTTCAAATAAATCCATTTGATTAACCACATTACTTTAATCCATTACTTGAGCAGTCCATTAACTAGTCTTAGCTAATTCAATTACATGTAGTTATGGTTCAATTAAACTAACATGAATAGTCCCTTATTTAAATCTAGGCTTCTAATTCATTTTAGGATCCTACCATTTAAGTAGAAGTAGACAATTGGTCTAGGACTCCTGGTCTCATTCGTATGACACCAAGGTAACTTATCTTGTTTAATCCAATTTTATATCTAATTCTTTTTAATTTAGTCCAAGTATTTTAAACTCTTAACACTAGCACTCAATAGCCTAGTATCACCAACATCCAATCTAGCAACAAGCATCCCAATTCGAACAAGAGCAAGCAAATCACTTCAAGGATCTACTTATACAAGCCAAGTAAGCAACACGATCACAAGGATCAATCAAGCTTCATTCGAATAGGAAGTATTTCTCTATATTTTATCTATTAAGGTCCAAGCAAGCTTAACCATTAAGATCATCATTCCATTCTTATAAGTTCATTGATTATAAACTCATTATCAAGAGGTTTATTTAGGGATTACTTCACACACAAGCCAAGCATGTAGCATACACTTAAGTACCAAGTAAGTCAAGCAAGTAAACATTAACTCAATTGAAGACACAAGCCATTTCAAGTAGTGAATCATACAATATATGGTCCAAGCATAAGTAATTATCATTTCAAGAACTACGTGTTAAGAATTAAACATTTACATGTCAAGCAATTTGGTTATTTCAAGGATTCAAGTCCAGCGATTCAAGTATTCAAGATTTCTTGTCGGATCATTTATGTATTTTCAAGATATAATTCATGTGTTCAAGATTCTCTCTTGAATTTCTTATTCAATTTCTCAATAAGGTTCATAACTTTTTAACAAATTCGCCTTGGATCCCAATTGGTCATGAATGACATTGGTCTGTGTTTGACCATAAAGGTCCAAGAGATTTCCTAAACTTCTCACTATCCAACCAACTGTCGCCAATAACTTATTACATGTAATGGGGAGTCCCCCCGAGCCGTGGCCCATGGACCGTAGTCCCAAGTATACCATGCATCATGATATTGATCCAAGGACTTCCATTGTAGGCAACTTAAACCTTTTAAATCTTTAATTTTCATTAGGGAAGTATCTTATGGCATAAGAAGTCTTATATTACTTTAAAACTTGTAGTTGTTTCTTACATTTTATGCTTACATATTGTAATTTCAAGAACGCGTGCTAGTTTCAAACAAGTCATTCGAACCACCATCAATCAAGCATTCGAAGATTCAAGCATTAAGCAATACCAATTAAACCATCAATCAAGTGTTTATCACTTAGCAAGCAAGTTCATTATAGTGTAGTATTATTCGAATAGTTATCACACACAAACAAGTGTCAATTTACACCCAAGGCAGCAACAACTCAATCACACATGAGTATACATAACAAATCTCAAACAAGACAATCCAAGCAAGTACACTCCACTATAATTTGATTGATTATCAAGAAAGTAAGCATATATGTAACCACCATCAAGTTTCCAATTAAGCATCCTTCCCTTATAAATTTACCAAATAGAAATTAGGTTCATTTCATGTCAATTCCATATCAACTATGTAAACAATTGCAATTGGTTAGGACCTAAGTCCTAACCCTAAGTAAAGCTACACTCACCTTGTATCCTGAAGTTACGGGATACCCGATTCCTCGTTTACATCCCGATGCCTATCCATTCTTTCCACCATTATCTTAATCTATCATTCACATAACACAATCATGCATTAGAACCATACCAAACTCAATTCACACAAGCATTCAAACACTTGATTTGTTACAAGTAACAAATCTGCCACTGTCTGGCAGTTTGCACACTAGTTACTAATCTGTTTATATCTTTTAATCTATACGTTGGAATTTCGATTAGTTTATACCGTTAGAAATCTAATTCAATTATCTATTCATCCATGCATGGATCATATTTTTATCCTTTCTAGATCAAAACAGTTTATTAGTTAAAGTTGGGTCATGTTTACAGTTTTGAAACTGCCAGATTGTATCTAAGTCCACTTTAGTGAGCTATTTAACCTATGATTCATATAGGTTCAATTCAATTTCTTTTACCTTAGTTTCCCCTGTTTTTACCCTAACTTTTCATGTCCAGATTAGTCCTTAATTTGTTTATCTAAGTCCTTAAATTTACAGATTTTCCAGAACAGTCCCCTATTCAATAATTTGCACATTTATATATTTAGACAGTCAATTTTAGCTACAATTCATGCAATTCGATTATCCAGTCATTCAATCTAACCCTTCCCTGTTCTTTCAAGTTAGGATAGGTCCCTAAGCAGTCCAATTCAGTCCATAATTTAACCAATTTTACAGATTAGTCCAGATTTCACTATCATGCCAATTCATCACTTAAAAGCTATCAATTCTTTACTAATGGAGCCATACAACTTATTGAACATTTATTCTAGGTCTTCCCCTGTTTTTAGATAACATTACCAGCTCTTAATTTTATCCAATTCAATCCCGAATTCCTTAATTCATTCAAAACAGTCCCTATTAGCCAATTACATCATCTAGGTGACTAGTTTCACTATTAATTCAATTTCCAGCATCCTAAGCATTATTTCCAGTTAAGCACTAATCCAATTCATTAGTATTCAAGTTAAAAATAATGAATCTAGATGCATGTTCTTTCGAAAGCTCCTTTAATACTATTACAATATCAACAATTTCAGATTGAATCTTAATCTAGCTATTCGAATGGAATGGTGAGAGAATAGCTTACATTGCTATCAAGGATCCTATCAAGATTACTCCAAGCTTGACTTATCAATTTCATAGCTGAATTCTCTTCCCCTCTCTCTAAAATTTCTCTCTTTCTCTCTCTATTTCTCTTGAGTTCGGGTAACAATGGTGAAGGGTAAATGAAGAAGATGACAACAAGTTGTCATCTTTGGGATTCAAGCTTGCCGAGTGGCAATTTTAAGAGATACATGTTATCTCTAATAATCTAACATGTGGCAAGGTGTTAAATTATCTAAGATTTTACATGCATTACCTTGTACTTATTATTTCATTCACTTTAGTCATCTTAATTGAACCACTAGTTTCCATTTTCCTCTTATTTAAGTCACTAGCTACCTTAATTAACTTAGGATTATGTCTAAATTGATTTACCAAATTAAGTATCAAGGCTTTAATACTTCTAGGGTATAATTTAGGGTATTACACTGTGCCCAATAATTTCAAGATTCCCGAATGTCACTCTCGGTTGAGTTTGAGGAGCTAGACCGATATGAGAGGAAGATGCTCCTTGTGGGGGATTAAGAGAGGGATCAACAAGCAGAGGGTTGTGGACGACCTGGACATGAAGGTTATCCACCGAGTTTTGGGCAAGATTTTCAAGGGTACTCTTGCCCCTCGGATCTGGTCCTAGTCGAGCTTGAAACAGCTAGGATATTTCCTTCATCATGTCTTACCGAGCCATGATGATGGTGTCCCTTAATTCTTGTTGGGATCATTCCATCTGGCCATGTAGATCGGCCTCCAACTTGGCAAAGCTCTGCTCCATTTACTTTGACCGTGGGCGAGTACGATAAGGGTGTGGAATGATGATAATTTTTTAAGAAACAAAATGCAATCTTTCTGAAATAGAAAGCCTTTTAATTAATAAATGGCGATTAATCAAAATGCAAGCAATTGTACTAATTAGATGATTATTAGCTTTTAAAAAAGAATGTGAATGAAAAGAGCAACACTGAGTTTAGCAAACATCATCATTAAACGACTTTCATTAATGGAAACGTTGTCTTGTTACAATAACTTAAAAAGAACCAACTGCACATATTGCTTCAATGTAGTATCGAGGTCAACGATCCCCCTCAAAATCCAAAAAATCCTCTTTCCTTCCTCAGAATCATCATCCACACAGTCATGGAGTTTGGTAGCGTCTTCCGCGAGAATTTGTGCTTTCTGGGCAAATTGTGTATGCAGCAAAGTGCAGTTGCTCCAAACTCGGCGTCGGCCATACTTGAATCGCTCCCCTAAGGCTTTCCAAGTGATCCTTGAGTTGTTGAACCTCGGTTTCCAACTCATTGACGTCAGTCATCAAGACTTGATTCTCCAAGTTGATGGCCTTCAGCTTGCTAGTTGAACCTTTATGCTTGAAAAGAGATTTTTCCAAACACTTCCCTTGATCTTTCAAGGCTTCATTTTGGTGTTATTCCTTATTGATCTGTCTCGAGTGGGAGATTTGTAGATTCTTCACTCCATTAGTTAAAGCGAGGGCCTGATCTTTGTGCTCGTAAAACATCCTTTTATAGTTCTCGGGTTTTACTTTCTCTTCCTTTAAGTGGAGCTCTAACCCTTCACTTGGTCCGCCCACCGCGACTCTCTTGCTCTTATATAACCTTTTAAGCTTCTGAATCTCTTCCTTCTCCATCTTTAGTTCGAGTTCAAACTTATATCTTTTCCTTTGTATATCTTTATCCACTACTTTGAATTGTGTATTTTCTAACTCGAAGTCGAACTTTTCTTGATGGGATCTTCCCTCGAGCTTGAGGTACCTCAGTAGGAAGTGTGGCCAATCTGTCCTCCACATATCTCTTTACATCAGGATTGAAGTAGGGAATGTTTTCATTGACACAATTAAATCGCCATGCTTCATACTCGAAAGTGACTATGTACGGAGCATTTACGATCCTAACTCGTCTTCCGTTGTCCCAAGTTGAAGAAGTGTTGTATACCATTGTCTTGTAGTCCTTCTCTTTTGCATAATCCATGTTGAACTCATTTAGACCTTTGGTGGCTGGCACGAACTGTTTTGACCCATACTATCTCAAACTAGAAGAGGTGCATAAGCGATATGCCCCTAAAGACCAAGTAATGGTACCCATGAATGATCTTCGCATCTATAGAGAATGTTCTTTGCCAACAACCACGACGCTCTCTGCACTACATCCTTCTACTTTAGATTTTGGAGGACATCTTGCCATACTTCCTCAGATCTTCAAGTTGGCCAATCATTCTTTCATAGAAATTCTTCTAAAGGTGAGAAATGTGGCCGTAGAACAAAACAGTCAAATGCATCCTCGAAAGTGACCTCTACCATGCTCTTGACAGAACCTTAGGGATCGAAAAGTTTCAGCCAAAATTACATGTACCGGGTTAGTCCTACTATCCAAACGATCAAATAGATCCAAAACTGATGGATCGATGAGTCCCAATGCGCGGAGAAAGAGTACCAATCCATAGATCAACAAAGCAAAAAGATTCCACTGAACTCGGCCAACAGGATGCACAGAGGCTAAAGCTAAGATCCCTTCCCATGTAAGATACTCTTTACAGTTCCAAGTAGTGACTTGATGCTTGACCCAAGATGACAGCATATCTGAGAACTTCTTCAACTTTCCTCGAAAGACTTTGTTCTTACTTGGCTTAGAATATACTCGATTCATGTCAATCTTCTTGCAATTTATGAGGTACCGGTATTTTTCAATAGTCGAAGTTAGGTCAAAGTTACCAATCGTAAAGCTGTTGTAGGCAGAGTTCCAAAAAACCCACCAAGGCTTGTAGCAGTGCTTGATCAACTGGAACTTCTAGTAAGTACGCAATGTCACCATACTCCTCTCTGAAAGTACTGTTCATTTCAAAATCCCAACTGTTCCAAACCGGCTTCAATTTGGACACATCATTGAACTCTGTATTCATGAATGTCATGGCTGACATGGCTGATCTAAACCCAGTGGCAATACTGTCTCCATCATGTAGTTGCTCCACTTCCAACCATATCTGAACATCGAAATTCTTTTCATCACTACTACAGACTAAGTCTCTCATTGATCTAGTCTTTGACTTCAAACTATTTCCAACTCAATGTGCTCTTCATGATATGATAAGGTATGCAAAAGGGTAAAAGAGGAAAAGGAAGAAAACAAAAAGAAACGCTAGTTATAAGATAAACAATAAAACAAAAATGAGAAGAGATAAACGCAAAACGAAATAAGCACAAGACAGACGAATAAGGAAATAAACCTAACCACATGAATTATATTTCGCTAGGGTTATCCGCGTGGCTCTAACGGGGTGGGCTTCTTAAATTCTCACACATGTGCTTGTTCTAGACAAAGGTACCCGAACCTATCTTATTACCTACTAAGGCAACAAGAACCCCAATTATGGCCCATTACAAGCTTGCAAGTTGGTTTTGGTTTGAGGGAAAGCACGACCTAGTGACGTGGAAGGCTGCTCGCGTGTTAAAAGGCGTGGATTCTGGAAGTGAATTACCGACCCGTGGAGGGCTACTCACGTAGGTATGAGGCGTTTCACTCCCACTTAAGGGGCAGAGCTCGGGTATTGAGCTTGATGATCTGATGCAACACATGTCGGTGATTCCTTAGAAATTAAATGAAAAAATAATTTGAAGACTGCCAATTATCAAAGCCCCGTTCAGTCATGGTTACATTTTCAAGAAAGGGTCAACCTCACTAGAATCAATTAAAATTTCGACAATTTTCCATCAATAAAAACAACAAATATTTTCTTGGTCTAACTCTCTTTTTGTTTTGTAAAAACAAAATTCAACCCCCAGCGGAGTCGCCAAGCTGTAGCGATGTTTTTTGAAAACTACTATAGTATCCCACTTTTTGAAAAAGATTTGTTTAAAAGGGGAATTTCTTTTGGAAAATTCATGTTTTGGAAAACAACGAAGACTTGGAGTCACCACCGACCACTTGGATAAGGTAGGCCGAACACTACAAAACTGGAGATTCGTTTGGAATGGGTTTGGGAGTTAGTTACGCGTGGGGAAGGATTAGAACCCCCATCACGCCCAAAAATCGGTACCAAAATATTTGTTGCTTTTAATCGAAGGAAATTATCAACATTTGAAAGGAATTTAATTTGGTGACCTTAATTGAAAATTAACCTTAATTGAGTGGGCTTTATCAAATTGGTGGTTTTAAATTAATTGGGCATTTAATTAATAAGGTTAACAATACATCGGACCATAGACTAAACCGATATCATATAAGCCCGACTGTCGTGTTAGTTTATGGTTCGAATCCCATACGTGACCTTTATGCATGGCGCAAGCAATTAAGATATGATGTAATGATTTGTTTAAGATTTAATTTTACCTTGATTCGGCAATAATTAATTCAAATATTTTGTCAACATCCTTTAAGCTCGGACTGTTATAACACAAATATCAAAATTAATGAACACCTCCCTTTTTATGATTTAAACTGATTAACATGTAAATCAAATGGGCCAAATGATGACAAATAAAATGGATGGCAAGCCAAAGCTTAAGGATAAACACACAAAGGCCCACCCAAGGCCCTAACCTAAAAGGCCCAAGTTATGGAAGACCAATTAGTGATCGAGTTATTAATTAGGTTATTCTAATATTAATCCTAGCCCTAACAGAATAAAGAACTAACAAATTACGATTTATCTTGTAACATGATAATTAATTCGATCTACTTCAAACTAGTATTCCAGTAAGCCATGGATACAATTTAAAACGGATCAAATTAACTAATATGTCTTTAATTTAAGTGCCAATCTAATATCCGTGTTCATTTTATCTTAAAAGTAATTAAGAAATGTCCAACTAATTTAATGAACTTAACATTTACCCCAATAATCCAAAGGTAAATTTAAGTTCACTAAATCAATTCGAACCCTAATCTAACTAAGGCTCTAAAAGGCTAATTCCTAAATTAACTTAATTAATTTATAAATCACGCCCCTATGAGTAGAGCACACGATTTAAATTAATTAAATTAATTTTACCTTAATCTAATCTAAAACCTAACCTAATAAGCCTAAAGCCCAGAACCAAGCAAAGCCTTATCTACCTAAACTATCAATCCAAGCCCAAAATATGTTAAGGCCCAAACTACTAAACTAAGCTTACTAAAAGAAACAAACAAATAAATATAAATATCACTATATATTCTATACTAAAAGCACATATTCTATAAAAAAAACTATATTTTTTAAAAAAAAAACTTATATGGTATATATTATATGAAAACAAGGAACCTATATTATATATATGTATAAAACTATATATTATATATTTTATAAAAAAATATATGTTATATATATGTCATATATTATATGTGTGTTATAAAAACTATATATTATACTCTTTATAAAATATTATATGTTATACACCATATAAAACTATATATAATATTCCATAAAAAACATATATTATACCTCAAAATTATATCAAATCATATTATGGATATACATCAAAAAAATCAAACATAAATTAACATGAAGAAATTAAAAAAATAAAAGGTGCTAGACAAATTAAACATGTGTGCTGAAAATGACGGGATTTACAAGGGGTTTCAAATCTGGATTTTGGACCAAATCAACAAAATCAGAAATTTAGGGCTTAAACTAAGTGAAAATCGAAAGACGGGTAAATTTGTGAAACTCCCTGAAACTTCAGGGACTACGGGCATAATTAAAAAAGGGGGAATGGCTTAATGAGCGTAATTCTCCCATGTGGAGGCACCTATAATGTGATTTGCCCATGCGGAAAGACCGCGGGCATTATTAAGATGGGGCAAAAGGATTTATAAAGCGATTTATCCATTTTAAAATGGGGATCGGCTATATAATACAAAATCATTCCCTTTTTTGCTTCTTTTGGTAAAAATCTACGCTGAGCTCTCTCAATCTCCTTCTTCAATTCCCAGAATGGGGATGACCACCGTCGTGGTGTTCATCCCCAAACCCAAAAATCAACGCAATCTCCAGAATCTAGTGACTAGTTGCCACGAGCCACCGCCGCTGGCCAATGCCAGAACCCTAAAAAACCTTTTCTTTTTTTATGAAAAGAATAGAAACACCATCTCCTTCAAAACATCCCTCCGTATAACTCACCATTCATGGCCCCAATAGGGGAAATAGGCTTGTCGGCGACACGTAAAGATGCCAATTGGAGAAGGGGAAATGTCCCAAGATGAACTGACACGAAGAGGGATACAAAACGGAAGGTAACAGGCTCTAAAACCCTAATATATATATATATATGCTTTATGCTTTAAATTGATAAAGGGGAAAAGGTATACCTCTGGAAATTTGAGGTTGCTTTTCTGCTCTATTGTTTTTGTGAAATCACGAATGGTTACAATGTTTAGGGCTTGTTGTTATGTACCATGATATTACATTCATCTAAAAAAAGGAGAATGAAATCAAAAAATCCCCTATTGGCTAATACATGTCCTTTTTCTTTGGATTCAACTGCTATTCTGCCATTATATAATTCTTGTGCCCTCTGATTTTTTTGTTGTACCTCTATTCTATTTTTTGTGTGCCTCCTTGTATGTGACATGGATGAGAAGTAGGATTAGGGGAAGGCAATAGACGTGGCTGCGGATGTGGGAGTACAACGGTGATGTGGCATCGGGCCACTGGTCTCACCTCCCAACCATGGTGGTGAACGTGGCACTAGATAAGCTGAAGGGTTGAGCACGTGAAATGCACACGCACGTGGATAGCGCTAGAGGTCGCACATGCAACGCGTGGGGATCTAGAGAGCCAGCTTGGTTGCATCTAGACCGTTAGATCAACAACCAGATCTAACGACCTAGATTCGGCTACGCAGAGGAAAACATGTGGGATTAGGGTTATCAACTTAGGGCTTGGGCCAAACGGGCCAAATGTATGTAATACTTTAATTGTAAATGAGACTATTATTTAATTAAAGAGACTCGGGCCATTTTATTTACTTATACATGGACTGATATATGTTTAATAGTTGAGCTTTTATTTATATTAATATCTTTTGATTTTTTGTTTAATTAAATAATGATAACAATAATAATAGTATAACCATAATAATAAGAATACTAACAATAATAGAATATAATGATAAAAGATATGATATGTGATTATAAAAGTAATGGTAACAATAATAACAAGATAGTAAGATGAGAAGACAATGTAATACATTAGTAATATTTTAATAATAGTAATATATAATATCATGGTAATAAAATATCAACATATCTATATATGTATACTAGCATAATATTTGACCGTTAACGCTTAATAAGTAACAAAAGTGACACATTTTTGGTGTTTTTGGGTTTTAATGAAAACAAAGTAAACAAAACCCATAACCTTTTTTGTTTAGATAGTAGTAACAAATATGTATATGTATAATCCCATTATCACAAGAATAAAAATAGGTCAAACCCAGACAAAATTAGTGATTACAATGGCATTGTTGTTTTGCCTCTGAATGTTGTTGTTCTGACACTGGACATTGTACTGGTTACCTCCTTTATTTCCCCAAGCTAAATTTGGGTGTCGTCTCCATCCTGCATTGTAAGTATTGGAATTTGGAATATAATTACGATTAAAATTGCCAACAAAATTTATTGACTCAGGGTTTGCAGGGCAATCTTGCACGTGATGATCTTCTCCACATATCGTACAGAATGGGTCTAATGTATGAACTTCTTGGGCCTCATTACTCTTTTGCAAAGTTCTCACCATGCTAGTAAGATTGGAAATCTCAGCGTGGATGGATGTGAGCTCATCTATTTATAATTTCCCACCAGTTTTAGTGCTGCTCCAAGTCTGGCAGTAAGATATTCAAAATCATTGATTGAAATCCTCTTAAGGATGCCATCTGCCTCTGTATAGTTTTTGTCAAGTAGTGAGCCATTTGCCGAAGCATCAACAACCGTTCTGGTGTGTGCATTAAGTCCATTGTAAAAGGTCTCCATCTGGATCCATTTTGGGAATCCAGGCATGGGACATCTACTCAACAGGTCTTTATATCTCTCTCAAGCATCATATAGGGTCTCATCATCAGCCTGCCTAAATGTGATGATCTCACCCCTCGGCTTGGTAGTGAGTTTAGGTGGTTGTAATCATAGCAAAAATGTATGGCATAGATCTCCCCATGAAGTGACAAAACCAGGTGGCAAAGAACATAGCCACCTTTTTTGCTCTATCTCTTTGGGAGAATGTAAACAACTTCAACTTCATTGTATCCTCCGATACTCTAGGCTGCTGAAATAGATGGATGTTAACATTATAAAAGGTTAACATTTCATGCCTTTTACTTAAGTTATTGTATGAAATCAAGCCTATTTCATCTTATTTCATGGCATATAGATGCATTTAGTTCATATAGTTGCATTTGATGTTGTTGGTTTTGCTTTCTTTGTTTATTTGCAAAAATGGTGCTACTTTGGAGGGTTTTGGTTGGTGTGGTGAAGTGCATGGAAAAGAGGAGCAAGGTAGGGAAATGCCATAGCATTTTTGGGTGTGCTAGAAGACAAAGAACTGAAGATATTTTGCAGCCCCCATACGTGATTCCACTAGCCAGCTGTGCCCCCACATGTGAAGGGAATATTCCCTAGAAATTAAGGGTACAAAACCCTAGGAGCCTCCACTATATAAAGAAAAAGAAACCCACATTAAACAGGAGGAGAAAAAGTTATTTTGTGAGCTAAGAAAGAGAGAAAAAGGTGGCTGCCTTTCTTCATCTTCTCCATCATGGTGTCCTCTATTGTTGAAGCTCCAAGGGGTGTTCTTGCTGGCCTTTGAGAGAAGCAGCAAGCTTAGAGTGGTTTACGGCAGTCCAAGGCGGCTTTAGAGTTTTTCCTTTCCTTTAGTTGCTTTTGTTGTCTTATTTCCTAGTATTTGGATGGGTTTTTTCGAACGTATGATTATGGATGATATTTGCCCAACCATGAACTGAATTTAAGTGGCTTGGGCTTGTTATGGTTTTATTTTCTTTAGTTTGAATGAATGTTTTATTGATTTCTTGTTCCTTTCATGCTTTTTCTATTGTTCTTTTATGTCTTAAGCCTATAAGAGCTTTTGAGAGTTAGCCTTTGCTTAGGTGTTTGATAGGTTAATATTCAAGAGAGTTAGGCTTAGATCTACGTGACAATAGGGCTTGATGATGAGAGGCAAAATCCTAACTCACCTTAGAGATAAGGATAGAGTTTCAGCGGCTAAGAAGAGTAGAACTTAAAGGATAGTTGTATGTTAGGGTTTACGCTGAGAGGTATTGCCATAGCATTCTTCCTATCAGGTTTCTTGCTAGAGATAGTGTAGAGACATCATGGTAAGCTCTACCGAGCGTGTTGTGGGCAAGATAGTTCAAGACATTCTTCAGGCTTAGACATAGAGATCCATAGAAAGCCCAGCCTGTCATTCCGTTAGAGTGTTTCTTACACTTGAGAGGATGTTTGAAGTATCTTTATTTCAGCTCAGTTTTTATTACAGTTGTTTGCTACAGCATTTCTGAACCTGTTGCCTATTGCTACCGCATTTACTTTCAGTTCTTGTTTTGTGTGTTAAGCTAAGCTAAATTTGGCCTCCAATCCCTGTGGAGACGATACTCACTCATTACTTTACTACTTGTTCGATGTGTATACTTGCACTATTTGTGTATCATTTATAGTACATCACAACACGCAAGAAGTTTTTGGTGCCATTGTCGGGGATTGGCAATTGGTTATTTTGTGTTTAGTCTTTGCACCAATTTATTTATTCTTTTTGTTTAGTTTTATTTGTTGTTTTTGTTTATTCTTTTTTCAGGAGTTGTGCTGCTGCATGACCCAAGGAAGACCCGAAGAACCCTTAACAACTATAATACCTGAAATTGAGCATTTGTTTTGCCAAACAAGACGCATACAAGAAGCCTTAAAAACCATGTATAGAGGTGGTAATCAAGGTAATCAAGTAGATGAAAATCTGGATAACCCTAATGTTGCAGCAAATCCTAGAGCGATAGTTTCACCTCAAGCTATTAGAGACCGATTGAATCCTATCTTGGATGATCTTAATCCTAGAATTTTAGCTCCCGAGATTCAAGCAGCTCATTTTGAACTCAAGCCCGTAATGTTCAATATGTTGAATTCCATTGGGTAGTTTGGTGGATCGCCTCATAAAGATGCAAGACAACACATTCGAGCATTTTTAGAAGTATGTGATTATTTCCGACAATAGGGTGTGCATGAGGATGTATTGAAGCTAAAGCTATTTCCTTATTCTTTGCATGATCGAGCACGAGCATGGTTGAGTGGAGTACCAGCTGATTCTATATAATCATGGTCAGACTTGTACAAAAGTTTTTTGCTATGGTATAATCCATTTAACATGAACACTCAGTTAAGGAATGACATAGCCTCATTTTCTCAAGCTGATGATGTGTCAATGTACGAGTTTTGGGATAGATATAAGGGACTGCTCTGCAAGTGTTCAAATCATGGATTTCAAGACTGGATGCAAGTCATCATGTTCTATAATGGTGTCAATGCTCCCACAAGGATGATGTTGGATGATTCAGCAAATGGCACTTTGCTGGACAAGTCACCTCAAGAAGTATTTGATATCCTTGATAGGATTGCAAACAATGACTACCAATTTCCTACTTCGAGACTTAGTACAAGAAGGAAAACTCATGGAACGTGTGAGCTCAACAAAAACGAGTCAATTTCAATCCAATTGTCAGCCATCACTACCATGCTAAAGAATCTCCAACGTCTGAGTGAGGTGAAGGAAACAAAAGTGGTCATTTCTTGTGTTTGGTGCGATGGAACCCATCATGTGAGCGAATGCCCTAAAAATCACGAGTCTACCAACTATGTAGGAAACTTTAACAGGAGTAATCACAACCCCTACTCAAACACTTATAATCCAGGGTGGCGTCAGCATCCTAATCTTGCTTGGGGAAATCAAGGAAACCACAATGCTGGCAGCTCAAGTAGGCACCACAATCAGACTGAATCCCACGGTTTCCAACAGAGTATGACATGGAAAAATGATAACAAGGGTTTAGCCTCTTCATCGAACAGCATTTCCTTGGAAGCTACTCTCCAAGATTTTATGTCAACCACGAAGGCTTCATTCCAAGACCATGCAGCGTCTATAAAGAGCAAAGGTGCACTGCTTCAAAGCCATAGCTCTTCCTTGAAGGCTTTGGAAACCCAAATGGAACAGATTGCACAAGCTTTGCATACTCGGCCTCAAGGTAGTTTGCCTAGTGATACCGAAGTCACTAAAAATCATGGCAATGAGCAGTGTAGTGCACTCATTTTGTGGAGTGGCACCCAACTTAACAAAGAAGATGAGTTTAGGGGAAAAGAAAGTGGAAGGCACCAACCCTAATTCTATGGCTAAGGAGTTAGTTTTGTAAGAAGAGTCAACTCAAGAAGGGAAAGAGAATGATGGCTCGACGAATGAACCTGCAGATGGAGAATAGAACATTGCTACAGCAAAAGAAAGATCCCCATTAGTAGAGGAAGAAGTCAGACCCCACCACCATTTCCTTAACGGTTGAAGAAGCGAAAAGATGACCTACAATTCAAAAAATTTGTAGATATTCTGGACCAACACATATCAATGTCCAATTTCTAGTGGCAATTGACCAAATGCCTACATATGCTAAGTTTCTCAAGGATATTGTTACCAAGAAAAGGAAGGTTGAGAAATACGAGACTGTTGCTACAACAAAAGAATGTTATTTAATGCTAAGTAATTTGCCACCGAAAAAGAGTGATCTGGGCAGCTTTATCATTCCATGTTCTATAGGAGACAATTGCGTGGGAAAAACTCTATGCGACCTTGGGTCTAGTGTCAACCTGATGCCCAATTCAGTCTTTATGAAGCTTGGAATGGGGGATGCAAGACCCACCACAGTGATTTTGCAACTAGCAGATAGATCTCATGTCTGACCAGAAGGAAAGATAAAAGATGTTGTGGTTAAGGTGGGCAAATTTGATTTCCCAGCTGATTTCCTTATCCTTGATTGTGAAGTAGATGACAAAGCACCCATTATCTTGGGACGACCTTTCTTGGCAACCGGTCGGATTTTAATTGACTGTGAAAAAGGTGAGTTCACCATGCGAGTGGCTGACCATAAATGTCTTCAACACCCTCAAATATGTGATGAATATGAGGAGTGTCAACACATAGATGTTATGATAGAAGAGGAAGCTACAGAATTATGCTACAACAATTTTGAGGAAATTAAGGACTATGTGAAACTCAACGAGGAGGACAATGAAAAGCTTGACGAGTTCCCACTAGAGGTGCAACAATCCAACTTGATCGTTGCTAAACTAGGTACGCATTTTAAACCCTTAAACTTTGATGAATTTGTCCCTCCTAAACCCTCACTTGAGCATGCACCCACGTTAGAATTGAAGCCATTACCTTTACATCTTAAATATGCTTATTTGGGTAGTAATGAGACTTTGCATGTGATAATCTCTTCTAGTCTAACCCCTAAACAAGAATGTAGCATAATAAATATGTTATCTCAACATAAGAAAGCTTTAGGGTGGACTATGGCTGATTTGAAGGGTATAAGCCCTACTATTTGTATGCACAAAAACTTGCTTGATGATTGTCACAGCAATTCTGTTGAACCCCAAAGAAGGCTCAATCTAGTAATGAAGAAGGTAGTGATGAAGGAGATGATTAAATGGCTCGATGTGAGAGTTATCTACCCAGTATCCAGTAGTTCACGGGTCAGCTCGATACAATGTGTACCAAAGAAGAGAGGCATGACCTTAGTGAGCAATGAAGACAATGAATTCTTACCAAAAAGGATTGTTACGAGATGGAGAATTTTGCATCGACTATCGGAAGCTCAACAAGGCACCTAAAAAAGATCAATTTCCCCTCCCATTCATTGATCAAATGATAGATCAATTGGCAGGAAAATCATTCTACTATTTCCTTGACGAATACTCAAGGTACAACCAGATTGCTATAGCATCAGAGGATCAAGAGAAGACAACCTTCACTTGCCCTTACGGTACTTGCGCATTTCGTTGAATACCCTTTGGGCTTTGCAATGCTCCAACTACTTTTCAAATGTGCATGTTGGCCATCTTTTCTGATATGGTTGAAGAATTTTTGGAGATCTCCATGGATGATTTTTCAGTTTCTGGAGATACTTTTGATTCGTGTTTAGGCAACTTGGCCAAGGTACTTAAAAGATGCGAAGAACCAGACTTAGTGCTCAACTAGGAGAAATGTAGTTTTATGGTGACTGGAGGGACTGTTTTAAGCCACAAAATCTCTCAACAAGGGATAGAAGTGGACAAGGTTGAAGTAATTGAGAAGCTACCACCACCTACCACAGTAAAGGAGATTCAAAGTTTCTTGGTCCATGCTGGCTTCTATAGGAGGTTCATTAAGGACTTCTCCAAAATCTCCAAGCCATTGAGTAATTTGCTTCAGCAAAACCAGCCCTTCATCTTTGATTCAGAATGCTACAGTGTATTTAAGGAACTCAATGAGAAGCTCGTTTCAGCACCCATAGTTGTTCCCCCAAATTGGACCTCACCATTGGAGTTGATGTGTGACGCAAGTGACTACACAGTAGGGGAAGCACTTGGACAACGTTGAGGTCAACTTTTACATGTTATTTATTATCCTAGCCGCACCTTGAATGACGAACAAATAAATTACACAACTACTGAAAAAGAACTACTGGTTGTTGTGTTTGCCTTTGATAAGTTTAGAGCATACTCGATAGGCATTAAAGTTATTGTTCACACCGATCATTCTTCTATAAAGTACTTAGTGACCAAAAAATATGATAAACATAGACTTATTAGGTGGATACTTCTTTTGCAAGAGTTTGTTTTGGAGGTTAAGGATAGAAAGGGTTGTGAAAATCAAGTGGCTGGCCATCTTTCTAGGATAGAAAATAAGGCTGAAAACAATGAGAACTTAGATATTAAGGAGGAATTCCTTGATGAGAAAATATTATATGCTACACCAATTCCATGGTATGTTGATATTGTTAACTTTCTTATTAGCGATATTTTTCCTCATGATTTGAATAGCCAGGGCACAAAGAAGTTCAAGCATGACGTGGGGTCCTACTTTTGGGATAAGCCCTATTTGTTTAAGAAATGTGCCGACCAAATAATCCAGAGATGTGTCCCCGAGGAGGAGCAAAAAGAGATCCTATTCCATTGCCATTCTTCTTCGCGTGGAGGACATTTCGGAGGAACTAGGACTACTGCAAAGGTCCTACAATCATGGTTCTATGGGCCCACACTTTTCAAATATGCACACGAATTCGGTAGGGCATGTGATAGATGCCAAAGGACGGGGAATATATCTCGCAGACACGAAATGCCATTGCAAGGTATCTTGGAGGTGGAACTTTTTGATGTATGGGGAATTGATTTCATGGGACCCTTTCCATCATCTTTTGGATATATCTACATCCTATTAGTTGTGGACTATGTGTCGAAATGGGTCTAAGCAATAGCTACAACGATGAATGACTCTAAGACAGTCTTGAAGTTCCTCCACAATAAAATCTTTACAAGATTTGGAACCCCAAGAGCCATTATTAGTGATGAAGGTACCCATTTTGACAACAGACTCATTGCTAAAGCATTGCAAAGATATGGAGTGCGACATAAAATTGCTACAGCATACCATCCTCAGACCAATGGCCAAGCTGAAATCTCGAATTGAGAAATCAAGTAGATTTTAGAAAAGGTGGTTAACCCCAAGAGGAAATATTGGTCTCCAAGACTCGATAGAGCACTGTAGGCTTATCGAATAGCCTTTAAAACACCCTTGGGATGTCTCCGTTCAAGCTGGCCTATGGCAAGGCTTTTCACCTTCCCATGGAACTCGAACATAAGGCCTATTGGGCAATCAAGAAGCTTAACATGGATGCCCAGTTAGCTGGAGAGAAAAGGCTTTTGGAGATAAGTGAAATGGAGGAATTTAGGACACAAGCTTATAAGAATGCACATCTCTATAAGGAGAAGACTAAGAAGTGGCATGACAAACGTATTTTGCCACGACATTTTTTGGAAGGCCAACAAGTCCTTCTTTACAACTCTTGTCCTAAGCTCTTCCCGTGAAACCTAAAATCACGATGGTCAGGTCCTTTTCTAGTGCACAAAGTTTACCCTCATGGCACTGTCGACATAAAGAAGTTGGATGATGACACTGTCTTCAAGGTAAATGGACAAAGATTGAAGGTCTACAATGGAGCCTCGATCATGCGATACAAATCCTCCATGTTTCTCAATGATCCATAAGAGTTTGCACCACCCTTCTCCTTTCTATTTTTCCATAGCATTTTCTGTTTATAATGTTCATAAATAAATTTATTATTGTTTTTAACTCTTTGTTCCTTAGTTTTATATTTTGTCGTATGCCTTTGTGTTTTCTTTAATATGTTTTGTCAGCTCTGCCCCCATGGTTGTAGGTGGCAGGCTAGGGTTTCTTGCAGGTTTGTCGCAACTTTAATTTCAGATGGGCTTTGTCCTTTTTATACATAAGGGAAGTTATAGAGCCAAGTTTTTCCTATGTTATATGGGCCACTTTAAAAGGCAAAAGGGAGGGGAAGAAAAACCCTAATTCATCATTACCTCCAGCATACCCTCTCTCCTACTTTTTACTTTTCATTAAACCCTTGTCATATTGTTTCTCTTCCTCATAACTCAAAACCACCATCAACACCCTCCTCTCTCCTATAACTTGTGTCCGTTACCATCCCTTAAACTTCCAATCCCATAACTCTCCTCTCTTTCTTTTATTCCCTTAAACTCTACTTCTTCATCTTCCCTACCAAACTTGTTCCAACTTCCCCCAAAAACCTTAAGAGTTTCTGAAATCACTACCCTCACATTGCAACCATGGTTTGCTGGAAAAATGTCACTGGTGCTTCAAGTAGTGCCCAACCCAACAAACCATTGAAATCAAAAAGTTCTTTGATGAAGGAGCCAAGGAAAGATTCCAACAGATCAAAGATCGCAAGGTCTACCCGGAACAAGGCCTAAAAGTTCCATTGGAAGGGGAAGGAGGCTTCGACAAGGAAGTCCTGGATTGTATCTCTACGCACGACTGGAGGACCTTTGTCAAACACCCTGGCAATATCTCTGTCTCCTTGGTCAGGGAGTTCTATGCCCAATTGATGAGTCCCACCTAATCTGTCATTTATATGCGAGGAGAACAAATTAAATTTATCGTTGGTGCAATCAACAAATTCTATGGGTTAAAGAATGCCATGGACCATCACACTTCCTTTGCCAACTCCGTAGACGTGCAAATATACAAGGAGGTCTGGGAAGATCTATACTTTTTTAATACAGAATTGGACACTATAAACAGGGCTGTTGATAGAGGATGCCTCAAACTTGAAGCTAGGGTGTGGAACCATTACCTGCGAACTCGCTTGATGCCCACCTCCCATACTGCCACAGTGCACATCACCAAGCTATTGTTGCTACACTCCATCCTCAATGGACAACAAATTGATGTGGGTAAACTGATTGTTGAGGAAGTATACTCATACTTAAAGAGAAGGTCAAGCCCTCTCATCTTCCCTAATCTCATCATGACGCTCTGCCGCAAAAAGCAAGTCTTTGAAGACTCTCAAGAGGACGAGATCAAGAAGGGCAAGGGCACATTAACCCCAAACCAAATCCCTAGACTTAGAGGATTTGATGAGGATGCTCCAGCGGAAACGTTGTAAGGTGGGGCCAGAACTATTGTTGCAGCAAGAATTGCCTCATTGCCTCTACTAAGCGCATGCAAGAGGAGATGGATGAGGTGAAAGGAAACTTGACAACTTATTTCAAGTATGTCAAGGCAAGGGATGCAGCCACTAACTTTTACTTCAAGGAAATGCGCCCGCACATGGAGAGTGACTTCTCACCCTTTTCAACAATGTAGTGCTCACTGATGTATTTCTTGTAGAACTCCTAAAGGAAGAAGTCTCTCGTAACTTTATGCTTGGGTACGTTGAGTGTCACGGTGTCCCACCAACTCTGAGCTTCTTCTGAAATTAGAGCATACTCCAGCTTGTGCTCCTTGGGGCACTTCATCTACTTATTCAAGACTTTAAGAGTATTCTCCAGCCAATACTCTGCTATCGCAGGATTATCCAGGTCCTGCCTAGTGAAGGTGTAAACTGGATACTGACGGAGCCTGTTAACAGGGGCTTTAGACGCAGATAGAGGGGCTTCAGCAGGCAAGAGCCGCGACCACTTGTTTAATCATTTCAGCCATTGACATTAGATACTCTTGCTTAGCGGGAGGCATCAGAGGAGGATGAGGTGGGTCATTCTGTGTCACTTCAGCCCTCAAATTGTCCCCCTATGTCGAGGAGGAGCCAAAGTACGGTTCATCTATGACACGTCTATCAGTAGGTATAGAAATTTTCAGATCTAATCATTCAAAAAGAATTTAAATCATGTAAGTTGAAAGTCATAGATAACATATACAAATAAAATCCTAGGTGGCATATGCATATGCAGACTCATGATAAGCCTCGGTTTAGTCCCAGAATCAACTAAACTCTAGCTCTGATACCACAAATATAACACCCCTTCCCGGCCTAGTAGAGAACTGGGTCGAAAAGTGCTACCGAAAAATATATCAGAGATTCAGAGATGTATTCGAAGTTCAGAGACTTATTCGGGAAGTTTATTAAACTTTTTAAAGCTTAGCAGATATGTTTATTGACTAATTATTCGATTTAGGGTCAATTTTTAAACATTTTCAAACTTAAGGACTAAATTGTAATTTTTACAAATTAGAGGTCCTTATTAGGATTTATTTTCACTAAAATACAATTAAACAATACCAATTACTAACCTATGAAGTTTCATTGCTAACGGAGATCGTTTACCTATCTAATTAGGACATTTAAAACTTAGTGACCAATTCGTAAACTGTTTAAAACTATAATTTTAGACTTTTAACAGAATTATCTGACTCCGTACTGGTACGCATAAGACGGTACCGGTATGCTAAGCTGATTTCCCAAATTCTAGGTTTAAGGGTAGCAAGACTGTATCAACACCCCTAAGCCTGTATCGATGCGCATTGACTATGGTTGACCTGTTTCGGTACAACCTAAGGTCGTATCGATACAATTTAATTTTTAGACCTTACCGTCCAAATCCGTATCGATACACCACCTTTTCATATCGATACGCCTGTTTTACTTAGTCCAATTATGCAAGGCCGTATCGATACGCCATCACCCGTACCGATACGCTTGCGTTGTAATGACAGATTTTAGCAGGTTTTTAATCAATTTAACATGTTGAACGTTGTCCAAACTTAACCAAATTTTACCAACAAGCCTAATATCTATATTTTTAATAGCATACAAAAATCTAGGGCATTTCGAATTCATTTACTAGGATTTTACCTTTTGGTGCCTTTAAGCTCATTTTGACTAGTTTAGCCATTTTAAAACATGCCAATTTTCACATACAACCCATAGGCTCTATTAGGCTATTACACACACATCAAATTATGCATCTATGACATGTTTAAGCCATATGCCACCCTGCTAGGAGTTCAAGGCAAAATTTAAGCATACATATGATCGGTGGAAGAGACTTACAACCGCAACTACACGATTGGAGCTCAGAATACTTCAAGCTCCTGAAATGCATGAGACACACGAATGTTAGGCTTACAGAGTCTACTGAGGTAGTCATAACAAATTCACAATAAATTCATCAAATACATGAATGACATATAGGCATGCTTGGTTAACAATTTATATAACATCAATCATATAAGACCATGTTTAAATCAATAGTCATGATTCCATGTAGCAATTATAAATCATATATATATATATATCATTTCCTTGGACATGGTAACCAATGGATGCGCAAATTCCCCTGTACGCCACACATATCAGAAATAGGCCATAGCCTTGAGCCGTAGCTCCGGAAAATATCCCTTACACAAACCAACCTTATCTCAACACATATAGGTCGTAGCCCCAGACTGTAGCCAATCCCTTACTTGGTGAGCTCGAATAACCCTATGGCCTGCCAATTGTATCCAATGTCCACAAACGTCCATGATCACATATTTCATTATAATTCTTACTTTCGGATCACATATCACAACATAATATTTCCTTTGTGCTCGTAAGCCATATCATATCGGACGTCAAATTAAGCCTTAGCTCCACATATCATATCATATCATTTTTGTATCAAATTCACACATAGCAAAATTCAAGTATCGTATATGAACTTACACATATTAATCCATGTCGGAAGCTTACCATGCTTACTATTAGCATCCACACAAGCTTGCTCTACTTGAGCCTTTAAACAAAATGCAAATTATAACATAAAACGAATACAACGGGACGGCACCTTGCCTATCCATTGACACGACTACACTCGCCTTGGATTATTGAAGCTTTCAAGGCCCCTGAATTATGATTCCTTTGCTCCTAGCTTTAGTTGAGGATGATGGATTGATTTCCTCCAACTCTTGAGCTACTTCAAATTTAAAAAATGCATTCGGATTAAACATATTAACTCACAAACGTTTTTCAAGCTTACCAAAGCCTGTAGACAACACCGAAACAAGGAAATTAGCCTACTAACACATGGGCTTGACTAGGTTGATCAAAAGCTTAATTCTTGAAATTAATTATCAAAGATCAAAGGAATCATTAAATCGATAAAGGGTTTTACTCACTGAGTTATAGGCTTTCAAACGATGTATTGAAATTTATCAAAGGTTGAAGATTGAATCGAGGTGCTTGCTTAGCTTGAGGTTAAAGACAACAATGGTGGTGCTTGCTTGTTGGATGGCAAAGGGAGAGTTTTGTTTTTGGAATATTCAAATAAGGAAGAAAACATTCTATTTTAAGGGATTAAACCCTTTTATCAATGCCCCACCTCCCCAAGGGCCATTGAGAAGCTTTCCCTTGGGTGAGGGTTTATTTAGACAACTATTTCCATATTTTCATTTCTTTCCCCAAACTCTAGGCAATTGATGGCCACTCATCACTCAATCTGAGTTTATTCAAGTGAAGAAGGAAGCAAGGAGGTGACTCAGCACCTTACTATTCATTTCCTTCAATTTGGGCCTTAAAATAAATTTTTACAAAGGGTCGTATCGATAAATTATATAGCCGTTTCAATATTCCTAGGCTAAAATAAGTATGTTAGTTGTGGCAGTTAGGCCGTATCGATACATGTCTTGCTATATCAAAATGCCTAGTTCAAACCGTATCGATACTGGTCCAGCCGTACCGATACGCCTAGTTTAAAATCAACATTTTCGGCTTTGAATTTCTTACAAGAAGGTCCCCACAACTTAAATCAAGTTCAACTAACTTTCATTGTTACAAAATTGGGTACAAGGATTGAGAGATTACATTTCTGAGAATATCTGATACAAAATTTTCCTGTCATCAGAACCAAATTCTGACTAGGCTGATTTAGGGATATGACAACTCTCTCCCGTTAAGAAAATTTATCCTCGAATTTTCACTCTAATTGAACAAATGAAGGTACTATTTTTGCATTGTCTCTTACGGTTCCTACATATATTCTTTAACTAAATGACTTGTCCAAAGGACTTTCACTAAGGGCATGGACTTGTTACGAAGTCTTTTAACTTCTCGTGCGAGGATCTGCACAGGTTCTTCCTCGTACGTCATATTAGACTGAATCTCCACAGACTCTGGGTCGATCACATGAGAAAGATCTGACCGATACTTTCGTAGCATTAACACGTGGAAGACATTATGAATTCAACTTAACTCCTAAGGGAGAGCTAGTTGGTAAGTAACAGGTCCAACTCTCACGATCACCTCGAATAGACTGATGAAACGAGGACTCAGTTTCCTTTTTTTGCCAAATCGAAGGATCTTCTTCCATGGAGATACATTAAGGAATGCTTTCTCGCCAACCTCATACATAATGTCCCTTTTTTATATCAGCATGAGCTTTCTATCGGTCAAATATAGCTTTGAGCCGATCACGAATAATGGTCACCCTTTCTTCAGTTTTCCGAAGTAAGTTAGGGCCTAACACCTTGCCTTCACCAAGCTCAGTCCAACAGAGAGGGGTTCTACATTTCATCTCGTAAAAGGCTTTATAAGGTGCCATTTGAATCGAAGTTTGGTAGCTATTATTTTAAGCAAATTCTACCAAAGGCACAGATTTCTCCCACGTATTCCCGAAGTCAATAAATTATGCTCGGAGCATATCTTCCAAAATCTACAAGGAAGAATCAGAATTCATATGGGTTACTTATACATACGAGTCGAAGGGAGATATGAGGTTACCTGAATAACCTTTTCGGATTGACCATCGGTCTGAGGATGGAAAACAGTGCTTAGGTGCACTCGAGTTCCCAAAGCTTCTTGTAGGGTCCTCCAAAATTGGGATGCAAAGCGTGGATCACGGTCGGAAATAATGGACACATGAACTCCGTGCAAACAGATAGCTTCACGAATGTACAACTCAACAAGCTTAGGCAAACCAAAGTCCATTCTCACTAGAATGAAATGAGAATATTTGGTGAATCGATCTACAATGACCCAAATGGCATCATTCCTCTTCGGTGTTATTGGTAGACCACTTACGAAATCCATCATAATACGTTCCTATTTCCATTGTGGAAGTTCAATAGGTTGTAAGAGACCAGTAAGCACCTTGTGCTCGCCTTTAACCCGTTGACAAGTCAAACACCTAGCCACAAAGTTTGTGATCTCACCTTTCATGCCGGACCACTAATACAACTCTTTTAGGTCTTTATACATCTTGATAGCTGTAGAATGGATAGAAAAGGAGCTCGAATGAGCTTCATTCAGGATTTGATCCCGAAGATCATCATCGTTGGGGACCCAGATACGGTTCTAAAAACACAACAGACCTTCAGATTTCATAGCAAAGTTAGGATCTGGCGTATCCTTGATCTTAGCAATAAGAGTTCACAACCCCTCATCAGATTTTAGAGTGCTTTAATTTGAGACACGATGGTTGACTGAATTCTCAATTCAGCCAATAGATTGCCATGCTTCTTGAGTCGGAAGTGAACATTTAAACATCTAGAAGAGGAAGTGGGCTTTCGACTAAGAGCGTCAGCCAAAACATTGGCCTTACTAGGATGGTTGTTAATAACCAAGTCATAGTCTTTCAAAAGCTCCATCCACCATCATTGACGGAGATTCAACTCTTTCTAAGTCAAAAGATATTTTAGACTCTTGTGATCAGTGTACAAGTAACACTTATCACCGTAAAGATAATGCCTCCAAATCATTAAGGCAAACACAACAGTAGCTAACTCCAAATCATGTGTCGGATAATTCAGCTCGTGAGGTTTAAGCTGACATGAAGCATAGGCTATGACATTTCCTTCTTGCATCAGTACACAGCCTAATCCCTGGCGGGATGCATCACTGTATACGGTGAAGTCCTTACCCGACTCAGGTTGCACCAAAGCAGGGGCATGGGTCAGAACTTGCTTAAACTGATCAAAGCTCCTTTGTTGTTCCACAGTCCATACAAAGGGGGTTTTAGTACGGAAAAGCTTTGTCAAGGGTGCAACAATCATCGAGAACCCTTTGACGAATCTACGATAGTAGCCTGCGAGGCCCAGAAAGCTATGAACTTCTCCAAAATTCTTCAGAGGAATCCAGTCAAGAACTGCTTGAATCTTCTTTGGGTATACCTAAATTCCTGCAGAAGAAATCACATGTCTCAGAAAGGATACTTTAGATAGCCAGAACTCACATTTGCTAAACTTAGCGTATAGCTGCTTCTCCCGGAGAGTCTGAAGTACTATCCGAAGATGTTCTTCATGAATGACAGTGTCTTTAGAGTAAATCAAGATGTCGTCTATGAACATAACCACAAACTTATCCAGATATGGCCAAAACGCACGATTCATCAAGCCCATGAAAGTTGCAGATGCTTTGGTAAGCCCAAAAGGTATTAATAGGAACTCATAGTGGCCATATCTAGTTTAGAAGGCAGTCTTTAGAACATCAGACTCCTTCACTAATACTTTATAGTATTCGGATCGCAAGTCTATCTTAGAGAAGATAGAACCATCTTTCAATTGATCAAAGAGATCATCGATCCTCTGTAATAGATACTTATTCTTGATTATTACTATATTCAGCTGAAGGTAATCAGTGCATAGTCGCACCGATCCATCATTCTTCTTGACAAATAAAACTGGTGCTCCCCAATGTGAGGAACTCGGTCAGATGAATCCCTTATTCAAAAGGTCTTGAATTTGCACTTTTAACTCCTTTAACTCAACTAAAGCCATTTGGCACGGAGTGATGGACACGGGAGTGGTCCCATGTTGCACTTCGATTCCAAATTCCATATCTTGTATTGGAGGGAGTCTCGGAAGTTCATCGGGATACACATCTGGAAATTCTTTTACAACTGGCACATTCTCGAACTTTGGATCTTTTTTGGACTCCATAGCACACATGATGATCTTTTTAGGCTCGGGTTTGGATTTCATTAAGGTTATGCTTTCTTTGCCAAGTCCTCGGAGCTATAGCTTTTTCTTCGAACAATCTACCCAAGCTTGTTGTTCAGCTAGCCAATCAAGGCCTAGGATAAGTTCAAAGTTACGGAAAGGCAAGGCCATCAAATCGGTCAGAAATGGGATCCCTTGGATTCTCAAAGGGAAAGCTTTACAGATCGATCAAATAACCACACTATATCCTAGTGGGTTAGAGACAACAATCTTGGAAGTGATTGGCTCGGATTCTAAGGCATACTTTACAATCAATGGTTCACTAATAAAGGAATGCGTAGAGTCTGGATCTACCAAAGCATATACAAGGCCAGAACATAATTCCACCTTACCTACAATTACATTCGGATAATCCTCTTGCTCTCAGCCTCGAACATGGTACATTTGGGTTGAGGTCTGAGGATCACGTCCTACCGATAGAGCGTTGGTGTTACGAGGTCTCCCTGTTGATCTAGATGGCACTTGTTTTTCTTATCTTCCCCTATTCGGATTCTTCTGAGAAGACATAGAAGTAGAAGCGTTTGGATTCTGCAGACACTGCCTGAGAAAGTGGCCAGACTCACCGCAGAGGTAACAAGATCCGGACTATTTGCGGCACTGTCCGTGGTGCCTCTTCTAAAAGAATTACACAAGGGAAGCTGTGAACCCCTTCCGGAATCGCTCGTACTATCAACTGAAGTCGTAAAAGCAGTAGATGTCCCTGAAGATTGGGATTGTGGCACGTATCCTGATCTTGGTAACTATTAAAGGGTGACAGACTTCTTGTCCCATTGTTTACCTTTTTCTGAGGAATAGGAGGTTTAGAATCATCTTAGAATCTTTTGTCGGATCTAGATTGGTTCCCTTTCCTTATTTCATAAGCCTTCTAAAGGCTTCAGTAGCAATGGCTCGGTTGACCAAGGTTTGGAAATCCTCTATCTCCAAGGCAGTAAAAAGAGGAAGAAGTTCATCACAAAGGCCGTCAATGAACATTCTGCATTTCACCTTTTCCGTAGGTATGACCTCAGCACCATACCTCACATACTTGCAGAAATCGTGGATATACTGCTCCACAGGCCTTCCTCTTTGTTTTAGGTGGAGGAACTTCTTACGTCTTTCAGCAATATAGTGCTAACTGATGTATTTCTTGCAAAACTCCTGAAGGAAGAAGTCCCACGTAACTTTATACTTAGGTACGGTGAGTGTCACGATGTCTCACCAACTTTGAGCTTCTTTTGAAATTAGCGCCAGAGCACACTCCAGCTTGTGCTCCTCAGGGCATTTCATCTGCTTATTCAAGACTTTAAGAGTATTCTCTAGCCAATACTTTACTATCTAAGGATTATCCAGGTCCAGACCAGTGAAGGTGTAAACTGGATATTGACGGAGCTTGTCAACAGGGGCTTTAGAAGCAGATAGAGGGGTTTCAGTAGGATGCGGTGGTGGATCTTGCCTAAGAGACATGACCACTTGTTTAATCATTTTAGCCATTGACATTAGATACTCATGCTGAGTGAGAGGCATCGGAGGAAGATGAGGTGGGTCATTCTATCCCACTTGTTTGGGCCTTACTTCTACCCTCATATTGTCCCCATGTGTCGAGGAGGAGCCGGGGCACGGTTCATCTACGACATGCCTATCAGTAGGTGCAGACATTTTCAAATTTAATCATTCAGAAAGAATTTAAATCGTGTAAGTTGCAAGTCACAGATAACATATATAAATAAAATCCTAGGTGGCATATACATATGCAGACTCGTGATAAGCTTTGGTTTAGTCCTAGAACCGAAAAAACTCTAGCTCTGATACCATAAATGTAACACCTCCTTCTCGACCTATAGAGAACTGGGTCAGAAAGTGCTATCGAAAAACATATTGGAGGTTTAAAGATGTATTTAGAGTTTAGAGACTTATTCTGGAAGTTTATTAAACTTTTTAAAGCTTAGCAGATCTGTTTGTTAACTACTTATCATAATCTTTACAAATTGGAGGTCCTTATTGGGATTTCTTTTCACTAAACTACAATTAAACTTACCAATTACTAACTTTTGAAGTTTCGTTGCTAACGAAAATTATTTACATATCTAACTAGGCCATTTAAAACTTAATGAGCAATTCGTAAATTGTTTAAAATTGTAATTTTAGACTTTTAATAGAATTAACTGACTTCGTACCGATACGTCTAAGACTGTATCGGTTCGCTAGGTTGATTTCCCAAATTCCAGGTTCAAGGGTAGCAAGACGGTATCGATACCCCTAAGTCCCTATCGATACTCATTGACTATGGTTGACCTGTTTCGGTACAACCTAAGGTCGTATTGATACAATTTAATTTTCAGACCTTACTGTCTAAATCTGTAGCGATACACCACCTTTGCGTATCGATACGCCCTGTTTACTTAGTCCAATTATGCAAGGCTGCATCGATACGCCATTACCCGTACCGATACGCCTGTCTTGTAATGGCAGATTTTAGCTGGTTTTTAATCAATTTAACTTGTTGAACAATGTCCAAACTTAACCAAATTTTATTAAAAAGCCTAATATCCATATTTTAATAGCATACAAAATTCAAGGGCATTTCGAATTCATTTACTAGGATTTTACCTTTTTGGTTCCTTTAAGCTCATTTTGACTAGTTTAGCCATTTCAAAACATGCCAATTTTCACATACAACTCATAGGCTCTATTAGGCTATTACACAAACATCAAATTATGCATCTATGATATGTTTAAGCCATATGCCACCCTACTAGGAGTTCAAGGCAAAATTTAAGCATACATATGATCGGTGGAAGAGACTTGCAACCGCAACTACACGATCAGAGCTCGGAATACTTCAAGATCCTGAAATGCATGAGACACACGAATGTTAGGCTTACATAGCCTAGTGAGGTAGTCATAAAAAATGCACAATAAATTCATCAAATACATGAATGACATATAGGCATGCTTGGTTAACAATTTATATAGCATCAATCATATAAAATCATGTTCAAATCAATAGTTATGATTCCATGTAGCGATTATAAATCATATAAACATATCATTTCCTTGGACATGGTAACCAATAGATACGTGGATTCCCCTATACACCACACATATCAGAAATTGGCCCTAACCTTGAGTCGTAGCTCCAAAAAATATCCCTTACACAAACAAACCTTATCTCACCACATATAGGCCGTAGCCCTTCATTGTAGTCCAATCCCTTACATGGTGAGCTCGAATAACCCTATGGCATGCCAATTGTATCCAATGTCCACAAACGTCCAAGGTCACATATTTCATTATAATTCTTACCTTTCGGATCACATATCACAACATAATCTTTCCTTTGTGCTCGTAAGTCATATCATATCGGACGTCAAATTGAGCCTTAGCTCCACATATCATATCATAGCATTTCCCTATCAAATTCACACATAGCAAAATTCAAGTATCGTATATGAACTTACACATATTAATCCATGTGGAAAACTTACCATGCTTACTATTAGCATCCACACAAGCTTGGCCTACTTAAGACCCTAAACAAAATGCAAATTATAACATAAAACGAATGCAACGAACGACACCTTGCCTATCCCTTGACACGACTACACTCACCTTGGATTATTGATGCTTTCAAGGCCCCCGAATTACGATTCCTTTGCTCCTAGCTTTAGTTGGGGATGATGAACTGATTTCCTCCATCTCTTGAGCTAGTTAAAAATTAAAGAATGCATTAGGATTAAACCTATTAACTCACAAGCATTTTTCAAGCTTACCAAAGCTTTTAGACAACATCGAAACAAGGAAATTAGCCTACTAACACATGGGGTTGACTCGGATGATCAAAAGATTAATTCTTGAAATTATTTCTGAAAGATCAAAGGAATCATTAATCGATAAGGCGGTTTACTCACCGAGTTATAGGCTTTCAAATGATGTATTGAAATCGATCAAATGTTGAAGATTGAATAAGGTGCTTGCTTAGCTTGAGGTTGAAGACAACAATGGTGGTGTTTGCTTGTTGGATGGCAAAGGGTGAGTTTTGTTTTTGGTAGATTCAAATAGGGAAGAAAACTTTCTATTTTAAGGGATTAAACCCTTTTATCAATGGCCCACCTCCCCAAGGGCCAATGAGAAGCTTTCCCTTGGGTGAGGGTTTATTCAGACATCTATTTCCATCTTTTCATTTCTTTTCCCAAACTCTAGGAAATTGATGGCCACTCATCACTTAATCCGAGTTGATTCACGTGAGGCAGGTAGCAAGGAGGTGACTCAGCACCTTACTCTTAATTTCCTTCAATTTGGGCCTTAAAACAGATTTTTACAGAGGGCCGTATCGATACACTATATAGCCGTATCGATACGCCTAGGCTGAATTAGGTAAGTTCATTGTGGCAGTTAGGCCATATCGATACAGGTCTTGCTGTATCTAATGCCTAGTTCAAACCGTATTGATACCGATCCAACCGTACCGATACGTTTTGTTCAAAATCAACATTTTCGGCTTTGAATTTCTTACAAGGTCTCCACAACTTAAATAAAGTTCAACTAACTTTCATTGTTACAAAATTGGGTACAAGGATTGAGAGATTACACTTCTGAGCGTATCCGATACAAAATTTTCCAGTCACCGAAACCAAATTCCGACTAGGCCAGTTTTAGGGATGTGACAAATAGTTCACAGAATGGTCATTAAAACTTAAATAGACCAATAAGATGAGTAAATGACCTCCATTGATAACGAAATTTCACAGGCTGATAACCGATAAGTTTAATTGAAGATTTGTAAAGAGAAATTCTAATAAAGATCCATAATTTGTAAAATTTGCAATTTAGTCACTTAGTTCAAAAAAGTTTATAATTGACCCCAAATTAAGTAAGCTATTAATAAGTTAGTTCGTTAGATCTTAGAGGAGATTAATAAGACATTCCTAATAAGATTCTGAACTTCGAATAAGTTTCCGGTAACACTTTTCGGCCCTGTTCTCTGCCAGGCCGGGAAGTGGGTGTTACAAGAATCATTCTCTTATCATATAGTTTGGTTCCAACTAACTTCACAGAATTGTAGATATTTTGCAATGAAATAAGGCAGCGATCAATCAACTTTCTCAATGCAATAATCAATCTCTTGATTATTTAAGGTATAATGTTAAAAAATATAATTAACGTTTTATTGAATAGTCACTTTTGTTTATATTTTTTAAGCAATTTAATCCTTAACGTTTCGTTTTGGGTCAAAATGGTCCCTATGAGAATGAAATTGTTAGTCAACAGACGATAAACAACTTGGAATGGCTTGACAAAATGACACGTAAGCTGGAAAATACTTTTATATAATTTTATAAAATTATTTTTTACTGATGTAACATTTTTTCAAGTCAGCACATTTGTCTATATGACACTGGCATGTTAGTGTAAATTTCCATGTAGGTTTGTCATGTTATTTTAAGCCTTTTAGTGTTAGTCGACTAACATGTTTTATCCGTAGATTGACCATTTTGACCCAAAATGAAATGCTAAGAGTTAAATTGTTCAAAAAAAGAATAAAGACCAAAATGTCTATTCTGTCAAACTTTAAGAATTTTTTTTGACTTTATGCTATTATTTAACTAGAACGGATTAAATATATATTCAGTTCACAGCTTATGCAGCAGATCAAAACAACTAATAAACCCTATTTGAGGTTTGGTTTTTCTTTTTCTTTTTCTTTTTCTAACAAATACAATTGATGTCTTACACAACTTAATTACTTGGAACTATTGAGGATGTCACTAACATCCAACATGATTTGTTGTATTGAAGGTCTTGTCTCCGGAAAGCTGTTGGTGGAAGCCAAAGCAATCCCCAAAACCTTCAAAGCTTGCTTTCGTTCTTTTCCTCTCACAGGAAACTCGAAAAATGTACTTTCACCTTCTTTTATCCTTTCCTCCATTTTAACTATGTAGTTTATGTAACTTAGGTCCTGCACTCCCGCTAGAATGTCCAGCAGAACCAGCCCGAAATTGAAGACATCACTCTTTTGACTCAAATCCTCACAGTAAATGTTATTTGTTCTTGTTCGTTTTTTGCTGTCGGAATCTTCGATGCAGTCGGCCAACTGGACGAACCCATAATCCGATAACCGAGCCGTAAGGTCGATGTTTATCATGATGTTGGAAGATTTTATGTTTCCATGAACGTTCATTTTCATGTTCTTTTCTGTTGGTGGGGATTGTCCATGGATGAATGCGATTGCTCTTGCGATGGAATCTATTATTCTCAAACGTTCATTCCAATTCAATGCAATTTGGCCTTGCCTCCCACCTTGATAATCAAACACAACATTGTATAAACATAAAACATTTATGAATTTTGTTCCAAATTACTGTTAGAAAGATGAATAAAGGGCCAATTTAGCAGTTGATTCTAAAAGCGCTTTCTAAAAATGTTTCAAATAGCAAGAACATTTTGGTCAAAATTACTTTTGTGGTGAAAACTGCGTAAAAAGCGAACAAATATTTTTTTTGTCTCTTTTTGTGCCATAATATTAAAATATTAAATTTTAAACTTTAATCGTACATTCTAAATCTTAAAAAATACACTTTACTCTTAATTCCTTAAATTTTAATCCTAAATTTTATCTGTAAATTTATTTTTTAGAGTGGGGACAAAAAAAGGGGCATGGAGAGGGGCAAACAATTTTTTGAACTCGTAAAAAGCAAAGATAAACAAAGTATTTTGTACTAACAACCAGTTGGTTTAGTGTGATGAGGGACTGGATTCCTTAAGCAAGGTAAAAGGTTCGACTTCTGGCATTGTAAATGAAGTAAATTGGATTGGTAGTGACGAACCTTTGCAATAGGCGACCAGAATTAGTCAAACAATAGGTTGGATACTGGTTATTAAACCAGATAATAAGGTATTTTCTATGCAAAAGCTATTAATGAAAGTTAGGGTTTTATGAATTAACTCACCTGAAAGAAGGTCAGCTAAGCTTCCCATGGGATAGTAGTCTAAAACAACAAGCTTGATCCTCTTGGCATACAAGTAGGCAGTGACTGGGACGAGATAGTCGCAGTTGTTGCAAACCTGAGCCAACCTCTTCACTCTCCGACCGAACTCACTCTTTCTCACTATCACCTTCCGGAACCTCTTTAGAGTGCAAAGTCTACCATTGGACAACACCACTTTTTCAGTCAATCCCCTGCTGTTCTCTCCCATCACACCCACCGATGTCCTCAAAACCTCCTTTAACGACAGCGATGGCCCATGGTTCTCACATGAATTTAACGGCACGTCGTCCATAAATCCTACGATGCAATCATCGTATTCGGAGATGGATCCCGACCTGCTGTTCTCACCATAAAAACTTCTTCTGGGCTTTGTAAAGGCCCTTGACAACATTCTTCTGGAATGGGGTTTGTGGAGAAATATTGAAGGGAAATAGTGGTTCTTGGAAAACAGGTTATTGAGTTGGGGGGAGGGGGGTGGATCCAGCTTTTGGCCGGTTTACATTGTTTGAGGCATTGGAATCATCGGATCCAGGGCGGTGATACTTTGTTTTGGCATTTTCTGACTTCATTTAGTCCAAAGAATGACCATGGAAATTCTCTTCGATTCTGGTTTGTCTCACGTTAAGTGACGCATGCGGCAAGCTTGTTTAGAAACAATCCTAGTTTACTTTTGTTTCACTCTAATAGTTCTTGTGGTAAAGCCCTAGTCTGGTTATCAGGGTCTTTCTTGTATCCCATATGACACTTGCTTATATTTTCTTTTCAAAAGTTGTATACTTATAAATTGTAAAAAAGTTTTTAGCTACATGTCCTAGTTCATCCATTTTTTTAAACAATTCTATTAAAGAGAAAATTTGCTCTTAATAGATCTAAAACTCACAACTTAAAGGGAGGAGAATGTGTCAACCGATAACTTTTGTCCTAGTTCATCCATTGAACGGTCTAAACAAAAATTAATTTCATTGAGTCCAATGAAAAAATAATCACATGTTTAATATCGTTATATTCTCAAAATTTCCATTATATGAGTTTGGTGTAAACATTTTGTTACAGCTTGAGAAATTGTTTGTTCCATAGAATCCTCCCCGGTTTCCCATAAATAGTCATCAGGCCCACATATGTTACGGTTTTCAATTTACCGTCCCTTGTGTTATTTCCATTTTCAATCCTAATTCATAATGCTAGTGAATCAGCATGCCTATGAATTGCAATAGATCGGACTTGGATCAGACTGTGTAGAGTCTAAGTTCAAATCAGATTATAATCGGACTCAGATATTTTTTTCGAATTTAGATTCAGATTTTTTTAATCATATTTGGATCAGATTTTTTCGGATTGGATTCGGATTAGATTGTTATCTCCAGTGTTGACCCGAATTTGAGGGTAGATTCACGAATTTTAGCATCTTTAGAGTATATTATGTTTCAGCCCTCTAATATTTTTATTTTAATGTAAATCAACCCATTATTTTGTGTATTTTATTTCTTGTGTTTTAATTTATGCCATTTTAATTTTGTATTTATTCATTTTCGTCCCTTGTTTGTTTAAAAAATTTAATTTTTTGTGTTTATTATTTATGCTTTTAATTTGCTTCCTATTTTTTAGGTGAAAAGGGATGTTACCCCTACAAGCCTCGTTAAAAACCTCCCTAAACAATTTTTTTCCTATTCTAATTCATAATTTTAGCCTAATGGAGTATATCTTAACTTTATCTTACAATTTCAACTCATTTACTATTTTACTCGCTAATTTTTTTAATTCTCAGTAATTCATTGATATTTACATTTGTTAGGATTTCAGTTTCAAATACCTAATAAATTTACGAAAGTTAAATTTAGGTATTTCTGCTACCAAGAAGTGCTCTGCACCTATTACCAAGTATATAAAAAAGATAGCTTTTCAGATCAACTTTGTTCTTCGCCGGCAGGGACCTTTAGTTGTCTTGCTGATTTGTCTTTGTATATAAATAAGATTCATCTTCTTCGATAAATGTTTTTTTAGTTTTTTCTTGTTTTATATTTTGCTTTGTCAGATTTCATATAACATCAAATTTTTAGCAATTTTTTTCGTATACTTTTATGGCAGTTTCATTCGTCTCCTTCTATGGTATTTTAGTCTGTCTTTTTTACAGTGTTTCCTACTTTTCCAGCAGTTTAACGTTCATATGACGAGTATCAGCGAGCGTTCTTTGTAGCGAAGGTCGTTGTTCAGTTATGGTTATGATTCTTTTTTTTTGTAGTTTTACTGATATGCCAAGAACTAGCAGCAGAAAGATTTACTTTTTTATAAAGCGTTCTGATCAAAGTACATGGTTGCTGGATTTCATTAGGAAGATTTTGCAAGTTTTCGTGGAAAGTGATGGGTTAGGCTTTTCATGTCTTTCACACCTTTTAAAATTTATTATATATATCTTTTCGCATTGAATTTTCAATGTTTATGGTGTGATTACTTTAAAATCTTCTAATCCAGTATACTTATATTATTCAAAAAATACCTAATAAATTTAACTAGCATCGAATGAAAGGTCGAGGGCCCTACGAGTACGCCTGATTCTTAGGCCAAAAGTTGAATTTTAAATTTATGGGTAAACAACACCATTGGTAACTAAACTTTTCGTGATTTTCTATTTTGAGAACCTTAACTATTTTTTGGCAAAAACATTGCTAACATTATGTTTTGTTATTATTTTAGTAACCGACCATCAAATATTTAATAGTAACGTTGATGTGACATTTTTAAATTATTTCTTTAGTTTACATGTAATTTTCTCTCTCATTGTAACACCCTCAACCTGATAACATTTGGGCCTCAAACCAAAACCATTACCATAAAATTTCCAACCTGGTTTAGCCCAAACCACATTCATTTTCATAAAATCCATTAAGTTCAAATGTTTCAGAGTAGACAAATAGTTAAAAACATTACATGGGAGCTCCATTTGAAATACATAATTAAAAGCATTCGACTCACAAGTTAAAATCCCAAAATAAGAGTTACAATACAACCATAGTGTCATACAAAATATAATCTAAGTATTGTACTCAGACACAAGTCAGTGTTGAAGTTCTACTCCGATGATACTCCAACGATGCACGCCAAACCTACTAACCTGCGAACGAAAACAATAATTTCAAAAACTGAGCTAACGAAGCTCAGTGGATACACTTCCATTAAACCATGCTTCATGCAAATCATAAATATGAGCATGTAGCTAAGAGAATGATATCATGGCATAATATAACAACATTGGCGCTACCTCTATCCGCTTAAACACATAAAAAACAATGGGAAAGCATTGACCTCACACAACACATATACATCATACCAATAAACCTGGAGTGAGACCCGATGGTACACAGCTTTGGGAACATACACTCTCTAGGTGAGGCCCGGTGCCACACAACTTCGGGAACATACACCCATGCTCGAAATATCTCATCGAGCAACTTCGAATAAGACCCGATGCCACTTAGCTTCGGGAATTACATTCGGCAAAACTCTTACCATGGTGTTGCAATACGTCTTGGGTATCCGGATCCCATCAACCAAGTGCCCACACAGAACATCACAACATCGCATAATGTAACGCCTCAATTTTGGGTGTAGAAGTTATCCGATTAGTTTGGACGGTTCCAGTGAACCGGGGTAGCGGTCTAAACTAGTTTCGGGATTTAATTAAAAAGAAATCTATTTTGGCTGAAATAAAATATGGAAAAATTATCTTAAATATTTAAATATGTTTTGAAAATAATGGAGAACTCAATTTGGCAAAATAAATCGAGTAAGGGTGACATTTTGAAAATGGTGACTGTTTTGAAAAGAAATCAAAACTGTTTTAGTGACTGTTTTGAAAAAGTGTGAGAACTTAGAATCTTTAAGGAGCTAATAACCCTAAAGGCTAATATCAGACTTATTCCCTTAATTGGATTATTTTAAAGTGTTTTAATTAACTAAAATTGGTTAGGAGAGTTAATTGGGAGTTATTTTCTTTAAAACAAATTTGACGTAACTTTTTCTTCTCTTAAGAATTCTCTCAATTTTCCCTCCATCCAAACACCATTCTTCTCTTCAAAATCTTAAGGTAAACTCTTAACTTGATTTACTTTTGATTTCCAAATGATTTTCTACCAAAATCTTATTGTTTAAACTTTGTTTTTCTCATGTAAATCAACCAATTAAGGGGAAAGCTACCATTAGAGGTAAGGTTTCGTTTTCCTCCTCTAATGAAAGGTTCTTTACTAAAATTCACAAGTTCTTGATCCTTTATCAATATTTTCTAATGAGTTTTGTTGTGGTGCTTAAGGGAAATTGGTTTAATTGAGGTTTTTTAGTTGGTAAATGAAGAGTTTGGTTTTAATTCGTATAGATCTGAAAATGCTAAGTATTATGATGATTTTAATCATTTAGTTGATGTTAAAGTTTGTGGATAAGTGTTTTTGATCAATGAAAACCCGAAACTAGTTAGATTGCTATAGATCTAGGTTGTTATCTTTGGTTTTTGGCTTGATAAATGAGTTTAATGGTTGCTGGAAGATAAAATGATGTTGGAAAGTGGTTAATTGATGTATTTTGATGATGACTGAATGTTGATTTCGTTGGGTAAGGGCTGGAGATCATTTAGTTTGATTTCGCCATTGTTTTTGATAGTTCTGGTGGGTGTTGTGTTGATTGATTGTGCTAGGATGTTGAGGAGATTGTGGGCTGTGAGTTTAGATGTTGGATTGAGCTTTAATTCTCTGTTTTGGTTGGGTAAAAATAGGGGAGACCAATCCGGAGTTGTTTGAAGGTGCTACGGTTGCATCGAACGCTTGATTGACACTTCGGCTTGCAAGCGAAACGAAGTCAGTGAGTGGAAATGTGGTTTACAACCTCAGTAAGGTTTGAAAGAGTTTTATGGGAGTTTAGATTGAGCTTGAAACGCCAATCTAGGCTTGGAAGTAAGTATGGTGACATTTGCTCACGGAATTCAGTTTTCCATGGTTTTGTTACCTACTATTTAATGCATGTTTTCATATGCGAAATATGATGAGATTTATCCCATGAGATAGAATTGATATGGCAATGAGATATATTATGCTTTTGAAAATCTTTGCATGGTTTATTGCATGAGATTTGGGATGTGTAAATGGTTTGATGATGCATTGATAAAAACAGTAGGTTAACATGGTTTTAAATTGTATATTGGCAAGTGATGATGCTTATAAACAATGTCGGATATAATTGGTCGACCAATAGGATGTGAGTGCACTATAATATACAAAATTCGTACATGTTGCAAATTTTTCGGTTACACAATAGGGGTAGTGTTATTATGTTGCGAGTGATAGGGGTAGTGCTATCACCAACGGGCAATGCGGGTAGTGGCAACCCGGCTGAAGTGAGATTGTTGTGAGGGTAGTTTCACCATGTGACTTGATGGGGGTAGTGCCATCATGGTGTCCGCATACCCGAACATGAAAGGATGGGGTAGTGCTATCCAAAGGATAGGGGTAGTTCTATCCGGATCTCTTGTATTGACAATGTACGTGCTAAACATGTATCATGCTTTAAAATGATGATTTGTATAATGTGGTTTGTATTTGAAACCTTGCATAGGGTGAGACTATGCATGGGATTTAAAAATGGAAGCATCGCTTGTTGGCTAAGCAAGTAAGACTTGAGGCTATGCATTAAGATGCGTGAAACTATGATACATGTTGAGAAATGAAATATGTTTTTCTTAGAAAAGTTGTTTCAAGCATGAGATTTTATTAAGCATGATATTGGGGATTCATGGAATAAAATGGTTTTAAATGCATTGTTGTGCTTTGTTTTGAGCAACCCTCACTAGGTATTTATGCTTACGCTCTCTTTTTCAACAATGCACATGTGGCAGCAAGGAAGCAAATATTCGATCCAAGTTGCGATTGAAAACTCAAGTATGGTTTGATAGTTTTAAACATAGCTAATAATGGCAATGGGGTAGCCAAGTGTTATGGGAGAGGACGTTTAGAACTCCCTTGATTTGCTGCAAATTTCTATAATGGTTTTGGACTTGTAAATGGCCTTTAATTGCTGGTAATTTGTTTGGTTTGCATTTTTGTGCTTGAATGGTTATTTTGCATAGGAAGCATGCCTATAGATTGATTTTCATAATGCATTGAAGTTGAAAGCATGCCTATAGATTGATTTTCATAATGCATTGAAGTTGAAAGCATGTTTTGGTGTGTAATGCCTATGGTTTATGCTCTAAGTGATTGTATATGTCTTAGTAACATGTTGGAATGTTTTTGGATGATTTCAAGCTTGTTAAACCTGCATTTTCTAACACCACAGACCCAGGCGTATCGGTACACAAGCTACCGTATCGGTATAGTAAAGCCAAATCAGGCATACCGTATCGGTATAGTGTAGCCCGTTAGAGGGTAAACTGGAGAACCGTATCGGTACTCGGGACCGTATCGATACCCTTTTGTGCCACTGGATATCTGATATTTTCACGAGTTATTGGCGTACCAGTACGGGCTCAAGTTTATCGATACACTTGATCGTTAAGTTGGTTAATTGAAGCTTTCTGAAGTTTTGCTTTCTTACGATTAAGTCACTACTTATATGAATGTTCAATTAAATGAGTTTGGGTGATTGAAATGAGTTGATATTCGATATGGAAACATGAAACCTAACTAACTGACTATCGGTAACTTTAATTTCGCATTTGGTCCCTGAATTTAAATGGTTTTACAAAATGGTCCCTAAATGCTAAACGGGATGATTGAATGTCAAATCGACGTCCGATCGAGTTGTAATTTCATACTGGATTAGCATGTACACTTAGGTTAACAATATTGCATCTAGTAAATAAAAATAAAAGGGTCGTTAATCGAAGTGAATTTTAGCGAATTCGCTCTGGTTTTCCCTGTGTGACCCGCTCGACTCGGTCTTGCGACTAGACTAGGTTAAGGGGGTTACATTTGTTTGTATTAGAGCCAGATTTATGAAAAATTGGGAGGTAAATTGTTGGGTGTTTGAATATTTGTTGTTTGCAAGGTATTGAGGTTATGTTTTGAGTATGTCATGATTATTTAATGATTGATTAATATGCTCAGTGTATGATAGCATGTTGTGTGGGTAATTCTTGTTTTTGGGAGTAAAGAATTGGGTAACCCATTGCCATATTACTATTGAGAAGAGATATTATTTTAAAACTAGAGCAACTTGGAATCTTTCTTCGTGATGGTCTGACTATTTTGATATACTATTTTGTTTTAATGATAGATACATATTATTTGCATTATGGGACCAAGATGATAGCTGAGAATTGGTACTCGTGGAGTTATGGAGGAACAGGATGTACGTAATGAGGATCTTCCGCCCCCTCTACCTCCAGCGGGTAGTGGTACTGGGACAAGTGGTGATGGCCCCCAAGTAGCTTAGGGGAAGGCTGTAGGTGATATGACACCCTTGATTTAGGCTATCAAGTGAGCCTTTCAGGCTGTAGTAGTGGGTTTGCGTGCAGCTACACCACTGCTAGTTGTTGTTAATCCTAGCTTACCTTTGGAGCGTTTACGCAGTCTGGGTGGTACCGAGTTTTGGGGGTTGTCTTTGAAGGATTATGAGGCATGTTTAAGAGTACCCAAAGGATTTTGGGACAGTTGGGATGCGCAGATGCGCATAAGCTTGGGTGCATTGTTCCTCTTTACATGGTGATGCTTATACGTGGTGGATGACCACTATTGCGGGGATGGAACCTGCAGAGGTGACCTAAAATTTCTTTGGGACTGCCTTCAGGCATAAGTATCTTGGTACGAGGTATCAGGATGAGAAGAAGAAGGAGTTTATGTCCTTGGTTCAGGGCAACATGTCTGTTGCGGATTATGAGATCCAACTTGTTCGTTTGAGCTAGTATGCTCCTAAGTTGGTTTCTAATGAAAGTGCTAGATGTGATCGTTTTCAGTATGGCTTGGTAAAGGAAGTGAAGACGTATATGTTAGCTTCCGATTATATGGATTTTGATGTCCTAGTTACACGGGCAAAAGACATTGAGCAGAATCTAGGTTTGTCCTCTCTCATAGGGAGTTCTAACTCCGGGAAGAGAGTTAGTGAGAGTAACACTGAGAAGGATCGTCATAAGAGGTAGCGTGATGGGAGGTTCTCTAGGGATCAGAGGCATAGAGGTAATGGATATGTCAGCCGAGGACAGCTGGTCCAGAATGCTTCTGTTCGTACAACAGAGTGTAACCGTTATGGAATGCGACATAATGGTGAGTGTTGGGGAGTTGCAGGCACGTGTTGGAATTATGGTGTGAAGGGACACACAAAAAGAGATTGTCCTCAATTGTCTGGGGGTAGACAGTATCCTGGCAGAGCTGTTGAGCCACAAAGAGGTCAGGGGCATGGCCGTGGTAATTATCAGTGTAGAGACGAGGGGTAAAGGAATGTGGCTCATGTTGTGGCTGTTCGACCTGAGGGAGGTGGTCAAGCTAGAGTGTATGCGCACCGTGAAGGGAGGAATGACGCCGATGTAGTTGCAGGTACCTTTACTTTGCAATCTTTATCATTACTTTCCTTGATTGATTCTGGATCTACACATTCGTATATTCTGCATGACCATGCTATTTTACTTGATATACATGTTGAGATGTTGGATGTGGGTATGCATGTGATGAGTTCTTTTGGAGAGACCGTCATTGTTAGAAAAATGTATAGGAGATGATGTCCTTTGATGGTTCAGGGTTATGTTTTTGTTGTTGATATGATAGAGTTGCCTTTTTATGGTTTTAATGATATCTTGGGAATGGATTGGTTGGCTGAGCATAAGGCTATAATAGATTTTGAGACGAAGCGGGTTATGTTGCGATGTTCTGATGGCTCAAAGGTTGTGGCAGTGGGCGAGAATGTTAAGTTCTTGTCCAATGTTGTTTCAGCGTTGGAAGCGTAAAAGTTGTTGGGGTGTGGATGTCAGGCATATCTAGCATATGTCATGAATTCGAATATGAAGGAGGCACGTCTACAAGATATTCATACTGTTTGTGATTATACCGGAGTGTTTCTAGAGGAGTTACCTGGGTTGCCGCCAGATAGTGATGTTGAGTTTTACATAGAGACGTACGCGGATTCGGCACCAGTGTCCATTGCACCGAATCGGATGGCACCTAAGGAGCTGAAGGAGTTGAAGGTGCAGTTGTAGGAGTCACTTGATCAAGGATTCATTTGTCCTAGTGTTTCACCTTGGAGAGCTCCAATGTTGTTTGTTAAAAAGAAAGATGGCACGATGAAGATGTGCATTGATTATCGACAGCTGAATAATTTGATGATAAAGAATAAGTATCATTTTCTGTGAATTGATGAACATTTTGATCAATTTCGTGGTGCGACGGTGTTTTCTAAGATTGATTTAAGATCGGGATACTACCAGTTGAAGGTGAAGGACAATGATGCATCGAAGATAGCTTTTTGCACTCGATACAAGCATTATGAGTTCTTGGTGATGCCGTTTGGGTTGACGAATGCCCCAGCTGCTTTCATGGATATGATGAATCGGGTGTTCCATGAATTCTTAAATCAGTTTGTGGTTGTGTTTATCGATGATATCCTTGTGTATTCGCATACCGAGGAGGATCACGATAGACATTGGCAGATTGTTTTGCAGACCTTGTTGGATAACCACTTGTATGCTAAGTTGAGCAAATGTGAGTTTTGGATTAGAGAGGTGGTGTTTCTTGGCCATGTTGTATCAGCGAAAGGCATTCTGTGGATCCGCAAAAGGTGAAAGCAGTCGTTAATTGGAAACAACCTAAGTTGATAATGGAGGTCTGTAGTTTCTTGGGTTTAGCTGGGTATTATCATCGTTTTATGGATGGTTTCTCTAAAATTGCTGCTCCTTTAACGAATTTGTTATAGAAGGATGTTTGTTTTGAGTGGACCGAGGCAAGACAACAAGCTTTTGAGAAGTTGAAGGAAGCTTTGACGCAAGCTCCGATCTTGATTAAACCTGAATCAGGAAAAGAGTTTGTGATCTATAGTGATGCATCCTATGTTGGTTTGGGGTGTGTGTTGGTGTAGGAAGGGAAGGTTGTGGCTTATGCATCTAGGAAATTAAAGGTGCACGAGCGCAATTATCCAACGCATGATATCGAGTTGGCTGCAGTTGTGTTTGCTTTGAAGGTTTGGATGCATTACCTTTATGGTGAGAAATGTGTGGTCTTTACCGACCATAAGAGTTTGAAGTATTTGATGTCGCAGAAAGAGTTGAATCTTAGGCAGCGGAGATGGTTGAAGTTGCTTAAGGATTATGATTTGGCGATAGAGTATCATCCGGGTAAGGCCAATGTGGTAGCTGACACTTTGAGAAGGAAGGTAGCTGTGGAGTTGTGAGTGATGTTTGCTCGATTGAGCTTGTCTTGGGATGGTGGCTTGATAACGGAGTTGCAGGTGAAACCTTCACTGGTTTAGTTAATCAAAGAGAAGCAATTGCTAGATGATTCGTTGGTCTAATCTTGAGTTCCAATTCGAAGCTTCTTTACCTTGGTTCCAACGATTTCTGTTACTCATAGAATAAGACTAGGAGTTGCTAGAGAAGTTCCGAGTCCTCCTACTTGAACCCCCATGCCCTCTAGACGGGCCATAGGTCAAACCTTGCACTTTCTCAAGCGACTTAGCACCGGCGATCAATTCTGAACACACTTTCAGTGGGACAACTGTCAAGTATGTCTAAATCTCCATTCTTAGACCCTTTTGAAACCTTTTGAACCTTATTTTCTCAGTAGCAAACAACTTAGGGGCATATGTACTCAGCTATAGTAACTCTTATTCATATTCAAAGACTAACCGGTTCCCCTAGACAAAATGGGTGAACCGGTCCCTCAGGCTATCAACGTGGGTCTCTCCTACATGCTTCTTCTCAAACACATCCAAAAAGTCATCCCATGAAGATTGATGGGGATACCATCCTAACTCTATGGTCTTCCACCACTCTCAAGCATTCTCCCGCAACAGGTAAAGAACATATGTCAACTTTTCATCAGGTTTTAACCTCATCTTTCGTAGGATCCAATGAGTATCCTTCAACAACTGATCCGCCTTAACTAGATTTTCTTGTACTGATTCGATGAAATTCGTTGCACCATGACATCATACCCTTTCCACTGGTTCCTCACGAGGGGTATCCGAAGGCCTAGGTTTGGCTCTCACTAGGGGTGGGCAAAACTCAACTCGAAAAAACCAAATTATTCGACTTGACTCGAGGTGAAAAAACTAACTCGACTTGACTCAAAAAAATTTCAAATAAAGTTTGAGTTGCGAAATAGAAATTTGAATAACTTAAATAACTCTAAATTTTTAGTAATTAGTTTATCACTTTTCATCATCGAGTCGAGTCTGTCAATTTTGCATGATTTATTATTTATATCGTACATGCATATAAAAAGCCGTTAAAATTAGAATCAATATGTGCACATCCAAGCCCTGAGTATATGCATATAGAAATATATATGTGCACCGTTATGTATAGGCATATAGAAATATATATATGAACAAATATACATGTATAATTAAATTTGTGCAGAAACTCGAAAGCTCATCTCGATTCGAAAAAATTTCAAATAAAGTTTGAATCATAAAATAAGACTTGCAAACTCGAATAACTCAAAAAATTTTGACTCGACTCGACTTGATCGAACGCCCAACCCTAGTCCTCACAATCCTGTGAAGGGCTTGATATAGATGAGAGATATAAGTAGCCCTTCGGCTACTCTTGTCTTTGCACATCTCTTTCGTGCCAGGAATATAATCCTCATTGTAGCTCCCTTCACGGGAACCCTAACTATCCTCACTATTTTGTGCCTTCCTTGGCATGATTACTTTTTACACAAGCAAAAAAATAGGGTTACACCACCGAATACATTCATCTTAATGAGTACAACTTCAACCTATGGGTAACGTATTCGATAAACACCTATACACAACCTATATCACCCCCTGGGTTTCATAGAACCGGGTATACCTAGGCTCTGATACCACTAAATGTAACAGCATCGACTCGGAGTCACATTTGGGCCTCAAGCCCAAACCATTACTATAAATTATCCAACCTAGTTTAGCCCAAACTACATTCATTTACATAAAATCCATTAAGTTCAAATGTTTTAGAGTAGATAAATAGTTAAAAACATTACATTGGAGCTTTGTTTGAAATACATAATTAAAAGCATTCTACTCACAAGCTAAAATCCCAAAATAAGAGTTACAATACAACCCTATGGTCATACGAATATATGTCCCGATATAATCTAAGTACTATACTCAAAAACAAGTAGATGTTGAAGTCCTACTCCGATGATGCTCCAACAATGCACATCAAACCTACTAACATGGAAACGAAAACAACAATTTCGAATGATGAGCTAATAAAACTAAGTGGATACACTTCCACTCAAACATGTTTTATGCAAATCATAAATATGAACATGTAGCTAAGAGAATGATATCATGGCATAATATAACAACATTGACACTACCTCTAGCTGCCTAAACACATAGAAAAAAATGGGAAAACATTAACCTCACAAAGCACATATACATCATACCAACAAACCTAGAGTGAAGCCCGGTACCACACAACTTTAGGAACATACACTATGAGTGAGGCCTGGTGCCATATAGTTACAGGAACGTACAACCATGCCCAAAATCTCTCATTTAGAAACATCAAATGAACCCGGTGCCACATAGCTTTGAGAATGTACTTTTAGAAAAAGTCTTACCATGGTATTGCAACACGTCTTGGGTATCTAGATTCCATCAACCAAGTGTCCACACAAAACATCACAACATCGCATAACTATACCATCCTATGGTTGTTATCAACATATAAGTCACACAAGAGTTTTACCAAGTTCTTAAGTTTTATGCTCGAGTATAAGGATATTTCTTAGTTTCTTAGTTTTACAAATCATTTTAGGCTATTAGGGGTTATTGGATCGAATAATATGATTTTCCAGCCTCCCGGGCGAAATTTGATATTTTTGGGCAGATTGCCTAGTGGGTATCGGTACATGTCATTGCGTACCGATAAAGGTACCCTTTGGGTACCAGTACTCACATGTATATCGATACAATTTAAGCTTAATAGAATTTCTTAAAGCTATAGCGTTTCGGTACAGGTCGACCTATACCAATACCAATTTGCTTGGCATACTGGTACATGTTGAACACCGTACTGATACCCTTTTGTTGTTCATCCAATGAACAACAGGGTATTGGTACCGCCTCACTGTGTATCAATATCGAAGCCCAAAAATGGTATCTAAGGGTCAGGAAATAACTCCCTAGTTCCCAACTTACAACTATTAGTCCAAACTCGATCCTACATCTTATAGAAGTGTTTAGAGTGGTTTACTACCAACTTTACAAGTTATTAACAAGAAATCCAAGTTTTACCACTAATGAGGGTCTCAAGTAAACAACAAAAGCAACCATACATAATAATCTTAAGAACACAAAGCATTATCCTTTACGATGTGCACGAGCCAAAGGAGTTAGTAGTGTACTAACTTTGACTCGTTGCTGAAAAAAAAGCTCCCGGCCAAACTCTTCAAGCTCTCTTCTTCCCAAGCTCCGTGGAAGAATTTCCAACTTCTTTCACTACAAGAAGTGTTGTAAAACATGTTACAACATTGTTGAAACTTAAAGGGTAATATAGGAAGATTTTTATAATCAGAAATAGGGCTAAATCCACCATTTTAGTTCTCCTTCCTTAACCCCCACTAAAACCTACTTTCTCCAAACTCTACCATTTCCCCATATTCTTACCTGTATGATGGATTTGATGCTGAACAACTCCTCCTAAAATCAAATTATGGGATTCTATCTTAAATTATAAAGATTCCACCTTTACATTTGAGCTTTGAAGGAAAGATGAAGGAAAAAGGTGTGAGGAAGATGAAGAGGAGGCAAGGATGATATCATCCTCTTCCAAATTTGCAGCCACCATAAATCCCACCCTCCTTTTCATTTCAAAGGTGGGGTGATTACCACTTTACCCTTTCCAATACCAACCCAACTCACTTTCCAAAACTCTAACCCTAACACTAAGGGAAGCCCACATAGGCTCTAAAACCTTGACCCAACGCCCAAGCCTACGTGTTCAGTGAAACGACATGTGGATTCCAAAATCTAGGTCATTACACTTATAGTTAGCATCCTATATGGCATTTTCTAATAATTCTTTCCGACCAATAGAGAGGTAACACATATCACCACCAAATTGACATAATAAAAACAAAGAAAATGTTGATTCTACTTAGAATCAAACCACTAACATCTAGCATTAAGGGTAAACATCAGTCACTAAACCACCTAGCTTCTCAGTTTAACTCTAGGCGAGTCTAAAGAAAAATGTGTTAAGATACAACTAATAAATGGTGAGTTCTTAGAATTGTTGGATAAACATCTTGTTTAAAACTTTTGATGTTAACTGTTAGATTAAGGTATAAAAAATCACAGAATTGGGAAGAGGTTATTACCGATAAGTATCAAAACTTAGTAAGTAGTACCGAAACGTTTCGTGACATATATGGGGATAACATTTCTTGATTCAACCTAAAATGTAACAATTATACATAATATTTCAGGCTTATTAGTGATTGGTTGAAAGCGGCTTCAGATCGACAAAAGTCTTATGCGGATTTGAAGCGTTAGGAGATAGTGTTCGTGGTTGGTGACCTTGTGTTTCTAAAATTTTCTCCTTGGAAGAAGGTGATGAGGTTTGGTAAGAAGGGCAAGTTGAGTCCGAGGTTCGTTGGACCTTATAAGGTGTTGGAACACGTTGGTCATGTGGCTTATAGATTGAGGTTGCCACTGGAGCTTGAGAAGATACATGATGTTTTCCATGTATTGATGCTCCAGAAGTATAGATCAGATCCTTCTCATGTAATGCCTATTGAGTAGAGTGAGTTGAATCCAGATTTGACCTATGATGAGGAACCAATAAGGTTATTGGATGAGGATAATAAGGTTCTTCGTGGTAAGACCATAGAGTTGGTCAAAGTGTTGCGGCGACACCGAGGAGTTGAGGAGGCCACGTGGGAGAGGAAGGATGACAAGAAGAAGTAGTTTCCTTACCTTTTTCTGCCAGGTAAAATTTTGAGGACAAAATTTCCTAAGTGGGGGATAGTTGTAACCCCGAGGTTTTGGGCCTAGAGTTCTGGGCCGGTGTAAGGGTCTGGTGGACCAAAATTAGGGATTCAAGTCAATTTTGGGATCGTATATTTTCTTACAAGGGATAAAAATATAAAAAATGCTCTAGAATCTTTATTAAATACCTTTGTTATTTTAATCTTTTACAGTAGATCTGAATGTATGCGGATGACGCAAACTTAGGATGAAATGCCTAATCTAGTAGGTTTTAGTGGTTTAGATGTTTGTTAAAGTCGTATGTAAAATGTTGTATTCATTTGAATTTGTCATTCATAGGCCAGGAAAGAGTTAGCCAATAAATGGGAGAACATGTCGAAGAAAGAAAAACATCCTTACATTTACTTGTCTAAGAACGAGAAGGATGCATACAAAAACTATAAATCATGCGTTCCGAAGAAGGTAAGAGCAATATAAAGAATGATTGTTTGATATAGTATAAGTTTATAGTGAGATTGACGTAATTACTGTTATCTTATCCCTTGTAGACATCTTTTGAGACAAGGTTTAGTTAGAAACAATTGTACAAATTGTTGAAAGATATGAAGACGATGTGAATTGATCATGTAGCTGAAGAAATCAGTTTTGGGTCGTTACTGAATATAAATTCTCGACCAGTACGTCAAGACCTATATGGTGAATGGATGGAAAGTTTCAATGTTCGAAGAAGTGCTATATTGGGCCTGAAGAATAAAGGTGTTGATATTATTGAAGTGTTGTCGAGGGAGAATGGTAGAGAAATCGGTTCAATGTATAACCCCAATACTAATGTTGAACATGCACAAATCAAGCGAGATATAGTTTATGGTGCTTTTGAAGAGGATTCTTTGATAGCAAGGGTGTTGCTATACATTCTTGGAGTTTTTTTGTGTCCCACTAGTGAGAGAAGCCCATGTGCAAATTATTTGAAGTTGTTGTGCAACGGTTGCTTACATGGTAAAGTGAATTGGGAAAATTATGTTTACAATACCCTTATTGCAGCTGTAACACCCTGATTTTGGCCCCAAAGTTTTTAGGCCGGTGTAAGGGTTTTGTGGACCGAAATTAGGGTTTCGAGTTGATTTTGGGATTGTATATTTTTTAGAAGGGATAAAAATATAAAAAATACTCTAGAATATTTATTAATTATATATTGATTTTTGGTAAAGTTGATTTTGGAAGATAAGATTTGGAAATTGGACATTTCGGGTTAGTGACCAAAATGTAAAAAGTGAAAACTATTTTTAGTGACAGTTTTGTAAAAGGATTAAAACTTAGAATCTCTAAGTAGCTATTAAGCCTAAATATTTTTATCAGATTTCTCTCTTAATTGGATTTGTTTTAAAGAGATTTAATTAAATATTAAACGAGGTTTAATTAGAAGGAAGGTAGTTATTTCCCTTAAAACAAAATTGATGTAACTTTTTCTCTAGAGTTTTCTCTCAAAATCTCTTCAACCAAACATCTATTTTCTCAAAAAAGATTTGAGGTAATGATCTTGGTTTCTTAAGCTAATGATTTCTAATGGATTCCTCAACTTGTTTTCTCAAAATCTCATTGATTTTCCTATGTTTCTTTATGTAAAAATCACAGAATTGAGAGAGAGTTTTCAATATTTGGAGGTGAGGTTTGCTCTTCTCCTTTAATGATGGTTCTTTATTGAAATTCCGAAGTTCTTAATCCTTTACAAATGATTTCTAAAGAGTTTTACGGATTTAGTTGAAGAGAAATGGTTTAATTGAGATTTAATTGAGGTAATTATGAGATCTTCGTTTTAGATATGTCTTGCTGGGTTTATGATGAGGTTATATCATGATTTTGATGTCTTATGATGATAATGGATTGGTTTTATCAATAGAATCTCGAAAGCAAATGAATCTCTAGTTGTTTGAGTTGCTAGTTATCAGATTTTGAGGTGTTGTGGGTTTTTAATGGTTGTTGGAGGTATACGGATGTTATGAGATGGATTTTAGATGTATTTTGATGTTAATTGATGTTTGGAAGTGTTAGGTTATGGCTGGGTTATGTTTTGGATGTGATTCGAAGTTTTTTCGGTTGTTTCGGATAGGTGTTTTGATGGTTTTAAGCAAGGCAATGTTGAGGAATTGCTTGCTGGGGTTTTGAATGCATTATGATGCATAATCCTCTATTATAATGTGGTCAAAATAGGGGATAACATTTCGGAAGCTATCGGTGATGCTTTGGAGGCTTCAGACGCTTGATTGCATGTTAGCAAATTGAGGTTTCGTGTGTCGGTGAGTGAGAATGTGTTTCCCAACTTTGGAATGGTTTAAAAAGTGGTTCAAGGGAGTTTAAATATAGTTTCAAACTCTGGTTTAAACTCGAAAGTAAGTATAAATGATTTTTCTCTCAAGGTCGTGTTTGTTTTACGAAATGATTTATGCACTTGTTTTGAATTACATGGTTCCTACTGTTAAAGCATGAGTTTAAGTATGTTATCTATTGTTTTTGACAATATATTGTTGAAGGATGCATTGGTGAATGATCCTTGTAAGTATGATTTATACTTGTGAAAGCATGGTTGTTGCTTTGGTATGTTTTAGTAGATTGCTTTTAAAAACAGTGAGGTTCATGGCTAATTGTGAATTGTAATGGCAAGTGATGGGATGGAAATGGTTTTAAAACGTAATCGGATATAGTTAGCTTGCTATAGGATTAAGTGCACTGTAAAATAAGTCACCTTGGATGTAGAGGGGTTTATATGGTGTACCGAATACTCCGTCTAAGTACCCTAACGATCGAGGGGTTTATGGTACTGAAAACTCTCTTTAGTGGGTTATAAATCTATCGATGAGTGGCGTTGAGGGGTTTATATGGCGTTTCGAATACTCCACCATGGGTGTTAGAATGGTTGAAGGGTTTATATTGTGTACCGAATACTCCCGTGTGTAAACCTTGTATTGCCGGTGAGAATGTATGAAGTGTTGGGAGAACGCTTGTGAATACGCGTATCCAATGTTACATTTTGTAAATGGAACTTGTTGATGATCACTTGTGAGCCGATATAATTGTTAATGCATCATGTGTTGTATAATGGGTTTTATACATGTCACTCTTTAAGCTTTGCTTATTGTATGTTATGCATGGGAAGGCTTAAAATGAGGTTATCAATGTGAGTTAATGTTTGATTAATGATACATGTTACATATGGCTTAATATGCTGGTTTTTGAATGGTCAAACTACATGGTTTTGAAGGCATGCTGTTTTAATCATGGATTGAAAAGTGATTTCAATGTGATTTAGAAACTGGTTTTAAAACATATTGACGCAGTGTTGTTTTGAGCATTACTCACTAAGCTTAGTGTGCATACGCTCTCTTTGTCCATCAATGTAGAGAATTAAAGATCCGAAGGCAGCAAGCAAGTGAAGGTGATCCAAGGACTTCGTATACGAATGTATGTTTCCAAAGTAGACAATGTTTAATAAGGGAAAACGAGAATTCCTTATGGTATTGGGAGATGTTGTTGAACTCCCTGTTTAAGCAAGTTTATATTGTTGTTTTGGACTTGTAAATGGCCTGTTATACTTGGTTTTTGCCTTGGTAAGGTTTTTGATATCTTGTTGGCTTGGTTTCTAGGTTGCATGCCTATAGATACCTCTTTGAAGCAATGTGATATGTATGAATGATGTTTCTGATGTTCGTGGCTAAGAATTGTTCCTTGAAAATGTTGCTCATGTCTTAGAAGCATGCTAGGGTGTTGCGTTTGGCTTAATTATGTGTTAAACCAGCAAAAGATGTGATTCTGGGTCCAAGCATATCGGTACGTGACCCAGCGTATCGGTATGGGCCAAAGCCAAATTGGCTAGGCGCATTGGTACTCAGGGCCGTATCAATACGATTTTGTGCCACAAAAATTTGGAAATTAGAAACCATCAAAGCCGTACCGATATAGTGCCCAAGTGTACCGATACAGTGATAGGTAAGTTGGTTACTTGAAATCTTTTGTAGTTTTGCTTCTTTACGTTTTAGTCCCTGAATGTATGAATGTAATTGAAATGAGTTAGAGTGATATTTTTGAGTTGAAACACCACATGTAGGTATGAAACTTGGTTAATTGAATATTGGTAACTTTAATTTCACAATAAGTCTCTGTAATTTGTCAAATTTGCAAATCGGTCCCTAATCTTAATGCCCGATTGAGTTGTAATTTCACCCACTGCCAGTATATTCACTTAGGTTAATAATTTTGAATCTAGAAAAGATATATAAAAAGGGTCGTTTACCAGGGTGAACCTTCATGGGTTTTCTTCAATAAACCCCGTGTGACCTATTCAGTCTAATTTTTCGACTAGGCCGGGTTGGGGGGTTACATTTGGTGGTATCAGAGCCATGTTTGAAATAAATGGGGTAAGGTTTCAAAAGGTTGGGATGCCGGTAAGATGTTGTGATGTTGTTGTAAGTTATATCTACTATTTTCTATGCACGATGTTTGTGATATGTACGTTGTTTGCTTTATGCCATGTTGGGGTGAAAATTTGGGAAACCCATTGCCTTATTATTGTAGTCTGAATTATTTTGATTTTTAAAATTAAAGTCTTGGATCCTTGCTTGGAGCTGGCCTAATTGTTTTGTTTTGGTTTGATATCATACGAATTTGTTTTAGCACGATGGAACCGAGGAGAGAGTTGCGATCTGGTGTGATTCCTACTACCGCTGGGCAGGGAAATTAGGAGAATGTTGTTCATCCTGGAGGGATACCACCTCCTCTGCCTCCTCCACCGTTGATGGGGAGCAAGTGCCACCTGGGCAGGCTGGCCAGTGTTGGATGATATGACGCCTCTAATTTAGGCGATGATTAGAGATTTCCATGTTGTTGTTGCTAGAGTGCAAGTGCCAACTGCTGGACAAGCGGGGTTTCTATTAGAGAGTTTGCGTAGTTTGGGCGGTGTTTAGTATCGTGGTTTGTCGCCTGAGACATCCGAGGCTTGGACGGCCAGTATGATCCAGATATTTGATCAAATAGGGTGTAATGATGCCCATAAGTTGGGATGTGATATGTCCCTATTGCAAGGTGAAGCTTACAGTTGCTGGATGACTGTAACTGCGGCTATAGAGACTAATGATGTGTATTGAGAGTTTTTCTAAGCTACCTTTAAGAAGAAGTATATGGGAGTTAGGTACTTGGATGATAAGAAGCGAGAGTTCATGTGTTTGGTTCAGGGTAGCATGACTGTGGCTGAGTATGAGGTTTAGTTTATTCATTTGAGCGAGTATGCTCCTGAGTTGGTATCGAGTGATAGGCATCGATGTGATCATTTTCTCTATGGTTTGGTGCAAGAAGTGAAGATGTACATGTTGGCTTCAGATTACACTAGTTTTGATGTATTGGTTACACGAGCGAAGGATATTGACCAGAACTTGGGTTTATCTTCTCGTGTGAGTGGTTCTGGTTTGGGTAAGAGAGTTGTGTACTCTAGCTCTAGTGGTGGTCAACATAAGAGGTACCATGATAAGAGGTATCGCTCTGATGTGAGACGTGGCGGCGGTGTTGGACGTGGAGTGCAAGGTCAGGGTAATCAGGTTAGATCTGAGCTTAATCCTTATTGGGCTTGTGGATCGCGTGAGCATTTGAGGCAAGATTGTCTATGTTTGATCCGTGAAGGGCAAGCTCCTGCTATGATGGGTGCTAATGTTTACTGGAGTTGTGGATTGAGTGATCACATTGGACGCGATTGTCCGTTGTTGGTTGGTGGTGGTCAAGTTAGTGTGCCTGTGGCTGCCCTCAACGAGGTCGTGGACAGTTTCAGCATAGAGATGAGGGTTCGAGGATGGTTTCTCACGGTGTTGTGATTCAGCCTGAGGGTGGTGGTCCTGCGAGGGTGTATGCACATCGCGAAGGACGTAACGACACCAATGTGATTACAGGTACATTTACTTTGTAGTTTTTGCCATTGTTTTCTTTTGTTGATTCTGATTCTACGCATTCATACATCTTGAGTGAACATGCACTTTTGCTTGACATACCCATGGAGGTGTTAAATGTTGGAATGCGAGTAACGAGTTCTTTTGGTGAAACGATTGTCACAAGAAATGTGTTTAGGAGATATCATTTGTCTGTTCAAGGACATGTGTTTGCGGTTGATTTAATGGAGTTGTCGTTTCATGGTTTTGATGTAATCTTGGGTATGGATTGGTTGTCTGAGCATAGAGCAGTGGTTGATTTTGAGACCATAGAGTGGTGGTTGATTTTGAAACCAAGCGAGTTACCTTGAAACTTTATGTTGATTACGAAGTGGTGATCGCGGGCAAGAAGTGAAGTTCTTGTCTAATGTTGTTTCGGCTCTGAAAGCGAGTCGGTTGTTGGACTTTGGATGCGAGGCTTTCCTAGCTTATGTTATGAATCCGGGGTCGAAAGAGGTATGGGTGCAGGGCATACGTACGGTATGATAGTTTTCGGGTGTTTTTCTAGAAAAGTTGCCAGGTTTGGCACCGAATCGAGAGGTTGAGTTTGGCATCGAGTTGTATGAAAATACAGTTTCGGTGTCTATTTCTCCCTATCGTATAGCCTCGAAAGAGTTGAAGACACAACTTCAGGAGTTACTTCAATGAGGGTTTAATAGGCCTAGTGTTTCACCTTGGGGTGTGCCGGTGTTGTTTGTGAAAAAGAAGGATGGCACGATGCGGATGTACATCGATTATCGGTAATTAAACAAGTTGATGATAAGAACAAGTATCCTTTGCCAAGGATTGATGATTTGTTTGACCAGTTTCGAGGTGCTTCGGTGTTTTCTAATATTGATTTAAGGTTTGGGTACTATTAGTTGAAGGTGAAGGATGTGGATGTACATAAGACAGCTTTTCGTATAAGGTACGGGCATTATGAGTTCTTGGTGACGCCGTTTGGTTTTACTAATGCCCCTGTTGTGTTCATGGACATGATGAATCAGGTGTTCTATGAGTTTTTGGATCAATTTGTGGTTGTGTTTATCGATGATATCCTTGTATACTCTCGTAACAAGGAAGATCATGATCGACACTTGCGAATTGTGTTGATTGTTTTTGGATAATCATTTGTATGCTAAGTTGAGCAAGTGTGAGTTTTTTCTTAGGGAGGTTCGTAGTTTCCTTGGTTTGGCAGGATACTACCGTAGGTTTGTGGGTGGTTTTTCAAAGGTTGCTGCTCCTTTGATGAAGTTGTTGCAAAAGAATGTTCATTTTGAGTAGATGGAGGGAAGGCAACAAGCTTTTGAAAAGTTGAAAGAAGCTTTGACGCAAGCCCTTGTCTTGATTCAACCTGAATCAGGTAAGGAGTTTGTGGTTTATAGTGATGCATCTTACATTGGGTTGGGTTGGGTTGTGTGTTGATGCAAGAAGGGAAAGTGTTGGCTTATGCATCTAAGCAATTGAAGGTGCACGAGCGCAATTACCCCACCCAAGATCTTGAGCTTGCCGTGGTAGTGTTTGATTTGAAGATTTGGAGGCATTACCTTTATGGTGAGAAGTGTGTTTTGTATATAGATCGTATGGGTTTGAAATATTTGATGACTCAAAAGGATTTAAATCTTAGGCAACATAGATGGTTGGAGTTGCTTAAGGATTAAGATTTCACGATTGAGTATTATCTGGGTAAGGCTAAAGTGGTAGCTGATGCTTTGAGTAGAAGGGTTGTGGTGGAGTTGCGAGCGATGTTTGCGTGGTTAAGTGTGACGCGATATGGTGGTTTGTTGGCTGAGTTGCAAGTAAAGCCATCTTTTTCACATTTGATTAAGGAGAAGTAGTTGCTTGATGATTCGTTGGGACCATATGTTACTGACACCGTGAAAGGTAATCCAACGGACTTTTGTTTCAACGAGGAAGTTATTTTGTGCTTTAAGGATCAAATTGTGGTGCCTAATGATGGTGAGTTGAGGCCCATGATTTTGATCGAAGCGTATAATAGCCCTTTTGCTATGCATCCTGGTAGTACTAAGATGTATCATGGGTTGAAGGATGAGTGCTACTGGTGGGTTTAAAGAAGGATGTAGCTGAGTTTGTTGTAAATGAATGGTATGTCAGCGAGTAAAAGCTGAGAATCAGTTTCCTTCCGGGTTGTTGCAACCGTTGAAGATACTGGAGTGGAAATGGTAGAGAATCACCACAGATTTTGTGTCGGGGTTACCCTTAACATCGACTAAAAAGGATTTCATTTGGGTGATTGTGGATCGTTTTATGAAGTATGCGTATTTTCTTGCTGTACATACTACGTATATGTTGGATAAGTTGGCGGATTTGTACACCACCGAGATTGTGTTTTTTCGTGGTATGCCTAAGTCCATTGTTTCGGATAGAGATCCATGGTTTACATCAAGGTTTTGAGAGTGTTTGCATTGAGCTTTGGGTACATGGTTGTCTGGACGTGTGATCCAGGTCGTGGAGGATATGTTGAGGTGTTGTGTTATTGAGTTCCAAGGAACCTAGGAGAAACAGTTACCTTTGGTGGAGTTTGCTTATAATAACAGCTATCAAGCGAGTATAAAGATGGAACCGTATGAAGCTTTGTATGGTAGGAAGTGTAGAACGCCTCTTGTTGGGCGGAGGCCGGAGAAAAGTTGGTTACCTTGCCTAATGTGCTTAAAGGGACAAAAAAGAAAGTAAAGCTTATTAATGATCAGTTGAAAGCAGCTTTGGATCGGAAAAATTCTTATGCGAATTTCAAGCGTAGGGAGATAGAGTTCGCGGTTGGTGACCGTGTGTTTCTAGAAGTTTCACCTTGGAAGAAGGTGATGAGGTTTGGTAAAAAGGGCAAGTTGAGTTCGAGGTTCATTGGACCTTATGAGGTGTTGGAACGCGTTGGTCTTGTGGCTTATAGATTGAGGTTGCCACTGTATCTTGAGAAGATACATGATGTTTTCTATGTATCGATGCTCTGGAGGTATAGATCGGATCCTTCTCATGTAATGCCTGTTGAGTAGATTGAGTTGAATCCAGATTTGACCGATGATGAGGAACCAATAAGGATCTTGGATGAGGATAGTAAGGTTCTTCGTGGTAAGACCATAGAGTTGGTCAAAGTGTTGTGGCAACACCGAGGAGTTGAGGAGGCTACGTGGGAGAGGAAGGATGACATGAAGAAGCAGTTTCCTTACCTTTTTTCACCAGGTAAAATTTTGAGGATGAAATTTCCTAAATGAGGGATAGTTGTATCGTCCTGGTTTTGGGCCTAGAGTTTTTGGGACGGTGTAGGGTCTGGTGGACCAGAATTAGGGATTCAAGTCAATTTCAAGATCGTATATTTTTTTACAAGGGAAAAAAATATAAAAAAATGCTCTCAAATCTTTATTAAAAACCTTTGTTATTTTAATCTTTTATAGTAGATCTGAATGTATGCGGATGAAGCAAACTCATGATGAAATGACTAATCTGGTAGGTTTCAGCGGTTTAGATGTTTGTTAAAGCCATATGTAAAATGTTAAATTCATTTAAATTTGTCATTCCTAGGTTAGGAAAGAGTTAGCCAAGAAACGAGAGAACATGTCGAAGAAAGAAAAACAACCATAGATTAACTTGTTTGAGAACGAGAAGGATGCATACAAAAACTATAAATCATACGTTCCAAAGAACGTAATAGCAGTATAAAGAATGATTGTTTGATATAGTATAAGTTTATAGTGAGATTGATGTAATTACTATTATCTTATCCCTTCTAGACATCTTTTGAGACAAAGTTTAGTCAGATACAATTGTACGAATTGTTGAAAGATATGAAGATGATGTGGATTGATCATGTGGAAGAAATCTGTTTTGGGTAGTTACTTAATATAAAATCTCAACCAGTACGTCGAGACCTATATAGTGAGTTGATGGAAAGTTTCAATGTTTATTGAGTTTGAAGGTCAAAACATTATTGTATTGGTTAAAGATGTATAAGCTATATTGGGCCTGAAGAATAAAGGTGTTGATTTTATTGAAGTGTTGTCGATGGAGAATGGTAGAGAAATCGATTCAAAGTATAACCCCAACACTAATGTTAAGCATGTAGAAATCAAGTGAGATATAGTTTCTGGTGCTTTTGAAGAGGATTCTTGGAAAGCATGGGTGTTGCTATAAATTCTTGGAGTTTTTTTGTGTCCCACTGGTGAGATAAGCCCATGTGCAAATTATTTGAAGTTTTTGTGCAATGATTGCTTACAGGGTAAAGTGAATTGGGAAAATTATGTTTACAATACCCTTATTGCAGCTGTAAAGCCCTAGTTTTGGGCCTAGAGTTTTTGGGCCGTTGTAAGGGTTCGGTGACCGGAATTAGGGATTCGAGTCAAATTCGGGATCGTATATTTTTTTACAAGGGATAAAAATATTAAAAAAATGCTCTAGAATCTTTATTAAATATATATTGATTTTTGGTAAAGTCAATTTTGGAAGATAAGATTTGGAAATTGGACATTTTAGGTTAGTGACCAAAATGTAAAAAGTGAAAATTGTTTTTAGTGACAGTTTTGTAAAAGGATTAAAAATTAGAATCTCTAAGGAGCTATTAAGCCTAAATGTTTTATCAGATTCCTCGCTTAATTGGATTTGTTTTAAAGTGATTTAGTTAAATATTAAAAGAGGTTTAATTAGAAGGAAGGTAGTTATTTCCCTTAAAACAAAATTGACGTAACTTTTCTCTCTAGAGTTTTCTCTCAACATCTCTTCAGTCAAACATCTATTTTCTCAGCAAAGATTTGAGGTAATGATCTTGTTTTCTTAAGCTAACGATTTCTAATGGATTCCTCAACTTGTTTTCTCAAAATCTCATTGATTTTCCTTTGTTTCTTTAGTGTAAAAATCATCAAATTGAGAGAGAGTTTTCAATCTTTGGAGGTGAGGTTTGCTTTTCTCCTTTAATGATGGTTATTTATTGAAATTCCTAAGTTCTTAATCCTTTACAAATGATTTCTAATGAGTTTTTCAAATTTAATTGAAGAGAAATGGTTTAATTGAGATTTAATTGAGGTAATTATGAGATCTTTGTTTTAGATATGTTTTGCTGAGTTTATTATGAGGTTATATCATGATTTTGATGTCTTATAATGATAATGGATTGGTTTTATCAATAGAATCTCGAAATCAAATGAATCTTTAGTTGTTTGAGTTGCTAGTTATCAGTTTTTGAGGTGTTGTGGGTGTTTAATGGTTATCGTAGCTATAAGGATGTTATGAGATGGTTTTTAGATGTATTTTGATGTTAATTGATGTTTGGAAGTGTTAGGTTATGGATAGGTTATGTTTTGGATGTGAATCGAAGTTGTTTTGATGGTTTTAAGCAAGACAATGTTGAGGAATTGCTTGTTGGCGTTTTGAATGCATTATGATGCATTAATCCTCTGTTATAATGTGGATAAAATATGAGAGAACATTTCAGAAGCTACAAGTGAAGCTTTGGAGGCTTGATTGCGTGCCGGTGAATCGAGGTTTCACGTGTTGGTGAGTGAGAACATGTTTCCTAGCTTTGGAATGGTTTAAAAAGTGTTTTAAGGGAGTTTAAATCTAGTTTGAAACGCTGGTTTAAACTCAGAAGTAAGTATAAAGGATTTTTCTATCTCGGTCGTGCTTGTTTTACAAAATAATTTATGCACTTGTTTTGAATTACATGGTTCCTACTGTTAAAGCATGATTTCAAGTATGTTATCTACTATTTTTGACAATATATTGATGAAGGATGCATTGGTGAACGATCCTTGTAGGTATGATTTATACTTGTGAAAGCATGGTTGTTGCTTTGGTATGTTTTGGTAGATTTCTTTAAAAACAGTGAGGTTCATGGATAATTGTGAATTATATTGGCAAGTGATGGTATGGAAATGGTTTTAAAACGTAATCAGATATAGTTAGCTGACTATAGGACTGAGTGAACTGTAAAATAGGTCGCTTTGGACGTAGAGGGGTTTATATGGTGTATCGAATACTCCGTCCAAGTACCTTAACAATTGAGGGGTTTATGGTATCGAAAACTCTCGTTAGTGGGTTATAAATCTACCGATGAGTGGTGTTGAGGTGTTTATATGACGTACCGAATACTCCACCATGGGTGTCACTTGTGTACAGAATACTCCCGTGTGTGAACCTTGTGTTGCCGGTGAGAATGTATGAAGTGTTGGGAGAACGCTTGTGAATCTGCATATTCAATGTTACATTTTGTAAATGGAAATTGTTGATGATGACTTGTGAGCCAATATAATTGTTAATGTATCATGTGTATTATAATGAGATTTATACTTGTTACTCTTTAAGCTTTGCTTATGGCATGTTATGCATGAGAAGGCTTAAATTGAGGTTAGCAATGAGAGTTGCTGTTGCATTAATGATACATGTTGGATATGGCTTAATATGTTGGTTTCTGAATGGCTAAAGTGCATGGTTTTGAAGGCATGATGTTTTAATCATGGATTGAAAAGTGATTTCAATGTGATTTAGAAACCAGTTTTAAAATGCATTGACAGAGTGTTGTTTTGAGCATTCCTCACTAAGCCTAGCTTACACTCTCTTTGTCCACGAATGCAGAGAATTAAAGATTCGGAGGTAGCAAGCAAGTGAAGGTGATCCAAGGACTTCATATATGAATGTATGTTTCCAAAGTAGACTATGTTTAATAAGGGCAATGGGGAATTCCTTATGGTTTTGGGAGATGTTGTTGAACTCCTTGTTTGAGCAAGTCTATATTGTTGTTTTGGACTTGTAAATGGCCTGTTATACTTGGTTTATGCCTTGGTAAGGTTTTTGATATCTTGTTGGCTTGGTTTCTAGGTTGCATGCCTATAGATAACTCTTTGAAGCAAGGTGATATGTATGAAGGATGTTTCTGATGTTTGTGGCTGAGAATTAATCCTTGAAAATGTTGCTCATTTCTTAAAAGCATGCTAGGGTGGTGTGTTTGGCTTAATTATGTGTTAAACCAACAAAAGATGTGATTCTGGGTCTAGGCGTATCGATACGCGACCCAGAGTATCAGTACGGGTTGGTGCGTATTAGTATGGGCCAAGGCCAAATTGGCTAGGCGCATCGATATACAGGGCCGTAACGGTACAGTTTTGTGCCACAAAATTTGGGAATTAGAAACCATCAAGTGCGTATCGATACAGTTCCTAAGTGTATCGATACTGTGTTAGGTAATTTGGTTACTTGGAATCTTTTGTAGTTCTTCTTCTTTACGTTTTAGTCCCTGAATGTATGAATGCAATTGAATGAGTTGGAGTGATCTTTTTGAGTTGAAACTCGACATGTGGGCATGAAACCTGACTAATTGAATATTGGTAACTTTAATTTCACAATAAGTCTCTGTAATTTGTCAAATTTGCAAACCGGACCGTAATCTTAAAATCGGTGCAATTGGATGTCGAATCAACGCCCGATAGAGTTGTAATTTCACCCGCTGCCAGTATGTACACTTAGGTTAATAATTTTACATTTAGAAAAGATATATAAAAAAGGGTCGTTTACCGAGGTGAACCTTCACGGGTTTTCTTCAATAAACCATGTGTGACCCGTTCGGTCCGGTCTTGCGACTAGGCCGGTTCGAGGGGTTTACAGTAGCAATAAACTGTCTACAGTAGTCGGGAAGGCACGCTTACTTAAAAGGTGTATTATAATATTAGAGGTAAAGTTAGATTTTCATTTTAGTTATGACAAAATAGTGGAACTCAGTTAATTTTGTGTTGTGAATGATATGGAATTTAGGTTCGGCTGTATGGTTATTGGTCTAGATTTGATAGCATAACCACTACAGCTTAAAATGGTGTGCCTCCATCTTTATTGAGTAAAGTCAAAGGTATTGTCTGTTTTGTAGCGCTTGAAGAGCGAGCGAGCTTCGAATAAACCCAAGGTATCCACTATATTATTATTCATTTAGTTTGTTAAATGATGGTATGGTTAATTACTTAATTATATATTTCACTCTAAAGGTTATTGCCTAGAAACATCCTTTACCTCAAGGCATGAAAGCACCTAAAGGCAAGGAGTCGGCTGAAGGCAAGGAAGCACCCAAAGGCAGGAAAGGTTCAAAGAGACGTAAGGTAATACTTTCTAATTCATTTATTATGTGGAAGGTTTATGTTTAATATTTGTTTTATTTGGAAGGTTACTTCCTCGGAGAATGATGTAATGGAATGTAACGGTGGTGGTACAAAAGTATCAGGTACGAGGCAGATGATGTTGGTGATGCTTCAGCAAGTAATTTTCGAGGTGAATTAGCTAAAAGTGTTTGTCAGCACGGGAATAGAGAAGAAAATTAAACTTGATGAGAAGTTTGACACTATAAGGGAGGTTGATGATAAGATGTTGGGAGAAAAACTTAGTATTCTTTCTAAAGGAGTCACAGAAGTACGGCCCGACATGACTAGCTTGAAAAGTTTGAAAGACAATATGAACTATTTTGTTGTCAAAATAAAGGATTTTGATGTCAAAATGAACGATTTTAAGGTTAAAATCATTGTTTTTGAAGTCAAATTGAAGGTGTTCAAGAGGATGTCATAGCAATGTAGGAGAAAATGAAATACAAATTGTAGAAGATCTCAAGGAAAATGGAGTCTGATAGAGCCAATGTCAGAAATAAATTGGTAGGCTTCTTGGCCTTGAAACTGGCGAATACATCTCCTCACCTTCGAGAGATCATGGTAGAGCCTTTATGCTACAAACACCATTCCTTCTTCTCCCAAATTCAAAACACCTAACGACGGAGCAAAGATCATGGATACAAACTCTGCTTGTCCAGCACCAAGAAGGCAAAGGTAAAACCATAGCTTTATTTAAAGATCATTTTCATGTTGTAGGTTAACTCCTTAAAAGTACTAAATTTTATGCTTAATTCACATTGCCTTTGCTTGCCTTTAAGAACATTTAGTTGCATTTAGCCTTAAAATTCATGCATTTGCATAAGGAGTTAGGAATTGTGTTTATGCTAGTGTGAAGGGTTGCTTTATTGGCATTATTGCAGGCTTGGCAGAACAGGACAGGCTTGGCAAAGCAGAGTAGCGCAGAAAGGAAGGAATGCAGATAGAATGCCAAGTTGTTGTTGGCAGCGATGGACCAAAAATTACCGAAGCACCGGTTGGCAGAAAAGCAAAGTTTGATGCCCGGCCAGGTAGATGTTGGACCTTGTATAGTCCAGCCCTAGGATTCAAATATATGATAAGATGATCACATCCCTTATCCCTTTCTCATTCAAAATTCAAATTCAAGGCTTATCCTAGGTCACTCACGTATGCCTATTTAAAGTACTCGAGCAAGCACTTGAGGGGAGGATTGATTGACGATTGGATTAGAGAGGCTGCACCAAGGAGACGCGGTTCAACCCAGCTTGACCGAGAGCTTGGAGCCTTAGAAGGGCTGCATCGACAGACTCTATTCTCGCCCATTCTCTTTGTTTAGTTATTTTTACTTTTAAATGATTATGTTATTTAGAAACGATGAAGGTTTTTGGTTGGATACCCCCACCATGAACTAAATTTATAGTTTGTGGGGGATGTTTGCATTTGAATGTTGTTTTTATGATTAGTTTTTAATAATAAAAATTCAGTTGGCATTGTTTCCCCTATCTGGCATGTTTTGCAGTTTCCTAAATTCTTCGCCAAGTGACCGTTGTCATTGTTTACTTATTGCACCTTAATATCTTAACAAGCTTATGGGCAACGATCCATTGCCAGATACTAAGGAGAGATGCTTCAACAAAAGATTTTCAAGTGGATTGGAACTTACTTCACTATAGATATATAGGGGTTTTTACATGGTTAATTTCGGGCATTGCCATCGACAGAGGCAATGCCAACTTTGAATATGCTCGGCAAAAATATCAAGGCAGAACATTATTAAAGGCTGGCATGAAAAATAGGCATCCCTTGCCAAAACTCATCATTCATTTAAACACTCATTGTGCCAGCGATGTCTGCCTTTCACTTCTTTTCTTTTAATCATTGTTTTCAAATAGCTTCAAATCAACCAACACTTTTCCCTTGACAAGTAAACAAGCAAAGCAATCAAACTCTTGGCCAATCCTTGTGGGATCGATACTCAGCTTACTGTTGTATTACTTGCAGGACGTGTATAATTGCACACAAAAGACTCAATCTTGGCAATGTTTTCATACATTTCCAGCACATTTTCCACCCTTTTCCCAAGCATTCACACATTTGACAAGTTTTTAGTGCCATTGTCGAGGATTGCAACAGAGTTTATTATTTTAAATTTTTACTTGTCTTCCTTTTATTTTTGCTTTTTATTTTTCTTTGCTTTGACCAGTGTATGACCAGAAACCACCCTGTGGTGGAAGATTGGCTATAAGATCCAGAAATCGAAAGAACCCTGTGAAAATTAAAGAAAAAAATTTGAGAAATGGCTCAACAAGGCAATAAAGGAATAGAGACCTATTAGAGATCACTCGACACCAAACATTGATAATTTGATGTTAGGACTGATTGGTCATGAGGTAAATACACCTAATTTTGAACTCAAACTGATATTGATACAAACGTTTTTTTAATGTAGGACAATTTGATGGAGCACCTACTGGAGATCCAAGGCGACACTTGAAGCAATTCATGGAGGTCTGCCAGTGTTGCGTGTTGTGATGTACTATAAATGATATGCAAATAGTGCAAGTATACACATCGAACAAGTAAAAAAAGTGATGAGTGAGTATCGTCTCCACAAGTATTGGAGGCCAAATTTAGCTTAGCTTAACACACAAAACAAGAACTAAAAGTAAATGCGGTAGTAATAGGTAACATGTTCAAAAATGTTGTAGCAAACAACTGTAATGAAAACTGAGCTGAAATAAAGTTACTTCAAACGTCCTCTCAAGTGTAAGAAACTCTCTAATGGAATGGCAAGTTGGGCTTGCTATGTATTTCTATGTCTAAGCCTGAAGAATGTCTTGAACTATCTTGTCCACAACACGCTCGCTAGAGCTTACCATGATGTCTCTACACTATCTCTAGCAGGAAACCTGATAGGAAGAATGCTATGGCAATACCTCTTAGCGTAAACCCTACAATACAACTATCTTTTAAGTTCTACTCTTTTAAGCCGTTGAAACTCTATCCTTATCTCTAAGGTGAGTTAGGATTTTGCCTTTCAGCATCAAACCCCATTGTCTACGTAGATCTAAGCCTAACTCTCTCGAATATTAAGCTATCAAAAACCTAAGCAAAGGCTAACTCTCAAAAGCTCTTATAGGCTCAAGGCATAAAAGAACAACGGACAAAGCATGAAAGGAACAAGAAAGCAATGAAACATTCACTCAAACTGGAAACAATAAAACTATAAAAAGCCCAAGCCACTTAAGATCAGTTCATGGCTGGGCAAATATCATCCACAATCATACGTTCGAAACAACCCATCCAAATACTAGGAAATGAGACAACAAAAGCAACTAAAGGAAAGGAAAAACTCCAAAGTTGGCTTGGACTACTGTGAACCACTCTAAGCTTGCTGCTTCTCTAAAGGCCAGCAAGAATACCCCTTGCAGCTTCAACAATGGAGGACACCATGATGGAGAAGATGAAGAGAGGCAATCGCCTTTTTTCTCTTTATTATCTCACAAAATAACTTTTTCTCCTCCTCTTTAATGTGAGTGCCTTTTTCATTATATAGTGGAGGCTCCTAGGGTTTTGTGCCCTTAATTCCTAAGGAATATTCCCTTCACAGGTGGGGGCACAGCTAGCTAGTGGAATCACGTGTGGGGGCTGCAAAATATCTTCAGTTCTTTGTCCTCTAGCGCTCCCATAAATGCTATCCAAAATGCTATGGCATTTTCCCTGCCTTGCTCTTGTTTTCCCTGCACATCACCACACCAACCAAAACCCTCCAAGCAGTACCATTTTTGCAAATAAACAAAGAAAGAAAAACCAACAACACCAAATGGAACTATATGAACTAAATGCATCTATATGCCATAAAATGAGATGAAATGGGATTGGTTTCATACAATAACTTAAGTAAAAAGGCATGAAATGTTAACCTTTTGCAAGGTTAACACACCCCAAACTTAAGCTATTGCTTGTCCTTGAGCAATGAACAGAAACAAACAAAAGAATGCTACAACATTGAATCAACTTAAGACAAGACTATGGCAAAATTTCAGTCAGAAAATAAAGGTTTCAACATGCTAGACAGTTTTGAGATTTTAAGAACTTTCCCTTAGGTCAAGACCCTTCAAATGTGAGTGTGAGTGACTACGTCCTCCTTATGCTTAACACAGTTAAGAGATCATTGGTTAGGTTCTCAAGCTTGCCCTAGCTTTTCTTAATTAATTTAAGCACAAGATACTCCCATTTTTAGCTTCCTTCTTTTTTTGAACTGCTACGAGGGGAGCCAGCTTATCACAACTACCTTCCTAGACTTGAAAATGAAGTGGAGCAAACACCTCATTCCCTAGCCTATTGAGCAGAGTCATCCCGTGACTACTTTCATTCACCCATATGTTGTTGTTGCCATTTATTAAAATGGTGGTTTTCTAGGCAATGCAACACATATAGAAGTGTCCCTCTACATTTATGTCGAAACATTTATTCGAGATTCAACACAAACAAAAAGGTAGCTTGCAACATCCTCCAGTTATCTAAGAAAGATCAGACATTCAATTGATGATGAAATAAAAATATTTAAAGGAGATAACTCAAATATGAAATCATCTAAGATTAGATACTTCTTTTAGAAACAAGCATACAATCAGCAAAAAAGAAACACAAAACTTAGAGACATATCATAAGAAGATATTAAGGTGCAACTAATATAGTCAAGTGGATATAAGCTTATCTTAAGTTAAATAACCCCTAAAAATTATAATACGAAAAGTGTCGCCTAATTAAGGAAAACAAACAAGCTTGCTTGCCTAACAATAAATCATTCAAATGAAAGATCTAAGGTCTCAAAATTGAAAGGAAACACTTAACAAGACACCAACATGCCCTAACACAACAGTTCGACTAAGATTAAGGGTGAAGTTGTTAGAAATTTATGGAAATTATAGGTGATGGATCTACCAGCCTTAAAGTTATTAGAAATGTACCTAATCTTTTATAAACTATAAGCTAACAATTGATCGGAGTAATTAAGCCATCCTAACAGATATATTCGTACAATGATTGTCTCAATGATCAAACCAGACTTACACTAAGGTCTAATATGCATACTATACATTCATAGCCAATTCCACAACCAATTTCACCAAGTCAATCAAGCAACTGCATCACAAGCTTAAATATATATATATATATATATATATATATATATAGAATTTAAGGACCTTTACATGCCTTCCCTAAAGTTCTAAAATATCAAAATAGTATTTACGTTCTAGTGATACCCTTCCTAGGAGTCCAACATAAGACACAAAAACATACTTTCTAAGGTTTACTTGTGACTTGCGCAGCTTCCCAAAATTTGTCTAAAACTCTTCTTTTCCTGAAAAGGGAGTCAAGGAGAATGTTAGAACTTTAAATCTTGACAAATTAGTAAACTATATGAGTATGAACCAATCACTAGATTTTAAATGCTATGTTTGTAACTATTCGAATAAGTCAAGATCCTCAAATTCAACATCAATCCCTACAAGGTCACTTGGCTAAAAAGAACAATACTATCATCTCTTATTTTACAAGAGATCGAATTGTTGCATATCTCTACAAGGAACATTCAAGTGTCTATCATACAATCAATCAGCACATATGTAATTTTCCATGTCATGATACTTTTAAAGATAAACAAACAAAGGTTGTTTTCGAGGCCTTGATTAAGTACCTACCTATGAACAAATTTCATATGAAGAAATTAACAAGCAATGATACATTCTTACCATTGGAATTTTCCATGGAATTGTATATGTATTCAAGGGTATTGTGGTACCACCGAGGGATCGCAGTCCATTAACAAGCTGAGCTCAGGAGTTTTTGGCATGCCAAACAAGCTACGTCTATGTACTAATCAAGGCTTCCAATACAGTTTTGATTAAATTGATTAATGGCATTCAATTAACAATGTTCAACGGACTATATAGATGAAAAAACAGACTAATCTATTCACACAATTGTTCAATTTCATTAATTGGTTTATAACTTACCTCGGCATGCTTACCTTACCAAATTTTCCAGCAAGCACCAACCACTTAGGTACTTATGCCTCAATTGATAATTGTTTCATTATAATTATTCAACAAGCATTTAGTTAACTGAAATACTGATTGCACTCACGTTTTTCTTCCAAGCTAAGATTACCCTTGAATCGACACCCCTTTTTGTCTATTGGCGACTTGATCACTTAAAGCTTTCCTTCCATCAATCTCTTCAGGCTCTAAATCAAATGTACATATATTTACATTAGACAACAGCGAGACAGTCCCTAATCTTGTTATAATTCATTTCCTAATTCCCAATTAGCATAGCAATTCACACAAATCAAAGGTTCTCACAATACATAGATAATTTGGTCATTATTAGCGTAATTACATTAATTTAACAGCCTTGGATCCTTCCTAAACATATTTAACATAGCTTTAACTCATCACCCTTTTCTTACAACATGCATGACCCTATGTAATACATTTTTGATCTAACACTTAGACTCTAACATTCCCGATTTCACTGCTAAAACAAGGCAGTCCCAGCTCTAGTTAAATTATACATTTCCAAGTTCGATTTGATCATTTACAAGCTACTAAACATGCATGTGTATTTTGTTTACCACCTACATCAATCTGGTCATCAATCCAACTCCATTTAGACAATTAAAGGAACAAATTTTAATCAGATGCTTCCTAGAGACGTAATTCAATTCATTCAAATTGTTTGCAGGAAGTAGGTGACCACAATTTCATGTTTTGGCCAATCGAATTCTAAAATTTCAATAACATCCTCCCAAGTATCTTCTAACTTCACAATTCGAATGACACCAATCATGCTATAAACTAAACTACTCAATTTGAAAGATGCATTCATTGAAACATGTCTTATTTTCACATTCAATCATCAAAACCTTCCCAAATGCAGAATTTTGAACCATCGTCTATCAACAAGACGATTTGTAACTACTTAACAACCAAATCAGAAATTCGTGAGGAGAAGGATATCACTCACCTTCTCTTCTTTTGCAAGACAAGATCGAATAACTCTAATTCACCCTTCAAGAACCGATCCTTGTTATAAGTAAAATTTTCTCTTCCTAATTCTCCCTCTCACTCTAGTTTCAGTGAACAAGAATGAAGAAGAAAGTCACTATTTGTTTGTTCCACACAACTGATTCTATCAAGGGGAGGGAGGCATGTGGATTATCCATAATGTCTTTAAAAATTGACATACAATCCTCTAGTTTTAAATCTTACATTTTTAGTCCAATTACATTTGAGTCTTTAGACTTTTCATTCTTCGGTTTAAATCATAATGCTTTATTCTATTAAGTTAAATCTCCCAATTTTATTTAAGAATCAAATTAAAACAATACATTATTCTAAGCCATGATATGGGATGTCACAATTCTCTCCCCCTTAATAAAAATTGTCCCCGAATTTACCTGAAGTAAATAAGTGAGGATACTGCTTCCTCATGGTTGATTCTGATTCCCATGTGGCTTCTTGAATACCATGGTTTCTCCAAAGGACTTTAACAAGAGATATAGTTATATTTCGAAGCCTTCTATTCTCTTGGTCAATGATTTGAGCAGGTTCTTCCTCATATGTCATATTGGGATTCAATTCTACTTCATCAGGCTCGAGAACATGGGAGGGATCAGAACGGTAACTACGCAACATTGATACATGAAATACATTGTGTATTTTGTTGAATTCTTTGGGTAAAGCCAAACGATAAGCGACAGAGCCTTTCTTTTCTATTATTTCGAATGGCCCAGGAAAACGGGGACTAAGTTTTCCCATTTTCCCAAATTTGAATACCTTTTTCCATGGTGATACTTTAAGAAATACTCTGTCTCCCACCTGATATTGGATGTCCTTTCTCTTACGATCAGCGTAAGCTTTTTGTCGATCAAAGGCTTCTTTTAATCGGTTGCAAATAATTTTTATTTGTTCTTCTGTTTCACGAAGTAGTTCCGGTCCCAAAGCTTTGTTCTCTCCCAATTCTGACCAACATAGGGGTGTTCTACATTTTCTCCTTTAAAGACCTTTAAAGGGTGTCATTCTAATAGAAGATTGGTGACTATTATTGTAGGAGAATTCGGCTAAGGGCAAAATTTTCTCCCAATTCTAGCCGAAATCAAGAATGCAAGCTCTAAGCATGTCTTCCAGAACTTGAATGATTCTCTCAGACTGTCCATCTGTTTAGGGGTGAAAGGTTGTACTGAGATTAACCTTAGACCCAAGAGCTTTATGTAAGGACTTCCAAAATCTAGAAGTAAACCTGGGATCCCGGTCTGAAATGATAGAAACAAGAATTCCATGAAGCCTTATTATTTCCTAGATGTATAACTCTGCTAATTGCTCCAAACTCATGCTCATTCAAACCAGGAGGAAGTGAGATGATCTTGAGAACCTGTCTACGATCACCCATATAGCATAATTCTTCTTTGGAGACATAGGTAAACCACTAACAAAATCAATTGTAATTTGTTCCCATTTCCATTGAGGTATCTCAATAGGTTGCAATAAACCCGAAGGGACTTGGTGCTCTGCTTTCACTTTCTGACATACTAAGCATTTAGACACAAAATTTGTGATTGCGAATTTCATTCCCGGCCACCAATACAAGTCTTTAAGGTCTTTATACATTTTCACTAATCCCGAATGTATCGAGAAAGGGTTATTGTGGGCTTCTTGTAAAATTTATCTTCTCAAAGTAGGATCATTAGGGATACATACCCTATTCCGAAAGTAGAGTAATCTATCTCATCTTAGAGAAAATTCTGACTCGGTACTATCCTTGAATTTGAGTTGAACTTTTTGTAATTCAGGATCCGATTGTTAGAGTAATCAAATTCTAGATACAAGATCTGATTGAATTCGAATGTGGCTATAGATCCTTGCTTTTTTGGACACTCAAAAGTGGGCATTTATTGAGTTGGATGCTACAAAATGGTGAAACAAATTTTTGACACAGATCAATTCAATCTTTCGATTGGATTGAAGGAAAAGAAGTAGTTTGTTCGATAATTACCTCCAGGATGTTGTCGGCTGAGTGCATCAGCCACAACATTGGCTTTGCATGGGTGATAGTCTATGACTAAATCATAGTCTTTTAGCAACTCGACCCATCTTCATTGTTGAAGATTAAGCTCTTTTTGAGTTAGGAGGTATTCCATGCTTTTATGATCAGTAAACAAATGACAGTTTTCTTCGTATAAATAGTGCGTCCATAATTTCAAGGCAAAGATTATCGCAGCTAACTCGAGATCATGCGTTGGATAATTAAGATCGTGAGATTTCAATTGTCAGGAAGCATAGGCTATCACCTTGTTGTCTTGCATTAGAACACAACGTAAACCTAAATGAGATGCATTGCTAAACACTGTAAAAACTTTCCCCAATTTTGGCTGGCTCAAAACCAGGGCTCGAGTAAGCACTTCTTTCAATTGGTCGAAACTTCTTTGTTGATCTTCTGACCAAACAAACGATGTTTCCTTACGAAGTAATTTGGTCAAGGGGGTGGCTAGAATAGAAAAGCCTTTCACAAATCTTCGATAATAACCTGCTAAGCCAAGGAAACTCTGAACTTCACCAACATTCCTCGGAGGCCTCCAATCAATTATTGATTGAATCTTTCTCGGGTCAACTTTAATCCCAGCAGTAGAAATTACATGCCCAAGAAAGGATACTTTGGGCAACCAAAACTCGCACTTCGATAATTTGGCAAAAAGTTGATTCTCCCTAAGAGTTTGTAGGACTATTTCAAGATGACTCGAATGCTCCGATTTATCCTTTGAATAGATAAGGATGTCATCGATAAAAACTACAACAAACTTGTCCAGATAAGGTTTAAAGACCTGATTCATGAGATCCATAAATGCACCGGGGGTATTTGTTAAGCCAAAAGGCATTACGAGGAACTCGTAATGGCCGTATCGAGTCCAGAAAGCAGTCTTGGATATATCGGATTCCTTAACCTTCATTTGATAATATCCCGATCTCAAATTGATCTTAGAAAACACAGATGGGCCTTTCAACTGATTGAACAAGTCTTCTATCCTGGGAAAAGGATACTTGTTCTTGATTGTAACTTGGTTGAGTTACTGGTAATTTATGCACAGTCTCATAGAACCCTTCTTCTTTTTAACAAAGAGTACTAGAGCTCCCCACGGGGATGAACTGGGTTGAATAAATCCCTTATCTTGCAATTCCTGCAACTGCTTCTGAAGTTCCTTCAACTCAATCAGGGCCATCCTATAGGGAATGATGGATGTAAGATTGGTTCCAGGTTGAATCCCGATTCTGAATTCCACCTCTCGGGTTGGGGGCAATCCTGGAAGTTCCTCAGGAAAAACATCAGCAAATTTAGATACAGTTGGTATTGAGTTGATAACAAGTTCGATTTTAGCAATACCAAGCATAGAAGCAATTAAAGGGTTCAGTTCATTGGTTTTTGAATGAAGGAGTATTATTGATTCCTTTCCTAAGCCCCTAAGGTAAAGTTTCCTCTTTTGACAATCAACCCAAGCTCTATGTTTTCCTAACCAGTCTAGCCCCAAGATCAGATCAAATTCACAATAAGGTAAGACATACAGATCAATTGAAAAAGGAATATTTTGTATGTAAAGAGAACAATTTTTACACATGATATTTAAGGTCATATTGTCTCCTAAGGGATTCGACACTTCAAGCTCTTGATCAACAAATTCAAATTTCAAGTTGAGTCTTTCAAGTAAGGGAAAACAAATAAGTGAATGTGTAGATCCCGGGTCCACTAAAGCATTGACAAAATGATTATTGAGTTCGATTGTACCTGTGATAACATTAGGTGCATCTTCATCATCGTGGCCTTTAATGTGATAAACCAGACCAGGGGCTCGAGATTCTTGGTGTGTAGAGGTAAGAGCTTGCCCTCGAGTTTTTCCTGAATTTCCCGACTATGCTTGTTTTGGTCCTTTACCTTTCGGTGATGGAGCAGGTATGGGGTTTGAAGCTACCCTAACCGAAGGCTTGTTCCCCAATTGAGGACAGTCTCTCACAAAATAGTCTAAACCTCCACATTGATAACAAGCATTGGACTTCTTTCTACAAGAGCCCAAATGAAAGTTCTGACAATGTTGGCAAAGACGAGATTGAAATTCTCTAGCCGAGTTTCCCGAGCTGTCAACAGATATGGCCGGGGTTGAAATTCTGCCCATAGACTGCAGCTTTGGTATGAAATCCCCTTTTTGGGAAGGAGTTTGATTAGAAGAATTTCCCCTGTGGCCTTTAGATTTCTGAGATGACCAAAAGGTTCTGCTTTCATTTCTCGGTCTCTTGTCTTTTCTGGAATAATTATCCCTTTGCTTGTCAGCAACTTTTATCTTAGCTTCTGTAGTGATTGCCCGATTCACCAGATCCTTGGAAGTCGGTAATTCTGAGAGCCATAAACATGGGACTCAGTTCATCATTTAACCCTTCGATAAACATTATGCACTTATCCTCTTCTTTCTTGATATACTCCGAACCCGTATTTGCAATACCTACAAAAATCACTAACATATTGCTCAATTGACCTCCCCCTTGCTTCAGATACAAGAAATGTCTTCTCCTTTCGGCTAGGTATTGCTCACTAACATACGTCTTTCAAAATTCTTTCAAGAAGAAATCCCATGTGACTGCTTCCTTCGAACCCGGAAGAGTCGTAGTCTCCCAACAACTTAAAGCTTTATCGGCTAATAGAGCTTCCGCACATTCTAACTTGTGTTCATCTGAACACATAAGTTGTTTGGTTAGAATGCTGATGGTAGTTTCTAACCAATACTCAACCGCTTCAGGGTTCTCCACATCCGATCCTGCAAAGGTGTAGGCTCGATGTTGAGCCAGTTTATCAATTGGAGCCCTGGTTTGAGTTACTACAGGTATGAGAGAGTCACTCTGTTTCATATTAGTAACCAATTGATTGAATATTTCAGTCAAGTTGAGAAGACATTCTTTTTTAATTTGATTCATTTGGGGGCCTCAGGCTGTGGTTGTGCAGCCTTCTGGGGATCTGATTGACCTTGATTCAATCTAACACTTCCTCTTTCGTTGGAGGAACCAGCCGGGCTATTTCCATCCCGAGCCAGATGTGTTTCAGACATCTGAAATAAACATTTAAGGGAGGCTTAATCAAATAAAGTCACAAGCATACATAGTATTTGACTCCTAGGTGGCACAACCTATATTGATTTAGTCTAAGGACCGACTAAACCTTAGCTTTGATACCAAAATTGTAACATCCTCTAGTTATCTAAGAAAGATTAGGCATTCAATTGATGATGGAATAAAAATATTTAAAGGAGATAACTCAAATATGCACTCATCTAACATTAGGTACTTCTTTCAGAAATAAGCATACAATCGGCAAACAAGAAACACAAAACTTAGAGACATATCATAAGAAGATATTAAGGAGAAACTAATATAGTCAAGTGGATATAAGCTTATCTCAAGTTAAATAACCCCTAAAATTTATACTACGAAAAGTGTCGTCTAATTAAGGAAAACAAACAAGCTTGCTTGCGTAACAAGAAATCATTCAAATGAAAGATCTAAGGTCTCAAAATCAAAAGGAAACACTTAACAAGACACGAACATGCCCTAAAACAACAATTCGACTAAGATTAAGGGTGAAGTTGTTAAAAATTTATGGAAATTATAGGTGATTGATCTACCAATCTTCAAGTTATTAGAAATGTACGTAATCTTTTATAAACTAGAAGGTAACAATTAATCGGAGTAATTAAGTCGTCGTAACAGATATATTCGTACAATGATTATATCAATGATCAAACCACACTTACACTAAGGTCTAATATGCATACTATACATTCATAGCCAATTCCACAACCAATTTCACCAAGTCAATCAAGCAATTGCATCACAAGCTTAAATATATATATATATATATATATATATATAGAACTTAAGGACCTTTACATGCCTTCCCCAATGTTCCAAAATATCAAAATAGTATTTACATTCTAGTGCCACCCTTCCTAGGAGTCCAGCATTAGACACAAAAACATACTTTCTAAGGTTTACTTGTTACTTGCGCAGCTTCCCAAAATTTGTCTAAAACTATTCTTTTCCTGAAAATGGAGTCAAGGTGAATGTTAGAACTTTCAATCTTGACAAATTAGTAAACTATATGAGTATGAACCAATCACTAGATTTTAAATGCTATGTTTGTAACTATTCGAATAAGTCAAGATCCTCAAATTCAACATCAATCCCTACAAGGTCACCTGGCTAAAAAGAACAATACTATCATCTATTATTTTACAAGAGATCAAATTGTTGCATATCTCTACAAGGAACATTCAAGTGTCTATCATACAATCAAGCGTCACATATGTAATTTGCCATGTCAAGATACTTTTAAAGATAAACAAACAAAGGTTGTTTTCGAGGCCTTGATTAAATACCTACCTAGGAACAATCTTCATACGAAGAAATTAACAAGCAATGGTACATTCTTACCATTGGAATTTTCCATGGAATTGTATATGCATTCAAGGGTACCGTGGTACCACCAAGGGACCGTAGTCCATTAACAAGCTGAGCTTAGGAGATTTTGGCATGCCAAACAAGCTAGACTATGTACTAATCAAGGCTTCCAATACAGTTTCGATTAAATTGATTAATGTCATTCAGTTAACAATGCTCAACGGACTATATAGATGACAAAACAGACCAATCCATTCACACGATTGTTCAATTCCATTAATTGGTTTATAACTTACCTCGGCATGCTTACCTTACCAAATTTTCCAGGGAGCACCAGCCACTTAGGCACTTATGCCTCAATTGATAATCATTTCTTTATAATTATACAACAAGCATTTAGTTAGTCGAAATACTTATTGCACTCACAGTTTTCTTCTAAGCTAAGATTGTCCTTGAATCGACACCCCTTTTTGTCTATTGTCGACTTGATCACTTAAAGTTTTCCTTCCAGCAATCTCTTCAGGGTCTAAATCAAATTTACATATATTTACATTAGAAAGCAACTAGACAGTCCCTAATCTTGTTATAATACATTTCCTAATTCCCAATTAACATAACAATTCACACAAATCAAAGGTTCTCACAATACATAGATAATTTTGACATTATTAGCGTAATTACATTAATGTAACAGCCTTGGATCCTTCCTAAACATATTTAACATAGCTTAAACTCATCACCCTTTTCCTACAACATCCATGACCCTATGTAATACATTTTTGATATAACACTTAGACTCTAACAGTCACGATTTCACTGCTAAAATAGGGCAGTCCTAGTTCTAGTTAAATTATATATTTCAAAGTTCGATTTGATCATTTACAAGCTACTAAACATGCATGTGTATTTTGTTTACCACATACATCAATCGGATCATCAATCCAATTCCAATTAGATAATTAAAGGAACAAATTTTAATCAGATACTTCCTAGGGACGCAATTCAATTCATTCAAACTGTTTGCAACAAGTAGGTGACCACAATTTCTTGTTTTGGCCAATCGAATTCTAAAATTTTAATAACGTCCTCCCAAGTATCTTCTAACTTACTAATTCAAATGACACCAATCATGCTATAAACTAAGCAACTCAATTTGAAAGATGCATTTGTTGAAATGTGTCTTATTTGCACATTCAATCATCAAAACCTTCCTAAATGCAGAATTTTGAACCATCATCTATCAACAAGACGTTTTGTAACTACTTAACAACCAAATAAAAAATTCTTGAGGAGAAGGATATCACTCACCTTCTCTTCTTTTGCAAGACAAGATCGAATAACTTTAATTCACCCTTCAAGAACTGATCCTTGTTATAAGTAGATTTTATCTTCCTAATTATCCCTCTAACTCTAGTTTCGGTGAACAAGAATGAAGAAGAAAGTCACTATTTGTTTGTTCCCCAAAACTGATTCCATCAAGGGGAGGGAGACATGTGGATTGTCCATAATGTCTTTAGAAATTGACATGCAATCCTCTAGTTTTAAATCTTACATTTTTAGTCCAATTACAATTGAGTCTTTAGACTCTTCATTCTTCGATTTTAATCCATAATGCTTTTTTCTATTAAGTTAAATTTCCCAAATTTATTTACAAATCAAATTAAAACAATACATTCTTCTAAGCCATGATATGGGATGTCACAAAGCTAATTAAGCCTTTATGCTTTCATTTGTCATTCAAGTTCATTTTGCATGTTTAAACTAAAGCATACAAGAGTTCTTTCATAAAAAATCATTTAACAGTTTTAAACTTAGAGAGTATGCAATCATGTAACACTCACATCATGAAGCATCAAACCCTAAAGGCAATTCTACCAATCTTAGTAGTCACATGTATTCAATCAATTTACGGCCATAAAATTCAAATACTCATCATCGGACATAATCAACTTATTCATAAAATTGTCTTTATACTAGCGAAATGCCATAGCAAAAATCTGTTTATCACCAAATACTAATGCAGATGACTAACTATGAACACCAACAACCCCATACTTAAAGGATATAGTGTCCTCAATGCATGAAAATTAACTAAAACTAAACTAAATGCAAATGTAGGTTACCTCTTTAAAAGCTATTTTGGTGTTCTTGGTTTGACTCTTTGGTGTTTGATTTTTTCTTCTTTTTCAGGGCTGAGATGGGCTCGTCAGGCACATCTTGCTGGCTTGGTTGGTTAACTAGTTCCTCCTAGGCTGACTGTATCTCATCATCATTATCCTCATTTGGGGTACTCCATACATGACCCGTTGTGCACTTGAGATGACTCATTGTCTTTGTTGTAGCATCAAGAGTTAGGGCAGGTGTAGGTGTAGGAGAGTTGTTAGCCATCTCCTCTTCCCCACTGTCAATATCGATAGGGTCATCGAGAGGAGGTTCCAGTGGTAGTGGGGTAGTGAGGGGAGCTTTTCTTTTCTTCTACCTCACTATCCGAGTTTTTTGTCTGACTGTGGTAGTGGGTGTTGTTTCTAGAATAAGTGTTGGAGATGGGTCTCTTCGCGGAACAGGTGGTGGCCGTTTTGTTGCGGTTGTCTTTAGAGCTGGTGTAGCTTGCTGGGCTGGCTGGTCCTTCTTAGGCATAAACAGGTCTAAAGAAGTTCCTCACCTAAAACAAGGAGGAAGGACTGTAGAGCAGTGTATTCACGATTTCTGCAAGTATGCAAGGTATGGTGCTGAGATCATACGTACGGAAAAAGTGAAATATAGAATGTTCATTGAAGGCGACTGTGATGAACTTTGTCCTCTATTCACTGCCTTGGGGATAGAGGATTTCCAGATCTTGTTCAACCGAGCCATTGCTACTGAAGCTTTCTAGAAGGCTTATGAAAGAAGGAAAGGGAACCAATCCAGATCCTACAAGAGATTCTGAGACAATTCTAGACCTCATATGCCTTAGAAGAAAGGTAAATAGTGGGACCAGAAGTCTGCCACCCTTCAACGGCTACAAGATCAAGTTATGAGCCACAGTCCCAATCTCCAGGGACATATGCTGCTCGTACGGCTTCAGTTGATAGTTCGGACAGTTTCAGAAGAGGTTCACAGCTTCCCTTAAGTAACTTTGGTTAGAAGAGGCACCCTGGACAATGCTGCAAATAGTCCGGATCCTGTTACCTCTACAATGAGTCTGGCCACTTTATCAGGCAGTGTCCGCAGAATCCAAACGCTCCTACCTCTATGGCTTCTGAAAATAATTTGAACATGGTAAGAAAAGCAAAGCAAGTACCATTTGGATCAGCGAAGAGACCTCGTAACACCAACGCTCCTTCAGTTGGACGTGACCCTCAGCTCTCAGCCCAGATATACCATGTTCGAGGGCGAGAGCAAGAGGATAATCCTGATGAAATTGCAGGTATGGTGGAATTATGTTCTGACCATGTATATGCTTTGGTAGATCTAGGCTCTACGCATTCTTTCATTAGCGAACCATTGATTTTAAAGTTTGCCTTAGAATCTGAGCTAGACACTTCCAAGATTGTTGTCTCTAACCCACTATGAGATTATGTGGTTATTCGATCAATCTGTAAAACTTACCCTTTGAGAATCTAATGGATCCCATTTCTGGCCGATTTGATGGCCTTGCCCTTCCGTGAGTTTGATCTTATCCTAGGTCTTGATTGGCTAGATGAACATCAAGCCTTGGTAGATTGTTCGAAGAAAAAGCTATACCTCTGAGGACTTGGCAAAAAAAACATAACCTTGATGAAATCTAAACCCGGGCCTAAAAAGATCCTCATGTGTGCTATGAAGTCCAAAGAAGATCCAAAGTTTGAGAATGTGCCAGCTGTGAAAGAATTTTTGGATGTGTTTTTTGATGAACTTCTGAGACTCCCTCTAACCCGAGAAGTGGAATTTAGAATTGCAACAAGGGACTACACCCGTCTCCATCATTCTATACAGAATGGCTCGAGTTGAGTTAAAGGAGCTAAAAGCCCAAATTCAAGACCTTTTGGATAACAGATTCATCCGACTGAGTTCCTCACCGTGGGGAGCACCAGTTTTATTTGTTAAAAAGAAGGATGGATCGATGCGACTATGCATTGATTACTATCATCTGAATAGAGTAAAAATCAAGAATAAGTATCTGTTACCGAGGATCGATGATCTCTTCGATCAATTGAAAGATGCTTCTGTCTTCTCTAAGACAGACTTGCGATCTGGATACTATCAAATGTTAGTGAAGGAGTCTGATGTTACAGAGACTACCTTCCGAACTAGATATGGCCTCTTTGAGTTCCTAGTAATGCCTTTTGGGCTTACCAAAGCACCTGCAACTTTCATGGACTTGATGAATCGTGTGTTCTGGCCCTATCTAGATAAGTTCGTGGTTATGCTCATAGACGACTTCTTGATTTACTCCAAAGACACTGCCATTCATGAAGAACATCTCCAGATTGTGCTTCAGACTCTCTGGGAGAAGCGGTTATACGCTAAGTTTAGCAAATGTGAGTTCTAGCTATCAAAAGTATCCATTCTAGGACATGTGATTTCTTTTACGGGAATTCAGGTGGACCCAAAGAAGATTCAGGCAGTTATTGACTGGATTCCTTCGAAGAATGTTAGAGAAGTTCATAGCTTTCTGGGCCATGTAGGCTACTATTGTAGATTCGTCAAAGGGTTATCGATGATTGTTGCACCCTTGATGAAGCTTCTCCCTAAGAAAACCCCCTTTGTATGGACCATGGAACAACAAAGAAGCTTTGATCAGCTTAAGCAAGTTTTGACCCATGCCCCTGTTTTGGTGCAACTTGAGTCGGGTAAGGACTTCACAGTATACAGTGATGCATCCCACCCGGGATTAGGCTGTGTACTGATGCAAGAAGGAAAGGTCATAGCCTATGCTTCACGTTAGCTTAAACCTCACAAGCTGAATTATCCAACACATGATTTACAGTTAGTTGATGTTGTGTTTGCCTTAAAGATTTGGAGGCATTATCTTTACGGTGATAAGTGTTACTTGTACATTAATCACAAGATTCTGAAATATCTTTTGACTCAGAAAGAGTTGAATCTCCGGCAATGACGGTGGATGGAGCTTTTGAAAGACTATGACTTGGTCATTGACTACCATCCTAGTAAGGCCAAAGTCGTGGCTGACGCTCTTAGTCAAAAGCCCACTCCCTCTTCGAGATGTTTGAATGCTTACTAACGACTCAATAAGCATGGCAAGCTATTGGTTGAATTGAGAATTCAGTCAACCATCGAGTCTCGAATTAAAGCACTTCAAGAATCTGATCAGGAGTTGCAAACTCTTATTGTTAAAATTAAGGATAAGCCAGATCCTAACTTTGCTATGAAAACCAAAGGTCTGTTGTGTTTCCAGAACTGTATCTATGTCCCCGACGATGATGATCTTCGGGATCAAATCCTGAATGAAGCTCATTCGAGCTTCTTTTTTATCCATCCTGGAGCTATCAAGATTTACAAGTAGCTAAAAGAGTTGTATTGGTGGTCCGGCATGAAAGGTGAGATCACAGACTTTGTGGCTAGGTGCTTGACTTGTCAACGGGTTAAAGGCGATCACAAGGTGCCTACTGGTCTCTTACAACCTATTGAACTTCCACAATGGAAATGGGAACGTATTACAATGGATTTCATAAGTGGTCTACCAATGACATCGAAGAGGAATGATGCCATTTGGGTCATTGTAGATCGATTCACCAAATCTTCTTATTTCATTCCAGTGAGAATGGACTTCGGTTTGCCTAAGCTTGCTAAGTTGTACATTTGAGAAGTTATTCGTTTGTACACATTTCTTGTGTCCACTGTTTCTGACTGTGATCTATGCTTTGCATCCTGATTTTGGAGGACCCTACAAGAAGTTTTGGGAACTCAAGTGGACCTAAGCACTATTTTCCATCCTCAGACCGATGGCCAATCCGAAAGGGTTATTCAGGTAACCTTATATCTCCGTTCGACTTATGTGTATAAGTAACCCATATGAATTATGATTCTTCCTTGTAGATTTTGGAAGATATGCTTTGAGCATGTGTTATTGACTTCGGGAATACGTGGGAGAAATCCTTTCCTTTGGTGGAATTTGCTTACAACAATAGCTACCAAGCCTCGATTCAAATGGAACCTTATGAAGCCCTTTACGGGAGGAAATGTAGAACCCCTCACTGTTGGACCGAGCTTGGTGAAGGCAAGGTGTTAGGCCCTGACTTACTTCGTGAAACCGATGAAAGGGTGACCATTATCCGTGATCGGCTTAAAGCTACATTTGACCGACAGAGAGCTTATGTTGATATAAAAATAAGGGACACTCAATATGAGGTTGGCGAGAAAGCTTTCCTTAAGGTATCTTCATGGAAGAAGATCCTTCGATTTGGAAAAAAGGGGAAACCGAGTCCTTGTTTCATTGGTCCATTTGAGGTGATCAAGAGAGTTGGGCCTGTTCCTTACCGAGTAGCTCTCCCTTAGGAGTTATGTAGAATTCATAATATCTTCCACGTGTTTATGCTACGAAAGTACCAGTTAGATCCTTCTCATGTGATCGAGCCGAAGTCTATAGAGATTCAGTCTAATCTGATGTACGAGGAAGAACCTCTACAGATCCTCGTACGAGAAGTTAAAAGACTTTGTAACAAGTTCGTGCCCTTAGTGAAAGTCCTTTGGAGAAGTCAATCAGTTGAAGAAGCAACGTGGGAACCGAAAGAGGCAATGCAAAAGTAGTACCTTCATTTGGTTAATAAGAGTGAAAATCGAGGATGAATTTTCTTAAGAGGGAGAATTTTCACACCCCTAAAACTGGCCTAGTCGGAAGTTGGTTCCAGTGACTGAAAAATTTTGTATCGGATATGCTTGGAAAAGTAATCTCTCAATCCTTGTACCCAATTTTCCAACAATGAAAGTTGAACTTGATTTAAGTTGTGGGGACCTTTTTGTAAGAAACTCAAAGCCGAAAATGTTGATTTTGAACTAGGCATATCGATACGGTTAGTGTATTGATACAGTTTGAACTAGGTGTTTCGATACAACAAGACCTATATCGATACGACCTAACTGCCACAAATAACTTACTTATTTCAGCCTAGGTGTTTTGATACAGCTATATAGTGTATCGATACGACCCTCTGTAAAAATCTATTTTAAGGCCCAAATTGAAGGAAATGAAGAGTAAGGTGTTGAGTCACCTTATTGATGCCTATTGAAATAGTTGTCTAAATAAACCCTCACCTAAGAGAAAGCCTCTAACTGGCCCTTGGGGAGGTGGGGCATTGATAAAAGGCTTAATCCCTTAAAACAAAAAGTTTTCTTCCCTATTTGAATCTTCCGAAAACAAAACCCACCATTTATCATCCAGCAAGCAAGCACCACCATTGTTGTCCTCAACCTCAAGCTAAGTAAGCACCTCGATTTAATCTTCAACCTTTGATCGATTTCAATACATCGTTTGAAACCCTATAACTCGATGAGTAAAACCCCTTATCAATTTAATGATTCCTTTGATCTTGAGAAGTAATTTCAAGAATTAAGCTTTTGATCATCCGAGTCAAGCCCATGTGTTAGTAGGCTAATTTCCTTGTTTCGATGTTGTTTACAAGCTTTGGTAAGCTTGAAAAACGTTTGTGAGTTAATAGGTTTAATCGTAATGCATTTTTTAAATTTTAACTAGCTCTAGAGTTGGAGGAAGTCAGTCCATCATCCCCAACTAAAGCTAGGAGCAAAGGAATCATAATTTGGGGGCCTTGAAAGCATCAATAATCCAAGGTGAGTGTAGTCGTGTCAAGGGATAGGCAAGGTGCCATCCTGTTGCATTCGTTTTATGTTATAATTTGCATTTTGTTTAGGGGCTCAAGTAGAGCAAGCTTGTGTGCATGCTAATAGTAAGCAAGGCAAGTTTTCGACATGGATTAATATGTGTAAGTTTATATACGATACTTGAATTTTACTATGTGTAATATTGATATGGAAATGTTATGCTATGATATGTGGAGCTAAGGCTGAATTTGACGTCCGATATGATATGGCTTACGAGCACAAAGGAAAGATTATGTTGTGATATGTGATCCGAAAGGTAAGAATTATAATGAAATATGTGACCTTGGACGTTTGTGGACATTGGATACAATTGGCATGCCATACGGTTATTCGAGCTCACCAAGTAAGGGATTGGACTACAGTCTAGGGCTACGACCTATATGTGGTGAGGTAAGTTTGGTTTGTGTAAGGGATATTTTTCGGAGCTACGGCCTATTTCCGATATGTGTGGTGTACAGGGGAATTAGCGTATCTATTGGTTACCCTGTCCGAGGAAATGATATGTTTATATGATTTATAATTGCTACATGGAATCATGACTATTGATTTGAACATGATCTTATATGATTGATGCTATATAAATTGTTAACCAAGCATGCCTATATATCATTCATGTATTTGATGAATTTATTGTGCATTTGTTATGACTGCCTCACTAGGCTATGTAAGCCTAACATTCGTGTGTCTCATGCATTTTAGGATTTTGAAGTATTCCGAGCTTTGGTCGTGTAGTTGCGGTTGCAAGTCTCTTCCAAGGCCGTATCGATATAGCTTGACCCATATTGGTACGTCTGACCTGTAATGACAAATTTTATCTGGTTTATATTCAAATTAACAGATCAAACAACGTCCAATCTTTATCAAATTTTACCAGTAGTATTTAAATACTAAAATTTACTAGCATGTCAATTTTTAGGTCCATTTGAATCTATTTACTAGCTTTTTACCTTTTAGTGCCTTTAAGCCCAATTTAACTAGCTTCTTAAATTACAATTACACCACCTTCCATTTTTAGTACTTAAAGACTTTAGGGTCGTTACATACATATCAAAATAGACCAATGTAATATGTCTAAGCTCTATGCCACCTTTCTAAGAGTTCAAATCAAAATGTAAGCATACATGAAATTGGCAGGAGTGACTTGCAACTTCAATAACATGATCGAGGCTCGGATTGCTTCAGGGTCCTGAAATGCATGAGACACACACATGTTAGGCTTACATAGCCTAGTGAGGTAGTTATAACAAATGCAACCAAGTTCTTATTAGGCATAGATGACTTATAAACATGCTTGAATGACATAAGTACACCATTATTGATATATCGATCATATTTAAGGCCAATTGTTATATTTTCATATGTCACATGCAAAGCATAGATACATAACATTTCCTTGTACATAGTAACCAATTGATACATGGATTCCCCGTACACCTCATATAACAAAGATAGGTCATATCCTTGAGTCGTAGCTTTGGAGTCCCTTACATAATCCAACCTTTTTTCCCCACATATAGGCCGTAGCACTGGACCGTAGTCCAATCCCTTACATAGTGAGCTCAAATAACCCTATGGCATGCTAATTGTATCCAATGTCCACAAGTGTCCAAGGTTATATAATTTATCACAAAACTTACCTTGTGCCCATAGGCCATATCATATCAGATTACGAATTGAGCCTTGGCTCTAAATAACATAACATAATAATATCACTTTCCACATGTAACGTATTTCGAATATCACATATAAGCTTACAAACATATCAAGCAATATGAGAACTTACCACAGTTACCATTAGAGTCCACATATGTTTGCTCTACTTGAGCCCTTACACAAAATGCAAGTTTTAAGCAGAAACAAATGCAATGGGATGGCACCTAGCCGATCTCATGATACAACTACACTCACCTTGAATTTTGATGCTTTCAAGGCTCTCGGATTTCAACTCCTTTGTGCCTAGCTTTTGTTGGAGATGAGGAGGGGTCTTTCTCCACTTCTTGAGTAGTCCAAAATTAAAGGATTGCATTAGAATCGATACCAATGATTCACAATTGTTTTCAAGCCTACCAAAGCTTGTAAACAACATCGAAATAAAGGATTTGATCATTTAACACATGGGCATAACTTGAAAATTCAAGACCTAATTTTTTAAAATAAACTCTAAGGATTGATGGATTCATCAAATTGAAATATGGGTTTTACTTACCGAGTTACGAGCTTTCAATTGGTGTATTGAAATCAAGCAAAGATTAAGGATTGGATCGAGGTGCTTGCTTGAGCTTGGGGAGGAAGACAACAATGAAGGTGCTAGCTTGGTTTCTTAAGGATAATGGTGGGATTTGATTTCGAGAGGTCCAAACAAATGAATAGAACTTTCTCCTTACTCATTTTAAGGAACCCATGATCATAATCATTTCCCACCTTCCCAAGGACCAATGGGAAGCTTTCTCTTAGGAAATGGTTTGCTTAACCCATTAATTAATACATTTCTTTATTCTTTTCCATCTTTGACAATGAATGATCATTTGTCATCCTTTTTCAGAGTATTCTCACGTGGAGGGGTGGCAAGCAAGTAGGTGAGTCATCCCTTACTTTAAATCTTTTTAATTTGGCCACTAAATTGATTTGCACAAGGACATGTATCGATACACCTTATGGATGTATTGATACGGCTAGGCTAAATTGGGTAAGTTAGTTAAAAACAGTTAGGCCATATTGATATAGGTTCAACCGTATCGATACACCTTGCCCAGATTCAGCATTTTTAGCATTTTCAAAGAAACCCCTAACTTCCATTCTTTAGAAAAAGGTCCCACAACTTCAATCAAGTCCAAATAACTTCCATTACTTTAAGTTTGAGTACAAAATTTAGCAATTACATCGTTCAGGCTTAATCGGTACAAAATTTTCTGATCACCGGAACATAATTCTGACTAGACTGATTTTTGGGGTGTGACAAATTCTACAAGAATCGTCATGTACCATTAATTATATGTATCTACTATAACAAAAAAAAGTATTTAGCGGCATTTTTTAGCATGCCTTTTTATGAGTACCTAAAAATTCTCCCGGCGCTACAAAAAATGCCGCTAAATCAAAGGCCTAGAAGGTAGAGGTATTTAACAGCGTTTTATTCCTTCAAACACCGCTAAATACCTTGCCTTTAGTGGCGTTTGTTCCACCAAATGTCGTTAAATACCACGTTATTAGTAGTTTTTTAGGGATGGCAAAATTACTCGACCTGATTCAATCGGGTTTTTCATCATAAATTTTGGGAATCAGGGCAGGTATTGAAAAACATTGAGTCGGGGCAGGGTGGGTTCGGGTATGAGATAGAAATTCCCCACCCCGCCCCGGTAAGTTTTTAATTATATTTATTTATTATTATATCTATGAAAATACCGCTATATAAAAACACTTTTAGGGGTTTTAAGCTATTTTTTAGTTTGTGTTTATCGTAAAATTTTGTTAGATATTGTTCGAGTTTTAACATATCTGATTTTGACGGTTAATGGTTCAGGTTTATTCTTTTAGATATGTATTTTTTCATGTGGGTAATTTAATTGGTTTGATTTTATTTTTTATATAGTTCTAAAGTCCCTTGAAACCTATATTTTGTGACTTTGATGGTGGCTCGATCATATCTAACATTTATCATCGACAAAAATTTATATTTTTAAAATTTTGTGGTCGAGTCGGGTCAGGTTTATGAGTTGATATATCGGGGCGAGGTGGGTAAATTAATATTTATACCTGGGGCGGGGAGGGGCGAGGTTAGGTTTAGAAGTTTATATGTTGGGATGGGTTCGAGGCGGCCAAAAACCCGCCCCGTTGCCATCCCTACTTTTTTTTCTACCAAACGCCTCTATATACCATGTATTTAGTGGCTTTTCTTCCACCAAACGTCGCTAAATACCTTTGTCTTTAGTGACATTTGTTCCACCAAATGTTGCATATACCTTGTCTTTAATGGCGTTTGTTCTTCCAAAGTTTAATGGTAACATTGAAGCAATTGAATGTTTGGTTACTAAAAGTGAATAATTTACCAAAGTTCAGTTAACATTTGTTTACTTTACTTAAAAAGAAAAATTTTGAAAAAATAATATAGAATTTACTTTTTTTAGATTTTATTAAAAAAAAGGATGATAAAGCTTTCGGTCACTATGATTTCAAAAGTAATTAAAATAGTTAATGGTATATAACGGTACATATGATTAGTGATATATAGCGGTACATGGCGTTTATCGTAGAATTATCCTACAATAAGATCGGTTTTTTATTAACATTAGGATGCAATCTATGATTTATTTAATTATTCCAATATTTTATCTATGTTCAAACCGATTGAAACATATACTTGAAGCTAACAATATATGTTCCATTATTTTGATTGAAAATTTCCAATAACCTTAAGGTTTTTCAAAAATTATTTATTAACATTAACTTAATTTGAAAGACGGTTGTAATGATAATTTTATTTGTACAAGCATAATATTTGACGTTGAGGATGCGTTTGGATTTACATGCTTAGTGTTGATTTTCTTGTAAGAATCGCACAGGACTCTTATAAGCCAAGGAATCATGCAAATAATTTATTATTTTGATATAGTAATTTGGAAATAATTTATAGGGTAAACTACATAAATCATCACTCAACTTTACGTTCAGACTTATTTTGGTCACTCAACTTTCAATTTGTGAAAATAACTCACTCAACTTTGCACATTGAACAAATTTGGTCACTCATCCATTTTTCCGTTAACTTTCTGTTGACGTGGATTAATTTAATAGTTTTTCATCCACGTAATAATTAATTAATTTAAAACATTTTTTATACTTATAAAAGGGTGATTGGGTTTAAATCGTGTAACCCTAATTTGGCAGACTCAACTGAAGGAAAAACTAAAATGAGCTCGAAGAAGAAGAAAAAGCCAGAAAGAAGGAGATGAACTCAATATCTAAGTCGAAGGAGATTTCAATTTGTAGTTGTGGTAAACTGACAGTGTTGAAGACATCATTGTCAGACGATAACCCAGGTAGGTTATTTTTTTGTTGTAATAATTATGGAAAAATGTTGGGGAAATCTTGTATTTTTTTACAGTATGAACCCCAATCCATCCTCGTACAGAAGTTCTTTTGGTGGGACTGCTAAGAAAAATTAGGGCAAATGACACGAGCAGAAGAAATGAGAGAATTTGGTGGATTATTGCACTGGTAGGTACTATTGTGATGACCTGCATACTTCATGGATAGAAGTTGAAGATAGAATTTTAATGGGTATTTTGTGTTTGGAAAATTTAGCATGACTGGTTTGTTATGCATAATATATAAAAGGAAGACTTTGAAAATTTATCAGTTTACCTCTGTTGTTTATAAATGAACGAATGAAGTTAGTTTTTCTCATTTGTGTATTGAACTTATTTGCACGTACAAAAGTAACTAAATTAGCAAATACAAAAGTATCTAAATTTGCAAAATGGGAATGATGGTCATATTTTGTTACATGTTTTGTTATCTAATGACATTTGAAGATTGGCTTAGGGCATGAGACCAAGTTATTTTGTTATGTTATTATTGTATTTAGGTTCATTTCAAAATATAACGGTTTCTATGATGTATCAGCTGAACTTATATTTTGTTATTACAATATCTATATGTTGGTTCAACGGTACTTTCAATTGTTATTACATTTACACTAGTAACTATGACTAACTTACATCGGTGTAAGTTCTACTAAACTACAACTAACTAACTAACTATGACTAACTTACACCGGTGTAAGTTCTATTGAACTACAACTAACTAACTATGAACTTACAACTAACTATGACTAACTTACACGTGGAATAAAATAAGGGTATTTTAAAAAAAAGTGATACGTGTCAAAGGATTAGTGGCCCGAGTAGGCCATATCATCCTCCATGACGGAAAGTGTAAAACTGTTGACAGAATAAAAGTTCATGTATGAAAGTAGGAACGAAAAAAGTAAATGTACTAAACTGATGAATTGGGTATAGTTTTTGTACCAATAGGGTATTTTACCCTTATATTGATATCCAGAATGAGAAAGATTACAAGAGATGTTCAAACAACAGTTTTGACATTTTTGTTTATACATTTCTTAAACAAAATAATGTAGGACATATCGCCACAAATGTTCCCACATAGTTTGACACTTTCATAAAGTGACATTTGCAAAATGAAAGTAACAAAATGATCAGAAATAACACTTAAGTTTGACACAGGTTTTCAAAATGACATCCACCATGACAATAATGACTTAATGCCACTTCTTCATTTCCATCAGGCCTCTTTGAGAAAGCTTCTTCTGTTTGAGTTTGATTGACAGAGCTTTGCTGAGAATTCATCCATCTGACAGTATTTACTGAGCCTTTTGTGTTTTCACTTCCTTGTGTATGTGAGTGCTGGCTTGCACATGCTACATTGTTCCTAGTTTGATTTGTAGATCTTTGCTGAGAATTCATCCATCTTATAGTCATTCCTTGTGTTTGTGTGTGCGAGTCCTGGCTTGGACCTGCAATATTGTTTCTCGTTGGTCTTCTAACCTACATTAATTTTATAGTTTAATTAGGATTTACTTTAACATAATGAAATATATTTACTAGAAATTAGTTAAGAAAACTTACAGGTAGTTTGGGAATTCTGACTGTTGGTGCAACATATGTAGTAGGAGTAGTGTTCCTTTCATTGGAACTAGGAGCAGTGTTCCTTGCATTAGAAGTAGGAGCAGATTTCTAATTTGTCCCCTGCAATACCTCATATTATGGCCTGTTTTGTGACATTTTGAGCAGGTCATTTGAACCCCTTTCTTGGTCAATCTTCCAGTTGTTGTTAACACTTCATCAACCTCTTTTTTTTCTTTTTAGGCATGCCAACTGGCCTTCTAATGATAGGGGGTAGGATGGTTTGTCCATTGTTTTGGACCTCTAACTGGCTTGACCACATTTGAATAAATCTACATTTGTGTTTTCTTTAAGTAGTAGTGACTAACATACTTTTATGGCCTCTCTTGTCTCATCAGGATAACAGATATAGCATGAATACAAGGTATTCCTTCATAATACAATAAGCATAATTAGTTTATTTATATATACAATATACATTATACTATGAAATCATAAAAAGATACCTATAAGATCCCACTTTCTACAGCTACATGAATGATTTTCCAAGTTTACAACATGTTGATCTATAGGTCCATCAGGAACCTCATAGTTTTTAGCACCTGCAACTCTAGGCCAACATCTGCCAGCATATATGTAGACCATTAATCTAGTAAACTTTAGCCAACATGAATAGAAATTATATGCATACCATTAATCCATTAAACTTTAGCCAACATCAATAGAAATTATATGCATACCATTAATCCAGCATATATGCAGACCATTAATTCAATAAACCTTAGCTACCATGAATAGAAATTATATGCAAACCATTAATCAGTATATATACAGACCATTAATCTAGTAAACCTCAATAGTTACCTTATGGACTGCTCAATAGTGCTGTCAATCTTCTTGTAAATTTTTGGACAAAGTAGACCATTAATCTTCTCAACTTGCTCCTTCTTAGCAGCAATTCTTGTCATGATCTTACTTCTAATAATTTCCATCATGGTCAGTATTGGTTTGTCCCTTGCTTCCACTATTATCGTACAAAAGGAAACAAAATGCATTGTCTTAAATAGATTGTTAAATCAATTACCAAACAAATTATAGATTTTGAACAAATCATATATTTTACCTTATTAAAGCTCTCGAACATGTTGTTAAGAAGCATATTAAACTTGCACATTGTTGAGAAATATGACTTTGACCATTGTCTTGGGTCTTTACCTTTCATCCACTTGTATGACTTTTCGGACATCCTCTCCATTTTTTTCATTGCATCATTGTACTCCTTCATGTAGGTTTCCCTTGCAGCCTTCCATACAACATCCTTCAATGGCTTGCCATGGTTACCATTTTCTAACTTGAAGTTGTTGTACAAGTGTCTCACACAAGTCCTATGCCCAGCATAAGGAGATATATCCAGAATGGTATCTATTAGACCCTGTTAAAATAAATGTATAGTTAGAAGTAGATATTTGAATAAACCATTAAGGTATACTGGTAAGAAAAATCATGAATGTATAATAATTAAGTTACCTTTTGCTTGTCTGACATGAAGGTGTAGTGATGGGAGTTTGTGAGGTCCAAGTATGTTTTCAGAAGTTCTAAAAACCGGATCCAAGAGGAACGGTTTTCACTCTCGACAATAGCATAAGCCAATGGATAAAGACAATCGTTTCCATCTACCTCAACTACTGCCAAAAGCCATCCTTGACAATGACCCTTTAGAAAACAACCATCAATGCTAATGATGGGTCTGCATGCCTTGAAACCTTCCTTGCAAGATTGCAAACAAACATACATTCTCTCAAACATTCTATTATCTAGTTGTAATACAATTGTTGTCCCAGGGTTGGTTTCTCTCAGTTCAGCAACATAATCGTAAATCCTAGTATATTGTTCATCTAGACTCCCTTGGATCATTTCAAGAGCTAGTTTCTTTGCCCTACTACATTTGAAAGATTCTACATGAAGGATGTAATCCTTTTTCATATCCTCTCTTAGTGATTTTGTAGAGAAATTGGGCTCAACTCAAATTTGTGAACATACTCATTAGCCATCCACTTGTAAGTACAATTCTTTTTTTTCACATCTCTAATGTAGTTATGCTCTCCAACATATGTTTTAATCTGCCAAGTTGTGTTAATTTTATCTTTGGGATTGAATTTTTATGCCCAAAGCATCCATGGGAACCCATATTTGCACACAACATGAAGTCTTTTGGATTCATTAACTTTAAGTCTTACATTATTCCTATTTTTCACTCCATACTATCTCACTATTGCTTTGATGATTTTTGGATCAGAAAATAGTAAAGCCTTTTTAAATTGACGATTATCTAAGTCTATCTCACTATTAAACTCAGGGCATCTTTTTTTCCTCTATCCATCTATTTTAGAGTCATCAGCACTGTGCAATGACTCTGAATCATTACTGTCAGATTCAACATCTTCAGTTTCCACAGTAGAAACTACCTTAAATTTAGGTAAATCTACCCCAACTCCTATAAGCACATCACACGCTTCATCATCAACCAAATCGTTCACACTATCCTCAAAGCCACTATCAGAAGCTACATAGTCTAAATCTTGTTCAGAATCTTCCTTATTCTCAGAATAATCATTTCTAAAAGCATTCCTAATCATTTCATCATGAGTTTCCATTTCAACATTAGTTTCACCTATGTGTTCCACAACTTCTTGTATGTACACATGTACATATTTATTCCTAGGCAAATTACCTAACATAGTTAACACATCACTATTTGTTTTCAAAGGATTCAACTTTAATCTACCCACTGGTTCCTGCCAATAACTTTTATTTGGCCTAACATATCCTAATTCTTTGATCATATCATATATCTCAAGCATAGACATCGAATCAATATGACACAAATCAAAGAATGATAGTTGTTTACCAGTATATGCCACAGTGGGGTGGTTGACAATATACCCCTATGGTGATAAATAATGGTACAATATTCTGAAGATGTGCCAGCTGTAAAAGAAAACATATCAAATTAGTTCAATTTTTTTAACTTTACTTCAGATCACTACCTATTATGACCCACCAACAACTAAATTTAATAGTTCAACTAAATTTATGCCACTACTATGGTCCTCCACCAGTACATAACATATTTTAATGGTTCCACTTATTCTCTCTCACCATTCAATGTAGCATAACTATATGGCTATAGAAAGTGACAAAACAGTCACATATACAGCCACAGACTTTTTCCCATACACACTAAACAATCACATATTTAATGGCCCCACTTGTTCTCTCTCACCGTACACACTAAACATGTTGCACAAAGTAAAAGAGTACCAAATTCAATGAAACTTTATCTCATAAACACTAATAAGTAATGCATGTCACCAAAAGTAAACAAGTACAAAATTCACACCCTTACTTTATGTCACGCCCTAATTAAATGAGTACACTAATCAGTAATGCATATTACTCAATGTAAACAAGTACACAAAATAATGCATATCACTCAATGTAAACACTCAATGTAAACAAGTAAGAAATTCAAAACCCTAACTTTCTGTCACACTCTTAAAATTGATGTTCAAATCATGTCAGACATTGGTGCCCAACTCATTCAAGAAAAGAAATAAGTTTTATTTCACAAAAAACTAAACCCTAAATCCTAAATAGTAAACTCACGAACATAAAACCCTAATTTTTTTCACACATGCACACACTGATACTCAAATGATTGAAGAACAGAAAACTCAAAATATACACAATGTCACACATTTACCCAAAAGATTCATTCCCAAACTGAAAAAGGAATCAAAGAACTTACCATATGTCATGCTTGCCATACCTCTCGAGGTAACACTCGCTTTTCCATACGTCTGATTTCGCAGCAACTTGAAAATCTTTTCTCTCCACACAAACCCAATGAAATTTTCGATTCATAGAGTTCTCTCCATCCAGAATAATTGAAAACTCTAAATTTTTCTTTTCTACTGTGTTTGGAGGGTAATGAAACGTTTTACACACTCATCTACTCTTAATACACAGTTGTTTAGGCAAAACTCATTCTGGCGATGTTTTATCACGTGTTATTTTGACTATTTTAAATCATTTATTTTTTCCACTTCATAACGTCGTCCTGAACTTAACGGAAGAGTGACCAAATTTGTTCAATGTGTAAAGTTGAGTGAGTTCTTTGCACAAATTGAAAGTTGAGTGATTAAAATAGGTTTGGGCACAAAGTTGAGTGATGATTTATGTAGTTTACCCTAATTTATAATAAATTTGATAGTTTATTATGTAATTTTATACTAAAATTTAAAACATTTAATATATTTTATCAATTGATCTAGTGTATGAGACATTAGGCCCTTTAAACAAAGTCTAGAGTTTGAATATTAGTGTGATAAATCGAGTAAATTGAATAGTCAATGTTGTCATGTAATGAATCTTTAAAGTACTCAAATTGTATTAATCGATCAATAAGTTAAATAGCGTGGTTATAAAAAATAGATAAATATATTTTATAGTTTAAAAGTGTTCTCTTCCTTGAATTACTTTATTTGAGTTATACGATTAATTGTAACTATATGCAATGACGATGATTATGGACAGATGTAATGTGCGTGATTGCGTATGTCCCAAAAAAGTCACAAAATTGGTTAAGTTAGATGCTTGCAACTAAAAGTAAAATATTAGTTATGGACTAGTGGTATCGCGTGTAAGGGTAGCAATCTAGTGGAGAATAATCGAAAACTGTAGGGATGTGGAATAAATGAAATCTTCAACCACAGGGACGGGAAAATTTTATCTTCAAAGCTCAAATGGGATGGGGTGGGGATTGCTATATCCGCATGGTGGGGATCCCCGAACCGTACTCGTATAAATCCTAATAAAAATCCCCCAAAAAATATTAGATTGATTTGAATATAAAAATATAGAGAAAAGAAATTATTCTTTGTTAAGTTATTATTATAGTTTTAAAATTGTATGTTTGTTGTTGGCAAAACTAAATTTATTATGTTTGTAATATTGAAGATTTAATGTTGAATATTTGTTTCAATGTATTAAGATTTTAATATTTTGAAGTGTAATGAATGACTTGTAAAGTGAAATTGGTCATATAATTTGGCTAGTAAAGAAGTAAGTTTTGTTTTTATGAAGATTCTTCGAAACTCGCGGGGATCGGTACAAGGAGGTTATAAAGATGAAAAAAATCCTCAAAGCATTTAATGGGAATTTCCACAACCGTCACTGCAAGTTACATAATGGTCACTGAGTCGTAACCTACGTTAACTGGGGTGATGTGGCAGTTTGAATAAATTTTTTAATAGTTTCATATTTATACATTCAATCAATTTGGTCTCAATTTGAATAAAATCTATAAATTTATGCCCATTACTTATAAATTATATCAATTTAGCCCTAAAGCCTAAAATCTTAAACTATAAACCTTAAACCATAAATCCTAATTTTAAGAACATGGTGAACTTAAGTATTGAAGGATTTAGGGTAAGGGGAATTTTATAAATTTTTAGGGTTTAAAGGTTTAGTGTTTATGATTTTAGGCTTTAAGTTTTTAGATTTATGATTTAGGGTAAGGGGAATTTTATAAATTTTTGGGGTTTAAATGTTTAGTGTTTATGATTTTAGGGTTAAAGTTTTAAGTTTTTAGATTTATAGTTTAGGGTTTTAGGGATTGCGAGTTTAAGGTTCAAGGTATGGTATAGGATTTAGGACTAAACTGATATAATTTATAAATAATAAGTCTAAATTTATTAATTTTGTTCATTAAGACTAAATTGATTGAATGTATAAATACGAAAGACTAAATGTGCTATTAAACAACTTTATCCAAACTGTCACGTCACCCAAGTAACGACAGTGACCATATTATAACAAAAATCAAATTTTGTTTTTATGAAGATTCTTCGAAACCCGCAGGGATCAGAACAAGGAGGTTAGGAAGACGAAAAAAAATTTCGAACATTTAATGGGGATTTCGACAACCATCACTACAAGTTACATAATGGTCATTGAGTCGTAACTGGCGTTAACTAGGGTGACGTGGCTGTTTGAATAAAGTTGTTTAATAGCTCCATATTTATACATTCAATTAATTTAGTCCCAATTTGAACAAAATCTATAAATTTATGCCCATTACTTATAAATTATATCAATTTAGCCCTAAACTCTAAAATCTTAAACTATAAACCCTAAACAATAAATCATACTTTTAAGACTGTGATGAACTTAAAGATTGAAGGGTTTAGGGTAAGGGACATTTCAAAAAATTTTGGGGTTTAAAATTAAGTTTTAGTGTTTATGATTTTAGGGTTTAAGTTTTAAGATTTATAGTTTAAGGTTTTAGGGATCGAGAGTTTAAGGTTTAAAGTTGTATGGTTTAAGATTTAGGACTAAATTGATATAATTTATAAATAATAAGTCTAAATTTATTAATTTTGTTCAATTAAGACCAAATTAATTGAATGTATAAATATGAAGGACTAAATCTGCTATTAAACAACTTTATCCAAACTATCACGTCACCCAGGTAACGAGAATGACGACTTAGTGACCATATTATAACAAAAAACAAATTTTAATTCTCATTATGTGACTTTTAAAAATTTAATGATCATTTTGTTTTTTTTAAGATGTTATGTATAGTACCTTAAATTTATATGCAAATTACTTAGGGTGTGTTTGGTTTGTGGAAAAGATTATTATCACGATTAATATTTTTTTGGGAATGACATTCCCTTGTTTGGTTTGAGAGCATTTCCCCTAAGGGTAATAATCTTTACTCACTAGTGTCACTTTCCCCCCTAAATGGTAGGAATGTTATTCTCACCAATTTATTAGGTATTCGTTAATTTCCACCCCTTTGGACCATATTGTTCCTAAGTTAATGGATTTTGTTCATATAAATCATTTGTTAAATTTTTAATTAGATGATTAATTATTTATGGTGTAAATTAATTAAATATTTTTATTTAATATTAATTTAATACTTAAATAGTGTTGCACATATTTAAATATTATTTAATATTTAATGTATTTTTATTAATATTATATTTATGATGTTTATAGTTATTTGTTGGGATTGCATATTGCTTGATAACTAATAAATTAGGAATTGATGGTTTTAACTTTATTCTTTGATTTATAAAATGTTTATCATCCTATAAATCATTTTAGTAGGTTTTTTTTGAAGGAGAACCCAACAAGTTGTCTAAGTAGAAAAGCGGATATTGTTCATCTGAGAGACCCGAGATCAACCATAAAGTCTGCAAGGTGTGTGCTTTGTCAATGGGTTAAGAATAGCTATGAACAGACACTCCCTTGTAATCACTTTTAGACTATTAAAAAAGGTTTTTTTAAAAATACATTTTAGTAGGTTAAACTTATGATCTAAAATTTTTATCACTATTTTACAACTTTCAGCTTTATTTGATTATTTATTTCAATTTATCTGACAAGTTTTCATTATTAATAAAAAAATATTAAACATATTAAATGTATAGCATTTGAAAATTCACAAAAATATTTTAATAAGAGTAACAAGGCTATAAAAATATTATATATATTAAAAATACTTAATATAAAATTATATTACTAATATGATAAATATATAATTTTTGTAAATTTTAGATAATGTAAGAAAGATAGTTCTACTACATTTTATGCATATATTTTCTTTGGGATGATCAATCAATGGTGAAAGGCCAAGAGGGGGCTAAATTGACAATTTAAAAATGGTGGAAGCAAACTGAAAAGATAAGAAATTGGGACACAAGAGATTTATAGTGGTTCAACCTTCTAACAAGGTTTACATCCACTACCTTAGCTTCCCACTAAGGATTTTCCCAAATTCACAATGAATTTCTTTCCTTTTTCTAGGTTCAAGAGGAAACCTTTAGAACCGCAAAGCTTATACCCCAAAAGCTTTGAGAAAACACTCTCTTACAAGAAGAACAAATAGCAAACTGAAAAATTCTCTCAAAGGTAAAATATTTGTCAATACAAAGTTCACTCAACCCCAAAACTTGAATAGAATGAATACAAATAAGCTCTCTCAAGTGGGTTACAAGAATATGACTCTAATAGCTCAAAGATTGTTGGATACATGCTTGAATGCTTTAGACTTGATGAATATTTGTTATAGTAGCTTTAGAGACTTGTTTATATATCCCCTCATTGATTTTCACCCGTTTGGGTAGTTAAGATCATAAATATAGCCATTGGACTTTATTTTTCCCGCAATAAATGATGTCTGCCAACATAGGGTATCGGTACTCGGGCTTCGGTATCGATACCTTCTATATTTTACAAAGGGGTATCAGTACGGTCTAGGCCGAATTGGTACCCTTTTTGCTCACTAGAATCAGAGAAAGTTGAGAATGAAAAAAGGTATTAGTACGCCTAAGAGGCTATCGGTACGCTGTAACTAATTTTCAAAGTTATGATTCCAATAAACTAACAAGGCAATGGTCAAATATTAATTGCAAAATATTTACAAATCTTAACACCCCGTATTGGTACGCATAAAGTCGTACTGATACTCAAAGGCCAATCGGTTCCCATGTATGAATAGCGTATCGATACGGCTACACGCGTATTTGTACCCTATAGCCATTAATTTAAAATTGACATTCTAGTAGCGAAAAATTGTATCGATACGGATAAGGGCGTATCGATACGTCTGGGCCAATTTGGCTATTTCGAGCACCGAAACACTAAGAAAATATTTGGGTTTAAAGTTTTGACTTAGAAAATATTTTAGGTTCGAATCCTTGTCAATTGTGAGTCTTTTTGAGTACTTAAAAAGTTATCATTTTTACAAAATAGTCCTTAAAATTCCTTGTTATATCAAAATCAAATATTGGTTTTACAATTTTTAATTTAATATTAAAAGTTTTAAATGTAAAAAAGGAAATAAAACACATGAATAATATGATAAATTTTAATCTCAGATAATCTTATATTCCTCCAACCAACTATAATAATTTTATTCTAAAAATTCTATTTCAGATATAATTGTATATTCCATAAACCAAACGCATAATAAAGCAGATGAATTCTCTTGACTGAACCCTAATCAAAAGTGGACCATAAATCATTTAATTTAATATTGAAATTTTCACACTGGACCTTAATCTTAGGATTTCAATTTGATAGGAGATGTCATGTAGTAAGTCATTTGCTATTTGTCGAAGATTGTCTTACGTTCACCAAAGCTGGTAAAAGAAACCGCGAGAGTGTAAAGAGAATTGTTGCAGACTTTCAAGCAACAAAATGTCAAACTATCAATTGCTTTAAATATGTTGTTTATCTATTTCCTAATATAGCCTAAACATGAAAAATCATCTTGCAAATGTTCTAGGGTTTAATATTATAGATGAAGGTAGTAAATATCTGGGCTTTTCGTCAATTTGGAGGAAGCGTAAAAAAGAGGCTCTGAGGTTTATTCTTGACAGAATTAAAGGAAGTTGTAGGGTTGGAAGAGCAAGATGCTTACCCAAGTCGGAAAGGAGGTTCTTATTAAATTAGTGGTCACAGCTATCCTTACATTATGCAATGCTTTATTCTTCCTTCCACATTTTGCGAGGAAGTCAACGCTTTGCTTAGCCGTTTTTAGTGGGAAAATTCTATTGAGCCTCAAAGTCGGATCCATTGGGTTAGTTGGTAAAAAATGTGCCGCTCCAAGGAGAAAAGAGATTTGGACTTTTGTGATCTTTGCACCTTTAACAAAGCGCTTGTATCTAAACAAGCATGGAGGATTTTTAAGGATCTGAATTCTTTGTTGGCAAGAATTATGAGGTGACTCTATTTTCCGAATGACGATCTTTTTTCGGCTTCAAAAGTCATAATGTTTCTTGGGCTTGGTGAAGTCTTGTGGAAGGTGTTGAAACTATTCAAAAAGGCTCTTTATGGTCAGTTGGGAATGGGAAAGACATCGAGATTTGGTCCGATCCTTGGATCCCAAATCATTCTAATTTTGAAGTGTGCTCGGACCAGCCCCCCTTCAATGAGGATGCGCTTGTCTCTAACTTTATTATTATGGAATATCGAGAATGGGACCAAAGGAAACTTGCGGCTATTTTTAATAAAGAAAAGAGGAAATGTATACTTGAAATTTCTATTGGAGGGCCAAAAATTGAAGACACCCTTATTTGGCCGAATAACAAGAATGGAAATTTCTCTGTGAAATTTGGTTACCACTTCCTCATGAAAGAAAAGAAATTTGAAGACCTTCAATCTTTTAGTAATGATCCCTGTGGTGGGAATGATTTATAGAGTTCGATTTAGAGACTCAAGATGCCTCTGAAAATTAAATCTTTCTTATGGAGGGCTTGTCACAATGCTTTTGCATCTTTTGAGAATTTTCAAGCAAGATTCACAACTCCATTTCCTCATTGCTCTAGGTGCTTGAGTGACATGAAAAGCATCATGCATTTTATTTTTGTCCTTTTGCTCGAGCTGTCTGGAGAGCATCTGATTTCAGTTATAGTCCTGATATTAATGATTTTCCAGGTTTCTGTCATTGGTGGATCGCTATGATGAATTTGTCCAAGCCAAAGCTTTTTGATGAGGGACTTTCTCTTATTGCGTGTTTGTGCTGGTAGATATGGAAGGCACATAATAACTGATTTTTTTAGAACTCAGTCGTATCCAATTGATCTGTGGAATGTGGCAGCATAATCCTTTACTGAATTTTATTCCCTCGAGAATGTTAAGGTATCTATTCCCCTCGTACTCCAAATTCTAACTTCAAACTCATGGACTCCACCAGCCATTGGATGAATTAAAGTTAATTGCGATGCTTTTCTTGATGTCAAGACCGGAGCAACAGGTGCAATTGCTGTGGTTAGGGATCGTTTAAGCCTCCTTATTGGAGGATCATCAAAACAATCCATTGCTTCTTCTGTTGATATTGCAGAAGTTATTGCTCTTTGGATTGGAGTTACTCTTGCAAAAAGAGTTGCTCTTACAAACCAGAGCCCTTGGTCTGCCCAAGACAGACATATTGTGCTCAAAGATTGGCCATTGGGTGCAACTCTTGATAAAATTGACTTCTCCCTTTCTAGTTTTTGGGTTCAACTTTTCAATCTTCCTTTTGCTCTGATCAATGGAAAGAATGCTTCTATTATAGGGAGTATTTTTCCTAAGCATTTTGAATCCAACATCAATGAACAAGAAATGGTTAAATGGGATGGCTTTCTCAAAATAAAAGTGGCTTTAAGAGTGGAAGATCCGTTGAAAACAGGGTTTAATCTCAAGAGAGGAAGTGACAACCAGATTATGGTTTCTTTCAAGTACGAAAGACTCCTAGAGTTCTGTTATTCTTGTGGGCGGCTAGGTCATCCGGCTAAAGAGTGTGGTTTTAAAGATGATAAGTTTAAGAAAGTTGGTCATTATGGTCCTTGGTTAAGAGCTTCTTCCTCAAAACGTTCAACTTTTAACTAAGATTCTCAGAAGAAAACTCAGGGTATTCTGATTTCTGATAACAGTGGGAAGAACCAGGGGAGACGCGTGGAAACTACTGATATTGGCGTGAGTGTTACTGCTCCTTCCACTGCAGAAGTTGTGTTTTTACTCGACTTTCCTGGTGAATCAGAAAAGGTAAAGTCAAATCATACGAGGTTTGAGGATGTTTCAAGCGATAAACTCGGGATTTCGAACCCCTCTCTAACGGATCATGGTTTTTATGGCGGCTGATATGAATAAGTTTTGTCTTATTCCCTTCAACTCTAAAGGCAAAAATCTTGTTCCCTCTTTACCTCATGAAGGTGGACCAGATCCGGTTCCAATTATTGAAATGGGCCAAGTCTCTCTTTCGCCCAATCTTAGCCCTAAAGAGATGTTAAGCTTTGTTCATAGGTGGAGTGATTTCCATCATACTTCTCCCCTTGTTCGGCCTCAAAATGTGTTATTCCTTGTGGACGTTTTGGCGGATATGGATATATCAACTAACAAGAAAAGAAAACGTGAGCTGGAAATGCTTCTGCTGGATCATCCTTTAAAAAAAAGGAACTCAAGAATAGAATCTTCAAAGAGATCTTTGAATCGGAACCAGGAGTGTGGCTTTCAAGGAACTCTAACCTGGTGAAAAATGAAGAGATTATTAACTTTGTTTTCTCCCCTGGAACGATTGATGGCCCTTCAAAAATTATCTCCAGTCTGGAACTGAAATTTAAAGGAAAAGCAAAGACTTTTAAACGGCTTAGTGGTATCAAAAAAGCAGCTAGGGAAAAGCATGCCCTGAAAGAGGATCGAAAATTCTGGGATGAGGTTGGCCTTCTGGAATTTGGTAGGGATCCTTTTGGAAAAAAGAGTATCAATCTGCCCTCCGTTGTTTCTTCTGGTTCATCTGTGCTAAAAGAGATTGATGAAGTTCAATGTGTTGAGGATGCTAACTTCTCGCTGTTTGCGAATGACATCTTGCAATGTCATTCGCCTGATAACTGATTCCCTTATGTTGCGTTGCCTACGTATTAGGGAAGGGACGTTTGGCGGCTTTTCTCTCATCATTCTCTCTCTTTTTCAGAACAGTTCTCCTTCTGTCTGACTGAACTTTTAGTTCCCACTGAAGGCTTGAGGGTTCCTTTGTTCTGTCGCGGTCGCGGAAGGCCCTGTTCTAGTATCTTTTGGCTTGCTTTGTTTGCCCTTGGGTCGTGGTTTTCTGGGTTGTCATTCTTCTTCATTCATTTGCTTCTTATGACTAGGTCCTTGTACGTGTTGTATAAGGAGACCCATCTCCGACCCTGGAGCTCTCTAAGAAGTTTTGCGATGTTCAAGGAGGAGTTCTTCGTGCTTTGGAATGCCATGTTCCTGTTTTGCTGTTTGGTCGTGTTGTTTCTCCTTCGGTTCGGCATGTTGGTTTGCGTTGGCGCTTGTGTTTGGAAGCCGGTTGTCTGTTGTGTGTTTTCGGCTTTGTCTCTTTCGAGTTTTTCTCGAATTTGTTTGCTTTTTATGTTCGGTGTTGTTGGTAGTCCTTGCTCCCCATCTTTTCCCTGTACTTGCCTCTATATTCTAATGAATTTCTCTCTTTCAAAAAAAGAAAAACCAGAAGTAATTCTTGTCCAGTTGACCGGTACTGTAATATCCAAGTTGGTTTGCAAACTCTTTTGTAAGATTATTATGAATTGTAGTACTGTTATGTTAAAAAAAATAAAGTAGATGAATGAAATGATTGGAAAAAGTTAAAATAAGAGAAAGGTTGAGTGGTCAACGTAACTGCCACTCCCGGCAATTGTCTGTTGGTTCAACTGCAATTTGCCGTTGCCAACAAATTTCGAAGGAGCGGATAAGCTTTCATTTCCTTACTCTTTTATTTTTCTTCTGACGGAACTGCTCCTCTACTGATCCCTGACCTTCCTCACAGTCGAATATCACAAAGAGACTGGTACAATGTTATAATCTTATTTCTCTGCAACTCTTCTTTATCTCCTTTATCAATTCACCCGACCTTCCTTTTCCTCTTCCAAATCTATTCTTTCTTCTGATTTTAGCATTTTTTCCCAACCAATGCCGGGCCTCGTCTCCATCAAATCTCCACCCGACGCGCCACCGCTACGGGTTACTGTTCCGGAGCCATCCCCGCCGCAAAATCCACCGCGAACTCCTGACAAAAAGCCTCCTCCTTCCCCTTCCCGATCCAAGCCTTTTCCCGCTCGCAGCGCCAAGAAACCTCCACCGGACTCACCCAACCTCGACGACTCCGTGCTCGACAATCCGGATCTCGGCCCGTTTTTACACAAGTTGGCCCGAGACACTATCGCTTCTGGGGAGGGTCCGGCTAAGGCTTTGGACTATGCGATTCGAGCGGCCAAGTCGTTCGAGAGATGCGCCGTGGAAGGCGAACCCAGCTTGGATTTGGCGATGAGCTTGCACGTACTGGCAGCGATTTATTTCAGCTTGGGGAAGTTCGAGGAGGCGGTCCCGGCGCTGGAGCGGTCGATTCAAGTACCCGATGTGGACCGGAGCCCTGATCACGCGTTGGCTGCTTTTTCGGGGCATACGCAGCTGGGGGACACGTATTCCATGCTGGGTCAAATTGAGAAGTCGATTGGATGCTACGAAGGAGGACTAAATATTCAGGTCCTGGCTAGCATGGCAATGATTGCTAATGGACAGGAGAATGAAGTTGCAGCCATTGATGTCGGCATTGGCAATATTTACATGTCTTTATGCCGCTTAGATGAATCTGTCTTCTCTTACCAGAAGGCACTAACAGTTTTCAAATCGTCAAAGGGCGACAACCACCCTTCCGTTGCTTCTGTCTTTGCCCGCCCTGCTGACCTCTACTACAGGACACGAAAGCTTCGAGAATCGAAGTCCTATTGTGATAATGATTTGAAAATCTTTGCTAAACCCATTCCGGGAACCACAGCGGAAGAGATAGCTACTGGGTTAACAGAGATTTCGGCCATATACGAATCTGTAGATGAGCCTGAGGAGGCATTAAAGCTCTTACAGAAGGCAATGAAGTTGTTGGAAGATAAACCTGGACAGCAAAGCACGATTGCTGGAATTTTGAAGCACGGATGGGTGTGATGTTTTACATTCTTGGGAGTTATGAGGAGGCAAGGACCTCTTTTGAAAGTGCAATAGCAAAGCTTTGAGCCTGCGGAGAGAGGAAGTCGGCCTTTTTTGGGGTTGTTTTGAACCAGATGAGCTTAACTTTTGTCCAATTATTCAATATAGATGCGGCTGTTGAGTTGTTTGAGGAAGCAAGAGCCATACTCGAGCAGGAATGTGGCCCATGTCACCAAGATACTCTAGAAGCATACACCAATCTTGCAGCGGCTTATGATGCTATTGGAAGGTAACTAATTTTTTAAACCACTACGCACCAAATTCTATTCAACCTAGCTTAGGATTAACATACCGGGAGATCATTACTCATTATTATTGCTTGTGAATTGTAGGCTTGAATATCAGAGAAGACAGAAAATAAACTTAGAAGAAATGAAATGGATATGGAAGTGTAGTTTGTTATAGTAATTTCCTTAATAGTTCAATCATTTTTCTTAAATACTTACGGCATATGACACATAAGAATGGATGGTCTGATGTGCTTTTATGATGCAATACATCTAATTCTTCTTAATGTCTTTTTTTCCCCTTATAGTTTTCAGTTACTTATATTTTGATTGAAATATTAGGGTTGAAGATGCAATTGAGATATTGGAGAATGTACTAAAATTTCGAGAAGAGAAACTTGGAACTGCAAACCCTGATTTTGAAGACGAAAAGGGTAGGCTAGCTGAGCTCATGAAAGAGGCAGGAAGATCTCAAAACAGAAAAGCAAAATCGCTGAAAAATCTGATCGATCCCAACTCAGGGAGGACGAAGAAAGAGGGGACAAAAAAATGGGGTCTTAGAATTGATGGTGTCCGGTGCATATAAATTTCGTTTTCCAATACAGTATATTTGTGCAGTTTTGTAGTTTGTTCCTGTTAATGCAGTGCAGAAGTCTACCCTGCTCTGTATCATTTTGTATACTGAAGTGCTTTTCACTTTTGGCTTTTACTTCCCTTTGTAGTATTTATGCTGGTATCTATTTAATTATTCTTTTTGTGTTTATTTTGTTCTTTAGGGATTTGGCAAGTTGAACCCTTATTTAAGATTTCTTTGAAGATTGGATCTTTTTTTACATGTTAATATCTTTTTTTTTACATCTTTAAATCTGAATCTCTTTAAACTTTCAGTTTGAAACTCATTCAGAACTAGAAGTGTAACACCCCAATTTCCCCCCAAAATTTAAAACCTTAAATTGAACGAATCCCTAATTTTTGGGAATTTAAAACTAAAATCCTAATTGAATTTTAGTGACCTAATTGAGAATTTCAAAACTTCAGCGACCATTCTGTAAAGCGGGTCAAGCTTGAGACCCTTGTTGGATAATTTACCCTTTTAAGTTGGGTATTTAATCTCTTTTTTCTCAACCCCTAGTGATGTCAGCTTCCATTTCCCTCATTTTGCTGTGGCGCTCTCTTTCCCATCTCCCTCGATTGAGGATTTCAATTACAACCACCCTCAGCCACGTTTCCAGTCACGCTCCGACAAGGGTGTTACCGGCCCTCGTTCGCAAATTCGGCACCACTATCCGCTTCTCCTTTTCGTTCCGACCAAGACCTATCCATCCCTTCATCCTAGTCGTCAGCCGTTTGCTTAAAGCCGGCAAGGAACCGTTCTAAACCCTTGCTCCGCCGCCATTCCATCCCCTTTCGTTTTAGTTTTGGGTAAGCAATTATGTGTTCTTCCTTTAGTTTGGGTTTTGATCATCTTCTATTCGTGGGTTTTGGCCGGGAAATAAACATTTTAGCCTTTGTTTCGTGTTGCCGGCGAGCTTGTGCCACCACTGTCTCCTTGCGATATGCCGCCATCGTTGGAAGGGTTTAGAACCCTGGTTTTCCATAGCTGCTAAAGGGTGAGGAGTTGGGCTATGTGTATGTGTTGTCAGGTCGGGTTATGTGTGTGTGTAATATGTGGATAATTGGGCTTGACCCAAATGTATTGGGGAGCCCAATCTATGTGAGTGACCGGACCGACTTGTTATGCTGAACCGAACCAACTCAGTGGGACGGACCATGTCAGTAACGAACCGGTCCAGTGAACCGAATCGTCAGACCTATTATCGGACCTGAACTGGATGACATTAGCATTGACGTGGTGCATGACGCTAGCGATGACGTCAGCGCCATCGTTGACCGTTGACCACCGCCGTTGACCATTGACTTTTTTATGAAAGTCAACTTTATGTTTTTCGACATCATTATTCCAAATTCGTTGCATGTTTTCCCAAATTTGAACTCGAAAGACCGTTTTGCTATTTACATTTAATTGTATTTAGTATTTTGAGAAAATGTGTACATTAGAATCTAATTCGAATTAATCTTGTGTCAGGTGACGTTGATTCGAATACCGAGATCCTACCTCTTCCTCCGCCTGGGCGACCTCCTATTTCACAACCTGCAAGTTCTGCTCGTGGGTATAGTGGTAGTATTTATACGTTAGTGTTTTGGCATAGTAGTTGTGGAAACTTATGTAGTGCTTGCTCTCGTAGGTGCTGATTATGTCCGACCAAGTGCTAGGGCTGAGCGTGGGAGACGTCACTCTCGACTCTAAGTTATTAGCTACCTAAAGTGTGTTCTCTTCTCTTTTTTTTAATTTTTTCTATCTTCTTCAAATTAATGAGCTGCTTAAAAAATAGTGAGATGGCTCTTGAAAAAAAAATGCAGTGTGCTGGTAACCAAATCAAAAGAATCGCGGTGCTAGAAGAAAATCAACATCTTCATATTTTTGTTTACTTGAACATCTGATTAACATTGTACATCTATTTTTAGTGTATTGGTGGGAAGAAGCTTTCTTTCTTTCTTTCACATAATTTACTTTCATCTTCATCTACACTTATTGAGACTTTTTTTTTATTTGGAAGCAAGGTTGCTAGGCAACGAAATTTCGGGTGCAATCTGAAGCCGTCTTCTGAGCAAGAAGACGCCTTATTTTGTTTGGTTAATGGTCAGCAAGGCTGTTAAACACTTAACTCTCCCCCAAATATTTTTTACCTGTTGAAACACTAATCAAGAAGAAGAATTTTCAAATAGATAAGAAGATGAACAGAGCAAAGGTATAAGAGAAGCAGAAGAGTTTTAGATAAAAGACAAACTGATTCATTTCAATTTGATCGATAAAAATAAACCCAAGACAATTTAGAATTTTAACCTTAAATCCTAAATACAAATACATCGTAGTTTCAAATAAAACTAAACTAATAAGACGTGTCGTTTTATTAAACTAGAAAATAACACATAACAAAACTCTCCGCTTGAAGAAATCCTTGTCCTCAAGGATTAAAGAAGACAAGCATGAAGCAAAAACAATAAGAATCAATGCTGAATCAATCGAGTCTTTTAAATGGTTGGACAAAATATCAATCATTCTCCTTTTCAGCTTTATCACATTTGGCATAAGATTCGGAGATGGCTTCATGAAAACATTGGCAAACTAGTATCCTCCGGGATCAAAAATTTTCCTAGTCGACTCATCAATGTTCGAAATATGATATGGACATAAATCATCTGACTCCCAAAATTTATTCTCAAGAATAATGTTACCCAGAGGCTCAAAAATTTTTGGTGCAAATTGCTAGATTGAACATAGCCTTGTCTTCTATAAGTGCACCATTATACATTTCTAGGAATATGTTAAACTATATTTAATAACAAAAAATCCTCTTTGAGCAGTATCTCGAGAAAACACAACTTGCAATTGTTGTGAAGACATACGGAAATCATGGCCAATAAAACTCTCAATTGTGTAGATGCATCAAAAATTTTATTAACCAAATCCCTAAATGATAATCACTCAAACTTGTGTTGTTTTTATCAGTTCAACATTACTTGGGGTCCTTAATTCTAAATTTAGTTTCAGTTTCACATTGTTATTAGGGTTTAAAGTCAATTTGCCTACCCAAATACTCATAACTAGGTCAACAATATCCTCTGAATTTGAATTCAATTTCCAAATAACCCTAGGTACAATATTTAGATTTGTATTTGAAGTACCTATCAAAGGGCTCAGAGCTATAACCTTAGGCGGCAAATTTTCTGCACCATCAACCATTAATGTTTCCACCATGATCGGTGAAATGATGTCACACGATTTGTTAAAGCGTACACGGTTGATGCAAGTATAGTAGACAGATGAAAATATGTCAGATATCGATCCTACGAGGATGGTTGCTTGAATGTTTGCAAATGTCAACGCAACAAGTAAGAACAATAAGGTAAATGCAACAGGTAATGTTGAAGCAATGAAAGGTAAATGATATAGGGAATGTCAAAGCAATATACTGAAATTAAAATAGAAACAATATAATGATGGTAGTGGGGTTCCCGCAGTGATTCATCAACAGAATAACAAATGCTAGCAAGAAACAAAAGAAATGATGATTATCGGTGCAATAAAGCACATAAGTATATTACTAATCCCAAATTCTACCCTTAATCAAAGACTTATATTATAACCCCCTCGACCCGGCCTAGATTCCCGATCGAATCGAGTGCGCTACATTGGGTTTGCCGAAACAAACCCGAATCGATTAACTAAACTTAGGTCCATTTTTTCTTTTATCTTGCCTAGATGTGACATTATGTCCTAAGGTGTGCATGCTGCAGCGGGTGAATTCTCAAAGGAAACGGGCGTCGAAAAGGCAATCGATCACACACATACGCATTATAGGGACTAAAATGTAAATCTAGAAAATCACAAAGACTTAGTTAAAAATTTGGGTTACCAATCCTCAATTAATCAGATTACATGCTTGCTTGCCAAATTTCAGCTCAAAGCGATAATCCAAACTCATACAATTGCATTTAGGAATATTAGGGGACCAAAATGAAAGAATCAGAAACTCTCAAATAACACATTAACCGAAATAACTAAAGCTTGTATCAGTACATGGGCAAGTGTATTGGTACGATTTTACAATTCCAAAATTCCAGATTCCAATAACTCAATACAGTATCGATACATTTTCTTGCGTACCGGTACACCTTGTCGAAATACACATACCCATATCGATACACCTAGACTTGTAATGACCAATTTTGCTAGTTTTTCATACATTCATGGATTCGAGCATGCCTTAACAAGCCATAAACATGTATACCACTAAGCTAAAGATCAAACCATGCCAAAAATATCAAAGGAACAAGATCAAATCATAGCAACGTACTTCAATCATAGTTCTAGAGGCATGCTTCTTAAAAACCAAACCATCCAATGCACAAAATGTAATTCCTCATCAAAATCAACCATATAAAGCTTCATACAACACCACAACGACAATATAAACTTGCACAAATAAGGAGTTTAGCAAACAACCCTCCCAAACAACGATAAACCCATTGCCTTTATTACTATTAGTCTAGTTCAAAAACCATACTTTCGAATAGTTCAAGTCCTTGGATTTCCCCTCGCTTGTTCCCTGCCTTCAACCTTTAATTCTCTATATTGATCGAAAAAAGATAGCGTACGCACACTAGGCTTAGTGAGGAGTACTCAAAGGAAAACACCATCAATGCATTTTAAAACTAATTTCCAACTCACAATGAGTTCATCGTTTAAAACATCTTTCAAAACATCATGCCTTACAAACCATGCACTTAACATTTCCAAAAATATGCATATTAAAACATATGCAATATGTATCATGGATCAACAGCAAAATCTCCATTTGCAATCCTTCAATTTAAGCTTTCCCATGCATAACAACCCATATGCAAGGCTTAAAGAGTAAACATGTATTAACCCACATTATACAACATAATCCATCAACATGGTACATTATCAATTATATTGGCTTTCAAGTGATCAAAAACCAAGTTTCACTTTGCAAAATATCACATCGGATACACAGATTCAACAAGTATCCTCTCAACACTTCATACAATCTCAATCAGAATTAAGGTACAATCACAACCAGGTACCATCACAACCCAATCATCGGTTAGATGTATAATCCACTAACGAGAGTTTTCGGTGACCATATAACCCTCAACCGTTAGGGTACTTGTGGTGGAGTATTTGGTACACATAAACCCCTCAACACTCGAGGTGACTTATTTATAGTGCACTATCAATCCTATGGTCAGCCAACTATATCTGATAACATTTTAAACCACATCACTTGCCAATATAATTCATTATTAACCATGTACCTCACTATTTTTATATGCAACATACAAAACTATTTCCAATGAATTAAACCACGCATTTACAAGTATTCCTCATACTTACATGGATTCATTTTCCTAATGCATCCATCATCAATATATGATAGAAATCAGTATAAAACATACTCAAAACATGATTAAACAGTAGGTACCATGTAATTAAAAAAGAAGCGCATAAAAACAATTTTGCCAAAGCAGGACCGAGGGAGATATCTCATCATACTTACTTCCGACTTTAAACTAGCGTTTCAAGCTTAATTTAAACTCCCAGAATAACCTTTAAAATATTTCAAAGCTGAAATCCATGTTCTCACTCACCGACTACGCAAAACTTCGTCTATCGATGCGAACTACTCCTCCAAAGCTTTCGAAATGGTGCCACAAGCTTGAGGATCAATCACCTATGATTTAAACACACAAAACAGGGGATTCAATGCATCAAAATGCATTCAAAGACTCAGCAACATTAATCCACAACAGCTTCAACCAAAAATCCCTCCACAACAACCGAAAACAACATCAAACACCTTCCAAACTTAACCCCACAAAACCTAAAGGTTTAATCCATCAATTATCTTCAATTAACATCTAGAAACAACATAACATAAACCTTATACCTCCATCATTCATAAAACACCCATAACTCGCCAAAAACACAACACTAACAACCTAAGAAATTAGAGATTCACTTAGTTTTGGGATTCCAATGTTAAAACTCATTTATTAACATTATTAATCATCAAAATCATGATGAGAGCTAATCATATACTCATCAAAATAGATCCAAAACGAAAATCACTTAGTCTCATCAATCAAACCTTGATTTAACCAATTTTCATAATTAAATCATTAAAACTCATTAGAAAACATTAAACAAGGATCAAATACTTGGGAATTTTAGTAAAGAACCATTCATTAGAGGAGAATAACGAACCTTACCTCTAATGAGTGAATTTCCTCTCAATTGGATGTTTTACTCTTGAAAAACAAAGGAAAACAATGATATTTTGGAAAACAAGATTGAAGAATCCATTAGAAATCAAGAATTTAAGAAATCAAGAACATTACCTCAAATATTTGATGCAAAAGAGAGTGGCCGAAGAAAATTTGAGAGAAAAGTCTAAGAGAAAAAAGTTACGTCAAAAATGGTTTTAGGACAATAACTACATTCCTTAATGAAATCCTCTTTAATTTTATAATTAAAACCCATTTAAAATAATCCAAATTGAGAGAAAAATCAGATTAAAATCATTCGGTAAAATAGCTCCTTGAAGATTCTAAGATTTGACCCTTTTTCAAAATAGTCACTAAAAATAGTTTTTCATTCTTTACATTTTGGTCACCAGCCAAAATGTCCAATTTCTGAATTCCATTTTTCAAAATTGACTTTACCAAAAATATCCACTTATTAAATAATTATTTTAGGATATTTTCCCTATATATTTTCTCACACAAAAATATTTATTCCTATTTTTATCCTGAATCTGACTCGAATCTCTAATCCCGGTCCAGACGTCTAATCAACCTAGAAACTCCTAGACCCAAAACTGGGGCGTTACATATAAGATCACTTACCACACCTTTCACTTATGGCTAAATAAGCAAATACAAGAACAATTGAGTCAACTTTCGTTGTACTCTCATATAACTTTCGTTGTCATGATTGTTAACTTGAACTGTCACTGAAACTTTTATTGACATTGACTGGAATAAACATTTTTGTGCTTAAAAACACTCAAACCCAAAGATCAAAAGATAGAGGAAAAACTTAATAAGATAAACATTCATTCAACATTCATAAAATATTTTCATACAAAATGAAATTAAACCATAATCATCTGTGTTTAAACAAAAGAAACATTAAAAACCGAATGGGGAAAGCTATTTCTAGCTAACTCGATTGCTCCTTGATGCTTCCTCTTGCCTCAAACTCCTTGTGCCTACTTAATTCTACATCGGATTCACCTTGGTTGCCCCATAGAATCTTTAAGCCGCCATAGCCAACAAGAGAAAGCTTTAAAACTAAGCCTCCCTTTTAGGGTAAGAATATATGTATATATATCCTTATCGCTTTCCAATTGGGCATTTATAGGCGTCATTCGTAGATTTTTGGATAAAATTTCGTATAGGACATTTGTACTAATGGCCAGCTCATAATTCTTTGATCTTATCCTGACAGCTATCATTGCAGCGACAATGACTGTTTCATTGCACCGACATCATGTCTGGACAAAAATTGTTGTAACTAACTACCAACTCATTATCCTTTGATCTTATCTTCTCGCTAATGTCATTTGATCTTATCTTTTTGATAGTTGTTAATGCAGCGATAGTCCTGGACGCAATCTAAACAACGCTTATGTAGCGACATCCCAATGCGACGACAGTCTTGGATGCAATTCTGGAAGAGCTCATGTAGAGGCATTAGTAGAAAAATGTGTTAGAAGATTCTAGCTACTTGAATCATCTCAACTATCATTGAATCAATTACATCTACATGATAGAAGATTGCATCGACAACTTAGGAATATGAATGATTTAACATGAAATTTTATCAATACTTAGCATCGTGCCTCACATCATATATTCTTTCTAGTGACAACCTTTGACCAGATTCATTTATCTAACGCATGCATTGGAGTGTTCCCCCTTAAGCTACTTTCATTATGCACCCACATTGGAGTGTTCTTTATTTACACATAATATGATCTATAAAAATATATAACATCAGTTGAACTAGGTAGACTCGTCGAAGATCAAAGAGATGATGCTAGGTATCCATTATGCAAGCACTCAAATTCATTCATTCAGAATTCTAATGCAACATTCCATCACATGTATCCAACCAACTCATTAAAAATTAATAGGATTCAAGATTTAAGCATCGAATGTGAGAAAAGTATTTAGAGCACAAATGAACCTTGTATTTGCTTTTTTAGATTTTTTTTGAAATAAGGGTACATTTTAAATCCATGTGTATACCCCCAAACTTAAAGATTGCATTATCCCCAAAGAAAAGAACAAAATGGAATAACAATGCAATAACCATATAGATGTAATGACAAAATACAATAACAAAAGGAAAACAAAAACTACATGAAATACGTGGTCAAAACAAACTAAAAAAATTAAAAACAAACTAACTCAGCATTCCTTTGCTCCTGATATGGCTGCATGGTGCTTTTTCTCGCTGCACCATTTTCTTCTCAGTATTTTTATCCACAGCCTCGGATGCAATGGCAATTTTCACACCAACGTCTTCATCTTCTTCTTTTCTATCAGCTTAGCTTGGTCTATAGGTGCCTCTTCTAATTCTGATTCAACTTTGGCATGATCATACTCCTTTTATTCAGAAGAACACACCCAATGGAATCTGAGTGCACCCACTATAACACCCTATACCGGGCCTAGGAAGGTTACCACTATCTAAGCTATTGACTAATTGAATTATGTGCTAATCAAATTGAAAGAATAGGGAGCTAATTGTGAGAATTAGAAAGAAGAAGACTAAATTAGAAAGGGTCCAAAATGAATATATAATGGAAATGCATGATTGCATGGTAAAATTAAATTGTATTGTCGACAATCCACATGTCCTCCTAACTATAGCATGACTGGCCACTTGGGTTAAACCCCAACTTCTTCAATTGTTCTTCAAACCTAAAACACAATTAAAGGAAAGAGAGAGAAGGAGAAAAAGTTTCTTAGATTATCTTCAATTCATGTTTCTTGTTGAGCTTTGATCAAATTAGATTAGGAGAAGGTAAAATGCTTGATTCCTCACTTCAATTACATGCTTGAATCTTGAATTAGTGATATGCTTGTTGCCTAATTCGAATAGGATGATTGTTATGCATGTTAAAATGATGTTAGCTTCTAATGGTCCTTGAAATTGTGAGTGTTATTAATCAAATTGAAACTAGTTTCGATTAGGGACTGTTTTGCTAGATAAAAATGTGTAAACATGCTTAATTGTATATAATGCCCTGTTTTAATCACATTGATAGGTGAATTGGACTGACCTAGACATGTAGGAATATGAAAATAAGTTGAATTATAATGTTAGAATCTTGTTATGCATGTTAAAGTCCACCCGCACCCTCCAGCAAAAGGCAATTCTGCCCAAAAAGAGTTGGGCCAATGTGTTTGCAACCATTCCCACTTATGTTGCCTTGGTGAAGGTGTCTTTTTTCGTTTTCCTTTGAAGTCCATGCGTACCCTCCACCTTGCTACTATTCTAGAAGGCATGAATTCAATGTGAGCAACATTTTTGAAATCCAACCATTTCATTACCCCATTCTTATTGACTTCCATCATAGCTGAATGTAGCTTTCATTGCGGTGACATTTGCTACTCTAACCAATTGTTGTAGTAATCCTCTGTTAGAATTTTGTGTAAATCAAGTGAAGGAACAATTCCCTAAAAATTTTCAAGCATCCAACCATCACTTTGTTCATGCTTTTCAAACATCTCCATCAGTAGAGATTTTGGTACAACAATAATATCAGAGGGGATCACCATGGATAGAGTATTTTCTCCTAAATAATCATAGCCTTCTTTAGATGGCTTCAAATCTAGCATCGTTGGTTCCTCAAGAGATACATGCTTAGATTCTATTGACAAAGTACTACCATCTTGTTGACCCTGCACGTAGTCATAAACTTGTTGTGGCAAAGGTTGATGTGAGGACACTTTAGATTGCGTCGTCAAGGTCGATTGCCACACATTTGGCATATGAGTGACAATTCCTGGAACATGATTTTCTAGTACATCAACTATCTCTTCAACAACAATCTCTTTATTATAAGTCACATCATCGTTTTATGAAGACGGTACGAATCCCTGATTGGATCACCACTTTGTTTAATGCACTTTAGACTGATAACCTCGCAATGTTCCTTCTCTCGAGGATTAGTATTTTCTGCATCACTTGGAAGTATACCTTGCAGTCTAGTATTCATTATGGATGCAAGTTCTCCCATTTTTGCTTCTAATACGCAAATCGACGAGGACTCATTGAACAATACCTGGCCGAGCGCCAGAAACGTTTCTTGTACCTCAAGCAAGGTGGCCGACCCATTGAACATTATGTGAGTGATTTTTGCAAGTATTGCAAGTACGGGTCGGAATACATCAAAACTGATGCTGATAAATGTTAGATATTCATTGATGGACTGAATGATGAACTGAGTTCAATCTTCACTGCCCTGGGTATCACTGACTTCCAGAATTTGGTGAACCGGGCTATTGCAACCGAGGAAAAGATGAAGGCCTCTGAGAAACGTAAAAGTGGTAACTCCTGGAAAAACAAACGATCCAGGAAAGATGACAAGCCTTACTGGCAATCAAAGAAATCTAAACACTCATGTTCAGAAGAGCAATTACATAACGAGACCTCAATCGATAACCAATCCTTCAGCCTCGATCATCTCTGTTGATAGTACGGGGAATTTTGACAAAGCTACTCAATATCCTACCTGCATGTTCTGTCAGAAGCACCACACCGGGCAATGCAAAACTTGACAGAATTTGTGTTTCTTATGTAGAGCCTGCGGTTATTATATCCGGGATTGTCCTCAGAATCCTAACAAGGTTCCAACTCGAACTTCTGTAAATGCTAGCTCAGCACCATCTAATCTAAACAAGGGCCCGAGGCAAGCTCAGTCCGAGAATCAAAGCAAAGGTAGAGGCCAACATTCGGCACCTACACTCTAGGAATCCCGAGCCCCTGCTTGAATCTACCATATTCGTGGGAAAGAGGAAGAAGAAGCACTCGATGTTATCGCAGGTATTGTTGAATTAAATTCAAGTCTTGCATACGCTTTGATTGATTCGGGATCTACCCACTCTTTTATATGTTCTTCCGTGATTGCTAAGTTAAACTTAAAACCCAAACTTGTTAAGACTAGCCTTGTAGTTTTGGACCCTATAGGAGGAAATATGCCTATTAACTTTATTTACAAGCAATGCCCTATAAGCATTCGAAATGTGCCTTTTCCCATGGACCTTTATATCTTGCCTTCTTGTGAGTTCGGTCTAGTGTTAGGACTAGATTAGCTAAGCAAACATGAAGCCTGGATAGATTGCCAAAATAGGAGACTTTATCTTTGGGGTTTAGGAAAAGAATCAATCCTCCAAATTGATAGAAAATCTCAATCTTTGCTACCATGACTATGCAAGATGAACTTAAATTCGGCTTACCTAGTATGCCAATTGTATCTGAATTCATTGATGCTTTTCTCGAGGAACTCTCTGGTCTCCCTCCAACAAGAGAAGTAGAGTTCGGGATTTAAGTTCAACCTGGAACAACTCTAGTGTCCATCACACCTTATTGAATGGCACCTGTTGAATTGAAAGAACTCAAGAAGCAACTCCAAGAGCTACAAGGCAAAGGCTTTATTCGGCCTAGATCATCTCCCTAGGTGCTCTAGTCTTGTTCGTGAAGAAGAAATATGGGACTATGAGACTCTGTATTGACTACAGACAATTGAACAAGCTTACTATCAAGAATCGGTATCCTCTCCCAAGGATAGAAGATCTCTTCGATCAATTCAAGGATGCTTCAGTGTTCTCAAAGATTGATCTTCGATCGGGATACTACCAAATGAGGGTAAAAGAAGAAGATGTACCCAAGATAGCTTTTCGTACTTGATATGGCCATTTTGAATTCCTTGTAATGCCATTCGGGTTAACGAATGCTCTGGCTGCTTTTATGGACCTCATGAACCGTGTATTCAAACCCTATCTTGACAAGTTCATGGTCGTCTTCATCAATGACATCCTGGTGTATTCTCGGAATAAGGAAGAACACTCTGAACACCTTCGAATTGTATTGCAAACTCTTTGAGAATGCCAATTGTTCACAATGTTCTCTAAGTGTGAATTCTGGCTATCGGAAGTCTCGTCCCTTGGCCATGTTATCTTGGCAGAAGGAATTAAAGTAGACCCAAACAAAATTCAATCCATCCTGAATTGGAGACCTCCAAGGAATGTTGGTAAGGTCAGAAGCTTTCTTGGTTTAGCTGGGCATTATCGGTGTTTTGTCAAGGGATTTTCATCTATTGCCGCAAGCTTGACTAAGCTAACTCGTAAAGACATGCCCTTTGTTTGGTTGGAGAACTAACAACGAAGCTTCGATCAACTTAAACAAGCTCTGACTCATGCACCGGTTCTTATCCAACCAGAATCGGGCAAAGAATTCACTGTCTATAGTGATGCATCTCATTTAGGACTAGGATGTGTCCTAATGCAAGATAGAAAAGTGGCAGCTTACGCTTCAAGGCAACTAAAACCACACGAGTCAAACTACCCTACATACGATCTATCATGTTTGCTCTCAAAATATGGAGACATTACTTGTACGGGGAGAAATGTAACCTGTTCACAAACTACAAGAGTCTCAAATACCTCCTGACTTAGAAAGATTTGAATCTGAGACAAAGAAGATGGCTAGAATTGCTTAAAGACTATAATTTGGTTATCGACTACCATTTGGGGAAAGCAAACGTGGTTGCTGATGCCCTTAGTCACATACCATACTCGGGTAAACCCCTAAATCTAAATTCTAGAATAATTTATTCAAATTTAATCTTTCTTAGATTACAAGTAATCCATTCGAATTGAATCTTTCTTGTCTTGCAAGCAACTGTTTGGAAACCATTCTTAGTGGTCTTGTTTATTCTTTGTATCTTCCTTGGTTATCAATGATCATTTTCTTTTATCCAAAGGACAAAAATTCATGTATGAACTTCAAGTTCAATCTAGTCTAGTCTTGAGAATCAAAGAACTCCAGCAAGCTGATCCAGATCTTTAGAAGATCATATCCAAGCTAGACTCAGAGTCTAATTCTGACTTCTCTCTCAAGTCGAATGGACTCCTCTATTTCAAGGATAGAGTATGTGTTCCTAACAACGAGGAACTAAAACAAGAGATGTTACAAGAAGCTCACCAAAGCTATTTCTCAATTCACCCAGGATCAGTTAAGATGTACAAGGATCTAAAGCCACTATACTAGTGGCCAGGCATGAAATCGGCTATCACAGACTTCGTATCGAAGTGCCTAACTTGCCAAAGAGTCAAAGCCGAACATCAAGTCCCTACTGCTCCAACCAATCAAATTCCCTCAGTGGCAATGGGATCGGATTACAATGGATTTCGTTACCAGTCTTCCTTCCACTCCAAGAAAGAATGATGTTGTATGGGTGATTGTTGATAGATTCACAAAGTCTAATCACTTCATCCTTGTTCGAATAAACATGAGCTTGGAAACCTTAGCCGAGCTATACATCCGTGAAGTGATTCGATTACATGGTGTACCTATAGCTATAATCTCTGATCGTGACCCTATAATTGCTTCTCGATTCTAGAATTCTTTATAGAAGGCTCTAGGAGCTAAAGTGCATCTTAGTACAGCCTTTCATCATCAATCAGATGGACAATCTGAAAGAATCATTCAAGTACTCAAATTCGGAAAGAATTGGGAGAAATCTCTACCCCTAGTAGAGTTTGCTTACAACAATAGCTATTAGACATCTATTCAGATGGCTCCCTTCGAAGCTCTATACAGAAGAAAATGTAGAACTCCCTTGTACTGGTATGAATTGGGAGAAAACAAAGTATTGGGACCTCAATTGCTCAGAGAAACCGAAGAATAAGTGAAGTTCATTCATGATTGATTAAAGGCAGCTTTCGATAGGCAAAAAGCTTATGCTGGCTTGAAAATGAGAGACATCCAATACAATGTTGGAGACAAGGTTTTCCTTAAGGTTTCCCCTTCGAAAAAGGTCTTCAAATTTGGAAGAAAAGGAAAGCTCAGCCCTCGATTTATCGGACCATTTGAAATCATTGAAAGAATTGGTCTAGCGGCTTATCGATTGGGACTTCCTAGTGAATTCGATAAGATCCACAATGTCTTCCATGTTTCCATGCTCAGAAGATATAGGTCTGATCCATTTCATGTTCTTGAACCCAAAGAGGTGGAATTGAATCCCGATTTATCTTATGAAGAAGAACCTATTCAGATACTTGACAAGGAACTCAGAATATTTCGAAACAAGAATGTTCCTCTTGTCAAAGTCTTGTGGAGAAATCACAAGGTAGAAGAGGCAACGTGGAAATCTAAAGAAGTCATGAAGAAGAAATATCCTCACCTATTCGATTCAGGTAAATTCGAGGATGAATTTATTTTAAGGGGAGGAGAACTATAACACCCTAAAATTGGCCTAGAAATGTTATCACAATCTAAACTATAGGCTAATTGAATTCATAAGTTAATCAATTTAAAGAAGAAAGAACATTGTCCATCCTTAAGATCAAATAAGTGAAATTAGAACCAAATTGAATTGAAATTAAAACTAGAAGGCGTAAATGAAAGGATGAAATTGTGAACATGCAAAGTTATGAAGATTGCATGCAAAATTCATTAGAAATCAAGGCCTTGACACATGTTCTCATTTGAAGAGAACATGTTCCAAATTGGAGAGCGACTCACGGCTAGGGGGGAAAATAACAAAAATATTGTCATCTTCCCCCCAAAAACTATCACCTTGGCCGAAATACTTGAGAGAGAAAGGGGAGAGAAAAGTTTCATGCAACACCTTCAAATTCAAGCTTCTTGATTTAGCCTTGATCAAATTTAGCTTGAAGAAGGTATAATGCTTGATTTCAACTTGTTATAGAATGTTTGAATGAGTGATTGATGATGTCTTTGTTATATAAATTGAATTGGATGATTGTTATGTGTGTTAGGAGCATTTTAGCTTCAATTTGAACTTGAAATTGTAAATACTAGTAGCAAATTTGATAAAGGAAATATATATGGTTGCTGGAAATTTGAGAAATGTGTACATGGTTGAAAACAGTCTTGATTAGGGACTGTTTTGGATAGTGAAAATGTTAAAACATGCCAATTGAATATAGAACCATGTTTTGATCATGTTTGTAGATGAAATGAAGATTGAATTGAATAGATAACTTGCTGGAAATGAAAGCACCTAGTTGGACTAGTTAAATTAGGTAATGAAATGCTCAATTGGTAAATTGGATGTGCAATATTGATCAAATAGATCAAATTGGGTTCAACATGATAATTCCCTATTTTAAGCACATGGCTAGGTGAATTAGAATGACCTAGACATGTAATAACATGAAAATGAATTGAATTGGCATGTTAGAAACTTGTTAAAATGAGTTAAGAAGCTAGAAACTCAACCTAGTGTAATCTGCCCAGAATGCTCTGTTCTGGGCAGTAAATTTGAAAAATCACTATAAATTGTATAAAATGAATTTAAGGCTGGAATTTTTATGGACAACACCTTGATATGTCTAAATTCATTAGGAGAAAATAGAACTAATTTCTGGGTTGCAGAATGAAATGTAGAGAAGAAACACTAGGGACAGTGCAAACTGTCCAGTGTAGCAAATTACCCTGTCTTTAACTTAAAAACTGTATTAATTGGATAAGAACTAAAATGAAACCCTTATATGGTTATAAATACAATTATGTTAGCTTTCCAACGGTGTAAACCAATTGAAATTCCGACATACGAAATGAAAGTTATGCATGATTAAGTGGCTAGAGTGCAAGCTGCTTGGTAGCAGCAGTATAGGTAATTGTACACTGTTTTGTGGCAATTTGTAAACAGTTTTGTAAATAGTTTTAGGACATTGATTCTGCCTTGTTTTACATGAACTAGAGTATAGATAAGTATAGTGTAGAATGTACATGAACATGCTGCCAGATTTGTGTATGATATGTACTTGTAACATTGCCTTGATTGAATGATCATATGAACTTGTCTTGACATGTTTGTACTTGTAATGTTATAGAACCAGGAGTAAAATTGGTGGAAGAGGATAGAGTGGATCATCCTAAAGCCAAGAACAAAGGAGTGTTGATCCAAGATTAGCTAAGCTTGGAGTATTGTGAGTGTAGTTATCTCTAGGGTTAGGACATGCTTGTTTACATTCTTGAAATGCTTAAATGAACCTAATTATGGACTTGACCTATTAAGGGAAGAATTACTAGAAATGCATGAAATTTGATCACATCTTGAATACATGTTTTATTTGAATTCTAAGCATGTTTAAGTGATAACATTGGTGCTTGTATGTGACATGATGCATGTGATCGAATGCTAAAGACTTGCTTGAGATATCATCTCATCTTGATGAAATGAAACATGAAAATTACATGAAATGTGAGCTATGGCTCAAATGGCCTAAGGGCCTAATATGAAATGAACTTGCTTGACATGATCTTGATCTTGAAACACTTGAATAAATGGTAAATCGAACAACCTTGGTAGCTAGTTGGACTAGGTAGAAGGGCATGCCTTAGAGTCTAGAGCTCATTGTGTCAGAGTGGACTACGGTCTAGGGTAAGGCCCCTATTTGGCGATAGACGGAGGGTACGTATGTGGTCTTTGGCGACAGTAGGAGGGCTGACCAGCACTACGGTGCATCTTGTGGCGACAGTTGGTTGGAGACTCGGTTACCTATACAAACTAAGTACCAAGGGGTGTTGTTTAATTGATAACACATGAAATAACAATCCAATAGCACAAATTACTTGTCTTGAAAGCTATATATATTGAATATGACTTGTCTTGAAAGCCATGTATTGTATGTTACTTGTCATGTAAGTGTTGCGCGTAATAAGTGCTCCACAATTATGCAAGTGTACACGTCGCAAGTTATAGTATAAAAGATATCGTCTCCACAGGGATTGGTGCCACTTCAAGAATTTAATCTCTTGCATTGTAAAAAGTAAAAGAACACAAGTGGAAAATTGTGGGAGTTTTAACTAACAACTAAACTAGAAAGCAAATAAGTAAAAGAAGATGTAATCAAATAAGAGAGAATAGGCCAGGTTATCATGAGTTGAGGTGTGATAGCCGATTGGATCGTCTTGGTAAAAGAGTGCAAGGGCAACTCGGTTGCCGTGGCAACTTGCGCAGCGGGGTTGCCTTGGCAACTAATCGACGGTTGCCTGGGCAACTAATTGGGCGGCTGGGCGGCAACTTCAAGGTTCAGCGGAGCATTCTTCAATGGTTTCTTCTTAACCCTAAGTCGAAACTCTAGCTAATTGTGCATGCCTTGACAATACATCCATGCGTGAATCAAGGGTGAACAACAACCAATCTTGCACTCCTCTTAGCCGTTGAAATCCTTAACTTATTCCTAAGCCGGATTAATCTTCACCATCAATAGATTGAATAAAGACCATACTCATTTGTTTCTTAAATCTAACTCTCTCGATATTAGATAAATAGATGAAGTTACGAGATCCTCTCCCAATTCACTCGCAAACAAGAATAAAAACCAAGAATGAGTAAACCTTGAATTGAAAGTGCAAACTCTTATCACCTAAACAAAATCCAATTGTTTCTCACAACCACAAAACACAATAACCTTATCCAAATAGATTTAGTTCATGGCTAGCTTCCAAAGAAACACAAAACAAAGAATCCCTAACATAAACCTAATCGAACAAGAAAGAAAAAGATGAAGAATGGTTGAAAGCTTTGTCCAAATCTCTCCCTTTCTCTTGTCGAAATCTCCCCCTTGCTCTTCATGGAGTTGACGGCTTGGTCATCAATTTATAGGGCTAGGTCAAAGTTTTTTTTGAGGAGGAAGTTAAGTTGGAATTAAATACTTTTAAAGAATATAATTCTTTATTATATTTAAATTCCTTCTAGATCTTCTCCTAACTTCTTGGGATTTAATTTCTCCTCATCCTCTTCATGGAAATCAAACTCTTTTGGGATTTAACTTTGCTCCACGTCATCTTGGGTTTATCTAGTCATCAATTTTGACTGCCATATCATCTTATCCCTTACCGGAAATTGCCCTAGCAACTAGCTCGACATCTCCTTCATGCATTGCCCTGGCAACTGGTTCCAACCTTTCTTTGGCAAGTGATTCTGCACATACACAAAAACATACCAAAGCAGTATCTTTTTCCATAAAATTAAGCAAAATATGAAATCAAGCTTGTCCACCAAGGAAACAATGCAAACATGCATGAATGGCTAGTAATGCAACTAATATGAGTCTAAGTCTAGCAATAATAAGAATAAAAAGGGTGAATAAAATAGTACTTTTAGACACTTAACACACCCCCAAACTTGAACTATTGATTATCCTCAAGCAATGCAAACTAATAATTACCCGCCAAGACTTCAATTTTCACAAACTTAGCCTTGAACTTGACTTCAATTCTCAGAACCGTGGCACAAAGTATGATTGGCTTTTCATTTTTCGAAAAACTTAGGAGTTACTCAGAATCAAACTATAATGCTTGTGAGTGTGTGCGGAGTTGTGTGCAAGTTGATTTTTCGGATTCTATGCAAACAAAAGGTTTTCAAATTACTTTATTGGGTTCTTTTAACATGTTTTAACTAGAGCCGGTTTTAGGCACCTCTAGAGTTTCATCAAGTTTAGCATTATAGTACGATTCTAAGTGTTTCCACGTTTATCCTAGAATAAAAAAGTTCTATCAATTAAGTACATTGGCAAAGTCATCATCGGATATTCATCAAATCTAGGCAATTCTTGTTCCAACTAAGGGCATGTCAAGCAATTTATGTATCCTAAATGCAATACTTAAGATGAATGCAACTAGACATGGTAACTAACTAATAACAATCCCCCCCAAACTCGAGTGAGGCATTCTCCTCAATGCATGCAACAAAGAAAAATAAAAATAACAATAAAGAAAAGTAAAATGCAAACAAGGACTTATTCCGAGAGTTTGTCGTCGTGTATGATTAGTTTCCTTTTAGTCAGTGTATTGATTCTTTTGCTTGAACGCGGTGGTTGCTTCCTTGTTGCCGATGGTGGAATCGATCCTCATACGGGGTTGTCCTCATCGTCCTCTTCATCAATGTCATTGGCTTTTCGCTTGGGCTTGGAGGATTCGTTTGGTGCGGTCTTTGTTGGTGCAATGGAGGACTCGTCTGAATCTGAAAAATTAGACAATGATTCAGTACGAGTTGATTCGGGCATAGGTGCTTTACCTTTGGCTTTTGTAGTGGTTGTCGGGGCATCTTTAGCTTTGGTTGTCGTGACATCTTTAGTGTTGGTTGCCGTGGCAACTGCTTGGGCAGGTGCAGTGTAGGTTACCTCGGCATCATCTATTGCGGTTGCCGTGGCAACTGCTTCATTGGTTGTCATGGCAAGAATTTCGGCAGGAAAGATGGGGAACGACACGCGGTTGTCCGGGTACTTTTCCAGGATGACTTGGGTGATGGCATTATTTTGATCCTTCATGTGCCGCATAAACATTAATTTCCGGTCTTCAATTTGCCTAAGGCGGTTCGCCAACGGTTGTAAAAGTGCTTCAAGTTGTCCTGGGGTTGTTGTCCGAGTTGCTCGGGCATCAGTTGCTTGAGCATTAGGAGTTACCGAGGCGGCAGGAGTTGCCGCGGCAACTGAAGTTGTTGGGGATTTTACCGGTGCCTCTCCCATTTCGGATTTGTGCTCGATTCCAGCCAGACTTTGGTAGGACCTTTTCATCAGTGGACACACTTTGGACATGCATCTCCTTGCAAAGATTGGAAATTAAGCAAGGGAAGAAAAGAGAACCCTTGTCTTTTGTGCTACATACAAAAATCTCATCACAAATAATTTTTCCAATGTTAATGATGCGATTATGCAAGATAGAATGTATGAGCAAAAGACGAGGTGTATCAGCGGTGGTATTGTGTGTTGTGGGCATTAAAGAAGTTTTAACAAACTTATTCCATAATTTTGCCTCGAGTTTAAGCCGAAGGCGATTTACCGTGACCTTGTATTTACCGTTGTTCCAATGAGTTCCCGGTAGAGTGAGTTCTTGAAGCACCTTGTCGAGTTGCTTGGGCATGATTTGATCAACAAAGGCTTGATGCTCGTCCTTCTCAATGTAGAGCCCATAAAAGGTGTTGATGTTTTCGGGGCTTATGAGTATAGCCTTCTCAATAACAAAAACATAAGGATTATCCGGGTTAGGTGAGTGAGCATAGAATTCTCTTACCCATGAGATGTTACCCGGTTCCAATTGATTGCAAAAGATTTGCCACTTTTGATGTGCAATCCTTTCGAAGATGAATGGTTCAAGGCCGAAATCTTGATGAGAGTTGGAGTATTTGAAGTCTTGTTCTTCGCAAATCTTCCGGCTTTCAAACTTGGAGTAAATCTTTCTTGAACCACCGATGTAGCAAACTTCTTGTATCTTGGTTCTTTGGAGGAACTTGGATCAACCAAAAATTCGATTTTGGGTGCCATGGATGATCTTGGTTGTGAGTTTGGTAGAAACAATGAAAAGAAAGCAAAAGAAACTAAAGAGTTGCAAGGTGAAAAGTAGGAATAGGTTTCATGGAAGTTAAGGGTGATGGGTTAAATAGAAAAGATAAGTAGTAAATATGGTGGGTGAGATTAATTTGGAAAGAAAGAAAACAAGAATTTTTATTAGGGGAAGGGGACGGCTAGGGGATTTGGGGAAGGGGAAGGGTTTGGCCGGCTATGTAGGGTTTATTTAGGGTAAATTGGAGGCTTAATATAAGCCTTAGATTTAGCCCATTAATTTCCTTGTTGAAGAAGTTTCCTTCTTGAATCAAATTCCTCTTTATCTTGAACTCTTTTCCTACAATTCAAAAACAAATAAAATAAGGAATAAATTAAAGATAAACTAATAAAAGAAAATAAATAAAGATGTGCAAAGAAATTCTTAAACTTAAAATTTAAAAACAATTAGATAAATATGAAAGAAAGATGTAGTCTTAGTTTTAAAGAAAATAAATAAATCTATCCTAAAAAGGAAAATAACCGAAAATAAAAAAATAAAAAATTAAATAGTTTGAAAAAAATAAAAAGAAAATATCGAAAGGAGAGCATGTTCATGCATATCCTAAGGTGGCCACTTTTTTTGTTACGTTCCACATGGGCACCGTTGTAGTGCTCCAATCTTTGTCCGTTAACTTTGAATTCATGTTCGTCAGTGATGGACTTGATTATCACGGCACTATGGGAGAACGATTTGACAACTTCGAATGGTCCCGACCATCTTGATTTCAGTTTTCCCGGGAAAAGTTTCAGCCGAGAATTGAATAAGAGAACTAGTTGCCCTGGCATGAATTGCCGCGACACTAGTTTCTTGTCATGCCATTGCTTTGTTTTCTCCTTGTAGGTTCGTGCATTGTTATAGGCGAGTGCACAAAATTCTTCTATCTCGTTGAGGTCCAACAAACGTTTTTGCCTGACACTTTCCCAATCCATATTCACAGTCTTGATTGCCCAATATGCCTTGTGTTCGATTTCCACCGGTAGATGGCATGTTTTTCCATAGACAAGTCAGAAGGGAGACATACCTAAGGGTGTTTTGAATGCAGTGCGATATGCCCAAAGTGCGTCATCTAGTCTTACTGACCAATCCTTCCTAGAGGGATTTACAACTTTCTCGAGTATACCCTTCAATTCGCGGTTGGAAATTTCTGCTTGCCCATTGGTTTGTGGGTGATATGCCGTGGCAATTTTGTGTGACACGCCAAAGCGTTGCAACATCATGGCAATAAGTCTGTTGTCAAAGTGCTCGCCTTCATCATTGATAATTACTCTCGGCATCCCAAATCGTGTAAATATATTTTTCTGCAAGAATCGTTGCACGGTCTTGGAATCGTTGGTGGGAACTGCAGCTACCTCAACTCATTTAGACACGTAGTCGACGACAAGTAGAATGTAGAGGTTGCCGAATGAAGATGGGAAAGGTCCCATAAAATCGATCCCCCATACATCGAACAATTCCACCTCGATGATGTTTTGGAGCGGCATCTCACGTCGTCTAGAGACATTGCCCGTCCTCTGGCAACGATCACATTGCTTGTAAAACTCTTTGGCATCTTTGTACAGTGTTGGCCCATACAAACCGGATTGCAAAACTTTGGCCGCGGTACGTGTTCCTCCAAAATGTCCTTCATAGGGTGAAGAATGGCATTGCCGGAGTACATTCTGTTGCTCCTCTTCAGGGACACATCGGCGTATAACCTGATATGCACATTGTTTAAACAAAAGAGGCTCGTCCCAAAAGTAATGCTTAGCATCATGGTGGAACCGCTTCTTCCCTTGGTGAGTAAGGCCATAACGAAAAATACCACAAACAAGGAAATTAACTAAATCCGCGTACCAGGGTATTACCGAGGCATTTGTTGCTGTGGAAACTGCTTCCATGGTTATCGAGGCGTGCGTGTCTAGAGTTGACGCGGCATGCGCGTCAAGGGTTGCCAAGGCATGCGCGTCAAGAGTTTCCAAGGCGTGCGCATTAGTGGTTGCTGAGGCATACGCGTCTGGAGTTGCCGAGGCATGCATGTCAAGGGTTGCCGAGGCATGCGCATTAAGGGTTGCCGAGGCATACGCGTTTGGAGTTGCCGAGGCGTGCGCGTCAAGGTTTGCCGAGGCATGCGCATCCAAGTTGTCGAGGTAACTAATAGTTGCTCATCCGGGAATGCATCACATATCTCTAGATCTGCATCCTTCTCCCTATTGCGTTCTAAGCGTGATAAGTGATCGACCACTTGATTTTCTATTCCTTTCCTGTCCTTAATTTCAATGTCAAATTCTTGTAAAAGCAATATCCAACGAATCAAATGAGGTTTGGCATCCTTTTTAGCAAATAGATACTTAATTGTCGAATGGTCCGTATGAACAATTACCTTTGTACCAATCAAATAGGATCGGAACTTGTCAAATGCGAAAACTACGGCTAATAACTCTTTCTCCGTTATTGTGTAATTCACTTTAGCACTATTAAGAGTTTTACTAGCGTAGTATATCATATGAAAGGTCTTACCTGTGCGTTGGCCTAGGACTACTCCTACCGCGTAATCACTTGCATCACACATGAGCTCAAAAGGTAACGTCCAATTAGGTGGAACGACAATGGGTGCCGAGGTAAGCTTTTCCTTTAGAGTTTCGAATGCTTGGGTGCAAGAATCGTCAAAATTGAAGGCTTTATCCTGTTCAAGAAAATGCACAAGGGTTTGGTAATCTTAGAAAAATTATGAATAAACCTTCTGTAAAAACCTACATGTCCAAGAAAGCTTCGGATTCTTTTAACCGAACTTGGTGGGAGTAATCTCTCGATCACGTCCACCTTGGCTTTGTCTACTTCAATTCCCTCGGATGAAATCTTATGGTTGAGCACTGCTCCTTCATCTACCATAAAATGGCACTTCTCCCAATTAAGGACTAAATCGGTTTCTTCACATCTTGCCAAAACATTCTCTAAATTGCTGAGGCAACTGTCGAAGTCATTACCAAAAATGGAAAAATCATCCATGAAGATCTCAAGAAAGCCTTCGACCATGTCTGAAAAGCGTGCCATCATGCATCTTTGGAAGGTTGTCGGGGCATTATACAATCCGAACGGCATCCTTCGGAAAGCATAAGTACCGTATGAGCATGTGAAAGTTGTCTTTTCTTGATCTTCTGGTGTTATGGCAATTTGATTGTAACCTGAATAACCATCAAGAAAACAATAAAAGGGTTTACCTGCAAGACGGTCAAGCATTTGATCAATAAAGGGTAATGGGAAGTGATCTTTCCTAGTGGCTTTGTTTAGCTTTCGATAATCCATACAAACCCTTCAATCGGTCACAGTCCTGGTTGGAATGAGTTCATTGTTTTCATTACTTACCACCGTTATACCTCCCTTTTTCGGTGCACATTGTATCAGACTTACCCATGTACTATTAGAGATAGGGTATATGATGCCGGCGTCAAGCCACTTGATGATTTCTTTCATTACAACCCCTTTCATGGCATGATTTAGTTTCATCTGGGCCTCAATCGAAGATTTGTGATCATCTTCCAACAAAATCTTGTGCATGCACACTGTCGGGCTAACTCCCTTCAAGTCGGCAATTGTCTACCCTATTGCCTTCTTGTGTAGCATCAACATTTTGATCAGCTTCTTTTCCTGCTCAGGCTGTAACTTAGGGGAAATAATTACAGGCAATGTATTATTGGTTCCCAAGTAAGCATATTTTAGTTGCCCTGGAAACTGTTTCAACTCAAGAATCGGTGGTTGTTCAATGGAGGGCTTCTTGAGTTTACCTTCCTTACCTGAGTAATCCAGTGGTTCAAAGTATGTACCTGGTCGATTGACTAACCAATTTGCCTCTTCTTGTTGTTCCTTATCGATCGGTTCTTCATACTCCCCAGGTTCCTCTTGATTGGCAATGTAGTTGCCGAGGAAACTAAATACCTCGTCGAAGTTAAACTCTATCGTGGCAAGAAGAAGTTGGCATTCTTCCGGATCATCGGCATGCCTTAGTGTGTGGAACACATTTAGTTTAACTTGCTGGTCATTCACCCTCATTGTGAGTTTTCCCTTTTCAACATCGATCAAGGTTCTCCCTGTTGCTAGGAAGAATCTCCCGAGAATGATAGGTGCATGCTCATCTACTTCACAATCCAAAACAACAAAGTCAGCGGGAAAATAAAATTATCAACTTTTATCAGTATGTCTTCGATTTTTCCCTCTGGATGCCCATAGGATATGTCGGCTAGCTGTAGCATAACTGTTGTAGTGCTTTCCTTCCCAATTCCTAGTTTCTGGAAAACCGATTTAGGCATCAAGTTTATGCTTGCTCCAAGGTCACATAATACTTTCCCGACATAGTGGTTTCCAATGGAACATGGTATTGTGAAACTTCCGGGATCCTTCAACTTGGGTGGCATGCGATTGTGCAACATGGCCATGTATCCCTCTGTTGCGGCAACTGTTTCAAACTCTCCTAGCCTTGTTCTCTTGGACACAATGTCTTTAAGAAACTTGGCATAGTTCGGCATTTTTTCAATTGCATCAACCAATGGCAAGTTGATGTGGACTTGCTTTAGGATATCAAGAAACTTCTTGAATTGATATTCTTGCTTTTGTCGCTTCAACCTTTGTGGGAATGGTGGTGGAAGTCAGATAACTTCGATCCTTTCATTGGTCTGGAACCTGATTGATGACGTTGCTGGGGCAACTAGAGTTGCCGATGCATCGTCAACTGGGGTTGTGGTGGGGTACCTATCGTTGGTTGCCGAGGCATGCTTATCGTTGGTTGCCGAGGCAATTTATGGTTCAGCATCTGAGGCTTTGTCACTGAGTTCGTCTTGTTCTTTTTGTGGAGTTTTGTTTGATGAACCAGCTTGAGCCTCTTTAAGTTGTTGGCCACTTCTAGTGGTGATCGCCTTACATTGCTCATGGCCAGTTCCTCTTGCGACTTCAGTATCGCTAGGTAAACATCCTTGCTGTCTAGTATTCAGGTTTTGTGCAAATTGTCCGACTTGATTTTCCAATGATTTGATTGCCGCCTCTTGGTTTTGTAGTCTCATCTCGGTCCTGTTAATAAAAGCATCAGTTCTTTTTATGAAGTTACTATTCTCAGCCATATAAGATTTAGTTTTCAACATAAAAGCATTGAGAGAATTTTCCAAAGAACTAGATGTTGACGGTTGTTGCTGCGGCAACTGCTGCCATGGCATATTCTGCTAGAATCCCAATGCTTGTATATTCTGATTGTTTTGGTTTAGAGCATTGTTGGGATTACTCCATGAAAAATTTGGATGCTTCTTCCAAGCTGGATTATATGTGTTGGACATCACATTGTTGTTCCGGTTGTAATTCCCACATAAAAGCTGGATTCCGAATTCTGCATAGATTCAGAAGAATCATGGTTACCACCACATAACTCACAAAAGGAATCCATTACCTTGACCTCCTGTGTGTTGTTTGGTTTCTACATGTTCTGGACCATCTTGGTTAGAGTGGCCAATTGTGCCGAAATTGAGTCTGATGATCCTAGTTCATGTATTGTGGCTTGGCGTCTAACTCCTCCTCTTCTAGCAGATGGGAATTGATAATCATTCTTGGCAAGCCTGTTTAGAATTTGCATTGCTTCCTCCGGCGACTTATCTAGGAGTATGTCATTTGCCGAGGCATCTAGCATCATCCTTGTTGGTGTATTCACAACGTTGTAAAACATTGTTACTTGTGTCCACACGGGGAATCCGTGTAGGGGCATTTGTGTAGAAGTTCTCTATATCGCTCCCAAGCCTCGTACATGGATTCATCATCTGCTTGCCGAAAAGAAGTAATTTCTTTACGAAGCTTATCAGTCAAATTTGTAGGATTAAATCGAGCAAGGAAATCACGACAAAGATCGGTCCAAGATCCTATTGATCCTGCAAGAATACTATTCAACCATGCTTCTGCCCTGTCCCTCAGTGAATAGGGGAATAATCTTAGTCGTAAAACATTAGGAGTGACTCCTTGTATTTTGAATAAGTTGCAAATCTCGAGGAAAGATTTAAGATGTTGTCATGCATCTTTAGTTGCTGAGCCACCAAATTGACCAATTTGGTTGATCATATTGAACATCACTGGTTTCAACTCAAAGTGGTCGGCTTCAATTTCTGGTGTGACAACTCCTGGATTGAGTCCATCAATATCTTCTTCAAGATAGTCTCGAATAGTTCTGTTTCGTGCAAGAATCACTCCTCCTCCTACTGGAACATCTTGATTCATATTTTCGTCTTGATTAGCCATTGCTACTATTACCTTTGTCTGAGTCCTTGCAAGGTTTTTTCGATTTCTGGATCAAAGGGATATTTTGGTGTAATCGATCTCGCCATGGTCATATACCAATGCAAAACCAAAGTTTGTTAGCCCTTTGAATCTTAAACAAGAAAAATAAAAAGTGCAAACAAAGTTGCTATTGCCAATCCCCGGCAACAGCGCCAAAAACATGTTGCGCATAATAAGTGCTTCGCAATTGTGCAAGTGTACACGTCGCAAGTTATAGTATAAAAGATATCGTCTCCACATGGATTGGTGCCACTTCAAGAATCTAATCTCATGCACTGTAAAAAGTAAAAGAACACAAGTAGAAAATTGTAGGAGTTTTAACTAACAACTAAACTAGAAAGCAAATAAGTAAAAGATGTAATCAAATGAGAGAGAATAGGCCAGGTTATCGTGAGTTGAGGTGTGATAGCCGATTGGATCAACTTGGAAAAAGAGTGCAAGGACAACTCAGTTTCCGTGTCAACTTGCGCAGCGGGGTTGCCTTGGCAACTAATCGACGGTTGCCTGGGCGACTAGCTAGGCAACTAATTGGGCGGCTGGGCTGCAACTTCAAGGTTCGGCGGAGCGTTCTTCAATGGTTTCTTCTTATCCCTAAGTCGAAACTCTAGCTAATTGTGCATGCCTTGACAATACATCACTACCTGAATCAAGGGTGAACAACAACCAATCTTGCACTCCTCTTAGTCGTTGAAATCCTTAACTTATTCCTAAGCCGGATTAATCTTCACCATCAATAGATTGAATAAAGACCATACTCATTCATTTCTTGAATCTAACTCTCCCGATATTAGATAAATAGATGAAGTTACGAGATCCTCTCCCAATTCACTCGCAAACAAGAATAAAAACCAAGAATGAGTAAACCTTGAATTGAAAGTGCAAACTCTTATTACCTAAACAAAATCCAATTGTTTCTCACAACCACAAAACACAATAACCTTATCCAAATAGATTTAGTTCATGGTTAGGTTCCAAAGAAACACAAAACAAAGAATCCATAACAGAAACCTAATCGAACAAGAAAGAAAAAGATGAAGAATGGTTGAAAGCTTTGTCGAAATCTCTCCCTTGCTCTTGTCGAAATCTCCCCCTTGCTCTTCATGGAGTTGACGGCTTGGTCCTTAATTTCTAGGGCTAGGTCAAAGTCTTTTTTGAGGAGGAAGTTAAGATGGAATTAAATACTTTTAAAGAATATAATTCTTTATTATATTTAAATTCCTTCTAAATCTTCTCCTATCTTCTTGGGATTTAATTTCTCTTCAACCTCTTCATGGAAATCAAACTCCTTTGGGATTTAACTTTGCTCCACGTCATTTTGGGTTTATCTAGTCATCAATTTTGATTTCCATATCATCTTATCCCTTATCGGCAATTGCCCTGGCAACTAGCTGGGCATCTCCTTCATGCGTTGCCCTGGCAACTAGCTTGGAATCTCCTTCATGCATCGCCCTGGCAACTGGTTCCAGCCTTGCTTTGGCAAGTGATTCTGCACACTCACAAAAACACACCAAAGCATTATCGTTTTCCACAAAATTAAGCAAAATATGAAATCAAGCTTGTCCACCAAGGAAACAATGCAAACATGCATGAATGGCTAATAATGCAACTAATATGAGCCTAAGTCTAGCAATAATAAGAATAAAAAGGGTGAATAAAATAGTTCTTTTAGACATTTAACAGTAAGCATGACTTATCTTGATTACTTGTTTTGTAAGCATGATGTGCTTGATTATTGATATGAATCCATGAAGTATGATTCCATGTTCTTGTTCCTTGATAGCTGAATGTCTTGAAATCCTTAGCTGGGATAATCTTGATGCTTGAAAGCCTTAGCTAGGATTATCTTAATGCTTGAAATCCTTAGCTAGGACTATACTTGATTAAATGACACATAACTTGATAAATCAAATGATTAAATCTAGTGCTACCTCACTAAGTACATTCTTGTACTTATCACTCTCGTTTTCATTCTTCCAACTACAGGATAAAGGATACGAGTGTTGCTTGATCTTGAAGCCTGATTACTTGAGCTCGAAGCAAGTCAAAAGCATAGTTAAAGTATGGTTTCATACTTGTTTTGTATATCTCCTAGAATGGTGGCACTAGATTGTATATAGTTTATCATGATCATGCATTTTGGTACACTTGAACTTGTATATATGTTCTTGTTCTTGAATGGGCCTAGCATGTTATGAAATTAGTAACAATTATGTAATGAACTTAGAGTACATGTAATGGATGATGTTTTGTTGCGCAAATATTGAATAAACTTATGAAATGTTCAAGTGAACTTTCTAGCTTACATTGATGCTCGAATGCTTTGGAAATTTTATGGTCTCATGTATATGATCATACCTTGTTGTATGTGTTATGTATGTTTGTATAGATGATTGCCGAATGTTTAGTCATGGATTAAGACTTGAATGGAAGCTAGTTACATGCAATTTGAATGTTCAAGAATCATGTTAGTAATTTAGGGATAAGATGTACATGTATAAATCTAAGGAACAATGAAATGAAATGGAATTAGGTTGTTTGTCTTAGTTCATTCGAATGATAGGGATAAAAATGAAGTAAAGTGTATTGATAATGTAGTAACATATAATGTAAGTATGAAAGGAAACAATTATATGCCTTATTTGAATGCCTATGATGTATTGAAATCAAATGAATGCTTGGTTACTTGTTAGTTAAGTAAGTATACTTAGTTACTTGTTAGTTAAGAAACTCATCTAATAAGGATGGGTTATCAATGCCTTGCCTTGTATTGTATTTCTTGTATTGCTTGCCTTGTCCTTTATTGCCCTTGCCATTGCTTAAGTAACGCTCCTGAGCCGGTTTGCTACTAGCCCGGGGTAGGGGGTGTTACACCCCCTACAAACAAAGAATTAATTCTTGAGTTTTGGTACCCAAATCATTTTGGGTCCATGAGTATTAGCTCCCAAAAGCTTGGTTCCCTTAGGAATCCAAGAAGCAATAGCATTCATATTGTTAGAAACAACAAGTTCCTTAGGAACCCATACACTCCTAACTCTTTTAGTTTTAGATTGATTTCGAAAGCTTCTTTGTTTAGGGTTAAAAGGCTTTCTCTTAACACATTGGGTTTTTAAAGAACTTCCTTTTTCAAAAACACTTTTCCCAATAGTAAGAGAAGTGTTAAGATTATCCACCTCCTTTGTGTGATAATCTTGGAAATCGGAAAAAAGTTTTTCTAAATCAAGATTTTTCTTTTTAAGCTCATTTGAAAGATTTATCAAATATAAAACTTTCTTTTCCAATTCCGAGTTAGTTTTTAAAAGAGAATCATTTTGAGTTTTTAAATTGTTAGTAGTTTTCTTGTTTTTCAAAATTCATTCTTTGAATTTGTCAACTAACTCGTCATAAACATCTTGCAACTCATCATATGCATCATATAATTCATCATAAGTAAGATTAAGAGATGATGAGTTGGAGTTTACCATTTGGTCCTCCTCAAAGGCCATGAGGCAAAGATTGGCCACCTCTTGCTCCTCCTCCTCGGATGATTCTTCATCACTCCAAGTGGCAAGTTGGGCCTTGAGCTTCTTCTTCTTCATGAAGCTTTTCTTCTTGAGTTGGGGACACTCAGTTCGGATGTGCCCCGGCTTCTTGCACTCATAACATATGAGTTGGTCCTTCTCTTCTTCTTTGTCTTTGTTCTTGAAGTCTCTCCTTCGGTTGAATTTCCTACCCCGGTTGGACTTCATGAATCGAGTGAAGCGCGTGGCTAGCATGGCCATCTCTTCGTCTTCCTCCTCGCTTGAATCGCTCTCATCAAATGAAGCTTTGCGAGCAATTCCAAGCTTTTTCTTTTCACTCTCTTTATTCTCCACTTTCTTCTCATATTTCTTCTTCTCTTCTTCCCTCCCTTGCTTCATGATCTCATGAGTAAGGAGGGATACAACAAGAGCATCAAGCTTGAGAGTCTTCAAATCTCTAGCTTCGATGATTGTCATTCTTTTGCTATCCCACAATTCCAGAAGAGAGAATAGGAGCTTTCAGACTAACTTGTCTTTGGGAACGATCTCACTAAAGCCTTTGAGACCATTTACGATGACGAAGAAGCGGTCAAACATCTTTGTTATGATTTCATCAGCCTCCATCTTAAAATTCTCATAACTAAGATTGAGAAGCCTGATCTTCGTCTCCTTGACATCGCTTGCCCCTTCATAGGTTGTCTTAAGTGTGTCTCATACTTCTTTTGTGCTTGAGATTGAGGACACTTTCGAGTAGATGTTCGGTCCAAGAGAGCAAAATAGCATGTGCAAGGCCTTGTTATTGACTTACAATCTCTTTCGATCATCTTCACCCATTTCCGCCTTTGTCTTTAGAATGAGTCTTCCTTCTCCATCTCTCTTCATAGGGATTGTTGGTCCATCTTCTACCACATCCCAAAGTAAGTAATCCTTGGACTTGATGAAGAGCCTCATCTTATTCTTCCAATATGGATAGTTATCCCCCATTGGAGAAGGGTGGTTTGGTGATCGATTGTGACTCGTACATGCTTGGCCCAGACGTGGATGCCATTACTTGATGTCGATTGATCGAACTCTTCCAAGGATCTCCTCAAGAGGGTGTTCATCGTTCTGTGAGTGTAGCTCTGATACCAATTGTTGAGTTGATAAAATACTGGCAAATCACCAAGAGGGGGTGAATTGGTAGTTTAAAAATTGAAGGGTGCAAAAAAGAAAATTTGAAATTGAAGACACTAGGATTTTAGAGTGGTTCAAGCTTCGAACAAGCTCTACATCTACTACCCCAGCACCCTATTGAGGATTTCAACAATTCACTAACTAGAATTCTTCCCCTTTTCTTGGCTTAGAAGGAAACCGTTACAAACGATTAATCTTTCTACCTGAAGATTGATCCACTTCACTCTTTACAAATAGAAATAGGCAAACAATAAATAACCTCTCAAATAGGTGGATTTTTGCCCAATTACAATATATCACACTCCCCAAATAGACAAAAGATAAAACAATGAAAATACACTCAATTGGGGTTACAAGTATTTGACTCTTTAGCTCAAGAAGGTTTGGATATGTGCTTGGATATTGCAAGTAAGTTCAATAGTTGTTGCTGAGGCTTTAGAGACTTGCTTTTATACCTTCTCATTGATTTCTAGTCGTTTGGGTGGTTGAAGTCATCAATATAGCCGTTGACTCCTATTTTTCCCACCATAAATGCACTTCTTCAACTGCCCGTATCGGTACACGAACAACCATATTGATACTCGTCTCAAATAGAAAGAGTTGTTGTGTACAATTTATGCAGGGGCGTATCGATACGTGAGGAAGCGTATCGGCACAATCTTAGTGTTAAATAAAGGGGTGTATCGATACAGGCAAGGCCGTATCAATGCAATTTTGCTCACTTGGTCTACTGTCTGAACCTGTATCGGTATGCCTTGAAGGTGTATCGATACGTGTCCAACGGCATTTTAAAAATGGTTTTTCCCAATAACTGACTCCAACAGCTAAGTCATTAAATGCTGCTATAAGAAAAACTTTGAAGTGTATCGAAACACTTAGTGGCGTATCGCTACGCTATGCTTTAATCTTAAACCTAGTATGAAGGCCGTATTGAAACGGATGTAACTATATTCTAACCCCCTTGACCCGGTCTAGTCGCAAAACCGAATCGAGCGAGTCACACGAGGAATATTAAAGTAAAACCTGAAAGTTCCACTTCAATAAACAACCCATTTTTTTCTCTTTTTTATCTTTCTAAATGCAACATTATTAACCTAAGTGTACATACTGACAACGAATGAAAATACAACTCGATCGGAGATCGATTTGACATCTAATCGTCCTGTTTAGCTTTTAGGGACCAATTTGTAAAACTTATAAAATTTAGGGACCAATTGTTGAATTAAAGTTATTGATAGTCACTTAGTCAAGTTTCATGCTTTCATATCAAATTTTATCTCCTTTCTATTACCCAAACTCATTTAATTGAACATTCAAATATCTAGTGACCTAAACGTAAGAAAACAGAACTTCAAACAGCTTCAATTAACCAACTTAACGGTCAAGTGTATCGATACACTTGTGCCCGTACCGTTACGCCAATACCTCGTCAAAATCTCAAATTTCTAATAGCACAAAAGGGTATCGATATGGTCCCTTGTACCGATACGGTTCTCCATTTTGCCCTCTGACCGTATCTATACGGTTTACCCTGTACCGATACAGTATGCCTGGTTAGGCTTTACTATACCGATATGGTAGCCTGCGTATCGATACGCCTGGGCCTGCTATGCCACAAATTGCTGATTAAACACACCACAAAGATAACCAAACCATTCTAACATGCTTCCTAGACAACCACAACATATTAAAGGTTCAAACCCCTATCAAAAGCATTAGATACACCAACAAGGCATGCTCACATTTCAAAAGGGGAAATCTATAGGCATGCATCCTATTGCCATGTCAAGTTAAACATCAAAAACCACACCAAATCTCAAACCACACTTTAAAGGCCATTTACAAAACCAAAAAGGCATTACACACTTGTCACAAACCAGGGAGTTCACAACATAAACTCCCAAAGCATTACGGTATCCACCCATTGCCAAACTTATTAAAATTGAAGGGTTAAATCCATACTTGAACTTTGAACAATTCTTGAACCTTTTCACTTGCTTTCTTGGAGCCCGAACAATCTACTTTTCTATATTATTAAGAAAATAGAGCGTAAGCAATATGCTTAGTGAGAGATGCCAAAAACAAAACCGTAAATAATGCCTTTGAAAAACCTTTATCCTCAATAAACCTTTTTCCATCATGCTCGACAAAGGCTCATGATTTAAGATTCTCTAAAGCAAAACATTTAACTTTTAACACAGGTATCATTAAGGCTCATGCATTAACCAATGCAAATCTCAAGCTAGCTTCTCAAAACATAACATTGCCACCATGCTCAAAAGTAGAATCTCATGTATAAAGCTCTTTATACAAAAACCATTAAATTAATGATACATGTAATCTTTTACATTGGCAGTCAAGTGACCCAAGATGGCTACATCCCGATCAAACACATGGGAGGGCTACGTCCCAACGCATCGGATATGCGGATACATCTCATGGTGTTGTTGCGCACCATAGATCGGCAGAACACATGGTGTTTCTTCGCACCAAGGTTCATAAGGTGTTTCTTCGCACCTTAAATGCATGTAAGGTGTTGCTTCGCACCCTAAGATGACTCACATGATGTTGTTGCGCATCATGGAGGTGGCTCACGCACGCACGATTTTGCTACATATTATAGTGCACTCTCATCCTATTGGTTGACCAATTATATCTGATTATTAAAGGCTCTGTCACTTGCCAATATACACTTTAAAACCATGTTAACCTACTATTTTTCAATGCATCAACATAAACCATAGCATATCCCATTTTAAAACATAATCAATGCATAACATTTTTCTCATCAAGATGCAACCTCTTGAAAACCATAAATCAATCTCACGGGATAACATAAATCATTTCACAATTCATAAAAACATGCATAACAGTAGGTAATAGATTCATCTTCAAACATGAGCATGATTTATCAAAACAATGGAAAAAGTCGAGAACCGAGAGCGAATTCGACCATACGTACTTTCGAGTTTAAACTAGCGTTTCAAGCATAATTTAAACTCCCCAAAATCACTTCCAAACCTGTTTGAAAAGCATTAAAGCCCATGCCACTCACCAACTACACCTCGCTTGCCTTGCCAAGGCGAAATCAAGCTTCCAGATCAACTGCAACTCCTTTCGAAGCTATCGGATCATCATCCCCTGCTTCTAACCAAAGCAAAACAGAGGATTAATGCATTTCTTTGGATCAAAATCCCCAGTAACGCTCTACAACACTTTCCTCCCACAACAACCAAGCTTTTACCTAACGAAAACAACCGAAATCATCGGTGAAACCTTACTAACTAACTTCCGGCTACAACCCAGCAATATTAACACTAAAACAACATCAATTTATATCCAAAAAAAATCTCTTCAACACCAAAGAACCACCAGCAACTAATCAACCCCGTAAACAAGCCATAAACCCAAAGATATCAACACCAAAACTTAGCAATTCACCTAGTTTCGGGATTCTATTGTTAAAATCACTTAAATCAACATAACAACACATCATAATCATAGTATTCACTCATTATAAACCCAGCAAATCATATCCGAAACAAAGATCCACCAATTAAAGCAATTAAACCTCAATTAAATCATCTTTCCATAATTATACCATCAAAACCCGTTATAAAACATTCATAAAAGACCAAGAACTTGGGAATTTCATTAAATAACCTTTCATTAGAGGAGTAGAATGAAACCTTACCTCTAATGATGCCTTTTCCCCCCAATTGCAATGATTTTTCATGAGAAAACAAAGATAAAATCATAAGGCTTTAATAAGAAATCAATAGGAAATCGTTTGATGTTAAAAGAATGAATTAAATCAAAGGTTTACCTTAAATCTTTGAAGAAAATCTAATGTTTGGCTGGAGAGAAAATTGAGAGGGAAATAGTTGACAGAAAAGTTAGTTACGTGAAATATGTTTTAAGAAATAATGACTAATTAATTCTCTCCAACTTGTTTTGTTTATTAAACTAATTTAAAAATAGTCAATTAAGGGGAAAAAGCCTGAATGAGACTCTTGGTCAAAGATCCCTAAAGATTCTAAGTCCTGATCTTTTACAATTTAGTCACTAAAATAGTTTTCCACACTTCACCTTTCGGTCACTAGTTCCAAAATGTCAAACCTCCAAATTACCTTTCTGAAATTGATTCCACAAAAATCACTTATATATTAAGTAAGGATTTTAATTTTTTCCATAATTAATTTCGTTCAAAAACCATTTAAAACCGAATTATTCCTGAAACTAGTCTGAATCGCTGAAATGGTTCAAACGGAACACCCAGCCTAACTAGGCTAACTCCTAGGCCCGAAATTGGGGTGTTACACGTATCGAAATGCTTGAGCAAAAAAACTTATCCCATATGAAGGTCATGTCGATACGAATGGAACCATATCGAAACAGATGCTTATGGTGGCCAATGTTCTAAAAAAATGTATCGATATGCTTAGAGGCATATCGATATGCATGGGTGTATTTCTATAGTTTTGCCTTTAAAACACTTAAAAAAATTTAGGGCTTCAAGTTTTTAACTTATAATCAAATATGCTTTAAAATATTTGTCAGTTTAGGACACTTTACAAATTTGTTTGCTTTACAATTAAGTCCTTGAAAAATATTTGTTATATCAAAATCAACATAGGTTTTACAATCATTAAGCCCGTTGATAAGCATTCGGCATTTGTCTCCCTCCTTCTTAATGTACTCAGACCCGTACTTGCAATACTTGCAAAAATCGCTAACATATTGTTCTATGGGTCTGCCCCTTGCTTTAAATACAAGAAGTGTTTCCTACGCTCAGATAGATATTGTTCACTAATGTACTTCTTATGAAATTCCTTCAGAAAGAAATCCCAATTGATAGCGTGAGCTGGCCCAGTTAAGGTCGTCGTTTCCCACTAGCATAAAGCTTCATCAGCCAATAGAGCCAAAGCACATTCAAGTTTGTGTTCGTCTGAACATTGTAATTGTTTGGTCAAGATCTTGGTGGTGGTCTCTAGACAGTATTCTACAACTTTAGGGTTTTCATCATTCGAACTCGAGAAGGTATAAGCCCGGTGTTGAGCTAGTTTGTCGATTATAGCTCTAGACTGTACTACTACATGTGTAAAAGGAGTATTTTTCTTTAAAGTGGCGACAAACTGGTTAAACATTTTTGTCATGCTTAGGAAACATTCTTTTTTAATATAGTTGATTTGAGGACCTTCAGGCTATGGTTCAGCAACACTTTGAGGATTCTGTTGCTCCTAAATCATCCTCATGCTTCCTCCCTCATTGGAGGAACCAGCGGGGCTCTCTTTGTCCCGACCCAGATGTGTCTTTGACATCTGAAAGATTGATAACATTCAAGGGATATTTCTATCAAGCAATATCACAAGTATAAATTGAGTTCAACTTCTAGGTGGCACATAATTTAACTGATGATGCAATTCTAATTTGGTTTAGTCCTAGGATCGACTAAGCCTTGGCTCTGAATACCAATTGTAACATCCTCTTACCGGTCCTAGAAGGATTAGGCTAAATTTTAAGGATGTTAGAACAAGGAATTTCACTAACTTAAACTACAAGCTAGTGTTCGAAGCTTTAAGAGAATTAAAAGAGTTTGCAAGAAACATGCTTTTATTTTAGACACACATAAGAAAACAAAAAAAATAGAAAACAACTATGCAAGTTATCATCCTAAAGAATTTGATACCAATTGAAAGCAAGATACAATACTCAAGAACCAAGGCATTCAGACCACTTTAAAGACACAAAGAGTTACCTCTACTTTATTTAGAACTTGTTATCTCTTTATTATTTTTAAACTATACGTTAAATACATAACCTTGCAACCACAAAATGTTTGGACCTAAGCATAGAGTTTACCCGATTCCATTCATAACAAAACAAACCTACATTTGACTATCATATCATGACCTTCAAGTATAAGGATTGGATTAACAAGAATCACTAGACACCAAATCAATCTATATTGATAGATCCCTTCGCAAAATAGCTATCGATTTTAAATTCTATATTGATAGACACCAATCATTTCTATGATGTTAACTATATTACCACATCTCATACCAAGCATTGACATTATCTACCCTTCTAATCACAACCAATATTCACAATACACAAAGCAGTCAACCATGCACTTCCATAACATACCATTCACATTTTAACTTGATATACATGCGCATAATGTCATTCTCTAACTAGGCACCAACCAAGCTTAAATCCTTAACAAAGATACTACAATTTCATAGCTCATCAAACCATAGCCAACCACACTTATAACATTATATACATGCTATCATTCTTACTTAATGTTTACAAAACATATCTATATGCACGTAATATGAAATGCTTAACAAAACATGTGCCACCAACATGGAGTTCTAAACATAAGCTACAAAACATACTCTTAGCTCTTTTCGTGATTTTGCTCAATCTCCCCAAGCTAGACAAAAGAAATGCTACACATGGAACAAATCAAGGAAAAACAATAAGTAAGGAATATACCAAGGTGAGTTGCCTATAAAATTTCAAAATTATAACATGATGTTAAATTTACTATAATGATCATAATCTCATTGAATTTCTATCATAATCTTGAAACATAGAGGTATTCGACTGGCTTCAAATCAAGGTGAGTAAGACATGCTTTTAATACTGCAAGTTCAAGCATCCAGAGATGACTAGATAACATATCTCAATATGTAATGCAAACAATCAAGCCGAGCAGTCCAATATTACAATACAATCATACATTGTTGAGACCACGATATGAATATCAAATTTACTTGTTATACATATAACAGTTTGTATGATACTATTTTATTTTTAAACTTTTCATAGCCTTGATTAATGATCAGCCTAGATACACAAATCCATAATCATATAATCATTAAACAAGGGTACCGTGGTACCAAACAATTCACTTCCATTCATTGTGAAACAAGGGTACAAGATTACCAAACAAGGGACCGTAGTACAAATTAAGTTAAGCTCAAGGGACCCTATTGGTATGCCAATCTGTATCTATGATCGACTCTAATCAAGGCTTTTGATGAGTATTTTTATTTTCTTATTTATGGAGTCAAGTGAAATCATACTAACAAGCATTCTAGTATTCATATCTCATATATGTAAAAATTAACATAATTTCAATAATCTAATCACAACTCCATTGAGTATAAAGGTTCGTGCTTACATAAACTTACCTTATTGCATTTACAACCATCAATTGAGCATCCATAAGCTAAGGGCACAAACATCAATTTAAGTAATGAAATTTGATATCAAAGGTGCTCGAGACTGCCATAAGCTTATCCCAAGGCTTAAATTTATACTCACAGATTATCTCGTGCTAATTCTGATCCCGGAAAGCTATTCTCTTTTTACTGTTTATGAGGCGATCTACTTTAGCCTCCTCTTTCAAATTTCCTTCTCGATCAAATCATATAGGAAAGTTACAAGCTTTAGATACGATTCAATTCCCTTAACTTTATTTGTGACTCATATTTCGCACTTTCTTATTAGTTCTATGTGTAACAATTTAATCCATATTATTTGATTCCCAACCAAGCAGAGCAGCAACAAACCTTTCAAAATTTACCATTAAAACAATTGATTAATTGACAATCTCATTCAGATACAATGTCTAATTCTTATTCTTATATTGATATGTCCTAAATCAGTTCCACAATTAGTAATTGTATTCAAAACAATGTCTAACCAGTACTTTTGCAATGATATGCACTTAAACAGCCCCTAAGTTCATGATATGCACAAGCAGCCCCCTAATCAAAATTTTTGACCTTAGCAACCTTCAATTTTCCATTCTCTAGTTTTTATATATAACTCAATACAATTCTCAATCCAATAAACATCTAAACCAGTCCTATGCAAGTATGATATCCTTAACAACATTCCCATCATCTCTCATCTGAAAACCTATTTTCGGTTATAACCATTCAAGCATAGGATACCATTTACAAAGTTTAGACCATTTGAACCGAAAGCTGGTTATATTCATTCTTTAAATGCACAAGTTAACAATTAAATCTACCATTCTAGCAATACATTATACTTTTAGTTACATTACTCTAAATCAAGGAGGGAAAGGAGGAGAGCTTACTTCTATGCTTACAATCAACTAATGAATTGATGAAGAAGCATTCAGTTTCAAGCTTAAAATTCCTATCCAGCAAAGCTTTCTTTCTCCCCTTTCTCTCTCAACATTCAGCCTAGGTAGATGATGGAGGAAGAAGAAATGATCTTTCTTTTTCTTTCTTCTCCCTATTTGGTCGAGCAAAACTTTGCCCTAAAGCCACATGTAAAATTGTGAGAATGCCACCTAGCAAAGGACTTCTTTGTTTTCAAGTTTACATGCAACTTAACTAATTTATGCTTGATTCAATTTAGTCCTCTAAATTGGTAACAAACAATTAGTTCTTTCACATAAGGGTCCCCAAGTTGTTAAATCTTTTCATTTCCATTTATAATTAAAATCTAATTTAGACACCTTATCATACTTCATTCTTCCAATCCCTAATTTGGGGTGTTACAGTAATTATCAGATTCTATATATCCATGGATCGAAACTAGATGTATATTATGAAGTTCAATACATGATTACTGTATTTGTAAGTCCCCAGAATTGTCAAAGGTCCATAATAAACTCAATTAAGTCCATTAATTCTTCAAGACCAAAATGTAATCTTTTTATTTATCAATTCTTATTCGGGCTTAAGGTCATATTCATTTAAATACAAGCCATATTATACATGTCTATAAATTTTTATGTTTATCCAGAGTTTGTAACACTTTCAATAGACTCCTCTCTAGTTTCAAAGACTTGCACCAGTCAAATAGCAAAGACTTACCCAGTCAAATACAGAGCATACTTATACCATACTACATACATCACATAGACATCATTCCACCTTGTTTAACATGCATAACATATAAAAATCAACATATAGCAGGTTCACAAACTCCATTACAACGTTACTTACGTCATTATCATAACAATTGTATCAAAATCATGACAAATCATGTAACATCACCAAAATACTATTTCATGCTTAGTTCATATGCCACCATTCTAGGAGTTATAGGGAAAAGTATAAACATTACTCCAAGCTTGAGAAGTGACTTGCAACCTTGTACCATGATAGATCCTTAGAAGCCTTTATAACCTAAAATGTATTACAATGCAATGAGTTAGGCTTACATAGCCTAAGTGAGGTAGTGATCTTGAATAATAATAATATATCAATATTTATGATTTGCATGAAATCAATGAAAACTGTAACCCCCTTGACCCGGTCTATACGCTAGACTGAATCCAGCAAGCTACATTCAGTTTGCCGAAACAAACCTGAACGAGTTACTTAAGCTTACACCCATTTTTTTGTTTTTATTATGTCTAGATGCATATTTAAACCCTATGATAAGCATGTTGGCAGCAGATACATTAACATTTGGATCGGGCGTCGTACAGACATCTATTTGAGTGCAATGGTGGTTAGGGACCAAATTGAAAAACTGATAAACCACGAGGACTTACTTAATTCCAAAGTTACTAGACCTTAATTAATCAGGTTATATACATTCCAGTTAAATCTCGACTCAAAACGATCAACCAATCTCAATAAATTGCATAAACATGAATTAGTGACAAATTTGCAAGGACTCAAACTTCAGCGAAGCAATTACCTAAAATAACTGACTCGGTACCGATACACCCCCAGATCGTATCGATATGGTATTGTTTTGTAAAAGGGGTATTAGTACTATCCCACCCGTACCGATACTGGTGGTACATTTTCAAATCCAAGAATTCTAGCAGCTAAATAGCGTACTGATACGATTGCCCGTGTACCGACACCTCCTCTATTTTTCAAAGGGGCGTATCGATATAGGGTTAGGCATACCGGTACCTCTATGGAATTTTGCACAGATTTGAGCCCTATCAGACCCCACGTACCGAAACCTAGGAACCCGTATTGGTACGGCTAGGCCTGTAATGACCTATTGGCCAAACATATGACTCTTAGGGTTAATTGAACGTGCTTCAAACAATAAATAAGCATCATTCCAACTCAATTCTACCAATTTGCATGAATATAAGGTAGCATAGGCATCAAGGAAACAATGTCAAACATGAAGGTAAACCTATAGGCATGATATCTACCCCAACATGCTTAAATCTTCCCAAATCCCCCGTTTTAAAATATAATCCAACATACAAATCCAAAGTAACAAAAGAAACATGTCCACAATAGGGAGTAACAAAAACAACCCTCCCATATACAACTTCATCATATTGCCTTTATTACTACTAAGTACTTATAAAACCATACTTTAAATAGTTTCAACTCTTAGATCCTTTCTTGCTTGCTCATTGCCTCGAAAGTCTACTTATCTACATTGATGAGAAAGGAGAGTGTAAGCATAAAATGCTTAGTGAGGGATTTTCAAGAAAACACCCATCAATGCATTTAAAACCATTTGCTTAAATACATGTATTGAACATCATGCCAAAACATCTCATGCTTCTTTTATCTTCCCAAAACCATGCACAACAAACCATTTGTTAAACATGTATCATGAATCTCAAGCATACTCATATACTAACCTCGATTTAAGCCTTCACATGCTTAGTCAACCAAAGGCAAAGCTTAAAGAGCACAACATGTATAAATCACATTATACAAATATAACCATTTACCATGATACATTAGTCCATATATTGGCATTAAAGTGACCCAAAACCAAATCTTTTGTTTATAAAATACATCAAATACACAGATTTCCTGAGCGGCTCCTTAGACCACTTAAGCATACATCCCTAATTGGAGCAAACAACACATTTAACCCCTCAACAGTTATGGTGTATAACATCCTCTAGTGGGATAATACGGCACAATTAACCCCTCGACCACTGCGGTTCTCATGGTGGAGGTACGGTACACTTATAACCCCTCGACACATATGAGGCAACTTATTATAGTGCACTTTAAGCCCTATGGCATGCCAACTATATCCGATAACATTTAACCATTTTCACTTGCCAATATATTCCATTAAAAGCATGTTACCTCACTATTTCACATATGCATCAATCAAACCAATTTCCAATACATTAAACCATGTATTTTAGCATTCTCAAAATCCTTTCACAAACCATTTTTCATACTCATATATCATCAACGTATGATGATTTGCAACATCTTTCATTGCTAAAACATGCATATAACAGTAGGTAATCAAATCCATAAGCAAGAGCATGAGAATGTATTTTACAAAACCAAAAATGAGAGTGAGAACATCCAATATTTACTTTCAAGATTAGACAAGTGTTTCAAGCTTATTATAAACTCCCAAATCACTTTCAAACCTTTATAAAGCTTTAAATATCGTTTCCACTCACCAACAACACAAAGCCCCACTTGGCGACGTAAAATCAAGCGTCCGTAGCTTTTGAAACTTCGCTAATTGGTGTAGGATCAATCTCCCATATTTTAACCACATAAAAATAGAGAATTAATGCATCATTATGCATCCATAATCCCAGCCACATCCACTCCCAACTTTGCCTCACTAAAAACCATCAAACGTCCTCCAAATACAACTAAAACATCACCAAACATAACCTAAACAAAACCCAGCCACAACCTATCGATTTCAACATCCTAACAGCATCAATTAACATCTAAAAACACTTACATCCACACCCTATACTTCCAGCAATCTTTTAACACCATAAACACCTCAAAATCTAACTATTCACAACCTAAAAAATTAGCAATTTAATTAGTTTCGGGATTCCTATTACAAAACCATATTTATAACATTCAATGACATTTTTAACATGATCTAAATCAATCTAGATCATGATTAATCAGATTTATAAAAAAAATCTTCTAATTTCTTATTAAAACTCACTTTAACCCTTTTAATCTTGAATTAAACATCAACACATAACAAAAATCAATTGTAAATGATCAAGAACTTGGGAATTTCAATAAAGAACCTTTGATTAGAGGAGAGAAATGAAAATTACCTCTAATTGTTGGCTTCTCCCCCAATTGGCATGATTTGAATGAAATCTCCAAGAAAACAAGTAAGGTTTGATGTAGAAATTTGAGGAATCAAAATGAAATAAAAAAGAGTTGATTCCTGATTATTTTGGAATAAGAAAAGTAGTTTGGTTGGTGAGAAAATTGAGAGAAAAGTTGAGAGCACAAGTAGTTACATTATAAAAGTGAATTAACTATTAAAACTCAAATTAATTAAATCTATTTTATTTTTATTTAATAACCATTTTAAAACCATTTTAAAATAGCCTAATTTAAGAGAAAAGTCTGATTAAAAACATAGTTAGATTAGCTTCTTAAAGATTCTAAGCTTTGACCCTTTTACGATTAAGTCACCAAAAATACTTTTGAAAACTTACATTTGAGTCACTAGACCAAAATGTTATTAAATCCAAATTTACTTTATCAAATTGAGTTTACCAAAACCGTCAATATATTAATTTAATATTTTCTGACATTTTTCCATATTTTACTTCACATTAAAACATTAATTATGAATTAATCTTCGAAACTAACTCGAACTGACTAATCGGTTTACTCAAACTGTCAAATCTATCTAGCTAACTTCTAAGCCCAAATTTGGGGCATTACAAAAACAAAGAATATGGTGGCATCAATGCATACATGTCATGTCTTGAACATATCACACATGTACAATGCGTAAACTTAAGATTATTTCCATGATTTATTTCTTAATAGTCTAAACTATTATCCTTAACTAAATTCGGTAAAGTCTTTATTACTTAGCTTTCCCTTGGAACACATTGAACATAGGTACCGATGGCCAATGATTTAGATAGCCCAAAGGACAAAGCAATGGCTAGTTTCGATGTAATAACAATGAGTCAATGCTTCTTCCTCCATCATCCATCATCAACCGTTGACATCATCAATACAATGTAGGGTCGTCACCCTTGAGCCGTAGCTCGTGAACCATAGTCCCAATATACCATGTACCATGCCAAGGTGTCCAAGATTTTCTTATTATCAATGTCTTATGTCGATAAGTAAGTCTTAGTTTCAATATTCTTTGTCACTGATCACAGTGAGCACGAGGCTCTAAAATAATGTATTTTGATGTATTCAATAGTTTCAGTATATTCAATGATTTTGATGTATAATCAATAATTTCTATTGAATGTCAATGTAAAGTCAACACCATTCCTCATGTCGTGATCAATGTTCAATGCAAGTAATGATGCAAAACAAATCAAAACTTACCAATGCCATGAATGTTTCCACCCACTAACTTGAAGAGAACCAATGCATATTTTTATGAAAAAAAAACAATAAATACGTAGAAAACAGCGGTTGAAATGACACCATGTCACCCGAGACATTGAACTACACTCACCTTATATCTCGAAGTTACGAGATATCCTAAACCTTACATGTTGCTTACTTATCTATCGGCTTTCCTTTTAGAGCTCTCATTTCATCCACATCCATCAAGTTTGTTATGCATTACAGTGACAATAACAATTCATTACAAATCCAATTTACATCAGTCATATAATATAGAAGCAATATGAAATTCAAAACAGTTTACACACATATTCCTTAATTCAAAGTTTAACAATCAATCAATGACCAAAGTTCAAACTTCTCATATGATCGTTAAACAAACAAAACCAGGGCAATATACGTTTCATTTTACCAATCAAAATTCATGTATCAAATTTAACCATGATCCATCATCAAATTTTTATACATTGAGACCATTAAATTCTCCCAGTTTCATGTTTCCAAAATTGCATTCCCTTCTCTTTAAAACACAACAATACTTTCAATTACCTCTTTCTAAATGCATATCTATTATTATCAATCTTCTAATAGATAGAATTCAATAAGAAATTCACTATAAATTCTTCCACTTTATCCCTTATTTATTACCTAATTATTTCTAGTATTTGGCAGCTTGCTCTACCTTAAGAGAATTGCCTCTACAAGGCAGAATACACACTAGAACTTTACTTTCTTTACACCACTAAAAACTAGATTCGACTAGGTTCTAACGGTATAAGCCACATAAATTAGTAGAATCTACATAAATTATGAAAATTCATAGAAATCCCGAAAAAGAAACTGTCTAGAGCAGAAAACTGCTTCTAGTTTTTCTAACATACTTTTGAATAAAAATTCATAGCTTTTAATACAGAACTCGAAATAAATCATTGTTTGTTTTAAATGAATATATACATACACATGATTATTCTCATATAAGTCTTCATCCATAATTTAACTTATAGAATTTTCTACAAATTTTCAAACTTATTGTTGTGCACATACTTTCTTAACCACCTAAAAACCTGTGTAAGGAAACAATGATTCCGAATGCTGAGCTCAAAAAGCTCAGTTTATACACCTCTAATCTACCATGCTTCACACAAATCATAAACTTAGGCATGTAACAAGTAAGATGATATGGCAGTTTAAATGGTACATGGCACTATGCTAGTCGCTTAAACACCTGCAAATCATATCTCAATATCATGGGCACACAAGGCCCAACCATACCATACCATACCATACCATACCATACTAACATAGGAGCGAGGCCACGTCACATAGCATCAGTACACACACTCTGGGTGAGCCCGGGTCACGTAACATCGGAACATACACCCCTACTCGAAATCCCCCCTCGAGTACATGTAAATGAGGCTCGGGTCACATAGCATCGGTAACCTCCCCTCACCAACCACTTAACATAGTGTTGCGACAAGTCTTGGGTATCCAGATCCCACAAAGCAAAGTAGCCATCCACACAAATGCCCTTACTTGGCATACATTTACCAACCGATCCATAAAGGATCCTTATGGTCACATTCACAACTAAGACACCCATTAAATAAACAAGTTATTACTAGTTATGTTCATTTAAGAAGTTATATTCACAATTTCTCAGTTTTACTATACATTTTACCCCATTAGAGACTCATTGGTTCTTAGTCCTCAAATTATAGGTCCTCCAAACTAAAAGTAAAGTTTTCGAGCAGAACGCCCAGCGAGTATCGGTACTCGCTTCAGGGTACTGATACACTACAGTGGCTACCGATACCCACTTACGTGTATCGATACCCAGATTATCGATGGGAGAGTTTTAACTCAAGCCCGTATCAATACTCAGGGCCGCGTACCGATACAACCATGGTGTACCGATACGCCCTTGGCGTATCGATACGAAAATTGGCTACTAGAATTGGTTGGGGAAAAGGTATCGATACCCTTCCAGGCTAAAATATGGTTTTAGCAGTTTAAAACAAGGACGTACTAATATACGTTCAACCTGTATCGGTACTCGAACCCATAAATCAGTTTCTAGACTTTGTAAAACACTCCTAACATCCTCAAACTTCTTTGGTAAAGTCTCAAATTCATTTTACATATTATGGGAGCTAGTTAAGGTGGTTTCCAACAAATTTTACACCCTTTAAACATGGTTTTCAGAATTTGCCATTAACATCCATAAATAGCAATTTCCAACACCAACACATCAAACAAGCATACAAGACCACACATTCATGATTTGTAAGAAACGAAGGGAGTTGGAAGTGTACTAACCTTCCTTCCATGCACAAGATTATAGCCCCCTAGCACTAGCTTCGAGCTTTCTTATTTCCCTAAGCCTTAGAGTGCTCTCCCACTTTCTTAGCTATAACCAAATGTTGCAAAAAGAGTTACAACACTTCCATGATGGGTTAAAGATGATTTGAAAAGGTTTATAACAACAAAAACAAGATTGCAACACCCATTCTCGTTCAACATTACCAAACCCCTTCCAAAACCCATAACCAACAACCACCACCAAGCTTAACCATTCTTACCTCAATGGATAGATTCCTTGGTGTTAAAACCACTTCCCTAAATCCTCAATCCGGGATTTTAACTCCAACCAATCAAGATTAAAACTTTTCCTTGTTTGTGTGGGGAGAGGGAATGAAGGATGGATGAAGAAAACAAGGAGGGGGACAAGGTGATCTCATTCCTCTCGTTTTTCTGCAGACGAATTAAAGGGGCTCACCTTTCCCTCTTCAAATAATTAGGTAAGTACCTAATTACCCTCCCAACATCCTCCTATCTCAACCCAACACCAAAACCCAAGCCCAACACCCCTAAAACAAGCTCGCAAAGGCTCTCAAAGCCCAAGTATCTAGGCCCAAATGCAAGGCCTAGGGTTCAGGATAAATTGACCATCGGATTCTAAAATATGGGTTGTTACAACTCTCCCCTCCTTAAGAAAATTTCATCCCCGAAATTTACCTTTTGGGAACAAATGCTGATAGAGATAACCCTTCTCGACTTCCCACGCAGCCTTCTTGACTCCATGGTTCCTCCACAATATATTAACCAACGGTATACACTTGTTGCACAAATCCTTGACTCTTTTGTCTAACCCTCTTATCGACTCCTCTTTATAGGTCAAATCGGTGTTGATCTCAATCTCCTCAAGAAGAATAACATGTGAAGGATCGGAGCGATAACACCTCAAGATGGACACATGGAACACATTGTAGATGCACGCCATCTCCAGTGGCAAGGCTAGCCGGTATGCCTCGGGTCAACTCTCTCGAGAATCTCCTATGGTCCAATGAACCTTGGGCTCAACTTGTCATTCTGTCCAAAATGGATCATTCTCTTCCACGGTGATACCTTGAGGAACACCTAGTCACCAACCTCATACTCGATGTGCTTACGCTTTTGGTCCGATTAAACTTTATGATGATCAAAGGCAGCTTGCAATCTTTCCTTGATGATCTGAACCTTCTCTTTAGTTTGTCTAATCAAATCTGATCCTGCAATCCTTCTCTCATTGAGCTCGGTCCAACACAAAACTGTTCTACATTTCCACCCGTACAAGGCCTCAAAAGAAGAAATTTTGATACTTGACTGGAAACTGATGTTATAAGCAAACTCAATAAGTGGTAGTTGGTCCTCCTAACTTTTATCAAAGTCGATAACACAATACTGAAGAATATCTTCCAAGATTTGGATGACTCACTCGAACTGGCCATCAGTCTGAGGATGAAAGGCAGTCCTGAAATGCAACTTTGTGTGCAAAGCTTCATGAATTTTCTTCCACATTCTTGTCGTGAACCAGAGATCCTTATCTGATATGATTGATGAGAGCACTCCATACAACCTTATAATCTCTCGGATGTACAATTGTGCCAGCCTCTAAGCGTAAAATCAATACGCACGGGTAGGAAATGAGCATACTTGGTCAAACGATCCACTATCACCTAAATAACATCATGCTTCATTAGGTTCAAAGGTACTCTTATCACAAAATTCATGGTCACACAATCCTACTTCCATTATAGAATCTGAAAGGGCTAAAGCAAGCCCGAAGGAACCTGGTGTTCCGTCTTGACTTGCTAGTAAGCAAGGCATCTTGTCACGAAAGCAGATACATTCCTCTTCATGCTAGGCCACCAATAAAAAGGACGGAGATCTTGGTACATCTTATTGTTGCCCGGATGCATAGAAAAAAAAGACTACAGTGTGCCTCACGAAGGATACGGTCCTGCAAATCTTCCAAAGCTGGAACGCCTAAACGACCCATGAAATACAGGATTTCCCCTATCTCGAACTTCGAAGTCTGGTGCTTCCCCTCTTTGAACCATCTTAAACTTTGCTACAAGGTCTTCATCTAGCACTTGTGTCATCTTAATCTATTGTATCAAGGTAGGCTCTACACGAAGCTCGGCTAATAACCCACCATCCTCGTTCATCCTCAACCAAACGAACATTACCCTCAAGTTCGACATGGACGACATGAGATGCCACTCCAGAACATCATCGAGGTAGAACTGTTCGATGTATGGGGGATCGATTTTATGGGACCTTTCCCATCTTCATTCGGCAACCTCTACATCTTACTCGCCGTCGACTATGTGTCTAAATGGGTAGAGGCAGCTGCAGTTCCCAACGACGATTCCAAGACCGTGCAACGATTCCTGCAGAAAAACATATTTACACGGTTTGGGATGCCGAGAGCAATTATCAGCGACGGGGGCAAGCATTTTGACAACAGACTAATTGCCAAGATGTTGCAACGCTCGCATATCACACAAGATCGCCACGGCATATCACCCACAAACCAACGGGCAAGCAGAAATTTCCAACCAGGAGTTGAAGGAATACTCGAGAAAGTTGTAAATCCTCAAGGAAGGATTGGTCATTAAGACTAGATGACGACTTTGGGCATATCGACCGCATTCAAAACACCATTAGGTATGTCCCCTTCCGGCTTGTCTATGGTAAAACATGTCATCTACCGGTGGAAATCGAGCACAAGGCGTCTTGGGCAATCAAGACCGTGAATATGGATTGGGAAAGTGCGGACAAAAAGCGCTTGATGGATCTCAATGAGATAGAAGAATTTCGTGCACTCGCCTATAACAATGCACGAATCTACAAGGAGAAAACAAAGCGATGGCATGACAAGAAACTATTGCCACGACAATTCACGCCAGGGCAACTAGTTCTCCTATTCAATTCTCGGCTAAAACTTTTCACGGAAAGTTGAAATCAAGATGGTCGGGACCATTCAAGTCGTCAAACCATTCTCCCACGGTCTTTGTGATAATCAAGTCCATCTCGACAACCATGAATTCAAAGTTAATGGACAAAGATTGAAGCACTACAATGGTGCCCATGTGGAACGTAACAAGGAAGTGGTCAATTTAGGAGATGCATGAGCATGCTCTCCCTTTTGACATTTTTATTTTTATTTTTTTTTATTTTTGTTTTTGTCGATTATTTAATTATTTATTTTTCATTTTTTTTTTCCGATTATTATTTTTTTTATTATTTTATTATTTTGCCGATTATTAGTAGTTTTAGGATAGATTTTTTTTATTCAAGTCTAAGAATCCTATTACACATCTTTATTTATTTTCTTTATTAGTTTATCTTTAATTTTAATCCTTATTTGATTTGTTTTTGAATTATAGGAAAGGAAGTTCAAGATAAAGAAGGAATTCTAAACCAAGTAGGAAAACATATTCAACAAGGAAACTAATGGGCTGAATCTAAGGCTTATATAAAGCCTCCAATTCACCCTAACCAAAACCCTTGTCGACAACTCCTACAAAACCCTAAACCCTTTTTCGTTTTTACCTAAACCCTAATCCCACCCACCTATCGATTCTATACAACCCATCACCCTTAACCTATTCCTACTTTCTATCTTGCAACTTTTTAGTTTCTTTTCTTTTCTTTGTTTTTACTCACAACCAAGATCATACATGGCATCCAAGATTAAACTTTTAGTTCCTCCAAAGAACCAAGATACAAGAAGTTTGCTACACCGGCGGTTCAAGAAAGATTTCAATCCAAGTTTGAAAGCCGGAAGATTCATGAAGAACAAGGCTTTGAATACTCCAGATCTCAAGATTTCGGCCTTGAACCATTCATCTTCAAAAGGATTGCACATCAAAAGTGGCAAATCTTTTGCCATCAACCGGAACCGGGTAACATCTCATGGGTAAGAGAATTCTATGCTCACTCACCTAACCCGGATAATCCTTATGTTTTTGTTCGTGACAAGGCCATACTTATAAGTCCCGAAAGCATCAACACCTTTTACGGACTTTACATTGAGAAGGACGAGCATCAAGCCTTCGTTGACCAGATCAATCCCAAGCAACTCGACAAGGTGCTTCAAGAACTCACTCAACCAGAACTCATTGGAACGACGATAAATACAAGGGCACGGTAAATCGCCTTGGCTAAAACCCGAGGCAAAACTATGGAATAAGTTTGTTAAAACTTCTTTAATGCCCTCCACACACAATACTACCGTTGATATACCACGTCTTTTGCTCATACATTCTATTTTGCATAATCGCATCATTAACATTGGAAAAATTATTTGCGATGAGATTTTTGTATGCAGCTCAAAAGATAAGGGTTATCTTTTCTTCCCTTGCTTAATTTCCAATCTTTGCAAGGAGATGCATGTCCCGAGTAAGTCCACCGATGAAAAAGCCCTACCCAAGTCTGGTTGGAATCAAGCACTAATCCGGAAGCTAATGGGAGAGGCACCGGGAGATTCTTCAAGGCCCCCAATTGTCACGGCAACTCCTGCCGCCGCGGCAATCCCTAATGCCCAAGCACCTAACGCCAGGGCAACTCGGCAATTAATCCCGGGACACTTTGAAGCACTTTTGCACCCATTAGCAAGCCGACTAAGGCAAATTGAAGATCGGCAACTAATGTTCATGCGGTACATGAAGGAGCACAACAATGCCATCACCCAAGTCATCCTAGAAAAGTACCCGGACAATCGTGTGCCGTTCCCAATCTTTCCCGCCGAGATTCTTGCTCGGGCAACCAATGAAGCAGTCACCACGGCAACCAAGGAAGCAGACGCCACGGCAACCAACCCTGACGACGCCCCGGCAACCACTGCAAAAGCCAAAGGTAAAGCACCTATGCCTGAATCAACTCCTCCGGAATCATTTTCTGATTTTTCAGATTCGGACGAGTCCTCCATTGAACCAATAAAGACCGCACCAATTGAATCCTCCAAACGAAAAGCCATTGACATTGATAAAGAGGATGATGAGGACAACCCCGTACGAGGATCGATTCCACCACCAGCAACAAGAAAACAACCATCGCGTTCAAGCAAGAAAGTCAAGACGCCAACTAGAAGGAAACTAATCATCTACGATGACGAACTCTCGGAGTAAGTCCTCGTATGCATTTTTATTGTTATTTTTCGTTATTTTTAAACATGCATTGAGGACAATGCCTCACTCGAGTTTGGGGGGGATTGTTATTAGTAATTACCATGTTTAGTTACATTCATTTAAAGTATTACATTTAGGATACATAAATTGCTTGCCATGCCTTTAAATTGGAACAAAAATTGCTTAGATGTGATGAATATTCAATGATGACTTTACCAATGCACTTAATTGATAGAATTTTTATTCTAGGATAACCATGAAAAAACTTAGAATTTTACTATGATGCTAAATTTGATGAAACACTGTTGTGGTTTGATTGATTTAAGGAGTTCTAGTAAACTTAGGTTGATAATTAACTAATTGGGAGATTAGAATAAAAATTGGATGAAGGCTAGAGGTGCCCGAAATTGGCTCTAGCATATGCAAAAAAATTGATCACTAGAGGTGCCCGAAACTGGCTCTAGGAGGCGTTAAAATTTTTTTAACTAGAGGTGCCCGAAACCGGCTCTAGTCGATTAAATTAACTTAAGAAAACTAAAAATAAAACACTAGAGGTGCCCGAAATTGGCTCTAGTTAAAACATGTTAAAAAGAACCCAATAAAGTAATTTGAAAACCTATTGTTTGCATAGAATCCGAAAAATCAACTTGCACACAACTCCGCACACACTCACAAGCATTATAGTTTGATTCCGAGTAATTCCTCAGTTTTCTGAAAAATAAAAAGCCAATCATACTTTGTGCCCCGGTTCAGAGAATTGAAATCAAGTTCAAAGCTAAGTTTGTGAAAATTTGAAGTCTTGGCAGGTAATTATGAGTTTGCATTGCTTGAGGACAAGCAATAGTTCGAGTTTGGGGGTGTGATAAGTGTTTAAAAGTACTATTTTTCTTACCCTTTTTACTCATATTATTGTTAGACTTAGGCTCATATTAGTTGCATAGTTAGCCATTCATGCATTAATCCATGTTTCCTTCAATCGTTGAGCTTGATTACATAACTTGGTGATTTTTGTGGAAATAGATGCTGCTTTGGTGTGTTTGATGGCCCCACAAAAACTTGTTGCGTGTGATAAGTGCTACGCAATTGTGCAAGTATACACGTCGCAAGTAATAAAGTGATATGAGTATCGTCTCCACAGGGATTGGTTTGGGCCACTTTGCTTAAGTTACTGCACTGTGAAAATAAAAACACAATTGATAATATAGGTTTTAATTAACGAGAAAAGTAAAAGCAATAAACTAAAAGAATAGATGAAAGAAAAAGAGAGAATAGGCCAGGTTATCGTGAGTTGAGGTGTGATAGCCGATTGGATCGTCTTGGTAAAAGAGTGCAAGGGCAACTCAGTTGCCGTGGCAACTTGCACAGCGGGGTTGCCTTGGCAACTAATCGATGGTTGCCTGGGCAACTAGCTGGGCAACTACTTGGGCGTCTGGGCAGCAACTTCAAGGTTCGGCAAAGCGTTCTTCAATGGTTTCTTCTTATCCCTAAGTCGAAACTCTAGCTACTTGTGCATGCCTTGATAATACATCCCTGCGTGAATCAAGGGTGAACAACAACCAATCTTGCGCTCCTCTTAGCCGTTGAAATCCTTAACTTATTCCTAAGCCGGATTAATCTTCACCATCAATAGATTGAATAAAGACCATACTCATTCATTTCTTGAATCTAACTCTCCCGATATTAGATAAATAGATGAAGTTACGAGATCCTCTCCCAATTCACTCGCAAACAAGAATAAAAGCCAAGAATGAGTAAACCTTGAATAGAAAAATGCAAACTCTTATTACCTAAACAAAATCCAATTGTTTCTCACAACAACAAAACACAATAACCCCAACCGATCAAGTTAGTTCATGGTTGGGTTCAAAAGATATACAAAGAATAATCCCCAAACCATGAATCTAATGGAAGCAAAGAAGAAGAAGAAGTCGAAATTTCCCCTAATGCTCTCTTGTCGAAATTTCTCTATTTTTCTCTCTCGAAATTTCTCTATTTTTCTCTATATGGATTGTCGAAATCTCCTTGCTATTTATAGGCTAGGCCAAAGTCCTTCTTTGAGGGAGGAGTTTAAGTTGGAATTAAATTATCTTTAAAGAATATAATTCTTTATTATAATTGTATTCCTACTAGAACTTCTCCTATCTTCTCTTGAATTTAATTCTTTTTAATCTCGCATGGCAATCAAATTCCTTTGGGTTTGGGCTTTGTTCCACGTCATCTTGGGCTTGTCTAGTCATTAATTTCGACATCCCTATTGCATCTTCTCTTTGTCGACAATTGCCATGGCAACTGGCTCTGCTGCGTCTCCTTCATGCATTGCCCCGCAACTAGCTCGGCATATCCTTAATGCATTGCCCCGCAACTAGCTCGACATTGCTTTGGCAAGTGATCCTGCACATACACACACAAAAACACACCAAAGCAGCATCTTTTTCCACAAAAATCACCAAGTTATGTAATCAAGCTCAACAGTGGAAAGAAACATGAATTAATGCATGAATAACTAATTATGCAACTAATATGAGCTTAAGTCTAACAATAATATGAGTAAAAAGGGTAATAAAAATAGTACTTTTGAACACTTATCACGCCCCCAAACTCGAACTATTGCTTGTCCTCAAGCAATGCAAACTAACAATTACCTGTCAAGACTTTAATCATCAAAGACATGCTTCAAACTTGAATTCAAACCTCGGAACCGTGGCACAAAGTATGATCACCTTTTAATTTTTCGGATAGCACAAAAAATTACCCAGAACCAAACTATAATGCTCGTGACAATGTGTGTGCGTAGTTGTGTACAAGTTGATTTTCAAGATTCTATGTGAACAATAGGCTTTTATCAATTTAATTATCGGGGCATTTGTTTTTATTTTCACTAGAGCCAATTTCGGGCACCTCTAGCAAAGTAAGCTATTTCTCATTTTATTTTAGTCGACTAGAGCCAATTTCGGGCACCTCTAGCGATTCTTTAATGTGCATTAACTACTAGAGCCAGTTTCGGGCACCTCTAGCAAGAAAATTCATTTACTACTAGAGCCAGTTTTGGGCACCTCTAGCAAGAAATTAACTTTTAATTTTTAATTTTAAATTTACCCTAATTTTAAGCAACCTAAATTCACTAAGTTTCTTTCAATCAACAAGCCACAACCGTGTAAAAGAAAAAAATTTCCGCATCATAGTAAAATTCTAAGTTCTTTTCATGCAATCCTAAAATTAAAGGTTCTTTCAATTAAGTGCGGTGGCAAAAATTCATCATTGGATATTCAACAAGTCTTAAGCAATTAAATCCAATTAAAGGCATGACAAGTAACATATGCAACCTATATGTGATTGCTAAAGATGAATGCAACTAAACAAGAAACTAACTAGAAACCAACACCCCCAAACTCGAGAGAAGCATTGTCCTCAATGCACGTAAAAGTGAAACAAAATTTAAAAGAAACTAAATGAAATGAGTTAGTCAGAGAGGTCGTCACCTCGAGTGATGAGTTTCCTTCGTGTCGTTTGCTTGATTCAATTTTTCGATCGGTGGTTGAATGCTTGTGGCTGGTACCGCGTGAATAGCATTGCTTTGGTTTGATCCATGTTTGCCGAGGCAGGTTCACTTGCATGTGCATCAGTAGTTACCGAAGCCATTGTTGTTGCCTGGGCATCGCCAGTTTCTGTTGTGGTTGCTGTGGCGAGTAGTCGGCAGTAAATTTCCTTATCATGGTGGTTGTGAGTCTTGTTGTGGAAAAGAAAATAAAGAAAACCTGGAAACTAAAGATAATGAAGAAAAATAAAATATATCCTAAAAAATAAAGAGATAAAATAACCAAAAATAATAGAACAAAATAGTTCAAAAAAATAAAAATATAAATATAAATAAAAATAAATGTATCAGTAGTTGCCGTGGCATCGAGGGTTGCCGAGGCATGCACATCCATGGTTGCCGAGGCGTCAGGGGTTGCCGAGGCGTGCGCGTCCATGGTTGCCGAGGCGTGCGTATCAAGAGTTACTGCGGTGTTGAAGGTTGCCATTTTTGATACTTCTTATAGTCCATCCGCACCCTCCATCGGGTGATAATATTGCCCAAAAAGAGTTTGGCCAATGTGCTTGCCACTACTCCCTTTTGCGTTACCATGGTGGAGGTGTCTTTCTTCTTTGTTCGCTTGTAGTCCATGTATACTCTCCACCTTGCTACTATTCCTGAAGGCACAAATGAATTAATAGGAAAAATTATATCCATTCTCAACCATTCAATTACCTCATTCTTGTCGACTTCTATCATGGTTGGATGTAGCCTTTGTTGTCGTGGCAATTGCTGCTCAAGCCAATTGCCGTGGCAATCAGTTGTCAAATTTTGCTTTAAGTCAAGGGAAGAATCAATTTTCTGAAGAGCTTTATGAATCCAAACACCTTTTTCTTTTGGCCTCTCAAACATCTCCATCAGTAGAGATTTCGATGGCTTCAAATCTACCAATCTCGGTTCCTCAAGACATACCTGCAATGGACAATGTGAGTTTTTAAAGAATTCAAAAGGTTCAACTATTACCTGCTCATATTCCATTGGCAAAGTATTATCATCTCGTTGATCTTGCATGTGGTCGTGTAATTGTCGTGGCAATTGTAGATGAGAGCAATCTACAGATTCCTGTTTCAGCATCAACGTTGTAACCTTCTGGGCATCAGGTTCCTCAGAATTTGCTGTAGTATTGTTGTTCTCAGCCTTCCGAGTGTTGTCGCGGCATTGCTCGTTCAGGCTCCTCAATCATTGCCGAGGCAATTTGTTGTTCAAGCTCATCATGTGTTGGGCAGTCTCTCTCATTGGCATCCTCTTGACTTTGGGGTTCTAGTTGTTCCTCACACATCGGAGAGATTTCTTTGTATTGCTCCTTATCCTCTTGCCTTGGGACGTCAGTATCCCTAGGAATGAATTGTTGGTGCATGTTATCCATGACATATGTGGATCTCCCCGATTGATCTTCTGAATCCCCTAAGGTTGCATCCCACTGAGCTATCCTCGTATCCATAGATTTTGATAGTTCTCGAATCTCTTCAATTGATCCGTCAAGTCTACCCAAGGAAGCTAGTAACGTTTCCTCCAAGGGATTGGAATGCTCTTGAAAAGGACTACATTGCCATGGCATATCTGTTGCTGCGGCAAAATTGTTATGGTAAAAAAAATTTTGAGCTTTTTGATCATACCATGAAGAATTTTGTTGTTGGTTCCCTCTATGGTCCTCCATGTAGTTATATGCACCGAAAATGTGAGGGCAATTTTCAAACACATGATGTTCTCCACACATAGCACAAGATTTTTCCACGGTATAAGTTCTTTGGGCTTTTCTCAGTTGGTATAGGTAATCATCAAAGGGTGCAAGAAACTCTTGATTGGATTGATTCATATCTTCCAACATCATCTCTCGAATAGATTGGCTTTTATTTCCCGACATGTTGGCGTCCCTTAACTTGTAGCGCACCTAATTTTTTTTTTTTTTTGATAAAACAAACAAAAAGAAAAGTTAGTAAAACTAATAGAAAAAAATGCAATAAAAAAAACAACTAACACCAATTGCCAATCCCCGGCAACGGCGCCAAAAACTTGTTGCGTCTGATAAGTGCTACGCAATTGTGCAAGTATACACGTCGCAAGTAATAAAGTGATATGAGTATCGAGTATCATCTCCACAGCGATTGGTTTGGGCCACTTTGCTTAAGTTACTGCACTGTGAAAATAAAAACACAATTGATAATATAGGTTTTAATTAACGAGAAAAGTAAAAGCAATAAACTAAAAGAATAGATGAAAGAAAAAGAGAGAATAGGCCAGGTTATCGTGAGTTGAGGTGTGATAGCCGATTGGATCGTCTTGGTAAAAGAGTGCAAGGGCAACTCAGTTGCCGTGGCAACTTGTACAGTGGGGGGTTGCCTTGGCAACTAATCGATGGTTGCCCGGGCAACTAGCTGGGCAACTACTTGGGCGTCCGGGCAGCAACTTCAAGGTTCGCAAAGCGTTCTTCAATGGTTTCTTCTTATCCCTAAGTCAAAACTCTAGCTACTTGTGCATGTCTTGATAATACATCCCTGCGTGAATCAAGGGTGAACAACAACCAATCTTGCGCTCCTCTTAGCCGTTGAAATCCTTAACTTATTCCTAAGCCGGATTAATCTTCACCATCAATAGATTGAATAAAGACCATACTCATTCGTTTCTTGAATCTAACTCTCCCGATATTAGATAAATAGATGAAGTTACGAGATCCTCTCCCAATTCACTCGCAAACAAGAATAAAAGCCAAGAATGAGTAAACCTTGAATAGAAAAATGCAAACTCTTATTACCTAAACAAAATCCAATTGTTTCTCACAACAACAAAACACAATAACCCCAACCGATCAAGTTAGTTCATGGTTGGGTTCAAAAGATATACAAAGAATAATCCCCAAACCATGAATCTAATGGAAGCAAAGAAGAAGAAGAAGTCAAAATTTCCCCTAATGCTCTCTTGTCGAAAATTCTCTATTTTTCTCTCTCGAAATTTCTCTATTTTTCTCTATATGGATTGTCGAAATCTCCTTGCTATTTATAGGGCTAGGCCAAAGTCCTTCTTTGAGGAGGAGTTTAAGTTGGAATTAAATTATCTTTAAAGAATATAATTCTTTATTATAATTGTATTCCTACTAGAACTTCTCCTATCTTCTTGGAATTTAATTCTTCTTTAATCTCTGCATGGCAATCAAATTCCTTTGGGTTTGGGCTTTGCTCCACGTCATCTTGGGCTTGTCTAGTCATTAATTTCGACATCCCTATTGCATCTTCTCTTTGTCGACAATTGCCATGGCAACTGGCTCGGCGTCTCCTTCATGCATTGCCCTGGCAACTAGCTCGACATATCCTTAATGCATTGCCCTGGCAACTAGCTCGACATTGCTTTGGCAAGTGATCCTGCACATACACACACAAAAACACACCAAAGCAGCATCTTTTTCCACAAAAATCACCAAGTTATGTAATCAAGCTCAACAGTGGAAAGAAACATGAATTAATGCATGATTAACTAATTATGCAACTAATATGAGCTTAAGTCTAACAATAATATGAGTAAAAAGGGTAATAAAAATAGTACTTTTGAACACTTATCACGCCCCCAAACTCGAACTATTGCTTGTCCTCAAGCAATGCAAACTAACAATTACCTGTCAAGACTTTAATCATCAAAGACATGCTTCAAACTTGAATTCAAACCTCGGAACCGTGGCACAAAGTATGATCACCTTTTAATTTTTCGGATAGCACAAAAAATTACCCGGAACCAAACTATAATGCTCGTGACAATGTGTGTGCGTAGTTGTGTACAAGTTGATTTTCAAGATTCTATGTGAACAATAGGCTTTTATCAATTTAATTATCGGGGCATTTGTTTTTTATTTTCACTAGAGCCAATTTCGGGCACCTCTAGCAAAGTAAGCTATTTCTCATTTTATTTTAGTCGACTAGAGCCAATTTTGGGGCACCTCTAGCGATTCTTTAATGTGCATTAACTACTAGAGCCAGTTTCGGGCACCTCTAGCAAGAAAATTCATTTACTACTAGAGCCAGTTTTGGGCACCTCTAGCAAGAAATTAACTTTTAATTTTTAATTTTAAATTTACCCTAATTTTAAGCAACCTAAATTCACTAAGTTTCTTTCAATCAACAAGCCACAACCGTGTAAAAGAAAAAAAAATTCCGCATCATAGTAAAATTCTAAGTTCTTTTCATGCAATCCTAAAATTAAAGGTTCTTTCAATTAAGTGCGGTGGCAAAAATTCATCATTGGATATTCAACAAGTCTTAAGCAATTAAATCCAATTAAAGGCATGACAAGTAACATATGCAACCTATATGTGATTGCTAAAGATGAATGCAACTAAACAAGAAACTAACTAGAAACCAACACCCCCCAAACTCGAGAGAAGCATTGTCCTCAATGCACGTAAAAGTGAAACAAAATTTAAAAGAAACTAAATGAAATGAGTTAGTCAGAGAGGTCGTCACCTCGAGTGATGAGTTTCCTTCGTGCCGTTAGCTTGATTCAATTTTTTGATCGGTGGTTGAATGCTTGTGGCTGGTACCGCGTGAATAGCATTGCTTTGGTTTGATCCATGTTTGCCGAGGCAGGTTCACTTGCATGTGCATCAGTAGTTACCGAAGCCATTGTTGTTGCCTGGGCATCGCCAGTTTCTGTTGTGGTTGCTGTGGCGAGTAGTCGGCAGTAAATTTCATTATCATGGTGGTTGTGAGTCTTGTTGTGGAAAAGAAAATAAAGAAAACCTGGAAACTAAAGATAATGAAGAAAAATAAAATATATCCTAAAAAATAAAGAGATAAAATAACCAAAAATAATAGAACAAAATAGTTTAAAAAAATAAAAATATAAATATAAATAAAAATAAATGTATCAGTAGTTGCCGTGGCGTCGAGGGTTGCCGAGGCATGCACATCCATGGTTGCCGAGGCGTCGGGGGGTTGCCGAGGCGTGCGGCGTCCATGGTTGCCGAGGCGTGCGTATCAAGAGTTCTTTGCGGTGTTGAAGGTTGCCGTTTTGATACTTCTTATAGTCCATCCGCACCCTCCATCGGGTGATAATATTGCCCAAAAAGAGTTTGGCCAATGTGCTTGCCACTACCCCTTTTGCGTTACCATGGTGGAGGTGTCTTTCTTCTTTGTTCGCTTGTAGTCCATGTATACTCTCCACCTTGCTACTATTCCTGAAGGCACAAATATATTAATAGGAAAAATTATATCCATTCTCAACCATTCAATTACCTCATTCTTGTCGACTTCTATCATGGTTGGATGTAGCCTTTGTTGTCGTGGCAATTGCTGCTCAAGCCAATTGCCGTGGCAATCAGTTGTCAAATTTTGCTTTAAGTCAAGGGAAGAATCAATTTTCTGAAGAGCTTTATGAATCCAAACACCTTTTTCTTTTGGCCTCTCAAACATCTCCATCAGTAGAGATTTCGATGGCTTCAAATCTACCAATCTCGGTTCCTCAAGACATACCTGCAATGGACAATGTGAGTTTTTAAAGAATTCAAAAGGTTCAACTATTACCTGCTCATATTCCATTGGCAAAGTATTATCATCTCGTTGATCTTGCATGTGGTCGTGTAATTGTCGTGGCAATTGTAGATGAGAGCAATCTACAGATTCCTGTTTCAGCATCAACGTTGTAAACTTCTGGGCATCAGGTTCCTCAGAATTTGTTGTAGTATTGTTGTTCTCAGCTTCACTGAGTGTTGTCGCGGCTTCACTGAGTGTTGTCGCGGCAAAGTACTATTTTTATTACCCTTTTTACTCATATTATTGTTAGACTTAAGCTCATATTAGTTGCATAATTAGTTATTCATGCATTAATTCATGTTTCTTTCCACTGTTGAGCTTGATTACATAACTTGGTGATTTTTGTGGAAAAAGATGCTGCTTTGGTGTGTTTTTGTGTGTGTATGTGCAGGATCACTTGCCAAAGCAAATGTCGAGCTAGTTGTCAGGGCAATGCATTAAGGATATGCCGAGCTAGTTGCCAGGGCAATGCATGAAGGAGACGCCGAGCCAGTTGCCATGGCAATTGTCGACAAAGAGAAGATGCAATAGGGATGTCGAAATTAATGACTAGACAAGCCCAAGATGACGTGGAGCAAAGCCCAAACCCAAAGGAATTTGATTGCCATGCAGAGATTAAAGAAGAATTAAATTCCAAGAAGATAGGAGAAGTTCTAGTAGGAATACAATTATAATAAAGAATTATATTCTTTAAAGATAATTTAATTCCAACTTAAACTCCTCCTCAAAGAAGGACTTTGGCCTAGCCCTATAAATAGCAAGGAGATTTCGACAATCCATATAGAGAAAAATAGAGAAATTTCGAGAGAGAAAAATAGAGAGAGCAAGAGGGAAATTTCGGCAAGTCCAAGTAGGGCAAGAGGAGAGAATTTTCGACAAGCATCAAGGGCAAGGAGGATTTCGACAAGACTCTTCCTTCATCTTTGTTCGATTGGGTTCATGCTAGGGATTAATTATCTTGTGTTTCTTTGGAACCTAGCTATGAACTAAACTTACTTGGCTATGGTTATTGTGTTTTGTGGTTGTGAGAAACTATTGGTTTTTGTTTAGGTAATAAGAGTTTGCACTTTTCTATTTCAAGGTTTATTCATTCTTGATTCTTATTATTGTTTGCGAGTGAATTGGGAGAGGATCTCGTGATTTCATCCATTTATCTAATATCGGGAGAGTTAGATTCAAGAAACGAATGAATATGATCTTTATGCAATCCAATGATGGTGAAGATTAATCCGGCTTAGGAATAAGTTAAGGATTTCAACGGCTAAGAGGAGCGCAAGATTGGTTGTTGTTCACCCTTGATTCACGCAGGATGTATTATCAAGGCATGCACAAGTAGCTAGAGTTTCGACTTAGGATAAGAAGAAACCATTGAAGAACGCTCCGCCGAACCTTGAAGTTGCTGCCCGATCGCCCAAGTAGTTGCCCAACTAGTCGCCCAAGCAACCATCAATTAGTTGCCAAGGCAACCCCGTTGCAGTAAGTCGCCACGGCAACCGAGTTGCCCATGCACTCTTTTACCAAGACAATCCAATCGGCTATCACACCTCAACTCACGATAACCTAGCCTATCTCTCTCATTCGAATTCATCTTTTCTTTTACTTAATTGCTTTCTAGATTAGTTATTAGTTAAAACTTCTATAATCTTTCACTTGTGTTTTTACTTTTTACAGTGCAAGAGACTAGATTCTTGAAGTGGCACCAATCCCTGTGGAGACGATATCTTTTATACTATAACTTGCGACGTGTATACTTGCACAATTGCGTAGCACTTATTACGCGCAACAAGTTTTTGGCGCCGTTGCCGGGGATTGGCAATTGGTGTTAGTTGTTTTTGTTATTGCATTTTTTTCTATTAGTTTTACTAACTTTTCTTTTTGTTTGTTTTATCAAAAAAAAAATTAGGTGCGCTACAAGTTAAGGGACGCCAACATGTCGGGAAATAAAAGCCAATCTATTAGAGAGATGATGTTGGAAGATATGAATCAATCCAATCAAGAGTTTCTTGCACCCTTTGATGATTACCTATACCAACTGAGAAAAGCCCAAAGAACTTATACCGTGAAAAAATCTTGTGCTATGTGTGGAGAACATCATGTGTTTGAAAATTGCCCTCACATTTTCGGTGCATATAACTACATGGAGGACCATAGAGGGAACCAACAGCAAAATTCTTCATGGTATGATCAAAAAGCTCAAAATTTTTTTTACCATAACAATTTTGCCGCAGAAGAATGAGATATGCCATGGCAATGTAGTCCTTTTCAAGAGCATTCCAATCCCTTGGAGGAAAGCGTTACTAGCTTCCTTGGCTAGACTTGACGGATCAATTGAAGAGATTCGAGAACTATCAAAATCTATGGATACGAGGATAGCTCAGTGGGATGCAACCTTAGGGATTCAGAAGATCAATTGGGGAGATCCACATATGTCATGGATAACATGCACCAACAATTCATTCCTAGGGATACCGACGTCTCAAGGCAAGAGGATATAGAGCAATACAAAGAAATCTCTCCGATGTGTGAGGAACAACTAGAACCTCAAAGTCAAGAGGATGCCAATGAGAGAGACTGCCCAACACATGATGAGCTTGAACAACAAATTGCCTCGGCAATGATTGAGGAGCCTGAACAGAGCAATGCCGCGACAACACTCAGTGAAGCTGAGAACAACAATACTACAGCAAATTCTGAGGAACCTGATGCCCAGAAGGTTACAACGTTGATGCTGAAACAGGAATCTATAGATTGCTCTCATCTACAATTGCCACGACAATTACACGACCACATGCAAGATCAACGAGATGATAATACTTTGCCAATGGAATATGAGCAGGTAATAGTTGAACCTTTTGAATTCTTTAAAACTCACATTGTCCATTGCGGGTATGTCTTGAGGAACCGAGATTGGTAGATTTGAAGCCATCGAAATCTCTTGATGGAGATGTTTGAGAGGCCAAAAGAAAAAGGTGTTTGGATTCATAAAGCTCTTCAGAAAATTGATTCTTCCCTTGACTTAAAGCAAAATTTGACAACTGATTGCCACGGCAATTGGCTTGAGCAGCAATTGCCACGACAACAAAGGCTACATCCAACCATGATAGAAGTCGACAAGAATGAGGTAATTGAATGGTTGAGAATGGATATAATTTTTCCTATTAATATATTTTGTGCCTTCGGAATAGTAGCAAGGTGGAGAGTATACATGGACTACAAGCGAACAAAGAAGAAAGACACCTCCACCATGGTAACGCAAAAGGGAGTAGTGGCAAGCACATTGGCCAAACTCTTTTTGGGCAATATTATCACCCGATGGAGGGTGCGGATGGACTATAAGAAGTATCGAAAACGGCAACCTTCAACACCGCAGTAACTCTTGATACGCACGCCTCGGCAACCATGGACGCAAGACGCCTCGGCAACCCCCCGACGCCTCGGCAACCATGGATGTGCATGCCTCGGCAACCCTCGACGCCACGGCAACTACTGATACATTTATTTTTATTTTTATTTATATTTTTATTTTTTTGAACTATTTTGTTCTATTATTTTTGGTTATTTTATCTCTTTATTTTTTAGGATATATTTTATTTTTCTTCATTATCTTTAGTTTCCAGGTTTTCTTTATTTTCTTTTCCACAACAAGACTCACAACCACCATGATAAGGAAATTTACTGCCGACTACTCGCCACAAAGAACCACAATGTAAATCGGCGATGCCCAGCAACAACAATGGCCGGTAACTATCGATGCACATGCAAGTGAACCTGCCTCGGCAAACATGGATCAAACCAAAGCAATGTTATTCACGCGGTACCAGCCACAAGCATTCAACCACCGATCGAAAAATTGAATCAAGCAAACGGCACGAAGGAAACGCATCACTCGAGGTGACGACCTCTCTGACTAACTCATTTCATTTAGTTTCTTTTAAATTTTGTTTCACTTTTTTACGTGCATTGAGGACAATGCTTCTCTCGAGTTTGGGGGGTGTTGGTTTCTAGTTAGTTTCTTGTTTAGTTGCATTCATCTTTAGCAATCACATATAGGTTGCATATGTTACTTGTCATGCCTTTAATTGGATTTAATTGCTTAAGACTTGTTGAATATCCAATGATAAATTTTTGCCACCGCACTTAATTGAAAGAACTTTAATTTTAGGATTGCATGAAAAGAACTTAGAATTTTACTATGATGCGGAATTTTTTTTTCTTTTACACGGTTGTGGCTTGTTGATTGAAAGAAACTTAGTGAATTTAGGTTGCTTAAAATTAGGTAAATTTAAAATTAAAAATTAAAAGTTAATTTCTTGCTAGAGGTGCCCAAAACTGCTCTAGTAGTAAATGAATTTTCTTGCTAGAGGTGCCAAAACTGGCTCTAGTAGTTAATGCACATTAAAGAATCGCTAGAGGTGCCCGAAATTGGCTCTAGTCGACTAAAATAAAATGAGAAATAGCTTACTTTGCTAGAGGTGCCTGAAATTGGCTCTAGTGAAAATAAAAACAAATGCCCCGATAATTAAATTGATAAAAGCCTATTGTTCACATAGAATCTTGAAAATCAACTTGTACACAACTACACACACACATTGTCACGAGCATTATAGTTTGGTTCGGGTAATTTTTTTGTGCTATCCGAAAAATTAAAAGGTGATCATACTTTGTGCCACGGTTCCGAGGTTTGAATTCAAGTTTGAAGCATGTCTTTGATGATTAAAGTCTTGATGTAATTGTTAGTTTGCATTGCTTGAGGACAAGCAATAGTTCGAGTTTGGGGCGTGATAAGTGTTCAAAAGTACTATTTTTATTACCCTTTTACTCATATTATTGTTAGACTTAAGCTCATATTAGTTGCATAATTAGTTATTCATGCATTAATTCATGTTTCTTTCCTTTGTTGAGCTTGATTACATAACTTGGTGATTTTTGTGGAAAAAGATGCTGCTTTGGTGTGTTTTTGTGTGTGTATGTGCAGGATCACTTGCCAAAGCAATGTCGAGCTAGTTGCCGTGGCAATGCATTAAGGATATGCCGAGAGCTTGTTGCGGGCAATGCATGAAGGAGACGCGAGGCAGTTGCCATGGCAATTGTCGACAAAGAGAAGATGCAATAGGGATGTCGAAATTAATGACTAGACAAGCCCAAGATGACGTGGAGCAAAGCCCAAACCCAAAGGAATTTGATTGCCATGCAGAGATTAAAGAAGAATTAAATTCCAAGAAGATAGGAGAAGTTCTAGTAGGAATACAATTATAATAAAGAATTATATTCTTTAAAGATAATTTAATTCCAACTTAAACTCCTCCTCAAAGAAGGACTTTGGCCTATCCCTATAAATAGCAAGGAGATTTCGACAATCCATATAGAGAAAAATAGAGAAATTTCGAGAGAGAAAAATAGAGAGAGCAAGAGGGAAATTTCGGCAAGTCCAAGTAGGGCAAGAGGAGAGAATTTTCGACAAGCATCAAGGGCAAGGAGGATTTCGACAAGCCTCTTCCTTCATCTTCGTTCGATTGGGTTCATGGTAGGGGTTAATTATCTTGTGTTTCTTTGGAACCTAGCTATGAACTAAACTTACTTGGCTATGGTTATTGTGTTTTGTGGTTGTGAGAAACTATTGGTTTTTGTTTAGGTAATAAGAGTTTGCACTTTTCTATTTCAAGGTTTGTTCATTCTTGATTCTTATTATTGTTTGCGAGTGAATTGGGAGAGGATCTCGTGATTTCATCCATTTATCTAATATCGGGAGAGTTAGATTCAAGAAACGAATGAATATGATCTTTATGCAATCCAATGATGGTGAAGATTAATCCGGCTTAGGAATAAGTTAAGGATTTCAACGGCTAAGAGGAGCGCAAGATTGGTTGTTGTTCACCCTTGATTCACGCAGGGATGTATTATCAAGGCATGCACAAGTAGCTAGAGTTTCGACTTAGGGATAAGAAGAAACCATTGAAGAACGCTCCGCCGAACCTTGAAGTTGCTGCCCGATCGCCCAAGTAGTTGCCCAACTAGTCGCCCAAGCAACCATCAATTAGTTGCCAAGGCAACCCCACAGTAAGTCGCCACACAAAGAATCGAGTTGCCCATGCACTCTTTTACCAAGACAATCCAATCGGCTATCACACCTCAACTCACGATAACCTAGCCTATCTCTCTCATTCAATTCATCTTTTCTTTTACTTAATTGCTTTCTAGATTAGTTATTAGTTAAAACTTCTATAATCCTTCACTTGTGTTTTTACTTTTTTTGATTGCAAGAGACTAGATTCTTGAAGTGGCACCAATCCCTGTGGAGACGATATCTTTTATACTATAACTTGCGACGTGTATACTTGCACAATTGCGTAGCACTTATTACACGCAATCAAATTCCTTAACTTGTAGAAGAGTGCAAGAGATATTGCCCTCGATGATGTTCTGGAGTGGCATCTCATGTCGTCTAGAGATATTGCCCGTCCTCTGGCAACGATCACATTGCTTGTAAAAGTCTTGGGCATCTTTGTACAATGTTGGCCAATACAAACCGGATTGCAAGACTTTGGCATGATGTACGAGTTCCTCCAAAATGTCCTCCATAGGGTGAAGAATGGCATTGCCGGAGTACATTCTGTTGCTCTTCTTCAGGGACACATCGGCGTATAACCTGATCTGCACATTGTTTAAACAAAAGAGGCTCGTCCCAAAAGTAATGCTTAGCATCATGGCGGAACCGCTTCTTCCCTTGGTGAGTAATGTCATACGAAAAAATACCACAAACAAGGAAGTTAACTAAATCTGCGTACCAGGGTATTGCCGAGGCATGTGCTGCCGTAGTGTCTGCTCCCAAAATTGCCGAGGCGTGTGCATCCAAGACTGCTGCGGCGTCGAGAGTTGCCGAGGCATGTGCATCCATGGTTGCCGAGGCAATTAGAATTTGTTCATCCGGGAATGCATCGCATATCTCTAGATTCGCGTCTTTCTCTCTATTGCGTTCCAGACGTGATAAGTGATCGGCCACTTGATTTTCTGTTCCTTTCTTGTCCTTAATTTCAATATCAAATTCTTGTAAAAGTAATATCCAACGAATCAAACGAGGTTTAGCATCCTTTTTAGCAAATAAGTATTTGATTGCCGAATGGTCCGTATGAACAATTACCTTTGTACCTATTAAATAGGATCGAACTTGTCAAATGCGAAAACTACAGACTAGTAACTCTTTCTCCGTTGTTGTGTAATTCACTTGAGCATCATTAAGAGTTTTACTAGCGTAGTATATCACATGGAAGGTCTTACGTGCGTTGGCCTAGGACTGCTCCTACCGCTGAAATCACTTGCATCACACATGAGCTCAAAAGGTAGCGTCAAACTGTGGAACGACAATGGGTGCCGAGGCAAGCTTTTTCTTTAGGGTTTCGAATGGTTGAGTGCAAGAATCATCAAAATCGAAGACTTTATCCTGTTCAAGCAGATTACACAAAGGTTTAGTGATTTTAGAAAAATTATGAATGAACCTCCTGTAAAAACCTGCATGTCCGAGAAAACTTCGAATTCCCTTAACCGAATTTGGTGGGGGTAATCTCTCGATCACGTCCACTTTGGCTTTGTCTACTTCAATTCCCTTGGATGAAATCTTATGGTCGAGCACTATTCCTTCATCTACCATAAAGTGGCATTTCTCCCAATTGAGGACTAAATCTGTTTCTTCGCATCTTGCCAACACCCTCTCTAAATTGTCGAGACAGCCGTCGAAGTCATTACCAAAAACCGAAAAATCATCCATGAAGATCTCAAGGAATTCTTCGACCATGTCTGAAAAGAGCGCCATCATGCATCTTTGGAAGGTTGCTAGGGCGTTACACAATCCGAACGGCATCCTTCGGAAGGCATAAGTACCGTAGGGGCATGTGAAGGTTGTCTTTTCTTGATCTTCTGGTGCTACGGCAATCTGATTGTAACCTGAATAACCATCAAGAAAAAAAAGTAAAGGGTTTACTGTAAGGCGATCAAGCATTTGATCAATAAAGGGTAATGGGAAGTGATCTTTCCTAGTGGCTTTGTTTAGCTTTCGATAGTCCATACAAACCCTCCAACCGGTCACAGTCCTGGTTGGGATAAGTTCATTATTTTCATTGCTTACCTTTGTTATACCTCCTTTTTTCGCACACATTGTACCGGACTTACCTAACGCATTTACTATCGGAGATAGGGTATATAATGCCGGCGTCAAGCCATTTGATGATTTCTTTCATTACAACCCCTTTCATTGCATGATTCAGTCTCCTCCGGGCCTCAATTGAAGGTTTGTGATCATCTTCCAATAAGATCTTGTTCATGCACACCGCCGGGCTAATTCCCTTCAAGTCGGCAATTGTCCACCCTATTGCCTTTTTATGTAGCTTCAACATGTTGATCAACTTCTTTTCTGCTCAGGCTGTAACTTAGAGGAAATAATTACAGTGTAATGTATTATCGATCCCTAAGTATACATATTTCAGATTGCTCGCAATTGTTTCAACTCAAGAATTGGTGGATTTTCGATAGAGGGTTTTTCGATCTTACCTTCCTTACCCGAGTAGTCCAGTGGTTCAAAGTATGTACCTGGTCGATTGACTAGCCAATTTGCCTCTTCTCGTTGTTCCTCATCGACCGGTTCTTCATACTCCTTAGGTTCCTCTTGATCGGCAATGTAGTTGCCGAGGCAACTAAATTCCTCATCGGTTAAACTCCGCCGTGGCATGAAGTAGTTGGCATTCTTGGATCATCTCGCATGCCTTAGTGTTTGGAACACATTTAGTTTTACCGCTGGTCATTCACCCTCATTGTGAGTTCTCCCTTTTCAACATCAATCAAAGTTCTCCCCTGCCGCTAGGAATGGTCTCCCGAGAATGATAGGTGCATGCTCATCCGCTTCACAATCCAAAATAATAAAGTCACGGAAAAAATGAATTTATCAACTTTTACCAGTATGTCCTCGATTTTTCCCCTACGGATGCACATAGGATCTGTCGGCTAGCTGCAGCATAATCTGTTGTAGGTCTTGCCTTCCCGATTCCTAGTTTTGAAAAACCGATTTAGGCATCAAGTTTATGCTAGCCCCTAGGTCGCATAGTGCTTTCCCGACATAGTGATTTCCAATAGAACAGGGTATTGTGAAACTTCCGGGATCCTTCAACTTTGGTGGCATACGGTTGTGCAACATTGCCATGCATCCCTCTGTCGCGGCAACTATTTCAAACTCTCCTAGCCTTGTTCTTTTGGACACAATGTCTTTAAGGAACTTGGCATAGTTTGGCATTTGTTCAATTGCTTCCACCAATGGCAAGTTGATGTGGACTTGCTTTAGGATATCAAGAAACTTCTTGAATTGGTATTCTTGCTTTTGTCGCTTCAACCTTTGTGGGAATGGTGGTGGAAGTCGGATATCTTTGATCCTTTCATTGGTTTGAAATTTGATTGACGGTATTGCAGGGACATCTGGAGTTGCCGAGGCATTATCAACTGGGGTTGCCGAGGCATGCTTATCGCAAGTTGCCGAGGCGTCTTTATCGTTGGTTGCCGAGGCATGCTTATTGTCGGTTGCCGCAGCAATTCCTGGTTCAGCATCTGAGGCTTTGCCGCTAGGTTCGTCTTGATCTTTTTGTGGAGTTTTGTTTGACGAGCGGGTTTGAATTTCTCTAAGTTGTTGGCCACTTCTGGTGGTGATTGCCTTACATTGCTCATGGCCGTTCCTCTTGTGACTTGAAGATCGCTAGGTAAACCTCCTTGTGGTCTAGTGTTGATTTTGAGCAAACTGTCTCGACTTGATTTTCCAATGATTTGATTGCCGCCTCTTGGTTTTGCAATCTCATCTCGGTCTGTTAATAAAAGCATCAGTTCTTTTTATGAAATTACTATTCTCAACCATATAAGATTCAGTTTTCATCATAAAAGCATTTAGAGAATTTTCCAAAGAACTAGATGTTGTCGGTTGTTCTTTGCGGCATCCATTGCCGTGGCATATTCTCTTTGGAATCCCGATGCTTGTGCATTCGATTGTTCGGGTTTATAGCATTGTTGGGATTACTCCATGAAAAATTCGGTGCTTCTTCCAAGCTGGATTGTATGTATTTGACATCATGTTGTTGCCCCGATTGTAATTCCCCACATAGAAGTCGGATTCGGATTCTCGCATACATTCGAAGAATTATGGTTATCACCACATAACTCACAAAAAGAATCCATTACCTTGACTTCATGTGTGTTGTTTGGTTTTTGCATGTTCGGACCATCTTGGTTAAAGCGCCAATTGTGCCGAAATTGAATATGATGATCCTAGTTCATGTATTGTGGCTTAGCGCCTAACTCCTCCTCTTCTAGTAGATGGGAATTGATAGTCATTCTTGGCCAGCCTGTTTAAGATTTGCATTGCTTCTTCCGCGACTTATCTAGGAGTATGCCGTTTGCCGAGGCATCTAGCATCATCCTTGTTGGTGTATTCACGGCGTTGTAAAACATTGTTACTTGAGTCCACACCGAACCGTGTAAAGGGCATTTGTGTAGAGAGTTCTCTATATCGCTCCCAAGCCTCGTACATGGATTCATCATCCGCCTCAAAAAAGAAGTAATGTCGTTACGGCTTATCGATTAAATTTGTAGGATTAAATCTAGCAAGGAAATCACGACAAAGATCAGTCCAAGATGCTATGGATCCGCAGAATGCTATTTAGCCATGCTTTCGCCCTATCCTCAAAGTGAATAGGGGAATAATCTTAATCGTAAGACATCGGGGTGACTCCGTGTATCTTGAACGAGTTGCAAATCTCGAGGAAAGATTTCAGATGTTGTCGTGCATCTTGATTCTTTGTCGAGCCGCCAAATTGACCTATTGTATTGATCATATTAAACATTACCGGTTTCAACTCAAAGTGGTCGGCTTCAATTTCGGATGCGACAACTCTCGGGTTAAGTCCATCAAGATCTTCTTCAAGATAGTCTCGAATAGTTTCTGTTTCGTGCAAGAATCACTCCTCCTCCTCCCGCTCGAACATCTTGATTAATATTGTCGTCTTGATTTGCCATTGCTTCTCTTATCCTTCGTCTAAGTCTTTGTAAGGTTCGTTCGATTTTCGGATCAAAGGGATATTACGGTGAAGTCGGTCTCGCCTGGTCATATACCAATGCAAAACCAAAGTTTGTTAGCCCTTTGAATTTTAAACAAGAAAATAAAAAGAAAGTGCAAGAAAGTAAAAACAAAGTCGTTATTGCCAATCCCCGGCAACGGCGCCAAAAACTTGTTGCGCGTAATAAGTGCTACGCAAGTGTGCAAGTATACACGTCGCAAGTTATAGTATAAAAGATATCGTCTCCACAGGGATTGGTGCCACTTCAAGAATCTAGTCTCTTGCACTGTAAAAAGTAAAAACACAAGTGAAGGATTATAGAAGTTTTAACTAATAACTAATCTAGAAAGCAATTAAGTAAAAGAAAAGATGAATTCGAATGAGAGAGATAGGCTAGGTTATCGTGAGTTGAGGTGTGATAGCCGATTGGATTGTCTTGGTAAAGAGTGCATGGGCAACTCGGTTGCCGTGGTGACTTACAACGGGGTTGCCTTGGCAACTAATTGATGGTTGCTTGGGCGACTAGTTGGGCAACTACTTGGGCGATCGGGCAGCAACTTCAAGGTTCGACGGAGCGTTCTTCAATGGTTTCTTCTTATCCCTAAGTCGAAACTCTAGCTACTTGTGCATGCCTTGATAATACATCCTGCGTGAATCAAGGGTGAACAACAACCAATCTTGCGCTCCTCTTAGCCGTTGAAATCCTTAACTTATTCTAAGCCGGATTAATCTTCACCATCATTGGATTGCATAAAGATCATATTCATTCGTTTCTTGAATCTAACTCTCCCGATATTAGATAAATGGATGAAATTACGAGATCCTCTCCCAATTCACTCGCAAACAATAATAAGAATCAAGAATGAATAAACCTTGAAATAGAAAAGTGCAAACTCTTATTACCTAAACAAAAACCAATAGTTTCTCACAACCACAAAACACAATAACCATAGCCAAGTAAGTTTAGTTCATAGCTAGGTTCCAAAGAAACACAAGATAATTAATCCCTAGCATGAACCCAATCGAACAAAGATGAAGGAAGAGGCTTGTCGAAATCCTCCTTGCCCTTGATGCTTGTCGAAAATTCTCTCCTCTTGCCCTACTTGGACTTGCCGAAATTTCCCTCTTGCTCTCTCTATTGATCTTGTCGAAATCTCCTTGGTATTTATAGGGCTAGGCCAAAGTCCTTCTTTGAGGAGGAGTTTGAGTTGGAATTAAATTATCTTTAAAGAATATAATTCTTTATTATAATTTTATTCCTATTAGAACTTCTCCTATCTTCTTGGAATTTAATTCTTCTTTAATCTCTGCATGGCAATCAAATTCCTTTGGGCTTGGGCCTTGCTCCATGTCATCTTGGGCTTGTAAAGTCATGAATTTCGACATCCATATTGCTTTTGGTCTTTGTCGACAAATGCCATGGCAACTGGCTCGGCGTCTCCTTCATGCATTGCCCTGGCAACTAGCTCGGCATTGCTTTGGCAAGTGATCCTGCACATACATACACAAAAACACACCAAAGCAGCATCTATTTCCACAAAAATCACCAAGTTATGTAATCAAGCTCAACGATTGAAGGAAACATGGATTAATGCATGAATGGCTAACTATGCAACTAATATGAGCCTAAGTCTAACAATAATATGAGTAAAAGGGTAAGAAAAATAGTACTTTTGAACACTTATCACACCCCCAAACTCGAACTATTGCTTGTCCTCAAGCAATGCAAACTCATAATTACCCGCCAAGACTTCAAATTTTCACAAACTTAGCTTTGAACTTGATTTCAATTCTCAACTGGGCACAAAGTATGATTGGCTTTTTATTTTTCGTAAAACCGAGGAATTACTCGGAATCAAACTATAATGCTTGTGAGTGTGTGCGGAGTTGTGTGCAAGTTGATTTTTCGGATTCTATGCAAACAATAGGTTTTCAAATTACTTTATTGGGTTCTTTTTAACATGTTTTAACTAGAGCCAATTTCGGGCACCTCTAGTGTTTTATTTTTAGTTTTCTTAAGTTAATTTAATCGACTAGAGCCGGTTTGGGCACCTCTAGTTAAAAAATTTTAACGCCTCCTAGAGCAGTTTGGGCACCTCTAGTGATCAATTTTTTTGCATATGCTAGAGCCAATTTCGGGCACCTCTAGCCTTCATCCAATTTTTATTCTAATCTCCCAATTAGTTAATTATCAACCTAAGTTTACTAGAACTCCTTAAATCAATCAAACCACAACAGTGTTTCATCAAATTTAGCATCATAGTAAAATTCTAAGTTTATTCATGGTTATCCTAGAATAAAAATTCTATCAATTAAGTGCATTGGTAAAGTCATCATTGAATATTCATCACATCTAAGCAATTTTTGTTCCAATTTAAAGGCATGGCAAGCAATTTATGTATCCTAAATGTAATACTTTAAATGAATGTAACTAAACATGGTAATTACTAATAACAATCCCCCCCAAACTCGAGTGAGGCATTGTCCTCAATGCATGTTTAAAAATAACGAAAAATAACAATAAAAATGCATACGAGGACTTACTCCGAGAGTTCGTCATCGTAGATGATTAGTTTCCTTCTAGTTGGCGTCTTGACTTTCTTGCTTGAACGCGATGGTTGTTTTCTTGTTGCCGGTGGTGGAATCGATCCTCGTGACGGGTTGTCCTCATCATCCTCTTTATCAATGTCAATGGCTTTTCGTTTGGAGGATTCAATTGGTGCGGTCTTTATTGGTTCAATGGAGGACTCGTCCGAATCTGAAAAATCAGAAAATGATTCCGGAGGAGTTGATTCAGGCATAGGTGCTTTACCTTTGGCTTTTGCAGTGGTTGCTGGGGCGTCGTCAGGGTTGGTTGCCGTGGCGTCTGCTTCCTTGGTTGCCGTGGTGACTGCTTCATTGGTTGCCCGGGCAAGAATCTCGGCGGGAAAGATTGGGAACGCACACACGATTGTCCGGTACTTTTCTAGGATGACTTGGGTGATGGCATTGTTGTGCTTCTTCATGTACCGCATGAACATTAGTTGCCGATCTTCAATTTGCCTTAGTCGGCTTGCTAATGGGTGCAAAAGTGCTTCAAAGTGTCCCGGGATTAATTGCCGAGTTGCCACGGCGTTAGGTGCTTGGGCATTAGGGATTGCCGCGGGCGCAGGAGTTGCCGTGACAATTGGGGGCCTTGAAGAATCTCCGGTGCCTCTCCCATTAGCTTCCGGATTAGTGCTTGATTCCAACCAGACTTGGGTAGGGCTTTTTCATCGGTGGACTTACTCGGGACATGCATCTCCTTGCAAAGATTGGAAATTAAGCAAGGGAAGAAAAGATAACCCTTATCTTTTGAGCTGCATACAAAAATCTCATCGCAAATAATTTTTCCAATGTTAATGATGCGATTATGCAAAATAGAATGTATGAGCAAAAGACGTGGTATATCAACGGTAGTATTGTGTGTGGAGGGCATTAAAGAAGTTTTAACAAACTTATTCCATAGTTTTGCCTCGGGTTTTAGCCAAGGCGATTTACCGTGCCCTTGTATTTACCGTCGTTCCAATGAGTTTCTGGTTGAGTGAGTTCTTGAAGCACCTTGTCGAGTTGCTTGGGATTGATCTGGTCAACGAAGGCTTGATGCTCGTCCTTCTCAATGTAAAGTCCGTAAAAGGTGTTGATGCTTTCGGGACTTATAAGTATGGCCTTGTCACGAACAAAAACATAAGGATTATCCGGGTTAGGTGAGTGAGCATAGAATTCTCTTACCCATGAGATGTTACCCGGTTCCGGTTGATGGCAAAAGATTTGCCACTTTTGATGTGCAATCCTTTTGAAGATGAATGGTTCAAGGCCGAAATCTTGAGATCTGGAGTATTCAAAGCCTTGTTCTTCATGAATCTTCCGGCTTTCAAACTTGGATTGAAATCTTTCTTGAACCGCCGGTGTAGCAAACTTCTTGTATCTTGGTTCTTTGGAGGAACTTGGATGAACTAAAAGTTTAATCTTGGATGCCATGTATGATCTTGGTTGTGAGTAAAAACAAAGAAAAGAAAAGAAACTAAAAAGTTGCAAGATAGAAAGTAGGAATAGGTTAAGGGTGATGGGTTGTATAGAATCGATAGGTGGGTGGGATTAGGGTTTAGGTAAAAACGAAAAAGGGTTTAGGGTTTTGTAGGAGTTGTCGACAAGGGTTTTGGTTAGGATGAATTGGAGGCTTTATATAAGCCTTAGATTCAGCCCATTAGTTTCCTTGTTGAATATGTTTTCCTACTTGGTTTAGAATTCCTTCTTTATCTTGAACTTCCTTTCCTATAATTCAAAAACAAATCAAATAAGGATTAAAATTAAAGATAAACTAATAAAGAAAATAAATAAAGATGTGTAATAGGATTCTTAGACTTGAATAAAAAAAATCTATCCTAAAACTACTAATAATCGGCAAAATAATAAAATAATAAAAAATAATAATCGGAAAAAAATGAAAAATAAATAATTAAATAATCGACAAAAACAAAAATAAAAAAAATAAAAATGTCAAAAGGGAGAGCATGCTCATGCATCTCCTAAATTGACCACTTCCTTGTTACGTTCCACATGGGCACCATTGTAGTGCTTCAATCTTTGTCCATTAACTTTGAATTCATGGTTGATAGAGATTGACTTGATTATCACAGCACCGTGGGAGAATGGTTTGACGACTTCGAATGGTCCCGACCATCTTGATTTCAACTTTCCCGGGAAAATTTTTAGCCGAGAATTGAATAGGAGAACTAGTTGCCCTGGCGTGAATTGTCGTGGCAATAGTTTCTTGTCATGCCATCGCTTTGTTTTCTCCTTGTAGATTCGTGCATTGTTATAGGCGAGTGCACGAAATTCTTCTATCTCATTGAGATCCATCAAGCGCTTTTGTCCGGCACTTTCCCAATCCATATTCACGGTCTTGATTGCCCAGTACGCCTTGTGCTCAATTTCCACCGGTAGATGACATGTTTTACCATAGACAAGCCGGAAGGGGGACATGCCTAATGGTGTTTTGAATGCAGTGCGATATGCCCAAAGTGCGTCATCTAGTCTTAATGACCAATCCTTCCTTGAGGGATTTACAACTTTCACGAGTATTCCCTTCAACTCTCGGTTGGAAATTTCTGCTTGCCCGTTGGTTTGTGGGTGATATGCCGTGGCGATCTTGTGTGATATGCCGAAGCGTTGCAACATCTTGGCAATTAGTCTATTGTCAAAATGCTTGCCCCCGTCGCTGATAATTGCTCTCGGCATCCCAAACCGTGTAAATATGTTTTTTCTCAGGAATCGTTGCACGGTCTTGGAATCGTCGTTGGGAACCGCAGCTGCCTCTACCCATTTAGACACATAGTCGATGGTGAGTAAGATGTAGAGGTTGCCGAATGAAGATGGGAAAGGTCCCATAAAATCGATCCCCATACATCGAACAGTTCTACCTCGATGATGTTCGAGTGGCATCTCATGTCGTCTAGAGATATTGCCCGCCCTCCGCAACGATCACATTGCTTGTAAAAGTCTTGGGCATCTTTGTACAATGTTGGCCAATACAAACCGGATTGCAAGACTTTGGCCGCGGTACGAGTTCCTCCAAAATGTCCTCCATAGGGTGAAGAATGGCATTGCCGGAGTACATTTTGTTGCTCTTCTTCAGGGACACATCGGCGTATAACCTGATCTGCACATTCTTTAAACAAAAGAGGCTCGTCCCAAAAGTAATGCTTAGCATCATGGCGGAACCGCTTCTTCCCTTGGTGAGTAATGCCATACGGAAAAATACCACAAACAAGGAAGTTAACTAAATCTGCGTACCAGGGTATTGCCGAGGCATGTGCTGCCGTAGTGTCTGCTCCCAAAATTGCCGAGGCGTGTGCATCCAAGACTGCTACGGCGTCGAGAGTTTCCGAGGCGTGTGCATCCATGGTTGCCGAGGCAATTAGAATTTGTTCATCCGGGAATGCATCGCATATCTCTAGATCCGCGTCTTTCTCTCTATTGCGTTCCAGACGTGATAAGTGATCGGCCACTTGATTTTCTGTTCCTTTCCTGTCCTTAATTTCAATATCAAATTCTTGTAAAAGTAATATCCAACGAATCAAACGAGGTTTAGCATCCTTTTTAGCAAATAAGTATTTGATTGCCGAATGGTCCGTATGAACAATTACCTTTGTACCTATTAAATAGGATCGGAACTTGTCAAATGCGAAAACTACAGCTAGTAACTCTTTCTCCGTTGTTGTGTAATTCACTTGAGCATCATTAAGAGTTTTACTAGCGTAGTATATCACATGGAAGGTCTTACCTGTGCGTTGGCCTAGGACTGCTCCTACCGCGAAATCACTTGCATCACACATGAGCTCAAAATGTAGCGTCCAATCTGGTGGAACGACAATGGGTGCCGAGGCAAGCTTTTTCTTTAGGGTTTCGAATGCTTGAGTGCAAGAATCATCAAAATCGAAGACTTTATCCTGTTCAAGCAGATTACACAAAGGTTTAGTGATTTTAGAAAAATTATGAATGAACCTCCTGTAAAAACCTGCATGTCCGAGAAAACTTCGAATTCCCTTAACCGAATTTGGTGGGGGTAATCTCTCGATCACGTCCACTTTGGCTTTGTCTACTTCAATTCCCTTGGATGAAATCTTATGGCCGAGCACTATTCCTTCATCTACCATAAAGTGGCATGTCTCCCAATTGAGGACTAAATCTGTTTCTTCGCATCTTGCCAACACCCTCTCTAAATTGCCGAGACAGCCGTCGAAGTCATTACCAAAAACCGAAAAATCATCCATGAAGATCTCAAGGAAGTCTTCGACCATGTCTGAAAAGAGCGCCATCATGCATCTTTGGAAGGTTGCCGGGGCGTTACACAATCCGAACGGCATCCTTCGGAAGGCATAAGTATCAGGGGCATGTGAAGGTTGTCTTTTCTTGATCTTCTGGTGCTATGGCAATCTGATTGTAACCTGAATAACCATCAAGAAAACAGTAAAAGGGTTTACCTGCAAGACGATCAAGCATTTGATCAATAAAGGGTAATGGGAAGTGATCTTTCCTAGTGGCTTTGTTTAGCTTTCGATAGTCCATACAAACCCTCCAACCGGTCACATCTGGTTGGGATAAGTTCATTATTTTCATTGCTTACCACTGTTATACCTCCCTTTTTCGGCACACATTGTACCGGACTTACCCACGTACTATCGGAGATAGGGTATATAATGCCGGCGTCAAGCCATTTGATGATTTCTTTCATTACAACCCATTTCATTGCATGATTCAGTCTCCTCTGGGCCTCAATTGAAGGTTTGTGATCATCTTCCAACAAGATCTTGTGCATGCACACCGCCGGGCTAATTCCCTTCAAGTCGGCAATTGTCCACCCTAATGCCTTTTTATGTAGCTTCAACATGTTGATCAACTTCTTTTCCTGCTCAGGCTGTAACTTAGAGGAAATAATTACAGGTAATGTATTATCGATCCCTAAGTATACATATTTCAGTTGCTCTGGCAATTGTTTCAACTCAAGAATTGGTGGATTTTCGATAGAGGGTTTTTCGATCTTACCTTCCTTACCTAAGTAGTCCAGTGGTTCAAAGTATGTACCTGGTCGATTGACTAGCCAATTTGCCTCTTCTGGTTGTTCCTCATCGACCGGTTCTTCATACTCCTTAGGTTCCTCTTGATCGGCAATGTAGTTGCCGAGGCAACTAAATTCCTCATCGAAGTTAAACTCTGCCGTGGCATGAAGTAGTTGGCATTCTTCTGGATCATCTGCATGCCTTAGTGTTTGGAACACATTTAGTTTTACCTGCTGGTCATTCACCTCATTGTGAGTTCTCCCTTTTCAACATCAATCAAAGTTCTCCCTGTCGCTAGGAATGGTCTCCCGAGAATGATAGGTGCATGCTCATCTGCTTCACAATCCAAAATAATAAAGTCAGCGGGAAAAATGAATTTATCAACTTTTACCAGTATGTCCTCGATTTTTCCCTCTGGATGCACATAGGATCTGTCGGCTAGCTGCAGCATAACTGTTGTAGGTCTTTCCTTCCCGATTCCTAGTTTCTGAAAAACCGATTTAGGCATCAAGTTTATGCTAGCCCCTAGGTCGCATAGTGCTTTCCCGACATAGTGATTTCCAATATAACAGGGTATTGTGAAACTTCCGGGATCCTTCAACTTTGGTGGCATACGGTTGTGCAACATTGCCATGCATCCCTCTGTCGCGGCAACTGTTTCAAACTCTCCTAGCCTTGTTCTTTTGGACACAATGTCTTTAAGGAACTTGGCATAGTTTGGCATTTGTTCAATTGCTTCCACCAATGGCAAGTTGATGTGGACTTGCTTTAGGATATCAAGAAACTTCTTGAATTGGTATTCTTGCTTTTGTCGCTTCAACCTTTGTGGGAATGGTGGTGGAAGTCGGATATCTTCGATCCTTTCATTGGTTTGAAATTTGATTGACGGTATTGCAGGGACATCTGGAGTTGCCGAGGCATTATCAACTGGGGTTGCCGAGGCATGCTTATCGCAAGTTGCCGAGGCGTCTTTATCGTTGGTTGCCGAGGCATGCTTATTGTCGGTTGCCGTAGCAATTCCTGGTTCAGCATCTGAGGCTTTGCCGCTAGGTTCGTCTTGATCTTTTTGTGGAGTTTTGTTTGACGAGCGGGTTTGAATTTCTCTAAGTTGTTGGCCACTGGTGGTGATTGCCTTACATTGCTCATGGATAGTTCCTCTTGCGACTTGAGATCGCTAGGTAAACCTCCTTGTGGTCTAGTGTTGATTTTGAGCAAACTGTCCGACTTGATTTTCCAATGATTTGATTGCCGCCTCTTGGTTTTGCAATCTCATCTCGGTCCTGTTAATAAAAGCATCAGTTCTTTTTATGAAATTACTATTCTCAGCCATATAAGATTCAGTTTTCATCATAAAAGCATTTAGAGAATTTTCCAAAGAACTAGATGTTTGTCGGTTGTTCTTCGCGGCATCATTTGTCGTGGCATATTCTCTTTGGAACCCGATGCTTGTGCATTCGATTGTTACGGTTTAGAGCATTGTTGGGATTACTCCATGAAAAATTCGGGTGCTTCTTCCAAGCTGGATTGTATGTATTTGACATCATGTTGTTGCCCGATTGTAATTCCCCACATAGAAGTCGGATTCTGGATTCTCGCATACATTCGAAGAATTATGGTTATCACCACATAACTCACAAAAAGAATCCATTACCTTGACTTCATGTGTGTTGTTTGGTTTTTGCATGTTCGGACCATCTTGGTTAAAGCGCCAATTGTGCGAAATTGAATCGATGATCCTAGTTCATGTATTGTGGCTTAGCGTCTAACTCCTCCTCTTCTAGTAGATGGGAATTGATAGTCATTCTTGGCCAGCCTGTTTAAGATTTGCATTGCTTCTTCCGCGACTTATCTAGGAGTATGCCGTTTGCCGAGGCATCTAGCATCATCCTTGTTGGTGTATTCACGGCGTTGTAAAACATTGTTACTTGAGTCCACACCGGGAATCCGTGTAAAGGGCATTTGTGTTGAAGTTCTCTATATCGCTCCCAAGCCTCGTACATGGATTCATCATCCGCTGCCGAAAAAGAAGTAATGTCGTTACGAAGCTTATCGATTAAATTTGTAGGATTAAATCTAGCAAGGAAATCACGACAAAGATCAGTCCAAGATGCTATGGATCCGGGCAGAATGCTATTTAGCCATGCTTTCGCCCTATCCCTCAGTGAATAGGGGAATAATCTTAATCGTAAGACATCGGGGTGACTCCGTGTATCTTGAACGAGTTGCAAATCTCGAGGAAAGATTTCAGATGTTGTCGTGCATCTTGATTCTTTGAGCCGCCAAATTGACCTATTGTATTGATCATATTAAACATTACCGGTTTCAACTCAAAGTGGTCGGCTTCAATTTCGGGTGCGACAACTCACGGGTTAAGTCCATCAAGATCTTCTTCAAGATAGTCTCGAATAGTTCTTTTGTGCAAGAATCACTCCTCCTCCCGCTCGAACATCTTGATTAATATTGCCGTCTTGATTTGCCATTGCTTCTCTTATCCTTCGTCTAAGTCTTTGTAAGGTTCGTTCGATTTCTGGATCAAAGGGATATTACGGTGAAGTCGGTCTCGCATACTGGTCATATACCAATGCAAAACCAAAGTTTGTTAGCCCTTTGAATTTTAAACAAGAAAATAAAAAGAAAGTGCAAGAAAGTAAAAACAAAGTCGCTATTGCCAATCCCCGCAACGGGCGCCAAAAACTTGTTGCGCGTAATAAGTGTGCTACGCAATTGTGCAAGTATACACGTTATAGTATAAGTTATAGTATAAAAGATATCGTCTCCAAAAGATAAAGGATTGGTGCCACTTCAAGAATCTAGTCTCTTGCCTTTGTAAAAAGTAAAAACACAAGTGAAGGATTATAGAAGTTTTAACTAATAACTAATCTAGAAAGCAATTAAGTAAAAGAAAAGATGAATTCGAATGAGAGAGATAGGCTAGGTTATCGTGAGTTGAGGTGTGATAGCCGATTGGATTGTCTTGGTAAAAGAGTGCATGGGCAACTCGGTTGCCGTGGCGACTTGCACAACGGGTTGCCTTGGCAACTAATTGATGGTTGCTTGGGCGACTAGTTGGGCAACTACTTGGGCGATCGGGCAGCAACTTCAAGGTTCGGCGGGCGTTCTTCAATGGTTTCTTCTTATCCCTAAGTCGAAACTCTAGCTACTTGTGCATGCCTTGATAATACATCCCTGCGTGAATCAGGGTGAACAACAACCAATCTTGCGCTCCTCTTAGCCGTTGAAATCCTTAACTTATTCCTAAGCCGGATTAATCTTCACCATCATTGGATTGCATAAAGATCATATTCATTCGTTTCTTGAATCTAACTCTCCGATATTAGATAAATGGATGAAATCACGAGATCCTCTCCCAATTCACTCATAACAATAATAAGAATCAAGAATGAATAAACCTTGAAATAGAAAAGTGCAAACTCTTATTACCTAAACAAAAACCAATAGTTTCTCACAACCACAAAACACAATAACCATAGCCAAGTAAGTTTAGTTCATAGCTAGGTTCCAAAGAAACACAAGATAATTAATCCCTAGCATGAACCCAATCGAACAAAGATGAAGGAAGAGGCTTGTCGAAATCCTCCTTGCCCTTGATGCTTGTTGAAAATTCTCTCCTCTTGCCCTACTTGGACTTGCCGAAATTTCCCTCTTGCTCTCTCTATTGATCTTGTCGAAATCTCCTTGGTATTTATAGGGCTAGGTCAAAGTCCTTCTTTGAGGAGGAGTTTGAGTTGGAATTAAATTATCTTTAAAGAATATAATTCTTTATTATAATTTTATTCCTATTAGAACTTCTCCTATCTTCTTGGAATTTAATTCTTCTTTAATCTCTGCATGGCAATCAAATTCCTTTGGGCTTGGGCCTTGCTCCATGTCATCTTGGGCTTGTAAAGTCATGAATTTCGACATCCATATTGCTTTTGGTCTTTGTCGACAAATGCCATGGCAACTGGCTCGGCGTCTCCTTCATGCATTGCCCTGGCAACTAGCTCGGCATTGCTTTGGCAAGTGATCCTGCACATACATACACAAAAACACACCAAAGCAGCATCTATTTCCACAAAAATCACCAAGTTATGTAATCAAGCTCAACGATTGAAGGAAACATGGATTAATGCATGAATGGCTAACTATGCAACTAATATGAGCCTAAGTCTAACAATAATATGAGTAAAAAGGGTAAGAAAAATAGTACTTTTGAACACTTATCACCCACCATCCTCGTTCATCCTCAACCAAACGAACATTACCCTCAAGTTCGACATGGACTTCCGACTCAAAGCGTCATCCATTACATTAGCTTTACCAAGATGGTACTCAATGACGCAATCATAAACTTTCAACAACTCAATCCAACTCATTTGCCTCAAATTCAACTCTTTCTGAGTATGAGGTATTTCAAACTCTTGTGATTGGTGTAGATGTAGCACTTCTCTCCATACAGATAATGCCTCCAAATTTTCAACGCGAAAATAACTACCACTAACTCCAAGTCATGGGTAGGGTAATTCTTTTCATGAGGCTTGAGTGGTCTCGAGGCGTAAGCTACCACCTTACCCTTTTGCATGAGAACACAACCAAGCCCATTCGACGAGGCATCACTGAAAACCACATAGTCCTTACCCGGCTCGGGTTACGTTAAAACTAGGGCTTCTGTTAAGTAAGCCTTCAGCTGTTCAAAGCTTTGTTGTCTCCTCTCGTTCCACTCAAATAGAACTCCTTTCTATAGCAGCTTGGTCATGGGTGCCGTTGAGATAGAAAAGCCCATAACAAAATATCCATAATACCCGGCGAGCCCAAGAAAACTATGGACTTCTGCAATATTTCTAGGTGGTTTCCACTCAACCACAGCTTGAATCTTTTACGGATCAACACGAATCCCATCCGCCGCTACAATGTGGCCCAAGAAAGCTACTTCAAAAAGCCAAAACTCGCACTTGCTAAACTTGGCAAAAAGCTATCTCTCCCTTAAAGTCTAACGAACCACACGAAGATAAAAGTTGTGCTCCTCCTCTAAGCGCGAATAAAACAAAATGTCATCAATGAAGACCACTACGAACTGATCTAGATAAGGCTAGAAGATTCGATTCATCAAGTCCATAAAAGCTGCATGTGCATTGGTAAGTCCAAAAGGCATTACCAAGAACTCGTAATGCCCATACCTTGTCCTAAAGGCAGTTTTCTGAATATCCACTTCTACTACCTTCAACTGGTAGTAACCCTACTACTTTAAGTCAATCTATGAAAACACACGAGCACCTCTCAACTGATCAAATAGGTCATCAATCCTTGAAAGGGGATAACGGTTCTTCACCATTGCCTTGTTGAGCTGACGATAATCGATGCACATCCTTATCAAGCCATCTTTCTTTTCGACAAACAAAACCAATGCACCCCAAGGCGAGATACACGGTTGAATGAAACCTCTTTCCAACAGTTCTTGAATACGATTCTTTAATTCTCTTAACTCCGTGGGTGCCATGCGATACGGAGCAATAGACACTAGTGTTGTACTCGACATCACATCTATCTGAAATTCTAACTCATAGTCAGGGGGTAACCCAGGTAACTCTTCCAGAAACACATTGCCAAACTCACAAATAGTCCATAGGCCCTCAAGTATCAGACTTCCCACACTCATATCAACCACATAAGCTAAAAAGGCTTTACAACCGTATTATATCATTCTTTGCACCTCCAAAGCCGATACTATGTTGGAAAGGCAAGGATTCCTCTCACCTTTCACCACCAACTTAGCCCCATCCAACCCGCGAAGCTTAGGACTCTTTGCCCTACAACCTAACTGTGCATCGTGCTCAAACAACCAATCTATTCCTAGGATATCATCAAACTCTTAGAACGGTAACACCATTAGGTTAGCCAAAAAAATCAAACCTTGAACATCGATTAAACATCTATGATACACCTTATCCACCACAACATCATACCCCAGAAGACTAGATACACACACTCCTATCTCGATGTCCTCGGCAAGAATACCTCACTATTGAGATTTTCCACTACAGATGTAGGAATATGTGGACCCTAAATCTACAAGAGCAACAATGGGAACATAAAACAAGGTAAATTTACTTGATATAACGTTAGTAGCCTCACAGTCCTTCTGGGCCTTAATTGCATACTGCCTCATTGGTGCTCTCGCGGTGGACTAAAAGGTACCCCTGCTCTGATGTCCTGACACATGACTACCTCCTCCCCTAGAAAAGTCTCGAACCCTCTGAGCTTTGAAGGAAGTCCTCTGATTGTGAGCTAGGGTGGCATCCAAGGCTTTAAGGTAGTCCCTCAAAAAGAGATCGGGTGATCCACAACCATAGTATACCTTATTATTCCCATAACACTCTCATGGTGCCTATGCCCACATTGGGCATAAAACGGTGCTTGCGATCCCCTAGATAAGCCCCCCTGAACTCATAGCCAAAGAGGAGGAGTTAGGCCTTCTACGACCAGCAGACACGAACATTCGATTAGATCTTGCAGACTGATTCTATACTCCTCTTCCTTGGTTCCAGTTCCCATATACCCCCTAGAGTGGGACTAAAATTGGTTGGCGTAGGAATGGCTCCCTCCACTCGGACCCCCTTACCTCCAGTATGACCATAAGTCAACCCTTGAACTTGCTCCAGGGACTTGGCACTAGTGATCAAGTTAGAAAACACCTTTGGTAGATCGGTTGTTAAGTACATCTAGATCTCTTTGCTCAAACCTTTGTGAAACCTCTTACATCTCATCTTCTCTGTAGCAACCAACTCTGGGCATACCTATTTAGTTGGACGAACTCTTGCTTGTACTCAAAAATAGGCCGGTTCCCTTTAAAATGGTGTGTGAACCAGTCTCTCAAACTATCCATATGGGCTTCCCCCACGTACTTCTTCTCAAACTCATCAAGAAAATCATCCCAAGTAGGTCGGTTAGGATACCATCCTAACTCTACGGTCTCGCACCACTCACGTGCACTTTCCTTCAATAGGGAAAGGATGCAATTCAACTTGTCTTTAGGTTCCAACCCCATTTGGCGTAAGATCCAACAGATATCCCTCAACTACTAATCTACCTTGATCAGATTATCTAGTCCCGACCCAAGGAAATATGTTGGCTATAACGGTGAAGCCTCTCACTCGGGGCCTCGCGATGAGTAGCAGGTGGCCTAGGAATAGACCTTACAATACGATGAAGGGCCCTATACAGGTGGGTGAAGTAGTTGGTCTCTTGTCGCCTCCCATCCTTCGATCTTTCATCAGCCTCAAGGATATAGTCCCTATCATACTCTCCTCTCGAGAGCCCCAACTTTTTTCACGGTCGTGCGTACCTCTAGGCATGATTCAAACTCTGCACAGATAAACAAGCAAGGTTACTCCATAGGTTATTCAGCTTTAACAAGTACAACTTCAACTCATGAGCACGTATTCACTAGACACCCTCTTTTGATGACTCCTAACTACCCCAGGGTTTCTTAGAACCGGCTAAACCTAAGCTCTGATACCACTAAATGTAACACCCTAGACCCGATGTCATATTTGGGCCTCAAGCCTAACCCATTTATAAAATTTTTGCAATTAGATTTATCCCAACAAAAACATTTCCATAAGTTCAACAATGTTTTGAAGATAAGTCAATACAAAATAGTTTAACCGTTTGTATATGAGTTCAAATTTAAAACAAGTTAAATAAAAGCATTTGACATGATATAAATCCAAATAGAGTTACAGACATAAATCAAGGGTCCTATGAAAATGTAGCCTGACAAGCCTAAGTATTGTACTCTAGATCACATCAATGAATTGAAATCCTACTCCGATGGGCTCCTTTAAAAGCAACAAACCCACCTAAAAACTTGCGTAAGGAAACAACGATTCCAAACTATGAGCTCATAAAGCTCAGTGGATACACCTCTACTCTATCCTGCTTCACACAAATCATAAACTTAGGCATGTAACACGTAAGATGATATGGCAGTTTAAATGGTACTTGGCGCTGCGCTAATCGCCTAAACACATGCAAATCATATCTCAATATCATGGGCACCCAAGGCCAGCCATACCATACCATACTAACATAGGAGTAAGGTCAGGTCACATAGCATCGGTACATACACTCCGGGTGAGGCCGGGTCACGCAGTATCAAAACATACACCCCTACTCGAAATTCCCCCTCGAATACATGTGAATGAGGCCCAGGTCACATAACATTGATACCTTCTGTCACCAACCACTTACCATAGTTTTACGATAAGCCTTGGGTATTTGGATCCCACCATGCAAAGTACCCATCCACATAAATGCCCTAACTTGGCACACATTTACCAACCGGTCTACTAAGTATCCTTATGGTTACATTCACAATTAAGACACCCACTAAATAAACAAGTTATTACCAGTTATGTTCGTTTAAGGATCCTTATGGTTACATTCACAACTAAGACACTCACTGGCCTGAGTCCTCAAATTATAGGTCCCCCAAACTAAAAGTGAAGTTTTCGGGCAGAATGCCCAGCAAGTATCGATCTCGCTTCATGGTACCGATACACTAAAGTGGGTACCGATACCCACTTATCAATACTTGGCTTACCGATGGGAAAGCTTTAACTCAAGCTCGTACAGGTACTCGGGATCGCGTACTGATACCATTCTGGTGTACTGATACACCCTTGGCATACCGATACAAAAATTGGTTACTGGATTGGTTGGGGAAAAAGGTATCGATACCCTCCAAGTGTACCGATACCACCCTTCACTAAAGACTTGGTTTTACTAGTTTAAAATAATGATGTACCGATACGCGTTCAACCTGTATCGATACTCAAACCTAGAAATTAGTTTCTGGACTTTATAAAACACTCTTAACATCCTCAAACTTCTATGATAAAGCCTTAAATTCATTTTAAATATTATGGGAGGTATTTAAGGTGGTTTTCTACAAATTTTAGACCCTTTAAACATGGTTTTTTTGGATTTTGCCATTAACATTCATACATAGCCATTTCCAACCCCAACACATCAAACAAGCATACAAGACCACACATTCATGATTTTCAAGAAACTAAGGGAGTTGGAAGTGTAATAACCTTCCTTACAAGCACAAGATTATAGCCCCTAGCACTAGCTTCAAGCTTTCTCCTTTCCATGAGCCTTAAAGTGCTCTCCCACTTCCTTAACTACAACTAAATGTCGAAGAAAGAGTTACAACACTTCTATGAGGGGTTAAAGATGATTTGAGAAGATTTATAAAAGCAAAAAAAGAGATTGAAACACCTATTCTCATTTAACATTACCAAACCCTTTCCAAAACCCATAACCAACAACCCCCACCAAACTTAACCATTCTTACCTCAATGGATAGATCCCTTGATGCTAAAACTACTTCCCTAAATTCTCAATCCAGGATTTTAACTCCAACCAATCAAGATTTAACCCTTTTCTTGTTTGTGTGGGTAGATGGGATGGAGAATGGATGAAGAAAACAAGGAGGGGGACAAGGTGATCCCATTCCTCTTACTTTTCTGTAGAGGAATTAAAGGGACTCACTTTTCCCTCTTCAAATAATTAGGTAATTACCTAATCACCCTCCCAACATCCTCCTAACTAAACCCAAAACCAAAATCCAAGCACAACACCCCTAAAACAAGCTGACAAAGGCCCTCAAGGCCCATCTATCTCGGCCCAAATGCAAGGCATAGGGTTCGAGCTAAACCGACCATTGGATTTTGAAATCCGGATCGTTACAAAGATAAACATGCTTTCTTTTCTTTTTCCCAGGTAGCCGTAGGAAAAATAGCCAAGAGTGGCTAAGTCAACATTTTCCTTAAATTTTAAATTAAAAGAATTAAGAATAGCTGACACGTATAGTGATGATTAGTCACTTTAGGAAAATGGTCTAATTACTCTTCAAGTCATTAATTTACCTTTCATTTTCATGAAGAAACCTTGTGGTTTAATTAACCACAAGTCTTTGATCATTTCCCTTATTTATACTCTAGTCTCTTATCCTTACTTTCTTACAATTTAGTCCTTAATCTTTAAACCTTCGAATTAATCTTTAAATCTTATGATCAATCAAATCCATTTACTCATTTTATTTCCTTCATTTAATTTGTTGGAAACTAATTTTTTATCATTGAAAATATAAATGAGACTAGGCCGATTTTCGGGGTGTTACAATTGTTCCATAAGAGTTGTGGACAATCTTCATAAATGTGGTTGTCACCACAAATCTCACAGTAGAATAAAGGGACAACAACTCGTTGAACGAGTTGAATATGTGTAACTTCATTAGTAGGGCTGTAAACGAATCAAATGTTCAACGAACCGTTCGTGAACTGTTTGGCGGGAAATTTGTTTATGTTCATTTATTTATTAAACAAATGAACATGAACAAGAATTTATGTTCGTTTAATTAAATGAACAAACACAAACAAGAGGCTTGTGTGTTCATTTATGTTCGTGAACGTTCGGTAATCCATTCATTTATGTTCGTTTAAATTTATTCACATGTCCATTTATATTTTTTATTTTTCATAACAAAAAGTATTATATTTAAAAATTTTAAAAACATATATTAAAAATATGAAATAAACAAATACTCAATGTACGAGACTTCTAATTTCATAAGAAAAAATTAAACAATACTCAATGTTCGTTCGCATTTGTTTATTATTTTAACAAATGAACACGAACAAGAAATTGTATTCGTTTAGTTGTTCTTGATCATTCATTTGTTCGGTTAAAATTAAACAAACGAACATGAACATACACTCGTTCGTGTTCGTTCGATTCGTTTACAGTCCTATTCATTAGTCTCGTGCATATATTTGATCTTGTTTTCTAGAGAAGAAATTTGAGCTCTAAGAGCAGAAACTTCATCCCACTCAATAATGCTCGGAGTAGCTTTTACTTGAAACTCTCTTGGAATAGGATATTGAAAGTCGTAGTTGGACATCGTGTAATCTCGAATGGTTCGATGTCTATCCTTCAACGTATTTGGTGCTCTCTCATTTTAGCACACTAAAAAAATAACAAAACAAGAGATAATAAAGTTAGTAAAAATAAAAAAAATGTAATGAAAAATAAACACCAAATAAAAATTGTCCCCGGCAACGACGCCAAAACTTGATCGGTGAAATAACGTCACATGTTTTGTGCAAGCGTACACGGTCGAAGCAAGTGTAGTAGACAGATGCCAATCTATCGGATATCGATCCCACGAGGACGGTTGTTCGGATGTCTACAAATGTTAGTGCAATAGTAAGAAAATAAGGTAAATGCAATAGGTAGTTTTGAAGCAATGAAAGGTAAATTATATGGGAAATGTCGAAGCAATGTACTAAAATTAAAACAAAAAAATTAATGATGACAGTGGGGTTCCCACGGTGATTCATCAACAGAATAACGAATGTTGGTAAGAAACAAAAGAAAAGATGATTGTCGATGCAAAAAGCACATTAATATCTTACCAATCCCAAATTCTAACTTAATCAAAGACTTACATAAGCTCACTCACCACACCTTTCACTGATGGTTAAATAAGCAAATACAATAACAATTGAGTCAACTTTCGTTGTACTTCCATGCAACTTTCATTGTCATGATTGTTAACTTGAACTGTCGCTGCAACTTTCATTGGCAGTGGCTGCAATAAACACTTTCGTGCATAAAAAATTCAAACCCAAAGATCAAAATATAGAGGAAAAACTTAATAAGATAAACATTTAGTCAACATTCATAAAGTATTTTCATACAAAATGAAATTAAACCACAATCATCGGCGTTTAAACAAAAGAAACATTAAGAACCGAATGGGGAAAGCTATTTCTAGCTAACTCGACTGCTCATTGATGCTTTCTCTTGCCTCGCACTCGTTGTGGCTACTTAATTATGCATTAGATTCACCCTAATTGCCCCATGGAAGCTTTAAGCCATCATTGCCATCAAGAGAAAGCTCCAAAATCGAGGGAAAATATGATAAGATATGGGCCTCCCTTTTTAGGGTAAGTATATATATATATATCCTTATCACTTTCTAATTGGACGTTTACAGGTGTACTTCATAAATTTTTTGGATAAAATTTCGTATAGGACATGTACTAATGGAAAACTCATAATTCTATGATCTTATCCTGACAGCTCTCATTGCAGCGACAGTGACAATTTCATTGCGCCGACATCATGTCTGACAAAAGTTGTTGCAACTAACTAACAGCCCATTGTCCTTTGATCTGATCTTCTCGTCAGCGCCATTTGATTTTATTTGAAAATTGTCAATGCGATGACAGTCTTAGACGCAATCTAAATAACGCTTATGCGGTGGCATTAGTATTACAGTGATGATCCTTGTTATTGCCATTAGGAGCAAAAATGTAATAAATTTAAGGATAATTCAACAAAGAACTATTGAGTTAAGAAAATGCAAGTACAAAGATAAAAAATTCTAAAATGAATGCAAATGTTAACTAAATTGGGACAAATTAACCAATAAATAAGGTGAAAACACATGCTCTTTAGAGTACCATCCCACCATATATACATCAAAAGTTCCTGAACATGAGAATCAATCTTGCTCAATGCAATCAAATTTTGAACCTCATTCAAACCTCCACACACCACATCGATATGCTTAACAACTTTCACGTCATCATTTCTCATAGGCTTTTCATCAAACACCTTCTCCGCGGGTATAGCTTCCTTCTCTAAGTTAATTTTTGGCATAGCAACTGTTCTCAATGTTGTTGCAGTTGACTCCCCTTCAACCTATTCAGCTAAATATGGTTCGAGGGCCTACAATAATGCTTTCATGGTGACGTTTGCAAATAATGTTCCCCTGGGATCAAAAGTTTCTCGAATGGATTCAACAGCACAATACAAATTCACACTATCCATCAAATTCAAAGTAGGATCAATTAACCCAGATCTTGTACTCCTTACAATTAATTCATTAGCACTTATCCAGTCCAATTTTAGTTCAATAACCAATGCATTTCTAATCATAATACTCATGACCGAGTCTCTACATTCCCTAAATAGATTATCACCAAAATGTGAAGGTTCCTAAATTGATTTATCTAATTCCCTATTCAAATTCGGTTTAACATTGTACGCAAAGTCTAAGTTCAATTTGTCTATCCAAATACCAGAAATCGGGTCAATAAAACCCACATCCAGAGTCAGGTCCCCACATACCTTACTCGGTTCACCTAATTCCATTAATTTGGACCCTAACATTCGAACCTTGAGAAGTATTTCATCATAATCAACAAAAGATACTGTAGTTGGAAACTGACCTTCATCCCCTGCAGAAGCTATGCCCGGTGTCTTGCCCTTAATTGAAGTGGTTAGACTTTGATTTCGTTATTAGAAAATGTTAGATCTGAAACAATTGTTCATGTTAGAGCTCTTGAATCCCTCTCCATGACCATCACTTTATCATTTTTAATGCCAGCAACATTAACTTTATTTAACTCTAATGCATTAACCAACTTGGACTCACCCAAAAGCACATAATCATCATCCTTTCGCTCAACCTTTTCAGCGAGCTCAAGAGGCATTCCTGTTGTCGGTGTCACACCCAAAATTCCTTTTGAAGTTCTAGTTTTAACCAAAACAACTTCAAGCATGGCCTTTGCCTCTTTCTTCCCTTGTCTAACACCACTAAGTTCCATATGGATATCCTGGACCTTTTCAAACAAGGTCTGTTTGATTTTTTTCCTCCATCCTCTTCTAAAGCTCTTTAAAATCCGACTGTAACTTGGACAAATCCTGTTGCGAATGAGTCTCCTAAATTCTCGTTCGTACACCGTTGCCAGGTCGAGGCTCTAAGTAGTTAGAAGAATCGGAGAAACGGATCGATTGAGAGTGAAAGCAACTAAAACTGAAGAAGTAATCTAAAAATTTCAAAAAATTAGAAAGAATTTAAGAAAAAGAGGGGACAGATTCTGAATTTAGAAGAATCGAAGAGTAAGGAAGTAGAGTTCAGAGAAAAAATGTCCAGAAAAGATGGCATTGATGCCTTTGATGCAACATTAATCAAGAAGAAGAATTTTAAAATAGATAAGAAGATGAACAGAGCAAAGGTAGAAGAGGAGTAGAAGAGTTTTCGAGAAAATACAAACTGATTTATTTCCATTTGATCGATAAAAACAAACCTAAGACAATTTGGGATTTTAACTCCAAATCCTAAATACAAATACGTCCTCGTTTCAAATAAAACTAAACTAATAAAATGCGTCATTTTATTAAACTAGAAAACAACGCATAGCATTGCCATGGAAAACTTTGCTATTAAACATCAAGTTCCTGGTACATCTTGGAGAAGAATATGCAGTAAACGAAGAAATGAAACCCCAGCTTATTCTTGAACAAGATCCCAACATTATCAAATTTTAGCAACAACAAACAGAACTACCAAAGCAATACCAATAACTATCTCAATTCTCATTGGATGCCCAACAATGTAGTAACAAATCAACATCGACGTTAAAGAGCATAAGGTGAACCAAACCAAAACAAAAGAATCTCATTTGAAATCATCTACCAACAACCCGACAGTATCCATATAATCCCATAATAACAACCGGTGAACAAACCAAAACAGAAGAATCTCATTTGAAATCATCTACCAATGCAAGAGAATTCATGACAACTCATTCACTAACTTATTCTCAGTAATAGATTGATCATGAACAACGCACAAATCTTTAGATCGCAAATATCACTCAACAAATGGTTACTGAATTCAACTCAGTAGCAATGATAGTAGTAGAATGTATGCAATTCAACCCTTGAAGAATATAATATACTAACTTCCAAGTACATCCATCAATTCCAAATGAACTAATCAAAACCTATCATCCAATCATGATTAACAACAATCACTTCAGAACATACACACAACAAAGAACAAATCGAGCGAAAACATAGAACCACAATTATAGTAAAAAACTCTCACCAACAACGAAATAGAAGATTGTCAACATTCGTTGACTTGTTCAACAATGGCAACCTAAGCTTTTATAGTAGATGAAGCAAACGACCGTCTCAATTTGCACTAGATTCCGATGCTCTCTTGATCCAAAAAACCTAAACGTGCGTATGGATTGACAGAGCAGATCAGATCAGACATCAGTAGATCAAATTGACTCCATTAATGCAGGTGATGATGAATGGCGATGATTGGAGAAGAAAAAATAGAAATTCAGATTTCATTGGACCAATCAACAGAGAAACAAATGCGAGAGGGATGATAAATCGGATGCGAATAACATCGATGACAGACGAAGAATAGAGATTCAATGAATCTGATGAAGAACAAACACCTAACGATCACCAGATCTAAGCTGTGTGGGAGAGAATTACTCAAAAACAGGGGAAGAAAGACGGCTTCGGACCGATGACGACTTATATCACGTGAGAATTCAGGCATGGTGGTCGGAGTTGGTGAACGACAGTGAATGGAGGAGAAGAGGAGAATAGAAACAGCTAGGGTTATTTATAAAAAAAAAGAATGTAATTTTAATTTTTTATTAAAATAAATCTAATATAAAAAATGTTGTGAATAAAGTAAAGAGCAATAATAAAATAAATGAACAAGATGAGAAACAAAGAGAGAGACTTGTACTATATTCTCATAGTATGGTTGTATACAATGCTTTCTCCAAACTCTATATTTATAGGCATAAGATGAAAACCCTAATTTCAATGGGTATTAAGCTCTAATAATAAAGTACATTAAAGTCTCATTTAATATATGGATATCCACCATAAATAAATATATTCATAACGCTCCCCCTTGAATATCCATAAAGATAATGTGTCTCGTTAAAACCTTATTAAGGTAAAAACCCTATGGGAAAAAAATCTTAGTGAAGGAAAAAGAGTACGCACATCTTTGATACGCAAACATGTTGCCTCATTAAAAATCTTATTAGGAAAATCCATTGGACAAATCCTCTGTTAAGGGAAAAAGAGTGCAACGCGTATTTACTCCCCCTCATGAAAATATCACATAAGATCTTCGAATCTTCATAATTCAATCTTGAATATAATCTTCAAATGTTGAAGTAGACTATGCACTGGTGAATATATCTTTCAAATTACTGCTTGAAAGGATTCATCGAATTCTATTCTTCTAAAGATCATGGGGGACGAAACTTTGAAGAATTATGTTTCATTTTATCACATTTGATGTATCCACCTTGAGATATAAAATTTGCATTATCTCTACAAAAGATAGCTTGTGTCTTATCTTGTGAAAGCAATTCACATATCTTCTGGATATGTTTAGTCAAACACATATTTCAGCTTTGCCTCGTGCATAGCAATTATTTACATGATTTGGAGAGGCATCGAGTTTTGAAAGATTTAAAGGTAATGGTCTTGTAGAACTTAGATAGTATTTTTGGACCAACTAAGATATGATGCTGTCAGATCAATTAATATATATATATGGTGCTTTTGGACCAAGAATATCATCACCCTTTTCTCGAGGGCAGAATGGATCTTTGTTTACATTAAGAGACCTAACAACCATAAGGGTGATCAACGAATATGCATTATGCATGTAAAGTCTTTTTAAACATTTTTTTGTGTGTGTCGATTGATGGACAAGGATTTCATTTTTAAGGAGATCTCTTCATGAGTATCAACGGTATTCAAATCATCAACATACGCAACAACAACAAAAACAACAAAAATGACAAATTTTAACATCCCTCAGCTAACCTGGTCGAGAACCAGGTCGAAGAATGTTGGAGGTGAACAAAACGGTGATTAGTGCGATAAAATTTCAATATACGAATTTGTCATCCAGTCAATAATATACTTTTCAAACGTTACTAGGTATGATCTTAGCTCAACTTATCCATGGTGAACCAAAAATTTATCAATTAGGGCCAATTTGTAACTTTAACAAGTTTTAGGGACTAAATTGTAAATCTGTTAATTTAGGGGTTCCTTGATGTAATCAACTAAGCAATAATGAAATTCAATACTATAACAGTGATCTTATAGACTTTCATGTTATTCCGGTAATATTTACCTAACCGATTAGACAATGGGATATTCAGTGACCATTTTGTAAACATTTTAAAACTGGGTTCATTGACTTTTAACATAATTAACTACCACCGTATCAATACGCCTTGGGGCTGTATCGGTATGGGTGTACATGGGTTTGAGCCCCAAATGGGAGTATCCAAACCTGTATCAATACGGTTGGGGTCGTATTAGTATTGCATTCGAGGGTAACAACCCAATTAATTTCAATAACTCATATCGGTACAGCTTGACCTGTATCGATTTGGGTTGACCAATGTTTACTTTGACCGTGACCCGTTTTGATACGCCCTAAAGCAGTATCAATGCAATTAATTTCACAAACCTCACTGCCAAGGTCCGTATCGATACGCCTAGACCCGTATCAATACCCTATGATGAACATGTACTTTCCCAGGCTAAATATGCAAGGCCGTATCTATACAGCTTGATCAGTATCGGTACGCCCTGCAGTGTAATGTCAATTTTTATCTGGTTTTTAATCCATTTGACCTAGCAATCAATGTCCAAACGCAATGAAACTTTACCAACCATATTCCAATGTTATAATCTACTTATGTGCCAAATTTTAGGGCCATTTGAACCCATTTACTAGTTTTTTACCTTTGGTGCCAAATATGCATTCTTAGTCACATTTTCACTATGTTAAAGGGGTCATTTAAGGCCTTAGTAACTTCCACAAACCATGCTTAGTACATACATACCAAAAAGGTCACAAAAGACTAATTCGACTACTTTGCCACCATTCTAGGAGTTCATAGGGACAAAACACATTACTTGCAACTTGAGGTGACTTGTCGACAACGTCAAAACTTCCGATCTTCAAGGCAAAATTCTTAACTTGAAATGTATGAAACGAAATGCATTAGGCATACTTTGCCTAGTGAGGTAGTCACAAATAAACATTATATCAATGAAATGCATTTCAATTCATATCTTGACAATAACAATGAAATAGATCGATAGAAGCAATGCAATGAACATGTTCAATGGAAATAATTTTCATAAATCAACAATAACCCTTGGATCGATTTGAGATAGTGGATACGTGAATTCCTACGCCTTACCAAATCAATGAATGGTCTAGTCCCTCCGCTTTGCCAATATGACCAATATCATAATACATCCCTCCGCCTCGCCAAATCAATATAGGTTGTAGCCCAAGGACCATAGTCCACCCGTACACTGAGCTCATGAGTTCTATGGCATGCCAATTGTATCCAAAGTCCTTTCAAATCCAAGGTCCGTTGACAATATCAATAGTTCATGTTCAATGTCAATAGCCATGTTCAATGTTCTTATCAATAAACAATGTTCTGGTGTCCATGTTCAATGACAATACAATAACAATGACAATGTCCAATGATTTCAATAACAATAACAAGGGTTGATGCTTCATGTACAATGTTTCGATGACAATAACGATGTTGACATCAATGATCAATGACAATAGCTATATCAATGGCTATATCAATGCTCTATATCAATATCTTCTATGATTCAATAATGATGGCGATGATAATGGCGACAACAGTACTCAATGACAACAACAGTATTTATATCTAATGTTCAATAACAATGATAATGACATTGACAATGCTTGATGCTCGATGCAATAACTTACCAATACTTACCACAATATCCGGCAAGTGGTTCGATGCAATAACCCTTAACAACGAGGTTAGCAATAGCAATTTCCATAACAATGAAATCGGGGAAGGTACCTAGCCTAATCCCAATACTCTGACTACACTCACCTCAATGATTCGAAGCTTTTACGGTTCTCAAATGACAACCCCTTTGTTCCTAGTCTTTGGTGAGGTCGATGGATGCTCCATGTCGATTTCTTGAACTAGGAAATCAATAGGATCGTATTAGAATCATCAATACGATATTGTAAACAATATAACGATATCAAAATCAATATCTAAACACTAAAAGCCATTAACTACAAGATTTCCATGGATAGTCAAGACCCTAACTTTGTAATTACGCTTGATTTATCCATGGATTTCATTGATTGTTTAGGGATTATAGTTTACATGTTCGATAGCAATGATTCGATAACAATAAATTAAAGAAAATACAAGCTTGAAATCAAGCTCCAATGGAGGTGCTTGCTTAGATGAAGAAAATGATAGAGGGAGGTGCTTGCTTACTAAAGCATCGGGTAAGTCTCATCTTTTGGCCATTCACTCTATTTTAATGGAAATAGATTTCCTTCTTTTGAAGGAATTGTTTCCTAATCACCCACGTATGTGGGATTATAATTGAGGAGGGGCTAATCACAAGATTAATCCCTCAACTCTCAATGATCTATAGTTATATCCCCAAACTTTCAATTTCTATAATTTAGCCACTAAAATTTCTCAATACTTTTAATAAGGTCCTTAGAAAATAATTCGACTCAATTGGAGTCTAAAATTAATACACTTGACCTTGCGATCAAAGTCAATACAATATTTGGACCTTTTCGATGTAGGGTTTTCGATCACCGGAACCCAATTCCGACTAGGCCGGATTTTGGGGTGTTACACAAATCTAGAGCTAAACATCTTAATAAAAATTATTGGGGAAATTGAATCATTCTTATAGTCTTCTTCTAATAAGTATTCATTGAGGCGATTGTACAATATACATCAATTTGTTTAATCCATAAATAGATAAGTTCAATTTGATTGAATAGTGTTCTTGAAAACTTGAATTAACTACTTCTGCAGTCTAAATCCTTCCGGAAGTTTCATGTAAATATTATTATTAAGAGGCTCATGCAAATAGGATGTAACGACATCCATTAGGCGGAAACTAAGTCTTTTATTGCTAGACTAATAAAAATCTTTTGCACCCACCACTGAGAAGTAGGTTTCCTCATAATCGATTCTAGGTCTTTGTGAGAATCCGTGTGCAATCGAATGAGTTTCATATCTCACAACTTCCCATTTTTCATTTCTCTTTCTCACAAAGACTAGTTTATATCTACGGGCTTTACACCTTCTGGTGTATGAACTATAGGCCCGAATACTTCTCCTTTCGAACGAGATTTTAGTTTCGCCTCAATTGCATCTTTCTATTTTGGCCAATCATTTCTTTGTTTACATTGTCCAATTGACAATGGTTAATCATCCACATTATCATCCAAAATATCTAGTACTATATTTCATGCAAATGTATTGTTGACATCGATTTGATTTCAGTTCCACTTATTACCATACATGACATAATTCATTGAGATCTCGTATCAGGTACCTGATTCAAGTATAATGTCTCTGTTAAGACCTTTTAATCTCTTCTAGAGATTTTCATAATTCATTGATTCCTTGATCAGACCATCATAAAATATAGCTCTTTTTCTTTTTCGAAGATTTTTATCTTTGGAACCTACTTTTCTACCAAGCTATAGGCGTAAGTTAGACTCATTAGAAACTAGAGTTTGTCCTTCCGGGACATCAAATTTAATCGGAGCATTCATAGCTGGTATATGTGACTTAGTTACTCTTTTAGGGTCAGCAAAGTCATCTAGCAATTGATTTGATAAGTTTTGTACATGAATTATCCTCATTGACATTGTTGAGTACGTGGATCAAAATAAGACAATGATAATTCATTCCAACTTATTTCTTTTCCCAACTATATATTTTATCCCCTAATCTTGGGAAAACTGACTCATTAAAATGACAGACAGTAAATTGAGTTGTAAATAAATTCCCCATATGAAGCTCGAGATATTTAATTATTGAAGAGGATTCAAATTCGAAATATGTTCCCAACCTCCTTTGAGGACCCATCTTTGTGCATTGTAGTGGAGCAATTAGAATATATAACGCACACCAAAAAAAATTCTAAGATGGAAAATATTTAGTTCCTGACCAAAAATCATTTGTAATGGGAAAAACTTGTAATGATTTGTTAGCTTGATGCAAATTAGTAATGTTGCATGTAAAATGACATGTCACCAGCATTATCAAGAGTGATTGTCTTCATAGGGTAATCTGGAAAAATGTGCTCGTAATTTTATCAACTGAGCAAGTAACCTCGCAAACGCCAAGTTGCAAGTTGATAACAAGGATACATATGGCCATCTAGTCGATGCATCGATTAAAACCGTAAAATATCTAGATGATCTATAAGAAGGGTGATGGGCCCACATATATCACCTTGTATTTGTTCCAGAAAATTAATATATTCATAATCTATCTTAGCTGGTGATGGTTGAATAATAAATTTGCCTTGAGAGCAAGCATGACATGAAAAACATTACTTTGAAAAATCTATCAGTTCTTCAATGAATAACCACATGAAGTATCAATAGCTTTTCGCATCATAATTGAACCGGGATGGCCTAATCGGTCATGCCAAATAATAAAGTTATCAGTAAACTTTTGGTTTACAATAGCTAGAACTTCAATTTGTACTAATTCTTGTATAGTACAATCCAGATGATAGTGCATGTAATTTTGTCAAGATTTTCATATTGCCTTGGTTTATACTCGTAATATGGAGATAGTCAGCATCCCTTGACTAATAGTCACAATATGATATTAATTTTTGTGAATATCTTTAAAATTTAATAACTCTTTGCGATTTTGGCGAGTATAATACATTGTGAATATGGAATAGAGTTCCATTTGGAAATAACATATTTTCTCTTCCGGATCCTTCTATGATATTAGTACTTCTAGATGTAGTACTCACATTATTCCCTTGCATTTGAAATAGGAAAATATGTATAATTATGCACCTTTCAATATGTGATTTGTTCCATTCACTTCGGAGAATGAAAAATATGTGCTTTGCACCATTCACTTTAGGGAATGAAAAATATTAAATATAGCACATATCAAATCAATTATCTATCAAAGATAATGTCACAAGAACTTATTACTCTTCCGGATCATTGATATTTTAGTACTTTGAGATATAGTATTCACACTTTCACCCTTGCATTTAAATGGGAAAATAGTTCTTATGCTTAAGTATAGTATGAGTACTTGCACTGTCTACTAAGCATAAATCGCCACAATTCATTGCATATTTTATTCTGAAAGTAATCATATTTCTTCAAGGGATAATAAATAAATATTTAAAATATTTAAATATATATAATATAAATAAATAATATGTAAAGCATATTAACATAAAGTAAAATAAAGTAAAAGATTAATTATTTCCTTTAGAGGTTATAAAGAAACAAAATAAATGACGAATTATTCCCTTCAATAGTTATAAAGAATTCAACAACATCCAATTGAGTTGGACCAACAACGCCATAATTATTTTCACCATTTTTTGTAAACAAAATTTGTTTATATTTTCTTTCCTTTATCATTCATAATTATGGATAATGGTCTATAATGCTTCGGCGTTTGACAAGTACAGATCAATGGTTTGTACCATCGTGATGATAACATAAAAATTTTAATATGATCTCTATCATTCTTGTCATCCTTATAATCCCACTTCTAGTAGGTATAAGTATTCTTAAAATGACCATAATTTTTATGTCCATAGCCTTGACCATGACCACAACGACTAATGTGGCGTTTATTTTTTTCGTTATAAAATGGAGTGGAGCCAGTGGGCCTTTAAAACATTTTTCCTAATATTGTGTCTGAGGATAACATTATTTGCATGAAAAGTGGAGTATGTTTTTTCTAACATATCCTCATCAGTAATATTTTGACCACAAAACATCAATTGTGAAGTAATTTGAAACATAGCAGAGTTATACTCACTTATTGATTTAAAATCTTGCAATCTCAGATGCAACCAACCATATTGAGCTTTAGGTAGAATAACAGTTTTCTGATGGCCATACCATTCTTTTAGATTATTCCAAGGAATAAGAGGATCTTTCACCATTAAATATTCAGATTTCAACCCCTCATGGAGGTGACGACGAAGAAGTATAATGGCTTTGGCCTTATTTTGAACTGATTATTCCAAAGATTTAATCCTCATACGCGGCATTGTTAAACCAATTCACAAGGTCCTTTAGAAACCTTCTTTGAGACCAATAGCCTCGCAGAACGGGATGTCCAGCCAATATATTCAAATTAAACCAACAAAACAAAGAACATAAATCACCATAATTTATAACAGTCTTCTTGTAGATCATAAATCACCATAATTTATTACACTTTAAAATCGTAATTTAAAGATAAAAATAAAAATAGAGTTTACCGATATTAATTTTCCTCTCAAGGACAATGGAGATGTAAATGACCAAGACAGGTCCTCATAATCTCTTTATGTCATATCTCTTTCCAAGCCATTTAAAGATATCATGTAAGACTCAAAATATAGTTAAAAATAGCAACTTTAATCGATAAAATAACATAAATATAATCACAATAAGAATAATTATCATTCTTAAACAAATAAACAACTAAAAGGATGTATAAATAAGAATGATTAATCGATGAAATTACTAACATCTAGTAGATTAAAAACACAAACTTTCATCATTAGAATAAAATAAACAAATATTGGTCATAACTAAAGAACAAAAAAATCTCAAAATAGGTGCAGAAGCACTACACGTATATTCCATTGTGTTTTAAACACATGATTATTCCCCACTTTGAACAACCATCCCTGGTTGGTAAGAAAAAGAAATTACGTCATTAAAAAAATCATAATCGTGTATATATTTAATATTAGATATATCATCAAAGAAACAATAAATTAAAATACACCGACCTTAATTTAAGAATAATTAATCATCCACTATATCAAGATAAATAAGTAAAAACATACCAGACTTTTCAAGCTAAGTTGAATATATGGTAGATGTAGTCACCAATATCTTGTTAAAATCTTTTTCTGGAATTATCGACAAGAACAACGGTAATTGAGCAAGATCGTGTTGATAACGTGTTGTGAATAAAGTAAAGAACAAGAATAAAATAAATGAACAAGAACAAGATGAGAGACAAAGAGAGAGACTTGTATTATATTTTCAAAGTAGGGTTGTATACAATGCTTTCGCCAAAATCTATATTTATGGGTCATAAGATGAAAACCCTAATTTCCATGAGTATCAAGCCCTAATAATAAAGTGCATTAAAGTCTCATTTAATATATGGATATCCACCATAAATAAAGATATTCATAACAAAATTGGGTTAAAGACCCAATACATTAAGAAGATATTCATAACAACCCAACTGCCCAATATTAATTAATTAACAACTAATTACAACTAATCTCTAACAAACTTGGTGAGACAGTAATGGGGGACTATCTAGTTGTGATAGTTGAATGACTTGTTAGATGTCCAAAAAATTGTGGTTATCAGAACCATAAGACTAAAAAAAACTTGATCCTTGATTCGTCTGAAAATGAAGGTGAGATGGAGTTGCTATATTTGAAAGAAATAAAGAAAGAGAGAAAGAAAGAGGGGTAATAATATTGAATGAAAAAAAGTTAATTCCCACGTCAACATTTTTAACAGTAGTTGACAATAGAAAACCATTTTGAAAGCAAATTAAAAATTTAATGACTATATTGCAAGTTTTAAGAGTTCGATGATTAAAATGAAAGTGTCTTAAAAATTTAGTGATGTTTTATGTGGTTTACCCTTAAATTTATGATAATTGTTTATCGTTGACTACATATCTTAAATCCATTCATAAATTAACATGCACTTACAATTTTAAAATATCAGTTTTAAAAAATATAATTGTAGGTTAAATACCAATACTAAATTTTTCATTAGTAAATATTTTCTCCATATCCTTTAAATATATCATTAAAAGTAAAATAAAAATAATGGATATGCAAATTGAACCTTTAAATATGATTTAAAAGTAATATAAAATAATGATAAAATAATTTCAATTTATTCGGATACAAATCTTACTCGCATGTATATATGGATGAAGCACTTTAGATATGTTATTTGAAAGAAAAATTAAGTAGTATTTTTGTTTTGCTTAAATATCAAATATGTTCATGTACTTATACTAAAAAAAATAAACTAAGTCTATGTCTAAATTTTGGGGGTTAAAAAAATCGAGATTGGGGCGGTTTTTTTTTTTAAATCCGACCCAACCCGATATACTTAGGTTAAAATTTAATATAATAACAAAATACCACTATATATATAAGTTTCTTAGTGTTTTCTCCTTTTATTTTCTCATTTGCAAACTTCTCAACTCTCCCGTTCTCTGTCTCCTCTCTTTTCTTAACTTTTCATTTCCATTTTTCATCTTTTACTCGTCTAAATCTTCATTTATTTTTCATCTTTTCTTGGACATAGGATATTTAAGTTTTGATTATCTATAATACTTTACTCTTCGAACATGATTTTATATATTTTTTAATTACTTGATTATGGTGTTTCTATGTTAAATTTGTTTTCTTTTCCTGATTTTCTGTATTTTTTGTTTGTTTTTTCTTTATATTCTGTTATTTTTTATTTTTTTGTACATAATCTTTTATATTTTATATTTTTAATTGAATCTTCAGCTTTTATTTTTTTTAACAGTTGCATCTAGGAAATTTTAATATCATTGTGAGAACTCAAATAGATTTGATTTTGCTAATTGAAGAGTGAAAGAAAAGAGGAATCGATTGGGTCGGATCGGGGCCGAGTATATGTATCTAATTTCGGGTCGAGGTCGGTGCAGGTATAACTTAAAAAAATTCTTTGGATCGGGTCGGCCAAAAACCCGCCCCATTGCCATCCCTAAAAACGGCGTGTTTTGTTAGAGAAAAATTAAGAAAATATTGTGTTTGAGGAAACTCAAACCAATAACCTCTAGGATGAAAGGTTTAAAGAACACCACCATGCCAACTTAAAGACTTAATATAATCCTAGCGCAAGTAGTATATAAATAAAATTGTAGTTGAACTTAATTTCATTTATCTCATGATATAATTTTATAGTATTTATAATATAATTTTATAAATATATTAATTTTACAAATAAATATTACTTATAATTTATATTAGAAAATTAAAATATTATTTATAATATATAACTAAACCCTAAACCTTATATGTAACTAAATTCAAACCCTAAACCCTATATATAACTAAATCCTAAGTCGTAAACTCTAAACCCCAAACCCTAAAATTAAAATATTATTATAATATATATTACAAATCCTAATATATATTATAAATAATATTTTAATTTTAGGGTTTGAGGTTTAGGATTTAGTTATATATATTTAGAATTTGGGGTTTGGAGTTTAGATACATATATGGTTTAGGTTTAGTTATATATTATAATATTTTAGTTTTATATTATAAATTATAAGTAATATTTATTTATAAAGTTAATATATTTATAAAATTATATTTAAATATTATAAAATTATATCATAAGATAAATGAAATTAAGTTCAACTGCAGTTCTATTTATATGTTATTTGCATTGGAATTATATTAATTTTTTGAGTTAGCAAGGTGATCTGGTGGAAATCTTTCATCTTAGAGGTTTTTGGTTCAAGTCTCCTCAAATGTAATATTTTCTTAATTTTTCTCTAACAAAACAACGTCGTTTTGGCCTATCTCAGGCATCAAAATAACTATACAAAAACAACACCGTTTTGCATTTAAAGGGCCGTTACAGTTTAACGACAAAGTACTTGGATTGAAGCCAAAAACAAATTTCATTGATATAATAGTATCATTTTATAGTTCAATGATATTTTCGATAAAAATATTAAAGTTTAGTGGCATTTTGTGTAGTTTATCTTTTTTTGTATTAGTTTTTTTGGTGGATATTGTCTTCAATTTTCTCTTCTTTAATTGCATTGTATTTGTGATCTTTTCCACTATTTTTTAATAAAATGAAGTTTTCATTGTTCAAAAAAATATAAGTAATAATTTTGTGGAAAATGGAATACACGAGAAATGGAATACAATAGTAATAAGTACCACACTGTTTAGTTGACTTAATGGAATAGTATTAATTATATTATTTTGTTTGCTTTTTTCAGTTTAACCATTAGTATTCGACTCATTAGTTGACTAATCTAGACTGGATTTTGCAAATGTTCAATAATTTGGGAATGAACCACCCAATATAGTTTTCTCCATTCACAGCGTCAGGATTCAAACCTCAAACCTTGCTTAAGGGATCCAACGCCACATCCCTCTAGACCAACTAGTTGTTGGTATTTTTTTTCTTTTTAAAATAAGGTTTAAGAATATAGGCTAATCATTTTTTGGTTATTGTTGTCCAAAAAAATATTTTTGGATCTATTACACTCCCCCTTTTATTTTCGGATCTATTGTACTTTCTACAGTGACAAATGTTAGGAATTTGATATGCGGAAAATAATCAAAGCAAAATAAAATAAGACACGTGCAATATATAAGATTTAACGCGGTTCAGCCTTGCCTACTTCTACGGATGGGAAGAACGAACAATCCACTATCAATATAGAGAACACGAGAGTACAGATACAAATATTATGCATCCCAAAACCCGATGTATATCTCATGACCCAGTGTATCCAAAACACTCTTCCCAACGTCCCTACAATACCCATCTTTAAAACATAGTCGCTATAGTTAGAGATCTAAAAAGTGATTACATCTCTTCAAAGTAATTCTCTCTGTTTCTCATAATTCTGAAGGTTAAACCTAATCTATATTTATAGACTCAAATACTTGGTCACCAAGAAACCTTATTCAATAAGATCTCTTACCCAATATAGATATTTATTCATTAAATTATACTCTAATTACCAAGTAATCTTCAACCACTAGAACTACAATAATATCCAACTTAATTACAAATTAGAATTTGAGTCAAAATATAGCAAATCTCCCTCTTGACACAAATTCAATTCGAGCATTGGTCTTCAAGTCTTCAACAACTTCAATTTTTACGTAAGTCAAATATTCGTTGAATTACCATCGTCAAGTCCTCAATAACTTCAATTCTTACGCAATATCCATTGAAGCACCATTGGATCGATTGAGAATTACTCATCTGCAACTGAAAACTTGTCGCAATAAATCTCCTCTATTATGTCTCCAATATCGTTAACAAAATGCGCAGCAAAAAATTCCTTCAAAATTGCACAACTCGAATCATAGCTCATTATAATATTTTGTTAGAAAATTTGATATATGGAAAATAATCAAAGCGAGCTCAAAATAAAATAAGACACGCGTAAGAGACGAGATTTAACGTGGTTCAGCCTTGCCTACCTCTATGGATGAGAAACGAACAATCCACTACCATCGTAGAGAACAAGAATAGTACAAATACATGATATCCCATATATCCCAAAACCCAGTGTATATCTCATGACCCAATTTATTCAAAACACTCTTCACAATATCCATACAATTCCCATCTCTGCAGCATAGCCGTTATAGTTGTAGAGATCCTAAAAGTGGTTACATCCCTCCAAAGTAATTTTTTATATCTCTCATAATTCTAAATGTTAAACATAGTCTATATTTATAGACCCAAATATTTGGTCACCAATAAACCTTATTCAATAAGATTTCTTACCCAATATAGATATTTACTCATTAAACTAAACCCTAATTACCAAGTAATCTTCAACCACTAGAATTACAATAACACCCAACTAATTACAGATTATAATTTGAGTCAAAATATAATAAAAGGTGAAGTCGGCTAGACTACATGCCGATTTTAGGCAAATAAAGGGGAAGTCGGCTAGACTACATGTCGACTTCTAAAATCACTTTAGTAAAACCCATTGGTCGCCTTATTGATAGATCATGAAATAAAAACAAAATCACACAAAACCTTGAAAAGAAATCAACAACAATATCATAGCAATTATCCAATAATATGTAAAGAAAGGATACCAAAAATAAATATTGAATCTTTAAAGCATTCATTAATAATACTTTATACTTCCTCCATCCCACTAAAAGTGTCACATGTTACATTTTTTTTGGTCAATTTTTTTCAACTTTGACTTCTTATAATTTAAAACTTATTATTGATAAAAAATATATTTTA